>LR990139.1:20000000-20656376 GCA_905147285.1 Hypena proboscidalis
AACTTACAATCACATACACACTTCTCTATTAGTCAGCACATAACATATATATATATATATATATATATTATTTAAATGTATGTATTAGTATATTTTTTTCCATATTTATGTATTCGAATTGTTGATATGATATTACTCTATGTATGTATTCACATATTCAGCACATAACTTTTTTTTTTAACTCTTACTTTCTTATGCACCTACCTTTGTTCTTTCTGCATCACCTTAAGGTTGACTGGTAGCAAATGTCTAAGTCATTAAGTCCGCCGTTGTACTATATTTGAAGTGCAAGAAGTTTTAAAATAAATAAATAACACACTATCACATAACGTATTATGTGATAGTGTGTTATGTGCTGTGTTACGTGTTACTCGTAAGTAACACAACTATTTGGAAGTAACTCACGTAGAACAGGAACCATTTCACTGCTGTTGATATAGTTCAGAGGTGCCGTGGCCCGTGAGCCTATCGATCGCAGTTCAAGGCCCGGGCAAGGCCATGCTACGTAATTCGATGGCCAGACTAAATGGTAGCCAAGGCTGCTACAAATGCCATTTTGGTATTTTTTGCTTGCATTTATAGAATCGTAATCGAAATCGATAATTTTATTAATTTAGCTGTTAAACTGCTTCTCGTCTGTATCGCGATTTTGTTTCATAATACTCATTTACTTATGTTAAAGGTTTCTAATTGGGGATGCCTTTTTTCGCTCAAAATTATTTGGCATAATTGCCTTTTAGCAAAATTGCCTATTGCCATAATTGTCTTTTGGTATAATTGCCTTTTGGCATATTTTTCTTAGGACAAAGTACTTTATATAATGGCAAGTAATAATGAATACACGAAAAGTATTTATGCAAAGATGTTATGCCAAAAAAGTGGTGCCAAATTTATATTTAGCGGAACTATCATTATGCCAAATGAAGGTATAGCAAGTTGAATTTAAGGCAAAAAAAATAATTACAAAAAAATGGAGAACCTTCTAATTCGTGTCAAAAAAAAAGTTCCTGAAAACAGTTTTATTCTAAAGTCGGAAAATTTCTAATGGCGCCAGACCGCGAGCCATTCTCTTGTAATGTGAAGTTACAGATTCGAAAGTATACCCGGTGTGGGAGACTAACCGAGCATTACAATGCGTAACCGTCAATACCAAAAATTAGTACTTTGAAATTTTTATCGAAAATTGTTACAAAACAGTTAAGTTTTCATCGGTCTGGACGTCAGTTTGTAACGTCATTCTCAAAATCGAATCTGCAAAGTTATATTACATGCGAAAGCTCGCGCAGCCTGGTAACCTTAAAATCACGGTTCCAATAAGACTGTAAAATCCGATTGACCCAAGGGAACGGTGACAGGGCTGCTAAGAATTGCCTTTTGCATCCGTTGGAATTGATTTACGACGTCCTGTTTTACGACAGGACTTTTACTGGAAAAAGTGCTTGGAGCGTCAAAGAGATCGATAATGATTGATTTTGTTATAATGTTATAACCTCTTTGTTAAATTGAAGTTTCATATCCGTCTTTGTTTATTTCTGAACTGCTTTTTATAAGCCTAAATATAAATCGAGCTAAATATATAACCCCAGTGATTGATGATTGAGTTAGCTGTGATTTATTTAACTCTTTTTGCTTTGCTCTTCTCAAAGTAAATACAAAAGTAGGTATCCAGAATATGAATGTGGCTGAAATAAAAAAAAAAAGTTTATTATTTTCTGCTTCGAAGGGGTCATCCGCGAAAGAGAGTCCAGATAAGTGGTTTCTTTCAGAAAGGACAAGTACGTAGTACATGAAACCGGCGAGCATGTATGACGAGATGTATGAATGTTGCGGAAGTAGAAGAAGTATGTCAGGAGCGTAGTACTTGGCCGTTCATCCTGTGATATAAAGGCGTGATTTTTAACCGACTGCATAAATAGGAGGTTCTTTATTCGACATCCGTATGGATGTAACTTTTTCAAGTATTTTTCTCGCAAACTACAGATCCGATTTGAAATTGGTTTTTGGTATTTTAATCCTTTTGTTTCAAAGAAGGTTTTAGTATTATAACATATCAGGATCTGATAAAGATCTTCGGAGACAAACAATGGAACTCACGAACAGCCAACGAACTGCGTTTTGTGCAATCGTTTGTCTGTAAATTGTTTTCAACATTACGTAACAATTTATATCAGCAAATCAAATCGATTACTTTAATCGTATATATGTAATAGTATTGCTAAATACTAAAATACAAAAATATTTTTATTTATCTAATAATTCTATGTGTTTATGTAAATGTTCACAATACATTGAATTGAAACTGACAAACAACTAAGCATAATATTTAAATTGTTCCGTTTCAAAGTATGTCAGAGTACCCTCATGCACCTGAATTATTGACTGCTTCGAAGAAACGAACGCCAACTCCGTATTTTCTTTGTAAGAGGTAAAATTAGAGCACTAGGTCTTATTTTCAGGTCATAAAACTTAAAGGTATTGAAAGGTGGAATTGGAGCAAACATTTTATAGATATATTAGCTGATCTGGCGTGTTTTCTTATAAAACACTTGAGATTTTATTTGTTAGCTTTTGCCCACGACTATGTCCACGTGGAGTTCGTTATATTAAGTAGTAGCTGCTGCCGCGCTTTGACCTTCGTTGAACCTTACTGCTCTGCTCCCGTGGAGTTTAGCGTAATGTTAAATAGTTAGACTATCAAAATGTAGTTCTCGAGATTAGCGCCATCAAACAGAAAATTAACTTTCGCCCGCGGTTTCGTCTACGTGGTCGCGCCTTACTGACTATAACTCGCGAAACATAGGCTACAAGTAAAATTTTATCAAAATCAGTCGAGCCGCTTAGAAGATTAGTCGATACAAACAGACAGACAGACAGCAAAAAAATTAAAAACTGTATTTTAGGCATTGTAATCGTGCAATAACTATATCAACAACAAAAAAAAATATTTAGCCATTTTTTTTATTTATTTGTATTGATTTACCGATTTCTCTCCAGACATACATAAAGCATGCTATTAAAAATGAATCGTATTTCAATTAACAGCCAGCACCAGATTGAAGTTTACTGAAACTTTGGTCTCTCTGGTGGAACCATTTTCCATCATATTTCTTCTTTTGCAATCGTCAGCCTGACAAAACATAGTCTTCGTGTTATTTATGTGTATTTTCTATTGTTCCAGGTCGACGGCAGTCTACTGCTGACGAACATAGGTGTAGAAGACGCTGGGTTATACGAGTGCTCGGTAGAAAACGAGACAGCGTACTACGACAGGGTCAACCTCACAATCAGAAGTAAGTACATTAGTTATTCATGGAACATAACTAGCTGCTCTTGCAGTTTATCCGTACAAGGGTTACTGCTCCGCTCCCGTGGGTTGTAGCGTGAAATTTTATAACCTATAGTCTTCTTCGATAAATGGACTGGGTACTGAAAAGTCGAACCAATATGTTTTGAGATTATCGCCCACAATCAAACAAACTGTTTAGCATATTACGAGTAGGTATATTAGTATAGATAAGCAAGGATCTATTTTGGTGGCAGGGCAAATTATAATCCCAAGCCAACGAAGATCCAAGAATTGATTTTAATCTAATAGACGTATACTTATTTGAATTTATGTGAGGCTTTACCCTAGTTCAGAGTAAAGAGAAGAGTGTACTTTTTAAATTCAGGTAGGCTCTTCTGAGCAGGATTTTAAAATACTCTCTTCACCTCTACATAACTATGAATATTTTGAGTGCAGTAGTGGTTAAAACGGTCGCCCCGCCGCTTTCAAATAGGCTGGTGTTGTGGGTTCGATCTCAGCACAGGACAATTTTTTGCGTAAACCACAAAGATATGTTCTGAATTGAATTGAACTGAATTGTGTGTGTGAAATGCATGTTTGTGAACACGATTGAAAAAAAAAAACTTATAAATATATGTTCTGATGAGCATTTTGATGAACCATCTCTGAAAGTGGCGGTAAATGTTGGTTTATCCTGTAATATTCAACGTATATTTTACCGCAGTAATGTAAATAATATTAATATTAGCAATTAATAGCTATTACCTTATACAAACAACAATAATACGTAGGTAGGCACAATAACAGAGTTTGTTAACTCTTGGATTCAAGTGGTGGAGTATCAGTTTTGCGGTTTTAATATGACGCCCTGTTGTGCCACTGGCTGTGTTTCTATGTATAAATGTTTAATGTATCCATTCAATCTTTATTAAATTTTAAATGATTCTTAATTACTTCTAAATGATATATGGTTTCTAAATATGGTAGTTTTAAAGTTTCATCGATGACTTTTTCGACCCATCGGACCCGTTTCCTGACGAGATATTATGCATGCGAGTTCAGTTCCAATATTTTTTAACTTGCGGGCACCGGCCAGAATAACGTTTGACGCGATTTAGTAATTAATAAAACTCAAAAACATATTTATTTGTCGGATTAGTTCGGCAAAGTTCGGCATAAGATGCGCGTTAAGTAATAGACGGCAAATATTCGTATCCGTATTCGAATTCACAAATACTTTCAAATTGATATTCGTTACATCACTAATAACGACACCTCGTACATTTTTTTTTTAAATATCTTCATTGTACAGACATGGCAAATTTACAATTTTATTGTAATGTATTTAAGTATAGATCATTTAATACACATTGTTCTATAATTAGCATTGTCGTCAGTTATGTTTAAAAGTTTTAACAAATCTATCTTATTAGGGTCCGAATATAATCTGAACACGTAAGTATCTAACGTGTTTAGATTATACTCAGACAATAACGAACGCTTTCATTACGATGTGATACTGTTAATGATATCATATTCATCAATACCACATCACGTGAAATTAATTTTAAAATGATTGACGTTCACATGAAATGAATTTCAAAATTCATTAATTATTATAATTTGTGTATAATTTTATTACGAGAAGTCGCAGGTAGTGCAATTGAACTGAAAAGCAAAATTTCATGAATACTCGAAATCAACTCTGTTTGCAAATAAAATTGTTAATTGCAGCTGTTTGTTTGTTTGAGCGGTTATTTTATTGATCAATTTGGTTTGTTACCAATCATAAATTAATGTTTATTGCTCGTTGGGTTGAATAGTAATGGGTATTTAATCAAATTAAATATTTACTTGCCTTTTACAAACGTTCATCGACAAATTGTATGGATATATTCAAATCAAATCAAATCAATCATTTATTTTGCGAAATATGGGTACAAGGGATGTTACAATATTATTACATTTGGTATCACCATAATCAGCTACATAGCATGAAAAATGTTATGTTAACAATAATAAAATTATACAATTATATTTACTTAAATTTCATGCAATGTCAAAAGGATAAATTAGAATAATCATATATTTATGTATGTCACAAATTAGTAAGTCATGTTGAAGTTTAAAAGTAAATTACAGATTAGATAATGATTGGTCGCACAGATATTCTTGGCGCATGTTAAATGTACGCAACCTTTTTATAATAATAATACAAAATGCATGCAAGCCTTCTACCGGTAGTAACTTTTTAATTTAAATTTCTATCTAGCTGCTATATTCTAGCTAATCCCCCAATATATGTTACAAAAAAAAACACTTTCAGGGTTATGTACCAAAACATTCGTAAATAGGTTTTTCATCTGTAAAAAGTTCGTTTGAACGGACAGACATACCGACAGACAGACGGACGGACAACCGAAGTGATCTTATAAACTAGCGACCCACCACGGCTACGCTCCTGGTACTATTTAATAATATGCATGTGTTATACATAAAAACCTGCGTTATGAATCATTCTATATGTTAAAGAAACTGCATCAAAATCCTTAGCGTAGATTTAAAGAGCTAAGAATACATAAGGATAGACAAACAGACAGCCTAGATAATTTGTATTATACTATGTAGTGCCAAGTGAATGATGTCTTTTATCATTATGTGCCATTTAAAACATCACAAGTGTGACTTCTTAACTACAGGCCTACGACCGCTCAACTAACAAATTGTAACCCATCCGGTGTAATCCAACTTATACCGGCTACCATCAAACACAGCTTACTGGTAGCTTCCAGAATTAATTACAAGTTAGGTGTTGTCCTGTTGTAAGCCTGTAACATACCACCTGTCACTACTTAGTGTTGACTGTAGCCTGTAGGCAATATTTAATGGACCTCTAGTACAGTAAATGGACTCTTGAGAGCTTGTTTAAGTGTTGACTAGTTTGAAACAATATTGCATTTGTAGACCTTAGAGGTGCTTGTAAATGGACGGAGAATTAAAACGTCTGTTACACACGTATGAGTGTGCACTTTTGCACACTTTTATCGTTCTCTTTTTGGTATAGCAAACGAAGATCAAAATAAGGACGTTAAAACTGAAATGAAATATTTTCAAATATTTTTAGTGTGATAAGCCTAGGAAGAGGAAAACTGTTTTTTTTTTATTTGTTTTGTTTTTTAAAAAAAGCTTACTAGTAATTTGCAAATACAAATTACTAGTATGGTTGTTAACCCCCTCCAGATAAGCTAAATTCGCTTGTGTTAGGAGGAAGTTCACGTCTGTGGTGTAATGGCCAGGATTCGAACGCACGACCTCTCGATCGTAAGATTGATGCCTTATCCATTGCGCCACGGCCGCTTAACTTAACTGTCTTACCTACTTTGACTATTTATGACTTGCGGTTTACCAAAACTAACAGTACGTATTGTGGTTATTGAGTATTTTTTGACGAACGTTAGACGGTTTGACTAACATTACCATCCACATACTAAGAATAATCAGGTTCAGTGCAAAGCATCATAATTAACATTGCAACGCTATGGAGAACCCTTAAGCTAGAAGGAAAACGTTGTAAGGAAAATCTAATTCACAATTTTCCTCGGTGTGTAAGTGACCTATATATTAAGATAAGCGTACCTAACACATGCTACCTTCCTTTTGTTATGCTCGTGAGCGGAGATTTAAGGAGTTTCTCGGAGTTGCACATTCTACAAAGTAGAAGAAAGAGGTCCTGGTACAGACAGATGACTACAAACCTTGTACTAACTATTAGGGCTGCATTCCTGGTACGCTGACGACGGTCGCCGACGATTGGTCGCGCGTACGTATATACCTATAATAGTCTTATGAAGCACTGCACTTTAACACTGACGTCGGCGGTAGATTATTTTATACAAACAGTGTATATTCGTACGTTCGACCGACGACAGCGTAACAAAAATTGAGTCCGTTGGATTGTTATTAGGTGTACAAAAGTGTCTGAATCAATCCATTCGTCTATAAACATATTATATTTGCCAATACATAATATATAATGTTTATTTATTACATATACCTTATTGACGTCAACATCAGAAAATGAACAACTTTTCCGTATTGGCTAACAATATTTGCCGCTGGAATTAGAAGTGAAGCATACTTGAAACAACTCCGGTCCTTCAAATAGCCAACAGTTGGCTGCCAGCGCGGGTTTCAGCTTGTTCAGGCTTGTTCAAGCCTCTCGTATTCACTTCACGAAGGAAAACATTGGAAGGAAATATGCATTTGCATCCTTTTTATAACTACTTGTGCAATACACGTAGTTTATACTACATAATCTTTTTTTGTTTTAGCACAATGAAAAGTAAATTTATTTAACATAATTTTAAATGAACTAGCCAGTACCGGTAAGCTTAAAAACGCTTTAAAACTTAACTAGATTCCGCCCGCGTGCTAAGTCAATAATAATAAATTAAAAAAAAATAACCGACATCAATATAAAAAAAATGCACTAGAAAGCAAGAAATACTTAAGTAATGTTCAAGGTCTCGTCTCATGTGTGTACCTATAGCTTGAAAGAGTACAGTAGACGGTATATTTAAAGAATAGTACCCGTGCCCTAACCGTTGAGGAGTTGTGCCTGCCAGATGTTTTCGAGTAAGCGATATCAATGTACCTAGGGTTGGTCTGGCAGCCTTGGACGTGGGACCTCAGTGCCTCGAAGATCCAGTCAGGCTGAGCTTCTGCCTTTTCTGTTGTTTCATTGATCTAAGAACCTTGAAACTACAGACATCTGAATTTGAGTCTTTGGTCTAAGGGCTAAACAACAGCTGTTTTCCCTCATTTCTTCAGCTCATATTTTGTCCATAAAACAGTAGAATATCTTGATAGAGTAAGAACTAGCAAAAGCGATCGATCTAGCTAGGGTTAGCGAAGCCTTGGACGAGTGACCTCAGTGCGTCGAAGATCAAGTCAGGCCGAGCTTCTGTGGAGTATCGATCGGAGACGCAAAGTACGCAAGCGATAATAATTGTATGCTAGCCAGCAGTCCAGGCTTTGACAGACACTATAATATTATACCGTCTGTTTGTCTGAAACTTTATTAATTTCACCACCAATCTGGAACATGCTGGCCTAAGATCAAAGCTATTCAAAGAATCTTATGAAATCTATATTTTTTAGAAAAAAACATCCTAAAACGTGTTCAGTTACTTAGTATATATTGTAGTACATGGAGTTCACTGTCCGATGGAAAGGTAATTGAAATATACAGCGGTGTGTTTATAACGTAGCGATATTTATGCGAGGATTATACTGCGAACCTATAAAAGAAGTAAGTAATATGAATTGGATAGAGTGCTTTCTTGCGCAATCATTTATTTAGTTGGTAGCGAACTAGCGACCGGATGGCGGAGTGGGTAGTGCACCTACCTGTGACACCGAGATCGCATGATTCCCGCTCATTACTATATTATGTATAATTACAATATCTATCTTTATTCACATTGACGCATGTGTCGCATAAGGAAATTGAATTGAATAACAAGCCCTTCAGAAAGGAAAATGTCTCTTCCTGAAATCCCCTGGAGCACAAATAAGGTATGATTCTACTTGTGTCAGTAAAACTTGAAACAATTTCCCATAGATAACATGAATAAATAATCAAAACATTGTCTTGTCAAAAGAAATCTACATTTACCTTAGAGAATATATAAAACTGAAAAACACACAGTAACATAAAGACGCGTACATTTATAATATATGTTGGCAGTATTGAACCTTATTTTTTTTATTTACTTTTTTATACGACGTATGTATAGTCCACCTGATGATATGTGGTAACTATAGCCCATGAACATCAATAATCTAGAAAAGCAGATTGTGGATGCGTCGCTCCATCTGGGGACTATGGTGTTATGCCTCATGTACCAGTTAGTTCAGGGCCCAATACCACCACCAAACCGGAACAATGCAAGCACTACTATTAGGCAACAGGTTAAAGGAGACGGTGGTGCTGCCGCCCTTGTTCTCGTTCACAAGAGCTCTAACACACTTCTAAATTGTAGAGATAACAACGTTCAAAACTGCCAACATCTTAATGAACTTCACTGTACTTGTCCTTTTTCAGGTTTTAATATATTTTCCTAAACTGAATTTCAATTTCATTTATTCACACATAATAAGCTTACAGTTAATAACCAAGTCGCTTACATGCAAGTCATACAGTAAAGGAAAGAAAAAATAAAGCCATATAAAACAAATTACAAACATTGAAAATACAATTAAATCATCATAAAAAAGTAATCTAACATAAGTACGTCATCAAATTATTACATTAAAATTAGTCAAATATAAATATAATAAATAAGAAATTGATTAGAATACATTAGGATTAGAAAAATAAATAAAAAATTATAGCAATAAATGTCAGTCACAATATAAATCATTAATTACAATTAAAATTATTTAAATAAAATTATTTAAATTAAATGAAATGCCTAACGGAAAATCTTAAAGGTATTATTTGAGATTTTCCGTTGCTAGTTGCCCGGAGATCAAACCCGAGACCACAAAGGTACCTAATTATGTTATCGTATATTCCTACGACTGAAAAATAATTACATAATTGAATAAACATTTAACGTCATTATATTTATAATATCCTCTTGTGGTTGAGTTGCTATAAGTTACGCACATTTACAATTATATAACTTTTTAATAATACATACGTAATGGAGGTTGTATTGTTTTCTTAATCACGCTCCATATAGACAAGTATAAAGGCCGTTTTACATTAATCCAGTAGCTGGTTCCAATATCGCGGCATTTTAGCGCTGGATCGGCCCGCCCGCGTGCTATGTGGAAAAAAGTAACTTATGTCCTTTCTCAGATCTTTAACTATCTTCATACCAATTTTCATCTAGATCTGTTTGAGAATACAAAGACGAAACATATATACCAGTTTTAAGTTAGGCCACCAGCTACACAACTGAAACCCGCGTTCAACATACAGACAGGCAGAAAGATAGACAGAAAAAATTAAAAAAAATATGTTCTACTGCAGTGCTGTATTAATTATTCTCACATATCTTCAATAATTTAAAATTTTATTATATGTTTAGATATAGGAAGAGTAAGGATAAGCATTATGACATGAGAACGTAGTCTATTTAATCCAGAATCTTTTTATTGGACCCAGCTACTGGATCCATGTAAATCAGCCTTTATGAGTGAATAAGGTAAGCGCTTTGATAATAAATGGTAGAAAATATAATTGATGTTAGGTGAAATTGCTGTTTTTGATTGATGGTGATGATAAATTGATGCTATTGTTTTCACATCTTTTTGTTATAGGGTAAAAATACAAAATAGGAAAAACAAATGAAGGATAGGGCATTAGGTCAATTTATCTTTATCAATGCACGCATTGCACGCAATGGACAGTGCACACAATCTCGCGAAACAGAAATAAAAAATTCAAGAAATTATAAGAATACTAGATTCTGCCTGCGGCTTTGCCTGCGTGGTATGTAGACAAAAAGTAACTAAATCCTTCCTGGGTTATTGAACTATCTCCATAGCAATTTCCATTAAAATCAGTTAAATGATTTTGCCGTACAGAAAGACAGATACACAGTTATTTTGACTGAATCAATTTTAGAGTCAAAATATAACTATTGAGCATAAAAATCCATGGCACCATCCAATTCACATCGCACTCATTTAAACCTGAATCCTCTCTTCAACATGAGTTATTATACAGTCTGTGTATTATATTCGATAAAGTGATTATTTCCATATTCTGTTTCGGTCACATAAAATATGGCATGCATAAGTAAATTGCGGTTTACTTGCTTATTTATGTGGAATTGTATGTGGGTGAAATAACCACAAACCCTAATATAATGTAATGTTTTGTTATAGATTATCTATAGATGTCTAGATTGAATTTAAAATAGGCTTATTTTTATCAATGTACCGATTACGAGATTAATATGAGTCGTTTTGTACACGCGTCGTATGAAAATTATAATGAAACCAGCTAGAACGAAATGGAGTTTTCTTCAATTTTCTCCGCTATTTATGCTAATCAAATGAATAGCGATAATGTAATCTGATGCTACGGCTCATTGTACTGGGAGTACTCTACAGATCAACAGCAAGATACGCACTATGATTTTTGTCGCTGCAACGGCATATTTCTCAATTTCTCTGTTCAAAAATTCAAAACAGACATATATGCTGTTAATAAAATGCTTTTCCCAATTATAAAACAGCGATAAAAATATCATAAGAGGAAGAAGAAGAATATGTTTCTTGTAACCTCATGATGTTTTATCCTGTGAAGCTATTGGAGTCACATTTGTCGAAGGTACTTGGAATACGTTACGGGCAGCAATATAACTTCACGATTTTCCCTAAGGTTTAGGAGACGTATAAACTGCAGACCGTACGACTGAACCGAATTAACCTACATTCTTTTTGCATCAAATATTTTGGACTGACCGTTCTATATATTACCTTAGGTTAGGCAATCTTTATATGAAGTCGGCCTGTACTAAATTACTCGAGTTGAAATTTTTAGATCGGATTCAAATTTATTTACGTTTACATATGCTTTACAATCTTTGGCGACACTTGACTGCTTAATTTCTCGACTTTTTCTACCTGAACGTCGAAGCAATTTGACTCCGATCTATGTCGACTTTCTTATCTTAAACGAAACTTACTTGGAAATTGTAAACAATCTTAAGTATGTAACACTAATACATGTCCTAGAAAAATCACAAATTGTTTAAATTGAAAGTCGCTGTACATCGCGTGCTAGATTCACATAACAATACCGTCACGAGCCCAGACTGCAGACAGACCAATAAAATGAAAACCAGTATTTGATTCAATAGCATTGCCTAACCCTGGCCAATGGCGCCAACATGTCCAACGTTTGGATGCCTAGTCAACTGTTATGGACTTGTTGGATTGACTGACACTGGCTGGCGAAGCAGGTCAGTTAGCCTATGACAGATATTTAAATTAAAAGACGAATGACAAAAAAAAATTAAGACAATATGACAGAACTATGCGCGGTCGAACGTTGTCCCGTAGTTCGGTTAAATGATTGTGTGAAAATTCCCTGGGTTCCTTCTGGCAACCCCGATCCCTAACCACCACCACCCCGTGCCTCTCCTTTTCCAACGTTGATTGATAAGAAAAATACTACTGGTCGGCTAACTCCCAATTCTGAAACCAACTTAATTTCACCCTCTAAAATTGGCCAAACAGTTCTGTCACCAATATTGGGGCCAGCATATAGTGCAGGCTTTACCCATAATTATGCTGAACACGACCTGTACCGATCGCAAGTTCGTCTGCGAACCCGGTGGAGACAATGAGCAAGATTTACTTACGTTGCATGTAAATGAAGTGCATTCGTGCATGCATTTTCAGCTAGAGAGGTGAATAACCGATGAATATTTTTGGATAACTCTCACCTTTAAAGGCATCATGCGACATAATGACTATGGCGCTTACAGCAAAATCAACAGTCTCCAAGTCTTGTGCCCAGTAATTTAGTACAAGCTTCTGCCTGCGGCTTTGTTTGCGTCCTAGAACGCTAGGTCGATTAAAAGTTCCCCCATATCCTTCTTAGACCATTAACTATGTTCAAATTAATTTGCATTATAGTTGGGTTAATTAGTCGTAAAAATAGCTGTATAGCGACAGATAGACGCTGTTACTTTCAACTTATAATATAAGTAAGGAGTACGAAGCAAAAATCCCTGATGATGATTCGTTTGTTGAATTACCTCGATGGTCTAGTGGTTAGCGTATGCGTTTATCACCGTAATATCTCTGGTTCGATGCCCGGGTCGGGCAAAATGTTATTTGTGAAATTCTATCAGGAAATCCACAATAGCAGCACGTAGTGGGAATTGTGCCCGGTGGATGGCCATAGGCTCACACCCTATCCCAATGGACCTAAACATAACGGGTGAAATGTGGGTTTTGTAAACCTCTGCCACACCCTTCTGGGTAAATATAGGAATAATGTTTTGTATTTTTTTTTGTTGACGGTGGGAATCAAGCTCTTAAAAGGGCCTTAACATTCTACTGGGTGGCGCAAAAGTAAAGACCCTATTTGGTTCAGCTATAACATTTTTTCTAAATTAGAAAACTAGATTTAGATTTTTTTAAATGTATATTTGTGCCATTAAATTTCGTACCATTAGGATTTAAAGATGATGTCTTTTAAATGGTGACCTCCAGAGTTGATACACATTTGAGCCCTATTTATGACATTTTGCATAACTTGCCGTAACACTTCCTGCGATATGTTCGTTATTTCTTGACGAATGTTTTCTTTTAGAGCTGCGAGAGTCTGTGGCTTGTTCACATACACCCGAGATTTCAAAAAACCCCAAAGAAAGAAGTCTGGACTGGTCAGATCGGGTGATCTTGCAGGCCAAGGCAAATCGCCAAAACGAGAGATAACTCGGTTTGGAAAAGCGTCCCTCACTAAGTCCATAGTGTCGCGCGCTGTGTGTGCCGTAGCGCCGTCTTGTTGAAACCAGATGTGCTCCAGCCCCAATTCGTCCAAACTGGGTATCAAAAACTCACGTAACATGGTTCTGTAGCGTTCTCCAGTGACAGTTATCGCATTGCCTCCAGCGTCTTCGAAAAAATAGGGTCCGATCACTCTGTCAACACAGATGCCACACCATACAGTAACTTTTAGTGGGTGTAGAGGTGTTTCTTGAATAATGCGCGGATTATCAGTGCCCCAGAACCGAGTATTCTGCTTATTGACATGCCCTGAGAGATGGAAATGCGCTTCGTCACTCATAACCAATTTTGAAGGAAAATCATCCTCTTCAAGGTTGAGGTTTATGACGCGCTGGCAGTAATCTAGACGAGCTCGGTGGTCAGCAGGCAGCAGCTGATGAGTCATTTGAGTTTTATACGGGAACATCTTTAAGTCTTTCACCAAAATACGCTGCAGGGTCCGTCTGGAAATGCCCAATTGCGTGGCACGTCGCCTCGTTGATGTTTCTGGACACTCTTCCACATCTTCGCGCACAGCATCGATATTTTCAGCTGAACGGCCTGTTCTTGGTCTCCCAGACTTAGGTCTATCCAATGTTGAGCCAGTTGCTTCAAGGCGTGTGGCAAAGCGTCGAATTGTGCGACCAATCGGTGCCGGACGGTGGGGAAATCGTCGACGAAATTCACGTTGTGTTCTTATCACTGATGAATTATTCCGTAAGAACATTGACACAATTATTCCACGTTCTTGGGGAGTAAAACGGTCCATGTTTATTTTCAGTGTATTTTACATTTGTTCACTACACAATTTTCAACAACAGAATGACAGAAAATGTCATATAAAAAAAAAAAAAGTATTTTCTTTAGTGCCACTACTTTTGCGCCACCCAGTATTACATACCTCGTTAGTAGTTTCGAGCGTCGTTGCAGTAAATAACGCAGCCTTACAACAGTACATTCATTGGATCGTTCGTCACGTTCGGTGTCAGTCTTTATCACTGTTCATTACTATCTAGACTGCACTAAATCGATCTAGTATTACTATTTGTCACCCTGATTACGTGTTTTATTTACTGGTTCTGTCTGTGACCGCGGTTTTTTTGTAAGTCCACTTCAATGTACTCCATTAATCATGTATCTTTCCAAAAAAAACCTGTAACTAATTTCGCTTTAGTTAATTTATGTAAAATACGAAAATGTCAATGTAATTCTAAGAAAATGTTTGTCATATGTAATATTTTATAAAGTGTTTTAAAAATATTCTTAGACCCTAAGCTTAAAACGTTAAAAGCGTTATCATATCTAACCGTAAGATAACAAGATATAGATGGCGAAATTAATACATTAGTTAAGTGATAATAAATTAAATAAAAGCTAACTGAATTAAAAAAAAGCTCGTCCATTAATGGCGTCGCGTCGGCTTTAACGCGGTGGATTTTCATTATAATTATCTACTCTACATTATGATATATTAATATGTTATCATTAAATATCAAATGGCTATAAATGTAGATCCATTGTTTTAAAATAATATACACACGATATTACTGTAACCCACTCACCGGGATCAGCAAATATGTTGGATATTTGCGTTAAACATACACCGTAAACAAACCTCTTACATTCCACAAATGAAATATAACATCTACTCAAGTAGTACTTGTGTTATAGGATCTTATTCAAGTGTTTAATTACTTTGTAAGATAATTCTGACTGCATAGAAACATAAGAAGCCACTATCACTTAATTAAGGGATCACTTAATGCCTCGTTAGTCTAGTGGTTAGCGTATGTGGCTTTTTCCATCAGGACGAAGTTGGAATTGTGTTCGGTAGACGACGATAGGCTCATTCCTTATCACATGGGACCTAAAGATGTGAAGTGTGGGTGTTGTTCACCTCTGCCACACCCTTCTTCGTAATATGTAATATATAGGTGTGATTTAATAATAATGTTTAAAATTTTAGAAAAGGTGCGAGATGGTAAACCAATTGTGAACTTAGCTTTCATGACGATCGGATGGCGGAGTGGGTAGTGTACCTGCCTGCGACGCCAAGGGTTCGATTCCCGCTTAAGACAAATCTTTTTGCATGAACATGGGGGTTTGTCTTAGTCTAGGTTGGGTACAAATGAATGATTTATAAAAGAAAAGTATATAATATGTATTCTAGTATCAGTTATTCTAGTACCCATAGTACAAGCTCTGCTTAGTTTATGACTAGATGGTGCTGTGTGTAAGTTGTGTGATATTTATATTTGTTTATTTATGAAACGTCATTACTTTGACAACTTTGTTATTATGTTGCCAGCTGACATAAATTAGTTTCCGATTCTAGACTAACTTGTCATGCTCTATAAAATAAGGTTACGAAGCACGTTTAACTAGCAAGTCTACTTAAACCATTGAACTAACCGCATCCTCGTAACTCGTGTATTGAAAGCGCTCGCAAATGTAATAGGGCATCCGAACTAACTTCCTAACTGGAATTCGCAGTATTACGCAACTGGAACATAGCTCGTCTAAATTTGACCTCTACTTACACTGCACCGACTATGTATGTTGTTAGGTAGGTAACCAGGCGCGGATTCAATGGGAAGGTTGGAAACAGACCTAGGAAAACAGTAGATTTTTACATTATTCGCCAAAAATTATTTGTTCAAATAAATTATTTCCATGAACACGTCAAAACAAACATCAAAATATAAAATTTAAATAAAACTTAACTAATTAACCTATAATACTTATTGCAATGAAATGATTTGACACCGGAGCTTAGATTGACTTTAATTCAAATTTTAATTAAAATCAATTCAAGTACCAGCTCCGATGGGTATTGCATCATGAGAATAGGTGAAGAGAAGCTCATGTTTATGTTTCACCCTGGCTCAAAGATTCAAATCATTTATTTTCACTGGCCCCTGAAGGCGCTTGAACACGTCAAAACATTACCAATAATAATATGAACACAAATTATAAGTAAAACTTTATTAAACTAATTACGATGATTGCAATAACCACGGTTATTGCAATAAGCAGGGCTTTGATGCATTTTAGTCCAAATGTTTAAAATCAGATTAAAGTCAATCTAAGTACTAGCTCCGATCGGTATTGCATCATGAGAAGAGCTGGTGAGAAACTGATGTGCGACGAGTTTTTCAAAGCTGGAATCGGCCTTTGTAGTGACAAAGGCCTTTGAAAAACTCGTCGCACATCAGTTTCTCACCAGCTCTTCTCATGATGCAATACCGATCGGAGCTAGTACTTAGATTGACTTTAATCTGATTTTTCGCACTGGCCCCTGAAGGCGCTTGAACACGTCAAAACATTACCAATAATAATATGAACACAAATTATAAGTAAAACTTTATTAAACTAATTACGATGATTGCAATAACCACGGTTATTGCAATAAGCAGGGCTTTGATGCATTTTAGTCCAAATGTTTAAAATCAGATTAAAGTCAATCTAAGTACTAGCTCCGATCGGTATTGCATCATGAGAAGAGCTGGTGGGAAACTGATGTGCGACGAGTTTTTCAAAGCTGGAATCGGCCTTTGTCACTACAAAGGCCGATTCCAGCTTTGAAAAACTCGTCGCACATCAGTTTCTACGCGAACGTCACTACGTTCGCGTAGATGTACTCTGAAATAGATTACATAATTTGTCAATGGTGCTGCCAGCTTCTTTTTTGATTGAGGGTAATGATATTAAAATTTAAATATCCTGTACCAAACGATACGACGTTCATCAGATAAAAAGTTTGGTCGACAACTTATATATAACGCACTTAGTTTTTTATTTTTACTTTACTCATTCTTTCAGTCATATTACGGCAATGTTATACGTAAAAATTCGTTTTATAAAAATCGCCGTATAGTATGTGAAGAATGTCGGTAAAATTATTTTTGCACCAGCATATTTGCAACTAAATAAACGCGATTTATCAGCGGAGCGGTTCTTTATAGAAATAAATATTAGGTCAACGAAGCAATAGAATAGTCCTTCCTCCCACTTTAACCCTGCCACCCTGAATGTCCCCGGCTCATAAACTTGCCCAGTGTAAAACACAGAATTATTCACAGGTTTCAGAAGCTAACTGAATGGAATTAGCGGCGTAAGGCTCTACATTTGCATAATACTGTTGACCACGATGTCGACAGCGCGATTCTAATTCTAGTCCCGTTTCATATTTCAGAGGCCGTTTTGTGGATACTAATTTCTTCTAACAAGACGTGCTTTTATTTGTTAATAGCGTTTCTCCGCGTCGAATTCGTTGTATTAAATAGTAGCTGATCCCGCGCTTTCACCCACGTTCAACCTTACTGCTCCGCTCCTGTGGAGTTTAATGTGATGTTAATTATCAAAAGACCTTAATTGAAAGTTAGACTATCAAACACTAAGAGAACTATCAAAATTCGACCACAAGTGCTCGAGATTAACACTATCAAACAAACAAACTTTCTTTTTACATGTACATCGATAAAAAGAAGCCTATATTACGCGCCTTGTAGTCAGTTACCTGCATCTAAAACTTTATTAAAATCGGTCCAGCCGTTTAGATGATTAGCCAATACAAAGAAACAAACAGAGAGACAGGGTGACAGACGGACGGACGTACAGACAGACAAAAATTTTAAAAACTGTATTTGAGGCAGAGGTGCAAACAACTGTGCTAGCTTGAAAAAACTGTTTTATTATGACATTAAAAACAGACACTTAATTTTTTTTATTTGTATTGATGGCAAAGCTTAGGTTTACACCGAGGGAACTCGACATAGGAGAAGTATGTATTTCATGATCCTCATTATGTAGCAAAGCATCTTCAATGTGCACCTATGTTGGAATCGAGAACTCTTATAAATGTCAATAGCTTACTCTCTGTCGACCTAGCACCAGGGATGAAGCTAAAACGTCATAATATATTTGATTGTGGTTGACTGGAACACAAATGGCACAGTTTGCACTAACCACATCAATAGCAGTTAAATTTAACAACCGACTGTCATCTAAGTCTAAGTCGACACGTGCTATCAGAAAAATATACCATTAATACGTAAGTTACTGGTTATAAATCACCAGCTTCGCATGAGCTACGTCAAATCTTAGGAATACAAAGTGAGCGTGATATGTGTGGTGACTGGTATTAATATACGAAAGGTTCACAAAGACCGAAAGTTGTGCATAATACTAAGAACAGTAAAAAAAAAATTTGGACTCGAAGTGGGATTTAAATCGCGACAGGAGCTTATCGCTTTATCACTCAGCGATCCAAGCACTACTCCAAATCCACGAATCTTTTGACGGTATGAATCGTCTTCCCGGACGCCTCGCTTCTTCTATTTGTACATACGTATTATTAGGTAGCAAATACTATATCGATAAACACGATCAGTTTTTTCAAAATGCTAAAAAGTTGATCAGTTATAGCATAGAAATTATCTGTGATTGCATACTGTTATTAACATAACATAACGCCTATATTATCCAGAAGGGTGTGGCAGGGGAGTACAACACTAACATTTCACCTGTTATGTTTTAGGTCCCATGGGTTAGCGCTGGGCACAATTCCAACTCCGTGCTGCTATTGTGAATTTCCTGACGAAAAGTTCACAAATAACAATTTGCCAGACCGACACCTCGACTGAGAGGCGCGTTATCGAGGCACGTTACATACATATAGACATACATACATATATAAAATCACGCCTCTTTGCCATGAGGGTATGCAGAGACAATGAAGAGCTATGTGCTATGATTTATACTCACCTTCGCTTCCTCAACATTCACACATCTCGTCTTACATTCTTGGCGGTTGCGTGTGTTGTGTACTTACCCTTTCTTGACGACCGGATGGCGGAGTGGATAGTGTACCTGCCTGCGACGCCGAGGTCGTGGGTTCAATTCCCACTTAAGATAAATCTTCGTGTTCATGAACATGGGGGTTTGTTTTAGTCTGGGTGTTTCTATGTATAATATGTATGTATTTACAAAAAGAAAAGTATATATGTAATAGTATCAGTTATTCTATTACCCATAGTACAAGCTCTCCTTAATTTGGGACTAGATGGCGTTGTGTGTGTTGTGAAATATTTATTTATTTATTTATTATTTCTGGAAAACATCATTAAAGTAATATCAGTAGTAATCCACTTTTGGTGCATGAAAGGAGCCTCCCCGAGTGACGTACACAACGATTCCCTACGTCCGGCGCACCCTGGGCAATTCGCGAGTTCTTCAAAGCGAATTGGCTAATCCTTTCACCACGATGGCAAGTCAAAACCTTGACCACCTTACTGACTGTCCAAAATGTCCTACCACCTGCACAAGAGAGGCGCTCATGAACGCCGACGAGAGCGCCATTTCAGTGGCCACTCATTGGACCAATAAAATTTGACTCAGCCATCGACACGACGAAGAAGAAGAAGTAGTAATCCACCAGCATAACTTGAGCTCCTCTGCTTCACTCATCTGTAACACTATGTGGGTCAAGGAACAACAAGGACATGTATCGCAATGCGAGGGATCAGAGTAATCTGGGTGACGAGTAATGGCAGTTATTACGCGGCCTTCACGCGGCGTATTCAACTGTACATCTTTATTACTGTGTGAGGACTGAGTGACCATGTGTGTGTAATGGCACGGCATTTGTTGTAAAGATTGAATCATGTAACGTTTATATGCCTATAAAATCGGAGCCATATCTCCAAAATTAGTTAGTTACACATGATTAGTTAGTGGGTACTAATTAATCAAGTGTAAAGCCTTACATTGTATTGTATTATCGGACGCTCATGTCATGTATATTGTATTATCTAATGCGGCAACACAATAAAAAAGTTTTAAAAACTCAACTCTACTACAATAAAATTGCGTTCTAAAATGTGGGCAACTTGAAAACAATTATTTGCCGATATTCTTATCTACTATTTGTAAGTAAGATTATTATACAGTAAACGTAGAGTATAGTTGTCGTATGCCACCTGCTAATGATGGCTAGCAGCCGACTTCTGTAAGGTAGATAAGAAGATAATCGGGAACAGATGAACACACATACATACATACATACGCACTTACCCTCCGTAGTCGAGTAATTAATTATCAGTTTAATCTTGAGCTCAAACGGTGCCCTAAAAACATGATGGAAACCAATTTGGGCATGACAATCAGGCCTGTTCCTCACCCTTTTCTTACACAAAACATCGTGTTTACCACCTACCCTCAGAATCAATTAATGGAGTAACGTAACACTATCCCACTTTTCCTTTATATTCCCCTGAACCCCTAACTCACACTATTTCGGCCACATACTTGTTTGTTAATGTCAATTCATATGTATAGATATAGGGTTAGGGGTCTCACACACGTGACACGACCGATTCTTCGACCGATTTTTTAAGTAGAGGTTGGTGTGAGCAGTGTAAACCGGCGTATTACTGGTGGTTCAACGCTAACTGGTACTCGATGGATAGAACCGGGGAATGGGGTAATTTTCATTTATTGAGCGAATCTTTGTAAGATTCGAGTAGACTATACGTAAATAGTTACATTAAGTAAAGAGAATAATTAAAAATCTTGATTAATGCTTTTATTTATGAAATGTTTATCACATCAAAAGAATAATTTAAGATATAATTCGATTACTCATGAATCACTACTCTTTTTCTGTCTATTACTTTAACCGGTGAATCTCTGGTCTTACTTCGGTTCTCACTGTTCCATTGCAAACCTCTATTTGAAGTTTTTTTATCGGTTACCGGGCATCGGTCGTTTGTAAGCGCCCTAGAGCTTGCTCGTAATGATTTTTAGGGTTGGCAAAATATTATAAAGATACAAAAAAATATAATCATTATGTAATTCTGTATATATATATTATATATAATATCTTCTTAACAATTTTACCAATTTTCCATAGATTTTATCGCAATTTTTGATCTTTATTTTATTGTATTCCGATAATTCGTATTTTAAGTACTTGAAAACTGTATGCATGTCGCATTTTATTACCGTGAAAAATATCAAAATGTGTTTAGCTCTTGTAAGATAGAATTTGTTATCTCGAATGCAAACCCTGTTAATCGGCGACTAAGCACATACAAATGATCGTCGAGTCGTCGTCACAGATCGATAAAATTTCATTAAACTGCCGTTCGATGGAGCCGTACACAAATGTTTGCGAAGAGCAAACACAGGTACGCGACGAAAACCTTTTATGTGTGTTTTGGACTTCCATTAATGGCATTGGTGAAAATTGAACTGGAAATAAACCTTTTAATCTTTGTACACTTTTATTCTTTGTCCATACGCGTCCTAAATGACTGCGTTTTTCTAAAACGGGCTAATATAATTTTGCTATAATATATTTGTAGCATAACGCGCACGACATAGATTTTGTCGTTGTTTTTGTCATGTTTCCCCAAACCAGCCGGGCAAGCATACGAGCGCGAGGTAGATGATGTCGCGTTTTTGTCATGTTTCCCCATATGTATAGTATGGCAAAAACGGGAGCCAATCTATCTCGATCTCGTATGCTTGCCCCCGTGGCCTGTCTCACTACCCAAGTAGGCATTAAAAACATATCTACGCGTGGCTGGTACCCCGGGTACTCCATTCCATATAAGTGACTCGCGTGCGGTTGGAGACGCATATACGCTGTTTTAACCGACTATTCGTAATGCGGTGCTACGATTAGCCGCGCGCTATCTCGGACGAGTAAATGCTAGTGTGGTACGCGAGATAGCGATAGTATCATCTTGTCGATGATTGATGACTCTATGGCAACACACGTGCAACGCTCACTTAATAGGTTTAAAGTATTTTGAATCGTAATTCAGAGAAATAAGAATGAAATTTGACTATCATGGAATTGTGTAGGTAACTAAAGAAGAAGATTGTACACTTTGGTGTGAGCTAAATTGCACCATAGTGTTGACGACATGAAGTCGATATTTCTTTAAATACTTTTGCAAAGAAAGCCTTCTTCTCCTTTTTATTCCATACCCAAACATAAATATGTCAAAAACGGGACAAAACCTATCTCGCGCTCGCTATGCTAGCACCTCAATTTGGCAGACCCAGGCCATTTTGTTATGCTACGAATTAAATTTATAACAAAAACACGTGAGTCCTATATTTACTGAACAATTACCATGTCAATATCCGATAATATCAGACGGTAGGTGACATGCACAGCTGCCATCTAAATGACATTTTCGTGTTAAAAAAAACGCACGTGATTTTATTTACTTACTAGGAAATCCCCGCAGTATCAACTGCGTTAAACGTTATTTTCCCCAACCCCATGGATTAGCGTAAGATTACAAGCAAAAAAACGAAAAAGCTCTCTGATGTTGAAACAGTGAAATTTTACTATGTAATAGATTTCCCTCGTAGACCAACGCTACGAATAGTCGTAGCAATGTCTACGATTATACGACTATGCCGCTACGCGAATGAACTTGACTTTCGCGTAGCTATTAGATCTTAGTTTTTTTTTAAAAAGAACGACCCCCGCACTAGGAATAACTCCTGTGTCGTGGGGGTGCTCACAAACATACATTTCACATACACAGACCACACCCGGAATCAGAACAAATCTTTGCGAATCAAACAAAGATTTTTCCCATGTGGGGATCTAACCCACAACACCAGCGCAGTTGAAAGCGGCGAGGCGACCGCTTTAACCACCGCGCCAACCGTGCACTTCAACCTTCATCTTACTATGCGAGTAACGCTTTCATTTTTAGAACAATAGTTTGTATAACCAACTGTAATTATGAACATTACTTTTCTTTCGCTACGAAGCTACTACGTAGCACGTAAATTCCATTGGGAGCAATTTTGTTTTGAACGTGGTGAAACGTAGTGAAGAAGCCAAGTTTGCAACTCACGAGATTGTCTAAAGTCCTGTTTCACAATCGTCAAGTAAGAGTTATTCACCAAATAAATTACAACTTGATTTAATATAAAAGTAACACATTCCAAACATAAAATCTAACACAACTGTCACTTCAATTTGTTCGTGTTTTATGTTACCCATTAAATACAGTTTACTTAGCGATTGTGAAATGGGTCCTTAAAGTGAGTACTTTGTTAACTTTATCACGTTAAAACAAAACATGAGATCCTTAAATTAATCCCGTGGCCCACTAAAATCCTTCGGGCACTATATTACCATAATTAGGTAACATACTTAGCTGATGGTTAAATAACGATGTCGTTTCCCTTTACTTAGACCCAATTTCACCAACGTGTTAAACGTGGTAACGAAGGTGTACAAACACCTCTGCCACGCCCTTCTGGGTAATATAGGTGTGATGTTCCTCACATAACCTCGTCGCACCCTTTGCGGCGAGGTATCTTCTTGAAGATTTCCCCCCTTGAAAAAAAAAACAAAAAATAGGGTGTGATGTTATGTTCTTCTTCCTCGTCGTGTCGATGCCTGAGTCAAATTTTACTTTGACTTGCCATCGTGGTGAAAGGATCAGCCAATTCGCTTTGGAGAACTCGCGAATTGCCCAGGGTGCGCCGGTAGTAGGGAATCGTTGTGTACGTCACTCGGGGAGGCTCCTTTCATGCACCCCGATGTTATGTTGTAATTATGTGATAAACGGACGTTTGGTTAAAACAACTAATTCAACCTCACTCTCATTCAATGTTTGAACGGGACAAAGATACAGAAAACCGTTGGTTAGCATTAACGGTGGATTAAAAAGTGGGGTGAAATCAGGGCTTAGCAGGGATTTATCTCTAAGTTATCCCTGACGACACCCGCGGGATGAAAAAGTGAAGTTAGCAGGGGAAATAGTAGTGTTGTACGCGCACGGGATGGGGCCGTGACGTGATTTGTCTACGCGAGACGATAACTACAGGGATATTTTGTGAAATAAAGTGTGTCTGTAGTAGTCACTACCATTGCTGACCACTACAATAAATAAATAAACTATTTTATTTCATTCTAGCAATCGTTCTACTCCTTTTTTTTAGCTTTTATTAACAGAAAAAAAGTTCTGTCGCTTAGTGAATTGTCACTAAGACTCTCGTTTAGACTAAAAATAACATAATGCTTAATCAATTTTCTCTACTTAAATCTAATAACAATTAACATAGCATTCTCACTTTCTATCACATGCGATCTAAATAGTAAACATAACAGGTGAAATGTGGTTGTTATTCACATCTGCCACACTCTTTTGGGTAAGCTCAATCTTTGCCTATATTTAAAAAAATGGTCAATGAGCATTTCATGTCACTTTAGGAAATTATTGTTGATATTTAGTAATATTGTGTCCTGAATATTAGATAATATTTATATTATTATGTATATATGAAGTATATATTTTATATAATATATTTAATTAGGTATATTAGTATATAATATATAATTTTAGGTTTAAGACACTATACGTAGCTTAATTTCTGTATTATTTATATTTAAAATCTCCATTGTCACTATCATGACGTTTCTTTTTACTGTATTTTTCTTTTCTTTTTTCTTTAATTAACGCACCAACGACTGCCCATAACTTTGCTCATTACTTACTTGTCCATCCTAAGGTTGCCTGTAAGAAATTGCTTATAGCGATAAGGCCGCCCATTGTGCAACATAATTTTTAAGTGCATTTATTTACAGCATAAATTTCTTTGTTAATATTGGTGTACAATAAAGATTACTCTATCTATCTATCTAATATAGGCGTGATTTTATACTACCTTAAAATTTAAGTAAAGCAAATTGCATAGCATAATCTCCCGAGCGTTTACAATCCCGCCTCGGTCGGTGCACGTAGCCACGAATGCCATCGCCAGCATTCCAATTAAATGTCAAATATAATTTTAATCTCCGGTATTGGCACATGTCGATACACGGTGCCGAGTCTTTGTGATTGTGGCAACCCTAAGATATATGTTTGTATTATTTATGTATCAAATGTAAGGTAATTAAAACTGAAATGAAAATAGCTACCTATAGACAAAACCCTATTTTGACATCACAGTTAAAATCGTTTGATCAGAAACAGTAACCAAATCTATTGAACTAGTTTTTACGAGAAATCATGCTAGTTTGCCATACAAATTGAACATTTGGAATAGCCAAAATGTATGGAATAAATAATAGTTTAAAAAAACTAAAAAACACGCTTTTAAAGTACTTCTAACTAAAAAGTGAAAAATAATTCCTAATATAAGCTGAAAAAAGCGTGGGTTGCTCGATAGACGAAAAATATGGCACAGAGCGCCCCACGCTTTTTTCAGCTTATATTAGGAATTATTTTTCACTTTTTAGTTAGAAGTACTTTAAAAGCGTGTTTTTTAGTTTTTTTAAACTATTATTTATTTTCTACTTTTTAGTTTGGTTTATTTATAAGAGCGTTTTTTTTTTTTTTTTTTTTTTTTTTTTATATATTTTTAATTTTTTTTATCGAATTATTGCATTGTCATCGATCTTTGACAGGTGTGCAAAATTTGAATGAAATCTGTCCGTTTAAAGTGGGTCAAAATCGAGTCCAAAGGAGTCGGTTACATACAAACAAACAAACAAACAAACATACAGGTGAAGCTAATATAAGCGTGTTAAAAAGCATAATGAAACTAAGGACAGGCCACGCGATAAATGTGGTTGGCTGTCACCGTGAGGTCCGTGAGCGGTCGAACACAACAAAATACTAGATTGTGTGTTTAAAAGTTGCCAAACTATTAAAGGAGACACATTGTATAATACTTCGATATTTCTATAAGTAATCGGCGAACAAACGTAAAACATACAACTTAATTGTGATCCTCCTCCTTTTGGGAAGTGGGTTAAAAACGCAATAAAATCGCCATAATTCATCTACACTACTATCTTATTTTGTAATCTAATTGAAGAACATTGAATTATAATAATTGTGTTCTCTGAACAACAATAAGGTTGCTATAACAAAGAGCGCTTAAACCAGCCATAATTTGCCTTTTAAATGAGCAATAAGTTAATATTTGCGGGTAAAATTAGTAGAGCGGATGATATTTGAATAACAATCTTGGTATGCTTGCCTGAAATTGCTGAAAATACATTTGCGACTTATCCCATGGGTGGGTAGAGCCTTTCGTCAAGCCACGCAGTGATCCTCAAACACCATTAATTACTAAATAAAAGCCTGTGGCAATTACATAATAATCATTACTTCATAGAAAGTAACGTGAACCTTGAAACACAGCTCAGGAGATCGATACATACGAGTAGTTATAAGATTTATTACGTACCTATGCGTAATAAGATACAGTATAGGTAGTATTTTCTCATGCCCACACGCTCGAAAATCGTGCACGCCTAATTCTTCTTCTTTGCGTGTCAATGGAAAACACATGGAAATGCTTAATTGTAAAATTTTATTTGACCAAAAATTTGCCACAAATACGGCATTATCGGTGGCGCTCTTCAGATCGTCTATGGTTCAGGGATGCCTTAGACATACAGTAAATTTCGTCTATAAGTTAAGCTGCAATTTGCCAGGATTTGGCCTTCACGCTCGTTTGCTTTAAAATCTAACCTATTTTCTTCTTGTTCACAGCTGAACCGCCACCCCTAGTAAACGTAACAGTCCACGCATCAACCATCCTGGCGCTGATCCTATGGAACGTGGCCGGCGACGGCGGCCATCCTATCATGGACTTTACAGCGCAGTACCGGTCAGCATTGCCAGTTAACGGCTCGCTCGAACCTTGGAGGCCTATCAGTCCGAACCATATCAGTCCTAATTCGGTAAGTGTCTATAAGGATGGCTTGTCATATCAGCTAAACGCTCGAAACGTTTGTACAACATTAACGCAAATTGAGTGGATAATTGTCTTTTTGTCTCTGTTTGTTTGTCTCTAAACAAAGAGAGGCGAACGGACGTTGAAGAAACGAGAAAGAGCATGCGAAAGTAGCTATGTCAATCATTCACAGAATCGCCTTGGTATATGTTGTTATAATAAGATGAATTATCTTCTTACATAAACGTAACAGTTTAAGCTACCACAAAAACATGACCTTAATCGATCATGGCATTCATATTTCGGAGCGTGGATGGAGATGGCCACCATTCCGTTATGGACTTCACACAGTGCAGTATTGGTCAGCATTGTCAGTTAACGGCCATCTTGGAAGTTTTTTGGTCCGAACCATATCAGTAAGCGAATTTTTTAAACTGGTAACTTATTTCCTTGCATATCATTATAGTCAAAACTGCTGTTCTTACTAAGGCTTCGTCGTCTCCGTTCTGCTTGATCTATTACTGGGACAAACCCCATAGTAGATCAAGCGGATCGTGGTCGGACATTATCATCATGGACTTCTCGGCATCACCAGTCAACGAACGGTAGGAAAGGTAACAAACCTTGGATACTTTATACATATTATTAAGATGCTCCCAGACCACGCAAAAATTTGCCTATAATGTAAAATTTTTAATACAAATTTTCAAATTTTGTATTATATTTGATATGTATAACGTTACTTTACAGTCGGCCTGGGAGCACGGCCTTTATGTGCTAAGAAACGTTCCTAAAAACATTTGGTATTTTTTGTTATATTGTGTGATGTAACCACAGACCTGTATGTAGAGATAGATACGGTGGAGTGTATTGCCGAGAGAGTGTGTAGAGTCAACCCAGGGCGCAGGATGACATGTTGCTCATTGTTTGGGTAGTAGAAAATTTATACGCTTGATTTCCATGCAGTCGGATGGACTAACCTAATCTATATCTGTATCCAGAGCTGGCAGCGACCCCTGGCAGCGCCTATGTATTAAATCTATGAAGCGCCTTTTTTTTACGAATCTTGTGTTTTAACGATTTTTTTTAAGAGTCTACAGTCTAAAAGTGGCACTGAATATCTTTACCTCCAATGGAAGCGCCACAGTCGCCGACTTTTTTTATACCTTTCCTAACAAAACAAAAAGGTGCACTGAAGTATCTTTGCCTCCAAGAAAAAGGAATCGAAAACCCCAAGACCTCTTTTTGCCTGTTTCGACCTTAGCGCGGTAGTCTTATACGCTGACAACTACACTACGGAGGCAGAGACGACACTCCAAAAAGCAACTGTTGCTTTTTGGCATCAAGAGGGTACAAGACGTATTTTTAACTATTTATTTTAAACATACTATACTAGACCGTTTCGAATTCCAGCGCCAGATAGACGTGTACCACCTGGACACGAACGCGTCGTACTGGTTCAGGGTGTGGGCCACCAATGTGCTAGGCACCGGGCCACCGGTCGAGGTGCTCGCCACAACGCTCTACAGCGACCAGGAAGCTGGTAAGTTCACGGTCTTGCTCATCATTCCTCTGTTCTTAGTCCATTTACACGATGTAAATTTTGCATGCCTCTAGTCATTATCAGTATTGGTACACTTTTAATGCCGCGTTTCTCTACCCATCGAATCTTCTGACTGCAATTTATTTACCACAATGGTGGAATTCATTATATTAAATTAATTAGTTGCTGCTCCCGCGCTTTGACCTGCGTTAAACGTTACTGCCCCGCTTCCATGGAGTTCAGCGTAATGTCAAATATCAAAAAACCTTAATGGATAGTTAGACTATCGAACACAAAAACAATTATTAAAATCCGATCATTACTTCCCGAGATTAGCGCTAACAAACAAACAAACTAACTTTCGCCCGCGGTTTCGTCTTCGTGGTAGGATAGGAACATCAAAAAAAAAACAGCCTATGTTACGCGCCTTGTAGTCAGTTACCTGCATTTAAAATGTTATCGAAATCTGTCTAGTCGTTTAGAAGATTAGCCGATACAAACAAACAGGCAGACAAAAATTTTAATACGATAACTATGCCTAAAACTGTATTGCAAATAACTATTACAACTGGAAGATACTTTGTCATTTTGACATTAAAAACAGACTAATTTTATTCATTTGTATTGATCACGTCCGCTAATACATATCATTCATCGGAAAATAATTTCAACATAACATCACACAGTACGAGTATATTAGCCAGAAGGGTGGAATAAGGAGTGAAAAATAATTTTATTATATAATTTATTTATTTTCCATGAAAACTAACCTGTTTCAATCTTTTTCGTTTGTCAGAAGAAAAAAAAATTGTATCAGAGAAAATGTTTTGCAAAGTTAGCTTAGATTTTCGTAATTCCATTATATCTCAAGCAAAAGCATTTTGTCCGTCATAGTACCAAAAGAACTAGCCGAACATATCTTATAAATGCGAATGGTGTGAGATGTGTTCCTCTTGGCGCCACTTATAACAGCGTCAAATTTGTCAAACGGATACTCTAATTATGCACTGAAACTTCGCGAATTCAGAGCCAGAAGTTAGCTCAGCCAGTAATTAATTAATTTCATTGAATTCATCACCATCTTACTATTTAAGCCCAAATTACATTTAGTCTAGCAAAATAAGATTTCTACTAGTAAAATGTTTTATAGACATTAAAAGGTTCGCTGGTGGAGTGTTCAAAATTCTAAATCTCAGTCAAGGTTAATGTCATGTATAACCACGACTAAGATAAATAATTTTTATTTAAGCTTTTGTATTATCAGAATTGAAACCTATTCTATATAATATCAGTTAAATTATTTCAACCGTTGCTCAATTCGTCTACTAAAGGTTCAAAATAGGCATGGTGACTGATCTATAGATAGTAAAATATAGGATACCTTATCAAAACTATAGGTAAACATAAACCAATTGAAATAATTTTTTGTTACATACTATAAATCTAACTCATTTTATGATCATTCAAAGTTTCATGGACGAGTTCATTTTTAAAATACGAAATTATTCGATTTTTTTTTTATCATTAAATTACATACACAATTTATAGCAATATTTGTAATAAAACCTTTTTTATAAACGCAATATTTCGTATAGCTATCAAACAAAATTCATAACTTCACATACAAATACTCTATCGTGACGTCACGCTTGAGTAGCCTTTTGTTTGGAGCGTTTGGGCGAGTCTATTATAAATGTGAATTTGAAATTGTATTATCTCAGGAAGTTTATGTTAGGTCAGAGTAATTCTTGTAATGATGTTTCTTATATCAAGAGGTGTTTCAATTACATACAAAAATAAAAATTAGTCATCATGCCTATTGTATGAATATGATTAACAGATGAGTCAACATTTTAACATGTGTAGCTACTTACTTACCCAAAGGTTTTGCAATGACCCTGTTTAGTATTCGAAGGGTGTTATTTTACCGGAATCGATCGACGATCGATCGACACCGATGGAATTCGCTGTAATAACGCCTAATAATTCAGTAGGAATTCCCATAAAATTGACAGAAACTTATCGACTCAACAGAATCATTTTACTAAATAAGTGTTTCAAACAATTCCAGAGCTATACAAGCACTTCCTGGAGGGGGTGGAGTCGTTCGACACCCGCACCTGGGTGGCTGCAGTGTGCGTGGTGATGGGCACCCTCGTAGTGCTGGCAGCGGGGACCTGCGCTGTGCTGTGCCGCGAGTGGCGACGCAACGGTGAGCCCGCGCCATAGCACACGCCTCTACCTAGGCTATACTTCATGTGGAATTAGCCTGGACAATATATCGAGTGCTCGAGTCATCGGTTGAACCTCAACCGATCGATCGAGCAGCAATTTTTAGCTTGTTTAGATTTTAGACTGCTGTAGCGTTCAATATCGATTAATCGAGCAGCCGGGTCTGTCAAAAATAAACATCGACCGATCGATCGAACAGCAATTTTTAGCTTAATTAGATTTTAGACTGCTAAAGCGTTTAATATTGATTGATCGATCGGTTGGTTGTATTGTTTATTTATTTGGTTAAACCCAGTTAGATTAATGATTGTGAATCGGTGACTCGAGCACTAACGATTGATCACAAAACGATCGACAATTCGATCAACGCTAGTCTCACTAGCTTTGATAAAAAGGCAAAGATTTAATTTAACGGTGATGTTAGATGAGTATGCAGTGCATCTGCTAGGTACTCTTTTGAACAATGATATTAGGTGATGATAACTATAAGTTGATCACAATAATATTTAGGGTGACTGGTCGATAGGATATTCAAATAATTTATTAAAGTGAGAATTTTGGGGTCTTCCACACTGCACGTTTTCTCTGCGATCAATAGCAGCCGTAGGCGAAGCTGAATTTTGTGACTTGAAAACGCTAAGTGTACACGGAGGACCTTAGTTTTAAGTTCAGTCGATGAGCCGAGTGAACTCTGATCGTTCAATTTGAAATAAATTTCATTTGAAATAAAGTAATAATAAAAACGCTTAAAAGTAAACAAATAGCATAATAAAGCACTATTTAATAATAATAAAATAATTCTTCAAAACTTTCTGAACACAGATTTACAAGACTCTTTGCACTGCTTGGTCTTATAATAATATTATATTATATCATAAGTTAAAATCTTATAATTAATATGCAAATAAATAACATAGTGCCAATTTTATTAAACTATAATGTTCAAATTATAACTAGCAATAAAAAAATAATAATTAGATATAGATTTTTGTATAAAAGACAAATAAATAAATGGTACAAAAAACATAATATTTCCAAACATAGTTTCTACGCTACGCGATTGGTGCTAAGCAATTAATACTTTTAATAATAATTACTATTGTCGATAATTAATACCAAAAAGCAATAATTGAATCTCGCTTTAAATAGTTACCTATTGCTGTAATATTGCTGAGAATTGATTACAATTTAGAATAACTTATGTAGGTTATTATAACAAGTATTTACAGTATAGTGTTCAAACACCATAAAAAGAAAGTACAATATATTTGCCATGAGACCTCCTGCACGGTCTATTGGAATGATTGAAGACGTCAATAACGTACAAAATAACTTATTTTGTAAAAACCATCAAAATAGGCACAGACTTTCACAGGAGGTAATATAACTCCTTCGATATGCCTACATTATTTGCGTACCATAACGGCTGTTGTCAGCATAAGCTTAACATTCTGTGACGTTAAACCAACAAAGATCTACGTAAGAATATTATACTGAAATACTTCGTAATAATAAATTAGAGTACGGACCAATAATAACTACAGAACGTCAATTATATCCGTAGAACTGACTTCGAGTTTAGTTGAACGCATATTCCATCGGTTCTTTCAATTCTATTACTTAGATTTGAAACTATATTTCTCAAGCAGCAGCTTAATTTATTTCATTGATCTTTAAGATGAAATGCTAGGATTAATAAAACTATACATTAAAACTAACGCGATATTTGCTCTAAATCGGTAGCTTAAAAAAAATCAAAATTAAAATCAAAAATCATTTATTGTCTTTGAAATTAGTACACTTGTGTTTGATCCCTGGGCTCCACACTAGGATAACCTGTGTCGTGGAGTCCAGTCTCTTTCGGCCCAGTAGACAATATTTTTAACCAGATAATAGCTCATTATAATTGATATTTTATTGTATAATATAAAACATTTATGCCTTGTTATATTTAAAAGTTATAATTATAAATCATAATAAATTGCGCTCTCATTAAATGATTTAATTATAGACATAAGAGGGTGGTACACCCAATATACCGTAGAATAAAAAGCATTTTAAAACTATTTAAATAGTTTAAAAATATATTAGTTTTAGAAGTAAAGCTTTACTTGCTCAGTAGATTACGATATTATATTCTTGCCAAAACTATATATTTTAAACATATATATAAAACACTATTGTGATATTATATAAATCATTCCTTAAATACAAATTAAGGTAAAATTTAAACGCTATATTCAAAATGAAACTATTTAGCCATAAAATTATAGTATTCTAAGAATTGCCTTTTCAAACTTATAAAATAATAATATCTATATATAAATCATATTTTAGTCTTGCCATTATAACAAAATATAACTATATAGTTACCATTTTACAACCAAGCCCTTGGACTTGTGATTATCAGGACCACTATAAAATAAAATATAGGACCACTTAATATCTATGGCTTCTAATAAAATTAGTAGATGCTTAGGACAACTTTGTAGATTTTAAATCAAGCAATAAATAGTTTAATATATCTACAACATAAAATGCACAATATACTAATAATATTTAAATTATGAGACAGAATAACACGGAGTTAATAAAATATATACTAAATGCTAAATATTTGATTAAATTTGATGATATCAAATGTATTTCGATAAAAAAAACTCAATTTTTGGCAAATAACAAAAGGTAAATTTTCTATTTAGACGGCGCCGCAATTATGTTGCTGATATTCGTAACTCGAAATATAAACAAAAATATAACATTTAAGTAATATTTAATGGTGTCTTATAATAAAATAAATATTATACCTTCGCTGTTACCATTGGCACATAAAAGTGGCGCCTCTAGTGGCTATATTTTTTTAGTATAATTATACTAAATAATGAAAAAAGCGTGGGTAATATCAAGTTTCGAGTTCTCTTTAGGACAAATAGGGCACTTTCGTATTGGTGCGTTTTATTCTGTTTTTAATTAAATTATATTTTAGATATTATGCGTTTCTTTTGGTGACGATACGAAAGTGCCTTATGTATAAAACCAATAAAGTACGGAGTTCATAGAGCTATTATGCCATTTTGAATTCTAAAGCTTTTAATAATTAGTTAACTAGATTTTTACAATTTTAGGCCATTTTTATTAAAAGAGTTGCTTGGCATAGCGCTCAAGTGCATTTTATAAATAATTTCGACGAATTTCATACTGCTTACATTTCCAAGCTTTATTAGAGTAGTATTAAATTCGTCCAAAGGCAAAATACGATTGATTTGCCGAGACCTAGACATTAGAAACTCGCTCTTACTACCAATACCGAAGAGCAATTTCCTCTCTGATCTTTCCGCATGTCTCTTGCATACTCTTTTGATAACAAAGACGCCAGTATCTGCCAATTTTTTATTCATTCGAGTTTTTTTTCTTCTTTCCCCTCTATCGCACTCGCTTGGAACGCACGCTTGGACTGCGGGGACGCACACTAACAAACAAACACACACACACATGGTGACGGTATGTATAACTAACCCTCCTCACTTTCCTTACCTATCATTCATCGTAAAGATTATATGGAAGATCAAGATGTAATGGAACTCGTGCCTAACATAATCCTGAACCCTGGCTTCATGGAGATGGATCCGATCAGGCCGCGGGCGTCGTCAATCATCAAGTCAACGGAATACCCCGGGCCCGGAAAGCCGAGACGAGTTTGATTCTCGTCAATACTTAACCTTAGGATATTCTATCGCACCGATTCCGGCCTATTGTCATGATCGACAGTCAACGAGGGAGATAGTGGTTTGTGTTAGAATGTGGAAGGATTAGCGACAGTATTGCTATTACAATCTTTCAAGATGAATATTTGTCACATCAGACATTGGTCGCAACGCTCATTTTGACATTCGGCTGTCATTTTTAGACTTGATTGTATCAGCTTCTGTCAAAAGTCATAAACTGAAACATATTCATCGTACTGCCGAAATGCTTGCGCTAAGATACTTTCTCGCTATGACGTCATTCTAATGAAAGTCTGAAATAACAATATACTTTTAGAATGAAAAGGAGTGTTTTCTCTTATATCGCTAGATGCCAAAGATACATAAATCAAAACATAAATGTATTACTCTTAAAATCTTAAACTAATTCATGATAATCTCAATGTTAGTGGTTATTGATACCGTATTTCCAACAGTACTGGTTACGCGCTATTGTAGTTTCAGCTTCATTATTATACAGGTGACATCTAGCGATAATAATTGGAACTGTGTTGCTTGTGAACGCTAGGGTAAAGACGGACATATCATGAGATACGTTTCGATGCCAATCGGAGCGATAGGATAGCCGGGTTCTCGGACTGAGGAGTAATGTTTCTCAAAAGTTGCCAATAGTTTTAATTGTAAGAGAAGATATTTAGGAAACGTCAATTAAAAAAAAACAACAGTGACACACAGCTGTCAGTTTTGACATAGTAATGTTACTGTTAAAATTAATGGTTGTAAAATGTTTATTTTAATGTGTATACCCAAAATATAGTATTCCTTAATATTAACATGAGTTTATGTTAAAGTTTCTTACATATTTAGTTTGTTTCATAGTTCAAACTATATAATTAATACAAGTAGCTTTTAAACAATATACTGGCAACATTTGAGAGGCAAATACACTGATCAGCGAGTAAAAGCTTACCTAATCACTGAGAGAGATCATTTCTAGTTTTATAAGCGTTTCGTGTTTAACGGTAGTGGTGGTTGCCATATAACAATAAGGTTCGGTAGATCGCTATGATTGTACACGTTCATTTTTAAGAACTGATGCTTGCATTTACTTTTTATACATTTACACGTATTCGCAGTAAGTCTGACACGGACGCTTTACTTTATAAATAAATTTGTAAAGTGGTAACACTGGAGCAATTGGTCGATGTGTATGCTACAATCATAGCTAAGAATTCGCCGTTTTGAAGTGTATAATATTGTATTATTAAAGGTTGAATACTGGCTCTATTATAGAGGGCTATTGGCACTTATTTAAATATCCCTTCGCCGAGAGAGAATGTCTGTTCCCGGCAAAACTACATTTTTTTAAGAGTCTGTGAAGATTTATTAGTGATAACTTAGTCCATAGCCATTACTCCTATTCTTATCTTATTAGCAAGCACTAGCATAGCTTCGTCATTGTGCGGACAATTATAATTTTCTCATAACGTTCAAGGCATTTTTTTTTTTAAATTACTGTTATTTATATAAGAGCCAATTTCTCCATTGTAGCATATACGCAGACTAAAATCTAAATTTATAGAGATGAACATTTTTTATGCGCAAAGTGTAACCAAACTTAAAATAAATAATCCTTCTGGCAACCCCGAAATCTGAATAAAAATTTTTAGGAAACATATTGCTTAACGTTCAATATTGTTAATGTTGCTAGCTATAGTGATAGAATATTTTAAATTATATATATTTTGCTATATTTTAGATGATATTTTTATAACGAGGATCTCATGTAATTAAGACACAACATTTTAATATTAAAGTGTTTGTTTATTTTTCAAAGTTTTTGTGATTTTGAACGCTGTGATTATTATGTTTTCTTACGATTGAGTTTTTTTGGTAATTAAGGTATTGGATATAAGTGTAATTATTATAATATATATCGTATGGAGACTGGTGCATTGGTATTGAGTAATATATTAGTTAGTATATGTAGTGGCGTATCGTAAGCTTACTTGGGGTCTTGCCTGGTGTGATAGTATTACACTGCTTGTTCACAGTTACATTATAATAAATGACAATATGGTAGTGGTCTTACCTTTGTTATGTCCTGCGACACTTGAAGGCAATGATGCTAAGCTATGTCTCTAAGTGTGATTATGAACGAGAAAGTAATTTAGATATTTTAAACATGGACTATGACGCAAAACTAGACGCAGAGGGCGCCACTAGAGTGTTTTTGCTAGTGCTGCTCTCTGGCGTCAAAACATTGCAGTATTATCCCCTTTTACTTTTAAAAATAAGTGTAATTATTTAGTTTTCACATAATATTTTTATAAATTAGTAAAAATTACTGTGAATATATTTTGTTAACTTGATTATTCATACTCACATCTTTAGACAAATATAAATCGTGAGTAGTCTAACATACACATCCGATTAATACTCACGGTATATAATAAATAAGTGAATATATGACATTGTTGCGTAAGTATAGAGCTGTTTATTTTTGTATACGGCCTGTATACATATCAGGGGAGCCTTAGGATGTACAGAAATATATATATACTATATAAAAACGATTTTAACCTTCTTTCCGAACTATCTAATCGCGCGCTTGGAACTTTTATGTTATATATTTTGACATTTAGTTCTTTAAGTTGAAAAATTGTTTAGTTAAAATTAACAAAGTTTTTAAAGAAGTTGGGCTTAAATTGGCTTAAAATTAAACTAAATAAAAATTTGTGACTAACTAATTTGGTATAAAATTAAGACTTTTTTAATAATATTTCATGAAAGTTTCTAGGCGCGTGAATATTTCCATTCTTATTAAGCTCATTGCCTTTCTGTGTTATCACTTCTTTCCACCACTAATCTTAAACTTAAAATATACATATATATCTATAACTTGAATAAAAAGTCTATCGAAAGAATATTATGTGTTCGGTGAGATTTGGCTTCGAAACATTTTAAATCGTCTAATTATAAAAGTAGATTAAAAAAAAATAAAAAAGCTATAAATATATCATACCGCTCAATGTTGTAAATCAGTGGGTGTTTTAACTAAAATAACAAATACACTAATTTAAAATGGCATTATTAGAATGTGTACTAACTTAAGAAATATGGAATTGAACCAAATCTCTCCGACACAATAGCTAACGGATATTCCTAATGCGTTGTGCTCATTTCAATCTATAGTGTGTAAGGGCGGGCTTGGCGTGAATATGCGTATATTCCTCAACATCCGAAAATCATATCATATACATAACTTGAAAAAGTACTTCTATACTTACTAATATTGTAAATGTGTCTGTAAGTATGGAAGTATGGTTTTATAGATGTTTGTTACTGTTTCATGCAAAAACTACCGGAGTGACTTTGATAAAATTTTGCAGATATGAAGCTTATAGCCTGGATTAACATATAGGCTATTTTCACGAAGCAACTATCAACTATACCGTTTAGTTCATGTTTTCGCGATAGATGGCGTTAGCATCGAATTAGATCGCGCTATTGAAATGTTACACACCTTTAGTAGGGCAAATCATCCGTGGAACTAATAAGTGAATCTTGCATAGATCAGAACTCAATTTAGTTGTTTTATTCTCAACTCAACCCTATATGTGTTCACATAAGATCAACGGAGTACTTATTAGTTCGGTATCAAACAGGCTACTTTTTATAGAGCCGTGAGTGGCAGATAGTAAAGATATAAATTAAGCTACGCTACGCAGCATTATCTTATCGATACTTGGTTAAAATTATATTATATTCATTGCATATTTAAAGACTTTGTTAATATCTTTAAAGGTTTAAATTTAACCTTTTCTTTTTATCATCACAAAATATGAAAACTATGATAGTTATTGAACTGCCCGTAAAAATCATTATAAACTTACTGAGTTATAATCATTCGTGTATATTTCCTCCATTGTTTGATCACGCCAAGCCCAGCAGATAGATGACTTTCTCCGTCTCTCGTCACTTCGTGCTATCGAGTCAATTACATGTCTGTTTGTTCTCTTGCTGTTGTGCTCTTCTGTCAAGCTACGTTGTCCCGTCTTGCACTATCACTGAATGTAGATGTCGTATTCAAATGGTACTATGAGTTGTGGACGTGTTACGGACACTGAAAATGTACAAGTTAAACTTACATTATGTTGTTGTTGTGTCTAAATTTTGATATTATTACATATTTTCATTTATTTTTGAAAATAATAATTATTATTTATTTATAGATTTGTTATTGCTCATAAACATGCATTTAAATGGTTTTTGTGTTTGTTACACGTCCAAAACGTCCGTCACATCATCACAAGTGTGTGCACCATCGTCTTCAAGCTCTTCCTTTGAAAGTATAGAAAAAAAATGATTAATATTTTTGTATCGAAGCGGTTTATTTACAACATACTGTGTAAAGACAAACGGAATATTTATAATATGTATTGTAAAAATTGTGTCGAAATTGTTGAAATTGTCTTTCCTAAAACCCGTCCTGATTGCTAAATAAAAGAGAGCTTACATTACAGATTTGTTTAAAAAATGCTTGCATGTGTAGAAAAATATCGAGGCATAAAGCTAAACATTTTTGTAATGTTATCTCAGACCCTCTCTTTTTTGTAAAAATATATAACCTATTTTAGTCAAAAAGTGTTAATGTTGTTTCACTCGTTTCGTAGTTCGAAAGAAAGTTACACTTTTAAAACAAAATAGGTTTAAATATTTTATATGAAGGAGATTGTCATAGCAAACATCTATAGTACTTCATCTTCAAATCTCTCTGTGTCGTGAAAAATTTATTTGGTGACTTCATGAGGTAATAATAAAGCTTGTAGTAAATCGTTTAACTTCTAGATGTATCTGATTGTCTATGGCTGCTGCATGGCGGCTTGGTGCAATTTTAGAAGACTGGCATTTTGTATTTTGCTTTTAGTTGAGTATTAGCAGCTTTGAAAACAATTACTTTTCGTATGTGTCTTTTAGATAAAAAATCCCATAAAAAAAGATAAATATTCCTACTATCTACGCACACAGTTCAAAATACATTAATCTTATGGTTAGTCCTAGTGTCTTAAATGTGGAAGTCAAAATACTGGGATACCTATACTTTGTCCATTCCTTTATTTTCTTTTTGATAGATCACGCCTATGAATTACCGTTTTTTTTTGTCAGATTAATGTACTGCAATAATAATGTACTTTATTGACAAGCGGCACTTTTTAGGGAAGTTCACTGTTTGTAACAAACAACCACAGACTATAATTCAAATTGTGAAATGAAATAAATCGATCATTATGAAAAATAATCATTTGACTTTTTTTGTGTATTGTCTGTATTTTTATAAAAAAAGAATATAATAATAGTATCATGATTCCATCAATAATTATTTGCAAGAAATCAAGTCGAAATCTTGGAATTAAAAATGAAAATCTAAACAAAGGTAACTAGAAAATCGTCATAGACTAAGTATGTGACATTATTATTATATTATTATTTTGTATATTTATTTCATCTAATAAAAACTACTAATAAACGAATAATTAATAATGAACTAAAACCATTTCGATGTAATTAATCGATTGAAAGTTCTTCGTAGACAACATCGATTATGATTTCAAATCGAATCAGTAACGTGTGAAGGCATCCCTAAATGTAATCTGTCAAAAAGAAAATAAAGAAATGGACAGAGTATAAATAAATAATTCCTATAAAGTGAATAAGTCTATTAACTCTTCTTTGTGCAATTGGATTTGGCATAAACAATTTATAGAAAAAAAACTTGACTGTCCAAATCTTTGAAAAATACATTTAAAGGTTGCATTAAGCCCCATCCAGCTAGCAAACGAATCTTATCCGAACTACGCCAACTGAACTTTGTATAGTTAGAAATAAATGGTTGTTAGACTTTGTGTTGTACTAGCCTAGTTGTTGACGCTAGCGTAGCGGAGGCACGGAAAGAAGACTGGCTTCGGGGAAGGTAAATAACGCGGCATTTTATATCAACGTGGGTCTATTCTGTTATGGTCACGCAAACTTCAGTTAAATGTTTCATATCTTAGACTCTAGGTGGCACTATATTCTTCTCATGTAAATAATATACCAGAATGTCGAACTATAACTGCAGACATGTTGTAATGTATCTACTAATTTTAACAAAAATAATAATTTGTTGGTACATTTAAGATAAAATCAGATGTTATCACCAGGTGGTACCAGGATTATCATACAAATGGCACCATCTAGTGGTAGTAAAATATTATTTTTTAAGATTAGCACATTCCCCATATCCACACCCTTCTGGGTAATATAGGCGTGATGTTATGTAGCACATTAATTTTGTAAACAAAAATGGGTTATTACCAAAAAGCATAAATATTCACAAATATCTATTGGTCCCACACTAGGCAAGCCTGTCCTGTGGGTACCATAATAACGATTACCAGACGTATTACATATTGCACTCAGTCGAGATAATGAGGATATGGGCTGAATTGTGGAGCTTCACTTGTTTGGCTGATGTTTGCGTAACCAGATAAAAGACTATAGACTATGGTATTATATTTGAAGGTAAAATGGTTGTGAACGAAAAAATCGTATGTTGATGTAAAATAGCCGCGCGGTCGGTGTATTTTGATTGTGTTAAAGAACGTGCTTTAGTTTTCATTTTTACCGCTAATTTACGTTTTTGGATGAAAGGTAAGTGAATTTGGTGTAAAAACTGCAGTGTAACGTCTAGGCTTTTTTATTAGATAGTAACTCTTGTCAATTGGTGATTCAATTGGCTGAAAAAACCATGGGCCACTGCCAAATGCACGTTATGAATTAGTTGAAGGCTTTCTTCTGTAAACGTTTGGTGCATGTCACTTGCTTGCTCTTTTATCATTATTTGTAGCTGTCTTAAATATACGTGCAATATTTTTGGTTCTGTTGATCAAAGATTTAGCTGAGGCTAATATGTTATTACAAGATATAGTTTTTTATACAATATTTCGTTACTTTTGAGTGGGTGGCATATCTCTCATTTATAATATGCTACGTCTCCTTATTTCAACAGTGGAATGAGAATATATAAATCGGTGTATTTAATCGATTGAATGGAGACGATCGATGATCACAGCACGAAATGTAACAGCATTGCATGAGTAGAAAAGATGTCGGAACGTATATTTTTGTGAATTCGGTGTTATTCTGTCTCTGTTTTAATTTTGTGCACTTATAGTAATAATTATGGTACAAAAGACGTTAATATATTATGGTCTAGTGCTAATTGCAACGATTCGTATTGTTATTGTATGAATCGTATATATGTATAAGGTGTATTGCTAAGCCAAGGACACTCGCGGAAAACTACGTGAAAAATGTACTTAGTATAATACTTCTGATAACCTCAATAAATTAATTACACCTCGATATATATTGAAAACAAGGTTGTTTAATTTATTCTGACATCCATTTTTTTTCAATTCGGCCGGTATGTTTTTTTTCTATGTATGTACATCGATTGCGTCGCGGTTAATGGACCGATTCGCGTGATTCTTTTTTTGTTCGACGCGAAATAGCTGCCAGGTGGTCCCATAATAAAATATTTCAGTTTGGTTTAGTAGTTTTTATTTTATAAGCATTATTAATCATTTAAGTCGGTTTTTTTGGCAAATTATAAAATTATATGTTTTTTGATGTATTCGAAATGAATTCCGAAGCTGTCCTTAGCTTAACATACACAGCTATCGGCTGTCGCCTCCGACACAATTATATATCTTCACTTTACTTTATATTAAAGTAATAATTCCTAGGTTAAGATCGCCTTTTATAAACTAAGCACGTCCAGTTTGTGAGGACAGCGAATCTTTTAGTTATTCGCTATTAAGTGAGTTAATGTCACAGTAGACTGGTGACTGCAGTATACCAACACGATACAATATTATATATGCAAGATAACACAAGAGCATCGCTATTTGTGTGTCATCACACCATCGTGATAGCATTCGCAAAGTATTTGCCGATAAGTGCGGCCGTAGCGTAAGCCGCGTAAAATAAGACACGGCTATTTAGATATCAGAAAAAAATATTAGATATAACGGGATATTTACCATGTATATTTAAAGTAGCGAGTAATTCGATAACAAATATACATAGCAAATAGTACGTTATATCTAATAATATATAAGAAAATATGGTTAGGTTCGGTCTTAAAACTTATATCAGGAGAAATGTCTATAGATGTTTAATATTATTCTATTGCCTGAAATTACCTGTGCAAAACAGGAGGCAATAATGTCTGAATCTCTTAAATAAAAAGCGAACATGAGTTAAAGGTGCTTGTGTTTAAATACTTGGTATGAATAATATATTGCTCTCACCAGTTTCTCTCTCGCAACAGTGTATTACCAAATATTGTATTCTTCATTTATCCACAAATCTATTTAATTGTAATCGTAAGATACTCTATACCCGGATATTATATGATATGCCTGCACAATGATATATTTATTTAATTGTTCACCCACCATGTTTAACGTTACAGTATCTCGTGACAGTATCTATAATAATGCATTTGTCCTTTTTTTATTGAAGTAAGAAACACTAGAGTAATCAATACTGATATCTACTAGAGACAAATCATTAAAACTGCGCTTGCGCTGTGAAAAATCGTAAGTGATATTTCAAGAAAAGTTAATGCATTATGGTGATGGCTTTAGTAGGTATTATTGAAATCCTGGAAAAAAAACATATACCCTAGTTTTGTTTAGTGCAATTTGATGAATTAAATCATAGTATTTTGCCGTATACGGCTTACCCTCTTTGAACTTTGAATGCAAGAAGGAATTGTTTGAAAAAAATACATAACGTAAATCTGTGTATTATATCAGTATTAACCAATTATTATCCTTTCAGTATAAAAATGTTCTAAATAGTTCGTATACAACTATTGTTTCCTTCAATTGCATTGAACAAAGCTGTCTAACAAACTAACAATCTTTAGTTATCTCATTTAATTACAAAAGGAATTAGAAAATATTGCTTAATGCATAGAGCAATTGATTTATCTACAGTTCATATACTTTGCACTATGACTGATATTAATATTTGGATCTGAGAAGGTTAATTTGTCTGTGATTCTTCTGTGAATCTCATGAGTATTCCAAAAACAATGTGCAATATAATTTTATATTAAAATGGTTATGTATTAGTTTAATTTTATTGTCTTTTATAAAGTAGTGGAAGGGTAAACAGATTTCGTTTATGAAATAAATCAAAATCTCCAAGATTTAAAAACAACAAGATATGATATCAATATCATTAATTATGTTATCAGTAATTAAAAATAATACGGTCATAAACCAGTGTGTGTAGTGTGAGGAAAAAAATAAAACAACATGTAAAATAACAATCATTTATTGTGACTACATCGTGTATCTTTTCAATAAACGTCAGCTGTTTATCCTATAACTACTGCTAAAGGTACTGTTTTACCTTATGTTAATAAAGTACATACGAAATGTGATGGCCGTCGTAGTACATAGCGATAAGTACATTGTTGTAGCTAATGTTGGAGATCATTCCCATTAAAACTACATTTTACACATTCACGACTTTTATTTCAACCACTAATAGATATATTATTTGATATAACAATAAAAATAGAATTTTAAAACATGAACACTCTTTGCATATATTATTGAAATTTAGTGCATATTTATGCTATGATTGCCTAATATTCTATGCGATAAAAAAAATATATAGATTTATTTGAATGATATAAAAATATTTTTATATCAGTATTTCTAGTATTTTGACGCACTATCATTTTAGGAACTACATTCAATGTTACAAGCCATTGGCAAAGTTGATCAGTCTAGAGTAAACAAAAATATTCTTTCATTAAAAATATATAGATATTTAGAATTTTTTTGAATTAACTAGCAAGATACTTTAGTCAAAGCATAAATTACAAATTGACTGACATTGATTAGACTAATAGATGCGATATGAAAAAACTTGTGCCGCACTGCCTACTTTCATAATATATATAGTAAACTATATAAAATTAATTATAATTGTCATAATATGTGCTATATTCTTGTGTTCTACTTATCATAATTACTATTTATATGTTAATAATAACATCCTACTACATTATATTGCAGTTATTAAACTTTTTTTTTGTATTGTTACAATAAGTATAAAAATAAATAATTTTGTAACAAGATCTGACAAAGTTACTAATAAAATATTTTATCATATTTGTTCAAAATATTATAAAAGTAAATAATTTTGTACTAATATTTTTAATATAAATATATAAAAATCAAAGTTTCAAAAATATATAAATATTCTTAAATACATATTTGTATTTATTTTAAAGCATTTGATTGCAATAATATCTGATATTACATTGAACACTTTGAAACTTTATTCAAGTTATGAATAATGTTAAAATATTCTTATTTATTTAAACATAGTAACTAACTTGTAATTGATTATTTTTATAGCATTTAGCTATGCTTATCAAATGATGACGTCACGAAATGACGTAACATACACTTGAGAAATTTAGGGTCCTGACAAGAGGTGACCGTAACTGGTTGGTTAAAGCGACTGCCTGGTGTGATGAAGGTCGCAGGTTCAAATCCTGCCGGTCCTAAAATTTTTCAACTGTTTCTTAGTATAGTGACTAACGTTGTAACATTCTTTGCAAAATATTGAACTAAGTGCTATAACTGAAAAAAACACATCCGTAGAATATATTAGGTTTAGTGAGTGCAGCCACACGAACTCTTCTCTTCAAAACTTCATACGTTGAACACCAGTGGCATAATTCATGAGGATGCCTGCTGCCAGTGCAAATATTGTGATGTGATATTATAGTGTAAGTATTGCGAATTTGGTTGAGTTTAGAAAGGCATCATGGTTGGGTATCATGGTAGATTACACATTGTTTTATCCAATGGACGATGACCGATACAGCCTGGGGTATTTATACGTCTCACACTCGTCACAACAAGAAGAATACAAATTGGTGTAAGAACACGATCTGTACGGATACTTCTTTGAAGCCGTGTACAAATCTGTATACGAATACGATCGCGGGTACTTTCTGTAGTACGGATACGTATCAGAGCAATACACATCCGACAAATCAGAGTACGAGGAATATTTCCGTAAGTATGGGTAATAACGTGAATAATACGAGGATGAATACGGATAATACTTCGAGTATTTATACGAGTACGGGTAATACTTTGAACTATACGAGTACGGGTAATATTTTGAATTGTACGAATACGGGTAATATTTCGAGTAGTAAGGGTAGTATTTTGAATAGGTGTAGGGGTAGTATTTCGAATAATATGAGTATGAGTACGGGTAATATTTGGAATAATACGGGTATTTTAAGTATGGGTATGTGCTTGAGTATGGATATTTGAGGTAGTCTATATGTCAAAGGGAGTAGTCCACCCATTCGTTGTCAACGGCCTGAAAATAAAATACAAGGTCGGTCAATTATTTTTTATTGCTCATAAAAAAAAAACTGTTCTTACAGCTGGAATAATACAACATGTTCTTAATGGTTCTAATTCCATAAAAATGGATAGCTTATCTATGCGGGATTCGTGTCTATTCGCTATTAAATAACTAAAGTACGCAATAGCTTTTTGGTTTCGAATATCGAATAGATAAGCTTCTAAGAAATGATGAGTTTTTGAACAATAATGGGTGTGCACAAAAATGTGTTTTGAACAAAAATAATGTCGAAAATAGTAATTTTATTTTTACAGATTTTTAGTTGTCCATCTTCTGTAATTGTTGCGCACATTTTTAAATTTGTTGCACTTATAGTTTTTTAGTTATTTAAAAAAATCTATTCCTGCTGGGGTAACGTTACTGCAGCCAGACATTTTCCTTTTTAATGGGAATATTGAAATAAATATTAGCTATATAATTAGTTGTCTAAACGAGGTAAATGTTGCAAATAATTTTGTAATTGTTCTTTCTTCGGCTGCGAAGTTATTCGAGATCCTGCTGGAGTAACGTTTGTGGTTTTGCTGGATCTCTGAAACGGTCAAGCGGATTCTTATCATCTTTTGTACATGATCTTTTAAGAATTAGTTTTAATTTGTTGGGCAATAAAAAAATGAAATTAATGAACCGTTGAAAAGTTATTTCATTAAATATAAAAACACTTAAATAGGTCTTAACACCATAAATAAGAACTTTAAAGACTTACATTAAACGTTATTTTGTAGCTTATAACTGCCTTCAAATGTATGTGAAGTTTCATTAGTATCCTGTGTGTAATTAACAAGTTATGACCAATTCAGTTTACGGTCTCAATCTGCGTGGAGTTATTTGGCCACAGATAACCCTGTTTGTGGATATATCAACTGAATGATACATCAATAATTAGTTGTCTAGTTCAGTTATATACCTGCAAAATTTCAGCGCAGTACATGCAATAATTTACTAGATAATAAATAAAAAGTCATTAGGAAGTGCAAGACCGTGGTAACCCGACCATGTTTAGGTGGTTACAAAAATGCGAGCGCATAGTACATTATGGTATATTCTTAAATATGTAGGATAGTGTAAGAAGTTTAGTACAGATGTGTACACAAGTGTTTTAAAAAACTATAATTATGTTTCTTAAAGAATATTTATTTACAGGTTCAGTACACAAATTCTGCAGAACTTTTTTACATTCATTTAACTGAAAAACAATAACAGATAAATATTATAGGTAGCAATTCTGCTTTTATGGCATTTTCCATTTTGTTATATGATATGTATTCACATGTGCAATTGTGCATAATTTTAATACATACTTATCTAATAAGTAGCCGAAAGCCGAAATAATAATTATAATGTTTTCATCTGTTCAGATATTATTATATTGTTATCAACTATTTAATCGGTATTTAACAGTGTACGCGTCTGTACCGAACTTGTAAGGTGTATGATACTAAACATTTTAGAAGATACCATAATGTACTACGTGGTCGCTTTTTTGTAACCAACTAAACATGGCCGGGTTACCACGGTCATGTACTTCCTTATGACTTTTTATTTATTATCTCGTAAATTATTGTATGTACTGCGCTGAAATTTTGCAGGTATATAACTGAACTAAGCAACTAATTATTGACGTATCATTCAGTTGATATATCCACATACAGGGTTATCTGTGGCCAAATAACTCCACGCGCATTGAGACCGTAAACTGAATTGGTCATAACTTGTTAATTACACACAGGATACTAATGAAACTTCACATACATTTGAAGGCAGTTATAAGCTACAAAATAACGTATAATGTAAGTCTTTAAAGTTCTTATTTAAGGTGTTAAGAATTATTTAAGTGTTTTTATATTTAATGAAATAACTTTTCAACGGTTCATTAATTTCATTTTTTTATTGCACAACAAATTAAAACTAATTCTTAAAAGATCATGTACAAAAGATGATAAGAATCCGCTTGACCGTTTCAGAGATCCAGCAAAACCACAAACGTTACTCCAGCAGGATCTCGAATAACTTCGCAGCCGAAGAAAGAACAATTATAAAATTATTTGCAACATTTACCTCGTTTAAACAACTAATTATATAGCTAATATTTATTTCAATATTCCCATTAAAAAGGAAAATGTCTGGCTGCAGTAACGTTACCCCAGCAGGAATAGATTTTTTTAAATAACTAAAAAACTATAAGTGCAACAAATTTAAAAATGTGCGCAAAACAATTACAGAAGATGGACAACTAAAAATCTGTAAAATTAAAATTAATATTTTCAACATTATTTTGCTGGGGTAACGCACACCAATAATGGTTGACATAGTGGCGCCCCCTTCAAAGACAATTATTATCTACAGTTTATAGGGGGCGCCACCAGTAGGTACGTGCTAGGCTGTTACAGATGCTTTATGAAATTCAAAATCAAGTTTCAATAAGCTGAATGCTAAATCAATATAATAAGCTTTACGTTGTTTTGAATTTGAAAACCACTTTATTTATCTTTTCATAAGACATGTTTTTTGTTGATAATGATTATAATAGCTAAAAGCAAATAAATACATGAACAATGAAAACTCCACCTCTTCATTGACCAATTATAAGATGGTAGGTAAGAACAATTACCGATTATAAAAAATGAGAATTATTATTGATGAATATGTTCCACAAAAGATTTATAGGATGACATGATGATGAATTCTACAAGTTCTTAGGGTCATCCACCTTGATTTTGAGGTTGCTGACGGCATCTTGCAGGTCCTGTAGTTCAGCATCGTCAGACAAGAACGGACTGCACTCGTCATAGCATTTTTTGAGCTTGCGAGTGAGGCGTTGCAGGTCTTCGTCCAGGTAGCCGCGGCGACGGGATCTCTCTGCCAGAACCTCGGCTTTCTCCGAGGCAGTCAGGCAGGATAAGTCGTACCTGCAACAGAAAGAATATTAATTAATTAATTACTTATTTATTTCAACTATACAAAATTTTATTTCTGTTCTTATAAAAATGTAGGTCGCTGTGGTCTCCTCTAAGTGAGGAAACACATAATTTATATATTGTGAATGTTATTATTAATAATGTGTTGTGTATTTCTTGTTGGAGATCCTATAAATAAATAAATAAATAAGTCTATTTTTTACTTCTTCTCTTCAATCTGGGTTAGTCCTCTTCAAAGCAATAGCTAGTTTAGGTTGGGAGGGTGTCGCGTGATCGCGTCTGATGACGAGTGTTTATGTGGTATAACGTTAAAAAAACCGGCCAAGTGCGTGTCGGGCCACGCGCAGTAGGGTTCCGTAGAAAAATATTTTTAACTTTACTTTTTAACTAAATGGCGTCCTTCAGAAAGGAAAATTAAATGTTTGTAGTACACGAAACCAGCTAGCACGTATGACGAGATGTATGAATGTTGAGGAAGCGAAAGAAGTATGTAAGGAGCGAAGCACATGGCGTTCCATCGTCGCTGTCTACCCCCGTGGGATAAAGGCGTGATTTTATATATGTATTATGTATGTTTATTTATGTTTCAAGTATTTTGAACGAAATATTCTGAGTAACTGCATCTGACATTTCGGACCCCTATTCCTCTTGAACTAATGAAGTGAACTTATCCGCTATAGTTTTCCTTTAAAGTTCATTACATGTACTACCGACACAATTTTTTTTTCAGATTTTGGGATCCAGTAGTTTAGCTTTTAGAGGGGGGGGACGCCCTACTCGAACAAAAATTTGCTCTTTAAAGTTAATTATCTCGCAAACGGATCTCTAAATCAAAAAACTGTCTGAGCAACCCCTAAACGTTTTTAAAAGGCCTATCTAACAATACCTCACACTATGGGGTAGGCGACAAAAAAAAAACATCCCTACATTACATGTAGGGGAGCTACCTGAAAAAAAAATATTTTTCCAAATTTTATTCTACGACATTCTTTGTTTAGTTAACATACATGTTCATGCACAATTTCAGTTTTCTAGCACTAACGGTTTCGTCGCTATGCCTTGGACAGACGGACGGACAGACGGACATGGCGAAACTATAAGGGTTCCTTGTAGGTACTACGGAACCCTAAAAACTGGCACATATCGATCCTAACTATGCCAGTATAAGCTGGTCTCGCATTGCACGGGAAGTCCTTTTAATGAAAGACTACCTTATATTGGATGGATTGTATATTCATAAAAGCTTAACCACATTATCTATTAGTCAGGATGAAAATAAATACTTGAGGTGCTAACTTTCTTGTTAGGGTCGACACACACCAAAAGCGCGTCGAAGCGAAGCGCAGTGGAATTCCCGCGGCGCCGCGGGCATCCGCGCGACTCTTTTGAGTTTCTCATGCGATAATAAGACAGTATTATAGTTATGAAAATAAAGTTAAAATTCATATAACACTGAAACTGCGCTTCGTTTCGCTGCGCTTCGACGCGCTTTTGGTGTGTGTCGACCCTTATTATCGATTTTCCACAACAGGAAGTCATTATTTTGTTATGATAATGATCAAAGTTCGATAATATCACTTTAAAGATTAAGATTCAGACCTTGTATTTTCTATCTTTATAATAAATTAGTTAGACTTTGTGCATTCGACCTTTATCAACGTTTCTTACGTTTACCTATATACTAATTAAATCAATAGATGTTTAATTATATTATTTTGTAAGTAATTCACATTTAGCTGCTAGACATTTGTGACGCGGTCGCTATACAAACTTAGGAAATATTATTGAAATACCAAAAGTGTAAAGCATGACTCACTGAATAGTTCACGAGTCTAGAAGTATTGATAGGCAAGCAGAAACGTTGCGAAATTTAAGCCTAGCTACGTGCTTCTAACGATGTTTTTAAATTATTATAGTCGGTAACCGTATAGTTCTGGGAATTAAGACTTATTGGTGATAATTTATACTCCTCCTTTAAAATGACAAAGAATGAGCTATAATAATTGGGTCATGCATGCCAGTTCCTTAGAGTCGTTTCACACATAGGTGGGTTGGAATGTTCGGCCCACTGATGTTTGTAGCGACTTTTGAGTTGTTGATCACGTTGGTTTTGTGAACTAATTATTAGGCACCTCGTTTTAGTGCCTAGGTAGGCTACGGATTTAGACGGTTCGTTCGCTGATTCAGGCTAATAAAATATGTATTGAGTTTTTAATCGATCCCTGCTGATGACGCACTAGATATCATGGTTTTAAGTGTTGACTGTAGAAAAGATTGCGCATCAGGACAGGGTCCTTCCTAGAGATGTAAGTGCGGTAGTCTACCATACGCTACCAAAGAAAAATTACCGAAACTACCGTAGTCTACCATTTGCTACGGTAGTTTTTGTAGTAATCGATTGTTTCTTTATTTTTAGAAGTAAAATGTCTGGTTTTTCAAGATTCTATCTATCTATATTTACCATCGCATCGGTTTTATCATCGCAGCCTAAACCGCTACAAAAAGTAACTTTAAATTTGGAGCAAAGGGTTCCGAACATGACGTAGGCGCGCACTAAGAGATGATTTTCGAAACTGCCATCTCTAAAATTAAAAATGCTAATTGCTAATTTTTGAAATATAGTTTTTTTTGTTGGCGCTGTGTTATCTTGACGCTCGGTTAAGCGTTTAACCTTCGACAGTTTTCGAGTTTCGAGCGTCGAAGATATTATATTATCGTTTTTTTTTATTTTTTTTTCCTTTATTTAATCTGCAATCGGCTGTGAGCCATAATCAGATGTGTTCCACGGTTGTATATATTATCATATTATCGTTTAAACTATAATTATAGGGTTTCCAGGAAGCCTAATTTTTCTTAAACTTTTTTGAAAACTTTTTATACAGGGAGCAATTAAATATGTACATAGATAAATAAACATGTATTGTATAAACAAACATGTTGTATCTGATCTGATCTTCTAATTGGGGTTAATTCGCCAGGTCATAAGTAAACACAAGTGCATCATCAAAAGATAAATATTAACATGGGTGATATCTAGTGTCGTCTGCTTGTATGCGTGTTTGCGGCAGGTTGACCCAAGATAGTACAAATAACAAACGCTTATCGTTTCTAAACACTGATAGTATCACGCTCTTGGCTCATGGGGGTAGGCTGAGGTTACGGCACGTGACTCTTTCTCTATATTCTTTGTAGATAAAGTTTAAGTACAGGAAAGTTTTACTAAAAAGCGTAATTTACGTATAACCTGCCGCCAAATGCATAACATTGCATGGCATCGTTAGGGTTGTCAACCGTACTCTAAAATAGAGTATTGTACTCTATATCATGTAAGCGTACTCTATAATCTATAACACTAATAGAGTACGCTAAAATACTCTTTTTTACACATTCTTACTTGTCATATAATCGTATGCAAAAACCCATAATCAAAACCAAAAAAACCGTTATTTACTGTTAATCTACGTTGGTACCCCCAAAAAATTTGCCTCCAACCCTACGAATAATTATTATTCGTAGCTCCAACCACATTCGGAATGATAAAAAACTGTTATGCGCTGCAAAAAGTACAAGAAAATACCTTTTTAAAAATTTACCATAAATGATACTCTTTTTTTTAAGTCCATAGTCTTTTTTACCTCCTTTGAAATCAGATATACTCTTTTTCTTCTGAAAAAAGTTGGCAACCCTAGGCATCGTATACTTATTGATTACACCACATTGCATGAATTTTTAAAACGGGACAATAAAGCTGCACAATATTCACATTCGTTGTTTAAAGCAATTCACCTGATGATAAATAGTAGGCCTCGTTGGTTTAGTGGTTAGCATATGCGCCTCTCACCGTGAGGTCTCAGGTTTGTCACAATAGCAGCATGGAGTTGGAATTGTTCCCGGTGGATGGCGATAACATAACAGATAAAATGTGGGTGTTGTACAACTTGTACACCTCTGCTACACCCTTCTGGGTAATATACACGTGATGTTATGTGTATGTTATAAATAGTAGGTAAAAACAGGCATCCACCTATAATAACTACCTAGGTACGATACTACGACTGTTCGACCATCATACCAAAGACGATAGAGAAATAAGTAGGACACCTACTAAGTACTAAACGTTTAAACAATATAAAACCGGCATCTAAGGATTTCTAAAGTAATACATACCTAACTGTAGCATGCGTGTCTAGGCATAATACTTTAGGTATAGCCTAGGGCCCTTCTCATAATACTGTTTTGCTAATAGACATTCTATTCTCGTAACTTGCAGTACTATAACAACGTCTCCACACGCCACTGATGTACTTCTGTTGATATAGTAACATGCGTGCAATTCAATGATGGCGGAAAATAGAAGCCTCCGAATGCCAAGGTCTTCGATAAAATGCGAAGCCTCACGCTCAATGCCATCGATATACAGAGATTTTTGGAGGTTAAATTGTTACAAGACACAGTGTTACATCCTGGCACGGATGCATAATTGTGCGAATTTTATCACCGTCCTTGATCGTGAATGTGCGTCGCATGATTCTGAATAGAAGGGGAAGGTTACGAGGATATTTGCGTGGTGAAGGTAACGTACGGGGGTTGGAAACGCGAATTATAATCATGTTGTTGTTTGTTAAGCTATGGTTTGGCATATCAAGGTTATGTCAAGGTTCATATAACGTAAGTATCGTATATATATACGGGTATAAAACTGAAATTAACGAGGTGCCCTAAGTTGACATGGATAACATGGCAAACATTGTTTGCTGTGGAAGAATGAGCAGCTATGAGGGCCCAACACGTAAAAAAAGCATTGAACTATTTCCTCCCAACTAAAAACTAGTTTAAATTAAGGTTAGCCATTATCTTGAAGGTAGCATATCGTCAGCTGCCTGTGGCACAGTGGGTTATACGTCAGCTCATAACGTTGGAGCTATCAGTTGACGAATAAAAGAAATTAATTTTTTTTACTACTAAACTCATTAGGCAAATCATCTTATCATTCCACAAAGTATTGCATGAGGGGACATAATTGACCTTAAAATCTTTGTTCTGACTCTAGGTGTGCTATGTGTGTGTGAAATGTATGTCAGTGTACACCCCCGCGACACGGGAGTCATTCCAAATGCGGGCGCGTCGTCGTTTAGAAAAAAAAACATGTATTTTATCTTGGTAGCGCCTAGTCACGAAAATTTTAACTTCCTATTATAAAAACCTTAGCCCTACCGCCGCAAATTAATAAGAATACTATTATAATATCGTTAACCTAACAACCTTCTTTAAACTAAACGTCCTTACCTAGTCTAGTTTTTGACCTTACTATCCCTTCAGATATTATTGCAGACGCATAAAATTGATCCACCCCTTTAACAAAATACTTGTTTAATAATTATTCTATAAGTTCAACGTCAGCATTACTAAAACTAGTTCATCTTTATATACCCGGCCTCGGAACGGTCTCGCCTCGTCCTCGGCACGGTACAAACTATTTTTTAGCGCTGGAGTACGTAACTTAAGTAGTTAACTTTAGTTAACATATTTTAGTATTATACCTATTATTTATTGAGCACTAAATCCTTTTTTATTTTTGTCTAAAACTACCATTCTGTAAATCTTTTACACTAATGTCCATCCAAAGGTTGCCTGGAAGAAATCGCGTTAAGTGATAAGGCCGCCGTTTGTGCATAATAACGTTCGTACAAAATGTATATCCTATGTCGTATGCACAAATAAAGTTTCATCTATCTATCTATCTACGTAGGTTCTTTTTTAAGGTAGTTATTTGGGGTCGATCTTGGAAATAGGGCATTCCGAACGAAGACTAACTGCAAAAGTTATAAGCCAAAAAAAAAAACATCGTAAAATAATTGAGAAGATGATGGAAAGCTAAAGGAAGAAATGGTTAGAAACGAAATTAGACAGTAGAATAACATAACACGCCTATATTACTTAGAGGAGGTGCACCCACATTACACCGGTCATGTTTAGGTCCCATGGGATAGGGGGATAAGCTTATCGCCATCCACCGGGCACAATTCCAACTCCGTGCTGCTATTGTGAATTTCCTGATGGAAAGTTCACAGATAACACTTTGCAGGACCCGGGAATCGAACCCGAGACAGTTTTGCATTTAGCAGTAGACAGTAGCTATCTACTTTTTTCTATAAACAAAAGCAAAACATTGATAAAAGATAAGGCTAATTATTAAAAGAATCTTACTTGCTAAGTGAGTCGCGGTAGTAAGTGGGAAACTCGTCTAGAGCTGCCTTCAGTTCTTCCTTGGCGTTGCTGCAGCGGCGCCTCCTCAACTGAAACACAATAAACATATTAATTTGCAATACTGAAGTAAATCATCTAATACACTAACCACTATATTATTATTAAAACCTATGTGAAACAAAAACAGTTAGACTGATATATATAACTTTTACGAAGGTCTTGTAGTCCACCAGCTCCAAGATCAATATTATATTAATTTATAGTTTTGTAAATCATCGGTGAACGGTAATTATGCTGCTGCTATTTAATTGTTGTGATGATTAATATGATTAATCGATGCGATTCGTGACCAGAGGGCTGGTTTCTATTTGGCTAAAAGAACAAGTATTGCCATACAACGGGGCAATGCTGCCAGCCTTCTGAGCATGATGTCGTCTTTTGCCATCCTTGCGGAGGAGTTTTTTGATGCTGTATAAAATTTTGTAAATATTGTTTCATATTTTTTTTTGTAGGTGTTTATATTTATATTATTATCAAAAATGTATAAGTATTTGTAAATATTAACATCTTTGTTAAACTCTGAAATACCTTATAACATATATGTTTTATTGTTGTGTGAAAAAGAAACAAAATATATATTTGTTTTTTTTTAGACAATATTTTGCTCTGAGACCCTATGTAACTTGGTATAAGATTTGATATCAGATATGTGATAATTCAACTCACCCGTTTGTACCATGTATAATCAATATCCGAATCGGTCATGGCTCTCGACAGTGGTATATCAGAGTCAGTACTGAGGGTCCCTCTATCGTCCGCTGCACTGTCAGTGACGAAGCTGTCACTCCTCTCCAAGGGCTGGGGCTCCGGGTCCCGCCAGCTGCAAGGGGGCAGCGTGATCTCAGGAATCTCCAACTCGTTCACGATTTCAGAACGGTTTTTTGGAATGGATTCAAGCATATTTTTGAACATGAATGACATTTTAATTTAAGACTAATTATAAAACAATAAATAGATACTTAATAGCTTATTTATTTGTAAGAGTAACTTTCTTTTAAGTATGTAAGTAATTTAATTTAATTGCAAGTTAAATAAATAAGGTAAGTAGTTAAATCAATACATATTTACAGGTATAAGACGAATTCTATTTCTAATAAGGTCTTTTCTGAATTGCCTCAAATGAATAAACCTCTTCTCAACCAATTAACAAGAGTCGTTAATTTTATAGGCATCAATATTTTCTGAAATAAAGAGATGGAGTTCGAAACAGTCAAGTTTCCTATCAAAAATCAGCTATAGTTAAATAGGTATGTTAACTCTGTATTTTAAGTACAAATAAGGAACCTTTGATTATTTAAAATTAACTTAAAAAAACTATTTCAATGCGCTTAAAAATAACTTACAACTATTTGCAAACAAAACTTTTTCCAAAGTTATGTAATATAAATGAGAACTGTTAACTTTTTACCAAAAAAATGTAGGTATAAAAAGCCATATGAATTCTCCGATACCAAACGTAATAAAATATGGATCAACGCAGAAGTTTAAAGTGCAGGTGCACTCCGCAGCGAGGTGAAAGTTCAAACATACGAAAACAAACCGCCCAAACCAATTCCAACCAACAAATTGAAAACAATTCTTAAAATTAAAACTACAGCTTAGTAAAATAATATTAAAACGAATAAACCGCAATCTCTTATTCTAAACTGACCAAAAGCTTTCAAGTTACACTTAAAACTTCACTCTAAGAATTCGGAGTACGCGTGGTGCCTCACGTAGGACCTGGTGAATTGTGCCGAGGTCCGCAAGCCTGCGAAGCTTTGTGCAAGAGTGGAATCGATACGTGACGGTTGCCACGCGACCAGGCACGGGAGAAGGCACGGAGTCTATACGGATAGAACATCCTTGGATCCACGTTACGAAGGCGCAGCACGCGAGGAGATCACGTCAACCACAAAAATGTATTACTATGCAGTAAAACTGTATTCTTTAAAGTATTTCGAAGGTTTTTTGTTTCACTAGAGCCTTTTACTATATATTTTTGTTAGGGAGCTCGTCGCCATATTTAAGAACTAATTTACTACTTACTCCGCCTAACATTATCTTTCGAAGCTTCGAGTGATGTATGAGTGAGTATGAGCGATTCCATGTGTTAATTGATGTTTTGGGGATAGACATATAGACACATAATACGAGGTTGTAAAAAGGTCTTTACTACCTTTTCTCTGGGTCAAACATTGTCGTGACAAGTAGATAATAAATTAGGTATATGCTATGCTGTATGACCATAATCTACCGCTAAATAGTAGATACTCTTTGCACAGTTCCAGTTTGGAAACCGTCGAGCTCAGTTAAGACTGTTTCTACTTGAGACTATAAGTTTTAATTTAAATTGCATTTTCCGGACAGGCCGTTCACATGACTGAAAGTCCAAATGGTTCGATTTACTAGGTACAAACATATTGTATTTGTATTTCGTGTATTTTATTAATGCGTAATTTCATATCTTCCATCTAGTTTTCTGAAAAATGAAACACACAAGGCACACTAACATACGATACGACGAGCACATATTATTAACTTTATGATATCCAATACATTTGGTGAACCTACTCGAGTTGCGGCTTTTATGATGTAAAGTGTTCATTCATGTGATTCATGTCATGCTACCTTGCGAAATGTTCAAATCTTCATGGTACTGCTGAAATCTCAAGGTGAGCGCATAAATCCAGGCCATAAAATATTTTGTCAGGCGCTGAAAACTATTTGCTTTGTTTAAATTTTATTTATTTTTAGCAGTAAAAAGGACGGGTATGACAAACGACTTATACTATGTAGATTATTTTCTTACACGTTGCTTGCTCGCGCTCGTATGCATGCCCGGCTGGTCAAAGCTTATCGTGACACCCAGATCCTTTTGATGGTTGTAAAGCTTTTTAGCTAGCTCAACACAAAATCTATTTTCTTTAGCCTGTAAAAACAGAACTGCTTGCGCTACTATTACAAAAGAAAAATATAAACATTTTCATGAATGTAAGATAGTAGCAGGTTCAAATAGTTTTAGAGATGTCCCAGTTTTTAGGTAATCAGTCTCGCTATTACCCTCGTTTACTTTTAGGCCGATGTAATGGAAAACAAGAAAGCACAAACCAATGCAAACAAAACCAATTTGCCGCAACAACTCTTCTTTTTTTACCCTTTCCTGTTTTTAAACTTTACCTGGCAACACTGTTAAGATAAATAAGGGACTTTTGAGCAGAACGCCTTTGATACAAGATGTTTGTTATCGTTCATCGATCGTCGTTGATGAAGGACAATAGATTAGATTTATTGACATAAAGAACTTTGTCTTAGCAGTTAGCTAGCTATCGGACAAAAGAAGACACTTTATTCTACGCATCATTTATCAATCTAAACTTAGGTACATTTTGCTTAATTATCTATCCTTGCCTACAGCATTGAACGCCTATTATACACGGTGTAATGACATCGTGACAAAGCCGCTTGCAAGTGGTTCTGTACATGATTCTGAAAACCTAGGTACAAACATTTTCACCGGATTTAGACGATGTATAAACATGGGTAATGTATTATAGATAGTGCGAAAAAACACTTTTCGGTGACTAATAACATCATTCTGGAGCGCTATGTCAAAAAAAATTGCAAGTGGGAACATTTTTCATCGTATAATTCCATAATCACTAAGCTATTAAAAAGCAAAAAAAAATGTTTTCATGTACTGAATCACTGGTAAGTGGCTCGTCACGATGTCATTTACACCCTACTTATATACATTTATCTACTTTCTTACGCCTTCTTTGAGTACTCTAAGAAATTTACGATTTACTTTCCCGAATTAGACTTACCTAGAAGCATAGAATACGGAGGAGCTGTTAGTCGTATTTATCTTTGGTCTTATAAATAAATAAATAAATTTGGACTTTAAACATTAGATAGAACGCCAGAAGCAATTACGCTATCCAATGGTCCCAATGACAAGGCCAAATACTTACAATCACTCACTCAAGCACACCCAGCCTCAGAACAATTAATTGCGAATCACACAAAGATTTGTCCGATGTGGGGATCGAACCCACAACACCAGTGCAGTGGAGAGCGGCGAGGCGACCGCTTAAACCACTACACTACACGTGCAGACAAACTTATAACATCGTTTGAAAGTATTGGATTGGCATTCAAGATGATAGAAAGGCAGGCTAATAATGTCTTCCGAGATTCAAGCTGAGTGTTTTTCAGCCAACTTATATCGTACCTCTAATATGTTGAGCGCCTGTTCGTGGTAAATCTAGATTTTTCAACAGAATGATGTTCTTTCATTATGGGTCTACAATACATATATACAACGTCCGGGCAACAATAATTACGTCACACAGTCTGATAGCCAGGACTTCGAACGGGGACACGCAGTGCGGTCAGTGGGGACAAGCAATGACATCTTATCACTCGCTCGAGTCATGAAAGAGGATTGTCACATTGTCATTGACTCACTGTCTTAGTGATTTGGGGAGTTCCCTCATTACAAAGTTATTATAGTCATAATAAAAAATATGCTCGATGGTCTAGAGTCTAGTGGTTAGCGTAAGCACCTCTCAACGCGAGGTCTCGGGTTCGACTACCGGGTCTGGCAAAGTGTTTCTTGACGGAAAGTTCACAATAGCAGCATGGAGCTGGAATTGCGCCCGGTGGACGGCGATAGGATCACTCAATGATCCAATGGGACCTAAACATAACAGGTGAAGTGTGGGTGTTGTACACCTCTGCCACACCCTTCTGGGTAATATAGGCGTGATGTTATGTATGTTGTGTAATTTTATGTGTAGTATAGGTAAGTTAAAATTACCCAGATTTAGATATATATGTAATATCAAAAGCGGCATAGTTCAAAGCGAATGCTCTACATCCAGAAATTGTAATAAATGCATAAACAGTTTCAAAAACCAACTATACCAATTCTCCAAATCGCAAAACACACGCATCAGCTTAATAGCTGCTTATGTGAAATTCTATAAATAATAATAATAATACAGAAACTTAGGTTTACAGTCGTTATTGATTATGTAGAGTGTAGCGTAGGTAGAGTTTGACTAACTGCATCTATATTCTACAACTAGCTGATAAAATCTAGCTGTAAAGATCCACGCGGACGATTTTTATATAATGAACAAAAACTGTAGAGCAAAAGGGTGATTTGGGATTTTCCAGGAAATTCTTAAATTGCAGCCCAGAGTTGAAATTGTGCCCGCTGGATGGCGATAGGTTCACTTATCATCTGTTACCTAAACATAACAGATGAAATGTGGGTGTTATACAACTTTGCTACAACGTTTTCAAGAACATAGGCGTGATGTTATGTTAGCTGCTTCCAATTTATTATTTTAGTTTTTCATAATAATTATTTAATTTCTATGATAAGTATGTGACACTGCAAATCTTGTACCTTAATACTACGAATATTAAATAAGTAACAACACCGCCATTACAATAGTAATTCTGTTATTTAAAAACCTCCTGCAGGACAGGCCTAGCCTAGTGCAGGAGATTTTTGGCCATTGCCTTTACATTTTTTATTTTATTTCTATAAAAAAATCATTTGTTAAATTAGCATAAGTTGCAAATGTTAAGAATGTATTAATTTAAATGGTACTGAATATATATAATTTTTTTAATGTTACTTACCTGCCTTATAGGTTACCTACAGCTCTGCTCATTTTGCGACATATTTTACTACTGTTCCGGGCCTATTAATAGTTGCTTAATATCTTATAATCTTTGTTAATTAATAGGCTATCCAACAAAACATTAATTGTGCAGATCCGATCTATACTGCCCGAGTTTAGCGTATCAAAGCGTTCAAAGAAAGAAACTAACTTTCGCCCGCGGTTCCGTCCGCGTGGTTTATTTTAGTATAAAGGTTTGCTAAGAAGTTTAAGCGTTGTAAGGACCCATGCCAAGTTTTATTAGAATCCGTTTAGTACTTTCGGCGGTAAAATTGTGCAAGATACAGACAAACGTTTAATTTAATTATTTTTCCCTTTATAAATAATAACATTTTTCCCTTTATTCTTGATATAATAAAAAAATACCTTCTATGTAGGTACTTCAACAGTCTTTTTATATTATAGTTACAAATAAAAAATCTTGGCAAATATTATACGGTTGAAAATTTTTGATTCCAGTGAGGCTTGAACTCACACCACTGGGTTCTACGTACCCAGCGCATTATCCACTTTTGTTAAGGAATCGAATCCCAGTGGAATCGAATTTTTTCAAGCTATTGCCAACATGAATATCAGGCCACGCCTTACTAGCCGAGCGCCATCTATTGAGAAATTGTCAAGTCATTTTCTCGTAACAGCAGGTTAGGTTAAGACTAACTTTATATTGTATGATATAGATGGCGTAATTTTAAATAGTCGGGATATTGAAGCGAATTTTAGCTTCGCCAAGAATTTATTATACAATATGAAAATATAATGATTTAATATAACAAGTAGGTATATATTATATATATATTGTCAAGTTAGCAGCCTACACACTGAACGCACTGAAGTGTTTAATTTTTAAGAAAATTGTGAAGTTGCGTTGTGCCGACTAGTCGGCCACCTTTTGTAGTCGTTACGGGTAGAAGCCTATCTCTATGAATGATGACTGACATGACTTTTTTCAGTATAATAAATAAAAATGGACGTATTAAAATGAAAACGTTCCAACCCACACGACATTCAAATTGAGTAATCTTAATTTTAAGTTGAAAAGAGTAATGTTCAGTAACAGACCAATATTTCGCAAATCTGGTAATGAGAGTCGTTAATAGGTTTTTTTTTCTTTATTTTAAGTAATTAAACACTTACTTATTTACATCACATCATCAGATAATTGGTAAAATAAGCCATAGAACGTTTTTAATTAATTGCATTTTGCTTCAGGCAGTTACAGAATGATTTTCTCAAAAGTGTTCCAAATATTTGAATAGCAGAAATAAAAGGTTTGCCTTGTCATTTAACATGAATATTTTACTAAAAATTATAAACTTACTCGATCCTAACCTTTCACAATTTCAACTTCTTGCTAATAGTAAAAAGTCTGTTTAAATAGTCGATTTAAACAGAGTTTTCACTTTAATAGATACCTACAAGAGGTGAAACATGCATTATTGTTACGTATTTTAACATCGTGGATAAGGATTATAGCCAAAATAAATCAAACACAATCATAATCAGCCATAATTTTTTAATATTGTGCAAAAATAAACGAAAAAAACTTCTACAAAAATAAAAAAACTTCAACAAAAATGAAAAAACCTTCTACAAAAATGAAAAAACTTCTACTAAAATGAAAAAAAATTCAACAAAAATTAAAAAACTTCTACAAAAATTAAAAAACTTCTACAAAAATTAAAAAACTTCTACGAAAATTAAAAAACTTCTACAAAAATTAAAAAACTTCTACAAAAATGAAAAACAAAACACTTAAAATTGCAAACAAGTAACAAAATTTACTCCTCATCTGAATTTTCAACTTCAAAATCAGGAGTTGTGCCTAATCCATCTACATTTCCTTTGAGGTTTTTATAAAAATGTAAGCAATCTCTTGGAATGAAGGGGTACAATAGTGCTCTAATAGTAAAGAAGATGGAAACTCAGCATTTTTTGGGGACACAAAAATTAGAGAAAAACATCGTGAATAGAAAAGTTTCTGTTGACAAAAATAAAATAAATTGGTTGAAAATTAAAGAAATATTATTGAGAAAAGAAAACTACACTCGTTATTTATCAAAACTGCAGAAGGTTCAGAAGAAATAAGTATTGAAAAAAAGATGAAGGGCAAAGTCTTACCTATAAACGAAAGTTTGTTGTGTCCGCTATATCCCAATGGAAAAGAGATCGCCCAAGTAAAATTGGATGATCTGAGATCGTTGTACCCCTTCATTCCAAGAGATTGCTTACATTTTTATAAAAACCTCAAAGGAAATGTAAACGTCCTAGATGATGTAGATGGATTAGGCACAACTCCTGATTTTGAAGTTGAAAATTCAGATGAGGAGTAAATTTTGTTACTTGTTTGCAATTTTAAGTGTTTTGTTTTTTCATTTTTGTAGAAGTTTTTTAATTTTTGTAGAAGTTTTTTAATTTTTGTAGAAGTTTTTTAATTTTTGTAGAAGTTTTTTAATTTTTGTTGAAGTTTTTTTCATTTTAGTAGAAGTTTTTTCATTTTTGTAGAAGTTTTTTCATTTTTGTTGAAGTTTTTTCATTTTTGTAGAAGTTTTTTTCATTTTTGTAGAAGTTTTTTTCGTTTATTTTTGCACAATATTAAAAAATTATGGCTGATTATGATTGTGTTTGATTTATTTTGGCTATAATCCTTATCCACGATGTTAAAATACGTAACAATAATGCATGTTTCACCTCTTGTAGGTACCTATTAAAGTGAAAACTCTGTTTAAATCGACTATTTAAACAGACTTTTTACTATTAGCAAGAAGTTGAAATTGTGAAAGGTTAGGATCGAGTAAGTTTATAATTTTTAGTAAAATATTCATGTTAAATGACAAGGCAAACCTTTTATTTCTGCTATTCAAATATTTGGAACACTTTTGAGAAAATCATTCTGTAACTGCCTGAAGCAAAATGCAATTAATTAAAAACGTTCTATGGCTTATTTTACCAATTATCTGATGATGTGATGTAAATAAGTAAGTGTTTAATTACTTAAAATAGAGAAAAAAAAACCTATTAACGACTCTCATTACCAGATTTGCGAAATATTGGTCTGTTACTGAACATTACTCTTTTCAACTTAAAATTAAGATTACTCAATTTGAATGTCGTGTGGGTTGGAACGTTTTCATTTTAATACGTCCATTTAACCTAGAGCAGAAATAAATTTCACAAAAACATTCCTTGCTTTTTAGAACGTTTTTGTGAATTTAGCCTTAAAGGGGTGCCTTTTAAAATGTATTTCTCTAAAACGTTCCAGTCTACTTGAAACGTTTTTCTGAATTAGATATAAATGGATTTAGATTTCACGAAAACGTTCTAGGCTGATTGGAACGTTTTTGTGAAATGCTTTTATTAATTACATGTATTTCTCAAAAGTGTTCCAAACTGCTTAGATCATTTTCGTGATAGTTATAATGTAAACAATATCAAAAATATAATTGAACAAAAACGTTTCAAGTAACTTAGTTCATTTTAGGGAAAAAAAAAGAAAAGCCACGCCATAGAAAACAAATATGTCAAAATGGTTTCAAACAGGTTGGAACACTTTTGTGTTTTTTAAATTCAGACCGTTCATATGTATGAGTTGGAACCCTATCGTTACTTTTACCCCTACAAGCAAGATATCGTAGAACCTTTTCGATATATGAAAGAACCATGCTCACTGACCTCATTGGTGTAGCTAACTCATTTTTGGACATGTTGTGGGTTGGAACGTTTTCGTTTTAATACGTCCAAATCAAATTGTATTATATTCATTCTTGTCTTACCAATTACCTACCTACGTACCCTTCTTTACACAACATAATATGATACTAAACAGATAATCCGTAATTTCCATTATTTTAGTTTCCATTTCATCACCAAATCATCAATTTTGATTGAGTGAGCGTAACCGGGTGAGATTCCCGTATTTTTGCCGGGAATATAGATAGCTAGACTTTTGTGTTTACTTGCGTGCGTCTGATGGCAGGCTGCCCAAACGGTAGCAAACGCAGTACGGAACGTGACGGCAACGAGATCGCCGCGCGAAGTGAATTCCCGGATCGCCCTTGCACTTGAACGAGCAAGTGCGAGACAGATGCAATGATATCGAGAGATATATCCGTCTCGATCGAGTCAGATATGTGCAATCAGCTGTTGCGCAGCTCGGACCGTCGACCAACCGCTGCTCGCGTCATCGAGTCAGTCATGCTCCGATAGCGCACGCAGATGGATGTGCAAAATGGTTCGCCGTCGCTGCGTTTACGCGGCGGCGTTAATAGTCATAGTGAGAGTAAAAAACATGAGTTAAATCAGTGCCCTAGTGTGATGTCCCCGGAAACCCAGCGGCTTCTACCCCCGACCACAGAAACCATTATGACGAAGCCGTTCCCCATACGAGGTAGCTATAATAACCACAACTCTAGAATAATAGTTCGTAGACTAAAAATACGCCGGACGCGCGTTTGTGACAGCTGCTCGGTGGATCACTGCCGCTAATTCGCGATTCAGAATGCTTGGGAACTTGATGCTCAAATTTATTAATTTTACAACATGATCTATTGTTGAGCGTAATTATTTAAGCTATTAAACCCGTTCGACAGTAAACTAATTACCTTTTATAACGCAACTCTTAAATATAAAAACAAATAAAAAACAACAGCGCTTTGTAAAGGAATTCCCGAGTCGAAACGAGATGAGCCAGATAAATTACTATATCGGGTTTATCTCGTGACGTGACAATTTAAATTTTAGATGTTTTTTATAAACAACTTTGTTCAGACAAATCTGAATTACTTGTTATCTATTGTTGTTGCATGTAAACAAGATAGTGTAGTACTTATTATTATTTATACAATGCAACATTGACTACATAAAAAAAGGCTTATGTACTCTATGCAATGCAATATATTATTATGTATAGAGGTAGTTGTAGCAACAAACCAATTTTATGTGTGTACATTTGTACATACAATCATAATTATTGTCACAAAGATTTTCGACTAGTTCTCGAATGCAACCTTTCACCTATGAATTTCGTTGCATGTTTTCAATTTCTTGACTAGGGCAACCAACTTTACGGGGTTTTTAGGATTATCCGAAATAAGTAGCTACCTGCGGTGAAACAAGAATATTTTTACATTAAATCTTTATTAAGCCAGTGGGAAGAGACTAAATATATATGTATTCAAAGTTTCTAGAGAGAATTTGATAACTCTATCTAACATTGACAATATTTTGACCATAATTTATCGGTTTTTTAAGTTTCCTACGAAAGCCTGCCAAATACGATTTAACAATTTTTAGGGTGACCCCGGATAAATTAATATAAAAATATGGATAAACTAACAGAATAACATTCAAAGATTCTTTCCAGTGCATCACAATTAATAGTCAATCAATTTTATATAATTTTGAACTTTTAACAAAAGAACTACGCTTGTAACAAATATTACAGTTTTAATTAATTATTCTATTGTTACACTGTAAAAGAATTTTAAGCGTTTGTATATTTATTAACTCACGTCGGGTACGTGATTCACACGGAAACAATTTTTTTTTATTTTTCACTCTATTTTATTTTCTAAACAATTTTTCGATGCATTTAATGTCGATCGTTAGAGGCACCAGCAATAATTAGGGAGGATGCGATACAGCGATAGTTTTTCTTATTTCTTAAATATCAAATTGCACATAAATACAATAGATTCTTATGAACTAGTTTTAAAGCTATTATTATTTTCAAATTCTTTAATATCAGATGAAAGTTTATTAAAAATAAAGTCTTATTAATATAATATTATTCAAAAGTGTTGTTCGAGATGGTAGTACTACTAGTATTATTTTTATATTTTGAATATTTTTATTGTTCTCCTTTTGATATAATTATGTTTTTGAAAAACGTCAGAATAGTGAAACTGGTTGTCAGAAAAAAACGATGTTATATCTTTGTGTTTAAGATCTTAATCGATATTTTATTACAACCGTCTTATAAGTTACTTGTTTTTTTTCAATTTACAATTTTTTCTCGTAAGAGTATTTTTGTGTATGGTTATCACGAAGAGCAGACAAATTTAAAAATTCGTAAGTGTGTTAAAGTAAAATACAACAGCTTACACACAATCAGTCTATCGGTAAATTATATCATCATTCTATCATAGCATAGCCAAGAGAGGCTTAATGCCATAATGCTGCGATATAATACCAGATCTTAATTTTTCTATGACTCACGATATGATACACGCTCATTTATTTATTTAAATGAAGTTCATTTTATGAAATGATGAGTCATAAAGATAACAATTTAGGGTTAATTAAAAGATTAAAAAACCTTATCAATTTTAAAAGATTTTTTTATAAAGTACGTACTATATTTAATTTTACTTCAGACCTTTATTAATGGGACTTCTAGGTTCCGTTGTACCTATAAGAAACTCTTATAGTTTCGCCTTGTCCGTCTATCCGAGGCATAGCGTCGAAACTGTAAGTACTAGAAATTGTATGGATATGTATGTTAACCATGTCAAAAAGTGGACAGATAAAATCTTGAATTTTTTTCTCGGCCCTTAATGTGAAGTGAGATTTTTTTTACAGTCGCCTATCCTATAGTGTGGTGTATCGCTAGATAGATGACCCTTAAAAACATTTAAGGGTTAGTAGACAGTTATTTGATTTCGATATCCATTCGCGAGAAATTTAATTTAATGCAGCAATTTTTTGTTTAATTAGGGCTTTGCCCGACACGCACTTGCCCGGTTTTTTTTTAAATATTTGAATTTTCGTACAAAGATCCATATTATACCTAATAATATATTTAATAAAAATGAAAAATAATATAACAGAATAAACATGTTTTGTATTTTTACGTAATATAGTTGTAAAATCATATTACTTATTATCGCAAAACTGACATTGCTTATTAATAAAATAACCTGTTTCTTGCTCTTGAACAATCCTTGTTATTTATTTATTTATTTATTTATTTATTTATTTATTTGGATCTCCAACAAAGAATACACGTTACATTTTAAACAGGTCATGGTTTACATAAGTTCTTGTGCTCCTTTAATTACAGGAGAACACATCATTTAAAAACGTCTTGGCAAAAATATAATAATAATAATTACATCGTAAATGATTATAGAATTAAAATTATAATAGATTATAAAATAAATTAATAAAAAAAATGTTTTAATGACACATACATGCAAATTACTTTGTGAAAATAAAATTAAATTCAGATTAAAATAGAATAAAAAATAATAATTTGAAACAGTGAACAATGATAACATCCAATAAAATTAGGCATTCAACAAAAATATTAGCGAAAACAGTAGGCATTAGATAAATTAACACAACATTAAATAATAAAGTCAGAAATAAAATAAAAAGATGAAATACTTAAATAATGGATTTACTGACCAATCCGCAACTGGGAATATAATTTATTTTTAAACATTGTTAATGAATTATTGAAGATGTCTAAGTCTGCCGAAATACCTGACACCCGATTATACATGTCAGTGAGTCTTTGAATTGGTGCATGTTTACCAAGATTAGTTCGTTGCCTGGGCGCTGCGAGTAGAGAACGCGGGTTGCGCGGGGGCTTGGAAGGAACATTGATGTTGATTTTTGCGAGAAGATCGGGACAATCTATTTGGTTATTCAGCAGTTTATAGAGAAATACTAAATCCGCCACGGTCCTTCTAGACTCGACTGAAGTCATTTTGAAAAAAAGGAGCCTATCATCATAAGATCTGACAGATGATGGGACCCCAGTTCGAAAAGATAGTTGACGTAATAATTTCTTCTGTGTTCGTTCTATCCTAGTAATATGTACTTGATACGTAGGGTTCCATACAGTACTACAGTACTCCAATTTACTACGAACCAGGCTGTAATAGAGTAAGAGTGTTGTCGACGGTTTTCTAAACTCTTTAGAATTTCTGAGCACAAATCCAAGAGACCTGTTAGCTGCAGTAATTGTTTTGTCTATGTGTGCATTTAATCGTAACTCCGTATCCAAATACACGCCAAGATCGCGGACAACGGTCAATTCTGTCAGGTTAATACCTTTAATGTAATAGGTCGATTGTATTTTGTTTCTCTTGCGAGTAAATTTTATATGGTTGCATTTTGCACAGTTAAGCTGCATTTTATTTAGGTCACACCATTCACTTAATCTGTCTATATCAGACTGGAGGTCTTGCACATCTGTCTCATGTCGTATTATGCGAAATAACTTTAAATCATCGGCAAAAAGACAGGGATTTGAATAGACTAGGATATCAGATATATCATTTATAAAAATATTGAAAAACATTATTTAATAAGTACCTGGTAGGACAAGTTGTAGTGTTACGTCTATATCGAATAAACGCGCTATACATACACGCATAATAGTCGCCAATCGAACGATCGATTTCATGTCACATGACTTCTATATACATGTTATATCATATATAACAATAATATACTTCATCTGAGTACTTTGTGGGTCAACGGAACACAAGGACATTGACTGACGTAACTAGGGACATACATTCACACATTAAGTACAGTCATTATGCATATATGTGTATTACTTATTTTGCTTCAGTCCATAACTTGACACAATATGTAAATAAAATGTAAATTTTGTTTTGACCATATTTATTAATATTCTCAATCTGAAACTCGAACCACCGGCAGCTTGGTCATTGCATCCGATGCAGATTGGATTCATTTTTCTTTTATTTATATATACAAAATGAAAAAAATAAAGGAATGAGAGTTCTCAATATTATTTTATCAAAAACATAACAGACAGAAGAACAAGAAGTTATAAATTTCAACTAACTATACCAAATCTACAAAAAAACAAGTATTGAAAATAAATTATTTTACCTGACTATATAAGACCCTTTGTGAGAGGAGTTTTCGTAAAAAGCTAGAAACCGAATCTTCCAAAATATTACCACAGAGTACCTACACTACCGCCGACTCTACTTTTTAGTTGTTGTGAAAACATCAGACAACCTTTTCATGATCGTTCTGAAAACTCAAAAGCTGTAAATAAAAGTTAGGAATATCAATAACTTTTATTTTTCGTCCAATAAATCAAATGTATTATGTATAGACGACCCCAATGTATTTGGCAAAAGGCTCGGAAGACGGTCGACGATTATCTATTATATTATATCTACCTAAAAAATCTTATTAATTCAAGATTTATATATTAGTTTTTTATATATTAGATAGATAGATAGAATATTCTTCATTGCACACCAAAGTAATACCAGAGCATAATTGAGCAAGACATATACAATGGGTATCGCTAAAAAGCAATGTCTTATAGTCAATTTAATTATTGAAAAATAATAATTAGATAAGTTTAGATTAAGTTATAAGATTAGTGTAAGTTACGATCCAACATGTATATAATATTTTCTGCAAATAAAGTTTTATTTTTAAAATGAAATTTTGTAAATAATATCCTAGTATTAAAATAAAATCGTGGTAACACTACTTTCGAAAAGCGTTTCTCTCTATGTTCAATCTATAACCAAATTTTCAATTAAAATACAAATCAAGCCATGATGGAAAGTAACAAGAACTATCTGTCAGTTTAATAGAATGCACATTATGCCCATTGCACTTATCGTTATCTACTAGTTAACCTTTAATGCCTAGATAACAACAGGGTTATCATAACAGATTTTATCTTTATAATAACAACAACAAATAGCAGATTACTGTATACTTGTTCGATATTTATCTACATCGAATGATTATTTATTGATTAAGCAGATTTTTTTGTCTTTACAGGGAAAAAGAAAAATTAAGCAAAATGTTAATTAAATCAACAATTTGAAAAATATCGCCTGTTTCCCCTTATCCGATGGAAATACACAATAGAATATTATGGTAATTTATTAAAACAATATCAAATTAAAATTGCCAAACTTAAATATTTAATAATACTAAAACCAAAATCATACCTAACTATGTACAGCTGAAAGAGAAATATAAATAAAAATGTAAAAAAGTTAATATTATTTATGGTAATTGACATAATCTTCTTCCGTTTAATTATTTGACTATCGACTCCCGCTGATGTTATGCATGCCATGAAAAGTATCCTTCTGTGCCGGGATCCCACGGGATGTTAAATAGCAGCCTCATAGACAAAGCATCACTCGCTCCGCTGACATCTAAGTTCTCTGAGCAGCTCAGAACAACGAATCTTCTGAGCTGAGCAGCCTTGTTAATCTTTTGACAGGACTTTTTTGACAAGAACATTTTTGACTATGGTACCAAATTTCCTACTTGTTGCGTTGTGTGGCCCCGCCAAAGATTAAGGATTAGGCTATTTTAATGCAAAAATTATAATCTACTAGCTTCCGCCCGCGGCTCCGCCCGCGTGGTATGTCAATTAAAAGTAGCCTATATGTTAATCCAGACTAGAAGCTACATGTGTGCAAAATTTCATCGAAATCGGCCCGGTAGCTTTGGCGTGAAAGAGTAACAAACATCCATACATCCATACATCCATACTTACAAACTTTCGCATTTATAATATTAGTAAGGATTTTAATCCGATCAGTAATTCCAAAGAAACTGCCGATTGATAATATATCTATAAATAATCTATTTAAATCTATTAAACGTAATTAAATTATAAGTCATTCAGCGACGGTATAGTGATATTGTACGTCTTATCAATTAGTTTATTAATTTTATAAAGTAATTGTCAGTCCATTTTATAAGTGGTTTTTCCTTAGTAGACTATTCTATCCAACTTGTTTTACACCTACAAGTTATAAATATTTCTGTAAATTGTTTTACTGTAGCCATTAAGAATTCTTGAAATATCTAGGATAAAGTTTTAAGGAAACAGATACTGCGAAATCTTTCTTCTGACGAAAAGATATACCTTTTATCAGTTTTAACTTAAGCCGTAAATCGTATCCTCCTATGGGGGCGCCAAAATCTCTTAATTTTCTTTAATATATTTTATGAATAAATAAAGATAAACAATAGAGATCCGTAGATCCCTTACAAAAAGCCAAAAGCAAATGTTAATAAAAATACAACAGGTAACTCGTGCCGATCCAACAAATTCAGGTGATTCAGCGAATACAATAAGACTAAGAGGCGCCGAGCATAGCTAAATGCATTCCTGCACGGGAATGTCATCAGCATCCACCCAGGCTCTGGCCTTCTGAAGGTCACCCTCACTTATCTTATATCTTGTTTGACCTTTGACAAATAGCAAAAGTTTTTAGTACGATCTAGCAATCAAATAACGATCTCTGTCGATGAGATCGGTGAATTTAATAATTTGTGGTCACCAATATACATTTACGGACTTCCCATCACTCACTTACATAGTAGCATGATATTTGGATGGAAAATTTCGGATATCCGAAATAAAAAAGTTTCGGATAATTTTGGATAGTTCGAAATTCAAATGAGACGGCGGCCATCCGTAATAAGGGGGCAAAAGGTGTTGATTGTGTTTAAATAAGATTCAAATGTAAATTTTTAGTACAAACATTTGACACATGAATCTGATTCATAAACCGCATAATCCGCAGCATCTGCCATCCCGTCAGTTAACATTGGCATCGCTAGTCTAGTTCGCGTCGCAATACCAAATGAACTGATTGCTATCGCACCGCTCTACAATAATTCGGTAACGAAGGATACCTCAATAGGAATAGACTGTTTGTTGTTACCGCACCGCTTCGTGTTTGCGTACATTGTACATCCCTGGTATAAAACAAAGTCGCTTCCCGCAGTCTGTCTGTCCCTATGTATGCCTAGAAATAGATAAAATGATTCACATCGAAGATTATTATGTGTATAAATTATCGATATTATAGTACTACATAGTACCCAGTTAAGCCAGGCAGGTTGCTAGTTACAACATATTTAAAAGATAAATGAAAGCCAAAGTTATAGCGCTAAAAAGTACTTAATAAAAAATATTGGATGAGGGAAGACAGGCTAAGAAGCAAGGTTACTTAAAGGATGGCATCAGGCATGTCCAGGAACAAATAAAATACATCACCTATTTTGTGGCTATTTCTCCTCCACAATGTGCATTCAGTATAATCGTTCTGCGTCATCAATAGAACCACAAGTTATGAATCATATAAAGTAAATACACCAACTATTAAAATAATACACATTGCAACATTGTCATCTATTGTATTTGTGACTATGGTACAGAATTTATTAAAAATAATCATCAATTACTTACTAATTGTAAACTTTCATTTTTGTTTCTATATTCGATTTTATTTTGACTTGCTTTTTTTATTAATTATTTGTTTTTTTTACCGTTAATGTTTACTACTGATAGTTTATATTATTATAAATAAAATAAATAAATATTTCACAACTCACACACAACGCCATCTAGTCCCAAACTAAGCAGAGCTTGTACTATGGGTACTAGAATAACTGATACTAATACATAATATACTTTTCTTTTGTAAGTACATACTTATTATACATAGAAAAATAATGTTTTATGCTGATCGAATTTGATGGTGTTCTTATAAATAGTGTTGACTTTACTTTCCATACATGGTGACCATTCACAATCATTTTGAGGCTCTGTGTCACTGCTCTGTGTGCAACTATTTTTACCGCCAAATTCATGTTTTTTTAAATTAAATTAAAATAAATTAAATGATGTTCTTAATCACTGAAAAGGGTTTTCGCCCATATTTTGCCAATTTTTCATACATTTTCTCATGACGTGTTAAATTTTTCCTAGACCGATTTTCGAATGTATGATACTTAATAATTTGTTCCTATATTATTTTTGGCAATGCATTGAAGAGAAAAGTTGTTATCAATATTTAAACACTTGACACAAATGCATACAATCGCGCAGGCGCGGGCGGCGTACATTGCCAAATCGCCTCGTGTAGTGTAAAGCTACATATAGATCTAGACAAGCAGATCCCACCAAAAACATTTTCCTGTAAAATGTTGCCCAGGTGAGGCCTAATAACGACCTACAGTGACCAAAAAGTTATCAGATCTCATGTAGTGCCAAGCTTCTAACTCTACATGTCATGCCCTTACTTTACAAGCCCTAACTTCACAAACTCTAGGTACACCTTAGGCAAAATATTTGACCTGGCCGTCAGTGGCTGTTTTGTTACTACAAAAACAACTGTATAATCTGTTATAATAATTTTTTCCCACCTTAATTACACCAATGTTACGATATTGGAGGTTTTTAGATATTAAAAAAATTGAAGTAGGTATAGAGCTATTCAATTGAAACTTTGTATTTTAATTTATGCCGGTACTGGTAATCCCAAATATCTTGTTTTTGTTTTGTGCTAAAAAAAAATAACGAATTAGAGAAAAGGTAGATAGTCTTCTTTGCTTCCTCTTGGCGGGGCCTCTGCCATGGCCCGAGATGTATTATATCTATATATTATACAATTTTTGTCCAAACCAGTCCAAACGCTCTTTGGACTTGATTTGTTTTCTTTATATCAAATAATTCACATACTAAAAGCACTTAGTTAAGTATTTTAAATATTGGCGTTTGACTGATGCATTGCCGCTACACAAGTAAATCTCTATATTTTCTCTACAAAGTGAGAGTTAGTTATTCACGATAACTTACATACATAACCATACCCTGTGCACATATCTGTAAGGTAGGTAGGAAACAATATGACACCTTTGTTTTTTATAGCTCTTTTTTATAAAATCATTGACGAGTTTCATCATCGTATTTGTTCAAAATTTTAAATACGGAAATTGAAGTGTTACCTCACCATTTATCTACTGCTTGGTACGGCTGCGACCAAATAACTGTAGTCAGGTCATGGTCAATAAGTTCATTCCCACCAGAGTATTGTTGTTAATGCACCAATGGCGACGCTGATTAGCATGCTAAATTAGCTACGAATTTTGTTTCAATTAGAAAAGTGTACAAGTCTACACATTCATTATACGTGTCAACAGTAGTATTTTATTCTGTTGTTATTTCCTTTTATAGCTAATGCTTATTTTTCGATTGCTCTCTTTATTTTATTTGAGTAGATAATAGAAAAAGCTGAGAAATCAAATGCATAAGTAGATTTAATGTAATATGCTAACTTTAAAATTAGATTCACTTTCACATTCAAGATATTGTGATGATCGATGAAAGTGAGTTCATCGATCATCACAATATTGTATGACGATTCTAAGTGCTTTGTGAAGTCTAAGGAATAAAGTCTAAAGATATTTTTATTTCATTTCATTATATAAAAATTTTACAAATCAAATCGGAAAATTTCAACGGCAATTCCGGAAGTTGATCGGAACATTATAGATAATGTATTGGGATAGTCTAGGACTATGGTTACGTTACTCTTCCATTAATCAGTAGGGAAAATAAGTTTTTTTTTAGTTGGACTCCTGAATCTTGTATGTACTGAATCACAATTAAGCGACTTCGAACCATGTCTTTTACAGCGGTTTTGATAAATAATACTTAATATCAAATAAAGCATAACCCGTGTTGAGAATACTTTAGGTTAGGCTTTGAGGGTAGGCAATAACATTTTTAACTTTATGAAATCCCGACAACGATGTCTACATAACTATATTCTTATTATTTTCATAGAACTAATGGAAAAATGTAAGTTTTATTGAGGAAATTATAATTACGATCAGTGCCAAACTAATGTACCTATGTGGCATGGCACGGGGCCAACATTTCAATAATAAAATAAATTGACTTTATCACTACAACAGCGAATACTGTTATAAGTGTAATAGCATTTCATTAGGGTTTTTGGTTGGTGGGTTTTGATTATAATATATTTTAGTTAACCCAAATGACAAGTACAAGTACCTATATAATATAGAAGTATGTCTTTGTATCAATTGTATCTTTATAAAAAGTTTAATTTAGCTGTTTTACTCTTTGTTCACTCTATTCGAAGGCATGCTCTATATAAGTATAAAAAATAGACATAACGAACGCGTAATAGATTTTGTCACGTTGTTGTAAATTTTTTGTATTGTTTTATCCAAAGAAAGTAAACAGTTCAGTAGAAGTAGATAGAACATCTTTGTTGTCTACTTTATATGAAACGTCAGCGTGTGTCCACCATAACATATAAAATACAGAAATAATGTATGCAATTTTTGACTTTCATATGTGCATCTTTGACATTAATCGGTGAGAATAATAATAATAATAATAGTAATATAGCACTATTTAATTGTTTGTATAATAAATTATTATTATAATATTAATAGAAAAATCGGTGCGATTGAAGATAAAAAAAATAGGCAACTACACTGGATTTGGATTATAAAATCTCTCCAAAAATGTAGGAGAGCGTCCAAATATCCTAGTTCAACTTCAGCACCACATTATGTTATCATGTCCTGCACTTCCACTTTATACCTACTTGTACAATATAACGTACTTAGTCACTGAGTGTTGTTGTTAGCACGAGTCCTGCGCGTGAGACAGCCTGGCTATCGCGTAATATGCACATGATTCGGATAGTCTATCATACAAGCGCACTTGCACTGACAACAAAATCAATTGAAAATCGGTTTTCTATATAAACGCAAGTATATAATTATGTTGGTTTACACATTAAAAAGTCTCCATCGTCGCTGCCTAGCTCCGTGGGATCATGGTGTGATTTTTAGTATGTATGACAAAATCAATCAATTTTATTTTTGTTACAATGTAGTATTGTAGAGCCTCGTGAAAAGTGACCCGAAAACGAATGGCTTATATCAGCAATGTGTATTCACTGTGCTGAAAAAAACAGTCTTTATTCTTAATGTTATTAAAACCGACGTGAGGTGAATTCTTGTTGATTCTTGATAACTGAATCAAAGATACGTTTTATTTTATGAATCTTCAACATATCTTTTTCTTTCAAAAGCATCTATGTATGCTAATCAAAAGAGTAACTTCTGAATCAAATAAAAGAGGGCTTTTATTTTATTTTTTTCATCACTCGAAATCTACTACAATAAGACACACCAATACTAACTGCCTCCTTTCATTATAATAGAGTAAGATCCCAGAGCTGACAGACATAACTTATTTTCACACGGATGAAACCTGAAGTTTTCAGTAGCGTCTCGTGTGCCTTGAATACCTACGCGCTTTGTGTAACTTGCCGAGTGACACCTGGGCAGGTACCAGGTGAGAAAGGTAACTAAAAATAAGAGTTATTTAACTTAAATTCACATGGCTAATTTTTACATATGTCATGTAGAATATTATTTTAAAGTAATATCATAAGTACCAGACACTTTTGATGGACCAGAGCTTTTGCCAGACGCTTTTAAGCTACCCAAAAATAAATTAACAAATGCTTGCAAGCCACAAACATTTATTCCTAGTAATTATGAACTAAGTAAGCGTCTCAAAAAGAAAAAGAATCATTAAGGAAAACGTCTGTGAATAAGGTATTAATTCTGTAATGTTTTTTTTTTAATTCGATATACAAACGTGAGTCTATTAAATTGAAACCAGTTTAAAAAAAGCGTCGACCGACCTACAGTAGCTTGTCCTTGACCGAAAAAGAAAGCAGTTTTTGCGTTTTGATACTGCTGCGTAGATCGCGATCAAAACGCAAATAAAACATTGAATTTAAAATCTATACTTAAATCCGGGTTGGTTTCAAAAGCTGCTCACTGTTTTCACACAACAAATTGTACTGAGGTGAAAAATTTTCTGTGAAAATAGACACTTCATCTACCAACTATTTCGTTTTATTTGTTAGTCAAATAGATACTCGTACAATTTAATACAGCTTCGTTTTATTGTTCTTTTATATGATGTTTTTGTTATCCAAATTTTCTTACTAACAGTAAGAAAATTTAAGTGAATAAATAAAGTTTTATTTTTACCTATTATTACATACCGCTTTTAAAAAATCCTGTTTATTTCGTTATCAACTAATTAAATAATTATGTCAATAGTAATTTGATTATTATTTTAATAACTTATGCTAATAAAAAAACAAGTATAATAACTAAAATACACTTCTTCAAATGATATATCATAGTTTTCATAATAATAGATAAAAACTTTGTGGAATGTTGCTTTTAAAAAAGAACAAGTATTTAATTACCGACATTGCCATGGTTATTGCCGATATGAAAGACCTTATTGCTTGAATTATATTACTTATAGATATATGATTAGTAACATTTATAATCATGAAGTAATTCATTCAATGAAAACTGATTACTTTGTTGCGTAAGATGTAATAAAATCTTGTGATAACATTTATTTGTGTTACAATAGACAATGGTTGTAAAACAGCATTACAGCACACTGTTAATGCACTGGATTATGTATGAGACTTCTTTGTGAGGTTATTGTCATACAAATTCTATTGAGAGAGATAGTAATGTATGACGCAACTATACAACACAGATGCCTCTCTTTAGCTCAAATGGGCTAACAAATGAGAGCGAGATGTATTTGGTCGCGGTTTTGTCATATTTTTATACGAGGAGCCAGTGATAGCAGAGTGGGAGACCGTAGGACTGCGAAGTCAAAGGTCTCGGGTTCGAACGCTCGGCACACACCTCTGTCAATAAATCATTAAGATTCGTCTTTTCGAAGATATGTGTGTATTTATCATATAAATTATCGCTCGCTAACGGTCAAGGAAAACATCGTGAGGAAACCTGCATGCCTGATTGCTTAAAAATATGAAATTACCAGAACTGGTGGTCGTTTAGCTACTTTATTCTGCCATCTAACCGAATTAAGAAAAAACATCGTGTAAGGAAGGATAACTATATATACAAGACATCAACGCGTTCGGGACATGTGATGAAAGAAGAAAAGAGAAAGATTCACAGAAAAGAGAGAACGAGAAAGACTTTTTTGCAACCCCTGTGAACCTTTTGATATCTTTAAAAGGGCAGGTGTAACTCAAAATCTCTGTCTGTCTTTGTCTAGTGGTTAACGAATGCAGTGCGACTGTTCACTGTGTAGTTCGTGTTCGTTCCCGGGTTGGACAAGAGTGTTTTTGTGATTTTGACGTTAGGAAATTGCACGAAGTCTAAAATTGTGCCCGGTAGATTGCTATAAGCTCACCTTATATCGCATGTGTAATCCCACACATAAAAAGTGTAATGTGGTATTACCTCATAACTGTTTAATCTGTGGAAATAACAGGCGTGATGTTATGATTATTATATGAATACACTTTCTTTCACATCGTTTTGACAATGTCGCATCAAGATACCGATATCTCTCATCTGGGTATCTGGATTTGACCTACTTTTCGTTCGATCGACCTGAAATTTTGCACGAGTACTGGCATTACGTAAGTCCTAAATAGAATACAGCTTGAAAGAGCTGAAATGTAGACAATTTTTTATTGAAAAATATAGTTTTTCGAGTTGTTTTTACTGATAATTAATATAATGTGATTCTTTGGATAAAAGGGACGTTCGGAAACAAGTATCCAGAGGGTTTCCATCAGCCAGTTTGCTTCTATATTGGTATGTAATGCACTGCGGTTTTGTAAACAATGACGTACGTAAAATACTGGCGGATAACTACAGGAGTAAATGATGTCATCTCAGTTTGACTGGAACTGGTTGCATCCTGCGGAGACCAACGTAATCGCAAAAGCAACATTTGACTGGATATAACCACATTGTACGAAATCATTGAAGCAGCAAATTGCTTGTTTCGGATGGTACATGGAACCAGATAATTGTGCATGCAATTCGGACTAATTCATTACATTGGTTTTACTTTTAGTTCCGAATCTTTGTTTAGAAATAAATACGATGGACTAGGAACAAACCTTGACTGTTTATTGATGACAAAATTTGATTCATGAATTAATTATTGATAGTTATTATTTAACTTTATAAAAGGCATACCAACTATTTATAAACTGTTTTATCTTCTTCAGGTAATTTAAATTAGAAAACCACGGATGACAAAATTATATCAACGACGGATGAAAATCGGTATGTTTTATAATCATTTTCGACTAGGGCTACCAGATGGACTGGATTTTCGGGATTGTTTCGGCATTTTAGCCTAACAAACAAATACCTGATCTCTTTTTAATATTATTGTAGGTATTTAAAATATATATTTACCAAACAAATACATTGCACTGAGCACGTTATGACCAAATGAAGATAAGTTTAATTGCTCTAGTGCAGTTTAATGTTTGTTACAAGCTATCTAAAACTAACACGAAGGAAAAGCATGCTCTAAGTAGTCTAATTAGCTGCATGGGCTATTATTTTTCATTAGTCATTAAACCGTTGTTACTTAGCTATAAAAGATAAGAAAATTAATAATTAAATGTAGCTGATAATTTAGGAACTAAATAATTAATCAGTTCTAATTTAATTATTATGCACTAGGGATGCCATCCTTTCAAGCTAACCGGGATTGGTCCTACTTAGTGTTTAGTTGGGTTACAGTAAAAACAAGACATTTCTTTTATATTTTTTGTTTTTGCAATTGTTATTTTTGTTTTATTACGGTGAGTTTCCGAAGAAAAAAAATACAATTAAATTATTTATTTTAATAGATCTAGAATTTCTAAGATATTTTCAGTCAAGGATTTCGAATGTTGATTTCACTGACTGGGCCTTAACACGTTTTATCATATTTAAAGTAATACAAAATACTACTGTTTAAATTGTAAATATATTAAGGAAAAAAGAATATAGCCGGGTTGTACTCGTAGATGCATTTGCTGACGTAGAACGAAGCGTCGCAGATATCCTTGTAAGAGTCCGCTGAAACGTATAAATACATAATTATGATTAGTAAATTTAACTGAAAACCTCATGATGTCATTTACATTTAATAAATACATGGCTGCTGCGTCATTCACATAGATTTCATGCAAAATTTATAAAATTTTGTAAATTTTAGTCATGCTTTGTGCATTTAAACAACTTAAATGTTCTGAATTTTAGTACAAAAGCAAAAAAACTAACTGCTTCTACTTTGGACAAAGGATCGGCATTGCCATATACCGTGGCACTAGGCACGTTACCCGCGGTCGACATCGATGCGGACGTAGTTCTTGACACCTGAACTTTTTACGAGATTTATCTTATTGAATATGTATGTATTATTCTTTTGTTTGATGTATATATAGTTAGATATTTCTTTAGTTTTCACGAGTAAACTGTTCAGTACAAAAACACTTACAAACTTTCCTGCAAGCCGTAATAGCTTCTTTAGTCGGTTCCTTTAGCTCGTCAGGCAGCAGCAAATCCGCCTGCTTTATAGCCGCTTCATAATTCAATTTACCATTCTTCAGCTAAAAAATATTATCGATTTATATGAAACTAGCAATGAAATGTTAATAACAATCGTACTTACTACAAATTGATATATTGTAAACCTCCTACAAAAGAACTAATAAGTACTGAGTAAATTATTATAATGCGTTTGGGGACAAGAGAACTAGGTCTTATCAATTTAACTTTTTAAGAATAGGTATATCAAAGAATAGCTTTTAAACTGAATACTAAGAGTCTACTTGTGAATGTAGGATACCTACCGTGTTAGCCATTTTCATGATGCACGCCGTGTAGCACTTGACTTCCTTTTCTTCTATGAAGATACCCTGAGACAGTGGGTCGATTTTTTCTAAACAAATGCTCACAAGTTAGCTATCGTATATTGTATATATAGTAAATCTCCTTAATTATTTCACATTTCTCCTGTTATGTATAGCTCCTATGGGATAGGTAGTGAGCCTATCGCTATCCACTGGGCACAATTCTAACTCTGTGCTGCTATTGTAAATTTCCTGAGGGACAGTTCACAAATAACACTTTGCCTGACACGGGAATCGAACCCGAGACCTCACAGTGAGAGGCGCATTCGCTAACCACTAGACCATCGAGGCAGCATTAATTAAATAAGTAATTATATGACCGTTGTACTGGATGTATTACCGTCAGCTACGTTATTTTTCGGTTGACACGATTTCCTCATCATTTTGCCGGTGTTTTTGATCTGTTTCATTGTCATCTGAAGTAATATAAAATATAATCACGTCAAGATAAACTTATTTTAGTAAGAAAGCAGGGTAACAGAACTTTGCTTGATTGTTTTTATAACAAATAAATACACAAAACATAATTAGATAATAACTTTAATTACTTACCGCTTCACAGGTAGCCATTATGATCACAAACGTCAAAACTACACTAGGCAGCATAATTGACAAATTCTAAAACCATTCTGAAAAGCCTGACCTTCATTGAGAGCTTTATATGACCAGTAAATGTTCAGTCATTGTATTATTCTTTTAACACCTAATATGCCTTATGGTGTCCATATTTTTGCACCAATTAGGACACAGCAACAAAACGAGTAACTTAAAGATGTTGTTGTTTTTATGCACCGTCTAATCGGCCAAACAAAATTTAGTTGTTTTGGAATTTTTAACTCATTTTTACCATGCGTCCTATACCGTCCCATTCCAGCTGTTTTTATTGTGCTGATTTTGTATCTTGAAGTTCATCTGTGGAAGTTTTAATTAACACAGACATGTAGATAAAATTGGTATAGTCCATTTTAAATGGTCTACATAAAATCTCGCTTCTAAGATCAGCAGGCAAGTCTATCATACGCATTCCACATGTAGCGGACATCCGCAATTTTCGTCAATTCGTCGGCTTCCGCTGATTTGCCAAAGCTAGATCCTGAATAAAATGAAATGCTGGTCACCCTATCCTAGTCACATTAGTCTGATCATCGGGTATTATATTTAATGATTACTTACACTTCCTTGTTGACAGTCTGTAATTAAAAATTATTTGTCACGCTACATTGTTGTGCATATTTTGTACTTAGAGGACTTACCATTTAATCCATATCCACCACCCATATAAACGCTGGTCGCCCTTTAAGATAGTTATAGTACACAAAACTATCAGGCTGACTTATCTACATTATATTAGACGTGAATTATGAGAGAATTTAAGTATCGTTAGCATAAGATTTTAAAATACCTTTCATTATTTTAAGTAAGCTACTCGATGTCTTCAATCTCCCGTAATTCAGTTATAAGAAATAGCTAAAAAAGTTGTCTAAAAGAACGTTCCCTTTTTATTTTATCCCTAGGTTACCAAAAACAACCTCTTTTCTATCTGGATATAAAATAAGACGAAAAAATCACCGTACGCCCCCTTGCCTACTTACAATCCAAGAAAATGCCGCTAAAACACGAACGTGTGGCAAACCAAGACTTTTCGGCCTCCGATATTATTTTATCCTTACTCATTACACTGCCACTACCACCCCCTAATCACTCCACTATCACTAGATAGTAGGTACGAACACCTATTGAACAAGTTCATTAACCTGTTTCGGTAAACAAAAGACTAATCAAGGCTCATATCAATCGGTTGGAGTGCTTTGGAAACTAACAGGTGCACTCTTTGTTAGATAGCTTGTTATTGTTAGCTCTTTGAAAGCAATGCCTGGTAATTTCGAGTGTCTATCTAGTGCAAACATTTGCTCAGTGACGCAGATCATAAGGTTCTTGTTATTTAATGACTTACCTCGCAAAACTGCGCAGGTAAATATCGTAATTGGAAAAAGGACCTTTATGAAACAAAAACAGCTCCGAGTGGGATGGCTCATCCTACTCACATCGGAGCTAGGACTGATTTAACTTCATTATCTAGTCTCTCGTAGTCCACTGCTGGCCATGGTCCACTCCCAATTTGTACCACAATACTAGATCATCCGCCTTCCGCATCCAGTCCCCTCCAGTGTCCTTCTTCAGCACGTCAGTCCACCTAGCTGCCGAGTCGCGTTCCCCAATCCAGAGGCTGAGACGGTAGATTTAGTACAGGTTGTTTTTTTTCAGGGAACCCTTTTAGGTTTGGCCTTCTTTCAGTCTCGCTAATCTTTGCCTACATGAATGTATAATATCGTAATGGATAGCATAAAACCAGATCAGACCGTAAATCCTATTCAGTGGATTAAGATAGCGTGGGTTTCTTTAGCGTGGGCTGCAATATCCGTGATGATCCAATTCAATGTGGTTTATTCTGGTTTTCTTACGTGAAAGCATTATTAAATAGAGAATACTGCGTGCGTCTAACCTCTTACGTACTTCATATATCCTTCAGGATTTTTTTCGTCTGGAATTGCTCAGTAGCTGCCCAGTAGTTCGTGGAGCCTGAAATTATGCCCGATAGATTGCGATAGGCTGATCCTAGGGTCACAGAATCCAGAATACTAGAATACATTTGAGGATAGGATCCTCTTTATTCTATGCCTTAGATAAAAAATACCTCCATCAACGTATAAGTACTCAATAGTAAGACAAATTAGGACTTTATTTAATGCTTTTCAATAGTCTGTTCATTAATTCATACATACTTATTACAAATTCATCATCAGCTTCTGTTGTAACACAACAACATTTTGATACATATAACACATATTACTTACTACTATATTATATAGGTAACCAGTAGAGTATGTAACAATCAATTTCCATTCCCTACGTCCTTTGGCGATGGCGGCTAAAGTGTTAATCACTTAAATTAATTGATATTTGTTGACAAACGTTTGCTCGGGAAATTGTTTGCGTTCACTGATGAAGGATAATGTGTACATTTTATGTTACCTTACCTTAATTAAGTGTAAACTTTGTGTTTATTCGGACTTTCTGGTCTTTCATAGTCTAGTTATGAACTAAGTAGACTAAGAAAGACACCTAGAGCAGATTTCATTTTTTGATTTAGCGGTAGGCAGAGGATGCCATCACTTGCCTTGACGTCTCGGGTTTAATCCCAGTCTCTAGCAAGTTTTATTTGGGATTATTCCATCAGGAAATTATCAATGGTTGCACGGTTTCTGCAACTGTACGCGTGCCCGATATCCCAATTTTCAGTAAAGCTATACAACAAAATGGGCGTAAAAGGTGTATTCACTACACTTGTTGACGGAACAGCTAAGATTTCCCATTGAGATGAACTATTGAGCTATTATTAGTCTTCGTCGTAGTACCTACTTACATATAGCACTTGTCACAATGTCAAGGGTGTACGTGCAGCCCAGAGAGACTGATTTAGAGCGCCCCGCCCACCGCGCTACTCGCTTTCATTCATCGTGTGACGACTCACGTCATTCTAACTACTAGATAACTATCTTGGTGTTTGTAGACGAACTGCAAAGGTAGTGCAGTTGCTTATTTTAGGCAATGTGTACCCAATGTTTGGTGTGTGTGATGTGAATGTGTGTGTGAACCCAATGTTAAGTGATAAGAACAGCCCATGAACATCCACAATACACGAAAGCAGATGGAACCTGCGTAACTGCTCTAAATTTATCTAATACAACTGGTATAAGGTGAAATGGTTGTCCTTCCGGCCTCGAGCTTCTTCACAAAATCTTTGCCAACAATGCAATCTACTCTATTAGAAAGAAAGGTATACTCTCTCACTCACATATTAGATGCTCAGATTATACATATTATAGGTATTTTGTGGTAGCTATTAAACGTAATAGTTCATTCGGAGAAACGCAAATAATGCCACAACTCTAAAATAGAAAACAGAGCATTGAGTGCAAGCACAACTCTGAAGGTATGATGTAGTTGTCGAAGAAACAGGCAGCAGATAAGGGGACGTTCTGTCTTATATTTTTAGCAGTCCGTCTACAAGTGAAGCACATACCCACAGATGGGCGTATTCACTCGTCACGATGAATAACACTGATTGCTGTCATCAATTGAGCAGGCGCTTCGCATTTATCATTTATAATAATGATGAATTGACGACGAGTTGACTTGCGCTGAAAATGTGTTTGTCACGTAGACTCGGCTTTAAAACGTATAATGATTGAGAAAATGGATGTTATATGTCTTCTTACTGTATGCTACGTTGCTAAGTTCTTACAGACTATCTTCTATCTTTCTGACTAAGTTAGTAAAATATGCTTTGAACCACTTTTTCTGTACCTACCTGTATATTGCGCGAATGCAGAGGGGTGTCACGTAATTTGGTATGTAAAGCAACTTCCTGCAATACTTAATTTCTATCTGTATTTAAAAATTGCAAGAACCATTATGTAATATTGTCATCCGCCCACTCAATACAATCAAGCACATCCGTTTTAGGTATTGTGTACGTTAGAAATCATCTTATTTCTATATTTGGCTTAGATCACACCACGTAACATTATCTTATACAACTGTTTACGTATTATTTGTAAACAATGTGTTGTTGTCGTTCCAATCCATCGCATCATTACATTAGAATCTGGGTGTAAATCGCAGACGCGTCATAGCATAATTAAAACCGGTTCCATGTGGAATCTTTTGGTACGACTGGAACGAGTGGAACATTTGTTTTTTGTACTTACCTTTATAATTTCCATTCAACATTATTTATAGGAATTTTAAATACGCGCTAATTTCAGTACAGCTAACGCCATCTAGGGGAGTTAATACAAACAATTTTTGTTTTACATTAGTTTGTTTCAGATGCAAAATTATTATTTAAAGATAGATTCTTGATAATTATTACATATTAACTTTAAGTTACTTTTCCTGATCCAAAATCTTCGTGTTTCAAGATTCAGCTCAAAACGTGCCAGTAGTGTTTCAGACCTATTAAAATAGAAAATCGGGTTAAACCTAAACCCATTTTCGTTTATTAGACTAGAATAGACTATCGTGCGATTAGCCTACATCTATCTTGAGTTTAAAGTGTATTGTCGTAGTAGATTTAACAGACATTCACTAGTGTGCGAAAGTATGCTTTGCTTTGGCACGCATTACGTTTATTCTATTTGCTTTATTACATTAATGCAGGCAGTAAGTACCTAAGTCATCGTATTAATACGAAAGTTAAATGTGAACGTAAAGGTTATCTTATATGCTGTTACATCCGCGCACTGCGTGATATCTGACGCATCTCTACATTTGCAGATGAACTATCTTTTTGGGTGAATGCTTGTGAAATGTAAAGCATGTACCTATTCCCGCAACCAAAGCAAATATAAGCTTTAAAAAAATAATTCGAAAAGTACATGTTATCTTAAATTCGGTAAAGTTTAAATTAATTTAAAATTAGTAAGATAAATCCTTTGATGCATGATTTTGGTTGACTGGTAGAGAATGCCTATGGAATTAAGTCCGCCTATGTGGATATTTTACATGAAGTTTTAAAATAAAAAAAATAATTTTACTGATGTGTGTTCTACGACATAAAAAATAGAGAATGAGTTAAGTTTTAGTTTACATAAAAAAATTATTTTGGAACCATTGCATAAAATGGAAAATCTCATGCATGATCTTTAGTCTATGCTTGTCATTTCAATCTGTCATGTCAATCGATTTCAACTTGACACTGACAGTTAACGTCTTGTCGTCGGCCGAGTGCATCGGATCGTGTGCGATATTAATTTAATTTATTTCTAAAATTTATACGTATTCATTCTACAAGTGTTAAAATAATATAAGTAAACCAACTATGGACACAGACGAGCAACGTGCCGAAGGCTGGAAATTCTTGAATAAGCAGTATTTTGGCGACGGTTAGTACAAATTCCTGTTTCGCGAATTCTATGAGATATAGCACTAGTTTACTTGCTGTCGTCACAAAGACACGCGTATTTCGTGTGCTGATAAGTGCCGCACACGTAATTTATCAAAACTGGTCTTAGAATACAGGTTATAGCAATAAGAAGAATGCTGTTTGAATTTTACCAGTTTAAATAATTTAAGCATTCGATGGGTGCTGTTTTGATGGATGTTTTTAATGGAATTACTGTGTTAAATACTGGGTTTTAAGAGCAGTTGCTGGAATCTATTCTAATTCGGTATCTTTTATAGGGAAATACTTAATACCTTTTTGTAACTGTGATATTTATCAAACATTCTTAGAAAAGTAATCCCTGTGGATTATTGTGCTTATTTCATGTCCTGTTTTCTATCATCATCAATAATTAATATTTCTGATTAAATTCAATGTCATCAAAGTATGTAATAAAATGTTAGAATCTAATATTTAGTAGATTCTATTCTAAATTAGTCTTTTAATAAGACTAAAAAAGACACTCTGCGAACAACTAGAAAAGTTCTGAAGAACATCTGGGATTAAGCCTCAATTTCACAGGTGTTAGATAAACCTTATTTGCAGTAAAATAATTTTTAGTACTTTTAAATTTGGGCAGGTTAATTTTTTTGGGTTGGATAAGAGCTATTCAGAACCTCAGAAACTGGCCCTTAATGTTTTTTTAATGAAATATTGTGATTTCTTCTTTTATTATTTGTTTATATTGTCTGATGGACTAACGAAATAAATATATACACTGTTCTCTTTAGAAAAAGTGATAAAAATATGTCAAACAATTCTAATAGCAATGAATAATTCATTTTGTATAGATTTTCCTCTTTTAAGTTTTAAACTGCCCAGCACAGATATCTTACATAAAGTAGGTATCCAAAAAACTATAAACATCATAAATTAGATAACTCCTTGTATCTGCATGATTTATTATTTTAAACTGTGTTGCTAATAGCATCCAACCTTGGATGTATTGATTCAACTTCATATAAACACTCGGTGGTATTAAATAGATAAGTGATAAGGAAAGCTTAGAATACACCTACAACCCTCATACTTACTCATTGTGTTATACACACTCATTGTGTTATAACAAAAAAAAAACCGACTTCAAAAGTAGGTAAACTAAAAAGCATAAAATAAATTTACTTCGCACAAATAATACGTTTTTTCATTTAGTTAAATAGAAATTATTAAATAATTATTTTATAATTCTGAAGTCGGTGCCACGTAAATCGGATAATTAAGAACTAATATTCAGTCAGAAAATAGTTGTTAGAAAGATTTATACTTATTATCTAGTTATTGGTTACTTGGCACCGACTTCAGAATTATAAAATAATTATTTAATAATTTCTATTTAACTAAATGAAAAAACGTATTATTTGTGCGAAGTAAATTTATTTTATGCTTTATAGTTTACCTACTTTTTGAAGTCGGTTTTTTTTTTTGTTAAAAATTATTTTATTTTACGATTTTAAGTGATGGGTAGACCGAGCAAGAATGTTTCTTGAATGAGGAGACGACGGTTACTTGAGACGGAAAACTTATTAATAATAATCCCCGTACTCCTAACCGTTGAGGAGTTGTACCTTCCAGCATCAGCTCTGCAACTTAAAATGCAAATATCCAAGTAGTTTTAGGTAATATACGAAACACAATATAGAAGCTAGAATGACCTATGATTCTCTAGGATCCCATCATTAAATCATGACCTCATATTATGAATATACATAAGTAATATTCAACGTCTCGTCTCATCTGTGTATAACTTGAAAGAATACAGTAAACTTCCTCAGGAGCCTATATTTAAAGAATTATCCCCGTACTCCTAACCGTTGAGGAGTTGTACCTTCCAGCATCAGATCAGCAACATAAAATGCTGGCGACTAGATGCAAATATCTAAGTAGCTTTAGATAATATACAAAAAACAATATAGAAGCCTTTTAAATTTGAGGGTTGCCCTCGATTTCTCTAGGATCCCATCATCAGAACGTGACTGGAAAAAAAATGGAACCACTTGACAAGTATATCCTATCAAACAAAAAAAGAATTTCTCAAATCGGTCCAGGCGGCTTCGAGTAATCGGTAAACAAACATTAAAAAAAAAAAAAAAAAAAAAATACAACCGAATTGAGACCCTCCTCCTTTTTTTGAAGTCGGTTAAAAACAAAATAAACTTTTGTTTATGGTAAAGCTCTAGGGAAATGATTGTAGTCAGATCAATACAAAGATGATATTGTATGCAGACAATGTTTGTTTTATTTAAGGAAGGATTAAAAACTAAGCATTTTAACTAACTAAGCGTTTTTTTACAGCTTCTCAGTATCACAGACCTATACATATCTTATAATCAAAGGCCTCATGAATAAATATTAAAATATATAAATATGAGTTTTACAATGAAAGTCTAACCAGACATCAGAGCCATGTCTCATGCAACTCAAACACCTAAAAAAAACATTGTTGCAGCCAATCAAAATGCTATATATTTATTTATTAATTTATCTATCCATTAGTTGCAAAAAACGCATTACAATCATGGTAACATTAAAAGTAGATAATATACAGTTCAGATCTGGATCGTAACATGTAACATATGTGCACACAGCAAAAACCATATTAAAAGATCAAAAAGCCCTAAAAGTAATAAGGAATGCAGTTTCAATAAATGAATGAATAACTAAGCATGATTATTATTTTGTTAGGATGTCTCAGACGCTATATTGGCTCACTTCCGTTAGAATTGAATGATATTGTTCAAATATTGTTCAGTTTTCAACATGTTTGTGTCACGGGAGACACAAATTTACGTTAGCAGCATTGTTTATCTCTGCATCTGTTAGAATACTATCTAACCAAAGCACACACATTCCTCAGATTATCATTTCCTATTAATTTATGGCCAGAAAATCCAAATAGATTAGATAGATACTTCTACAACACTTTATTACCAAGTGTATCACATGCTACCCACTGTCCACAGTATTGGCCATAAAATATCTACTAAACAAAAACATTAGTGATGTGATAGCCTCTGCTGATGCAATACCTATTCTTGCATGTAAATATTGACTTGTTTTAGGTTATTTATAGTATAATAATGTTAGATGTTAGATTAAACCTTAATATTTCCACAAACTGGATTACAATGTAGCTGCTTGATAAGCCCATAGACTATTATTTAATTATTCTATGGATCCTCTCTAGTTATCCATATTAATACTCCCTCTACTTGTGTCCATGAAAAACTAATACAGGTATGGGCATAAACAATATCCTTACTAATATTATAAAGGCGAAAGTTTGTAAGTATGGATGTATGGATGTATGGATGTTTGTTACTCTTTCACGCCAAAACTACCGGGTCGATTTCGATGAAATTTTGCACACATGTAGCTTATAGTCTGGATTAACATATAGGCTACTTTTAATTGACATACCACGCGGGCGGAGCCGCGGGCGGAAGCTTGTAAATAATAAATGAGAAACCATAATGCCATTCACACATAAGATTAAATTTTTACTGGCTACCTTTAACCTGCCACCAAATAGTAGTGCTTGCATTACTGTGTTGTGAGATCAGGCCCTGAAATAACTGGTATATGAGGCATAACACCGTAGTCCTCCGCTACAGCCATGCATCTACAATCATCTTTTGTGGATTGTTGATGTCCATGGTCTGTACTCTACTTACCATCAGGTGGACTACACGTTCGTTTGCTGAAGGCGTAGTATATAAAAAATAATAATTAGAAAACTTCATCACACTTTCTAAAATATAGACTATAAATTAATTATACTTTTTCTTTGTATTACAGGAGAGCGCGCTAACTATGTGAACATCCCCCACGTGATAGCGATGGTGGGACTCCCCGCGAGGGGGAAGACCTACATCTCCAAGAAACTGTCGCGGTACCTCAACTGGATAGGCATTAATACTAGAGGTAAGAACATAGAAACAAACTAGCTTCTTTAATTGCGTGATATGTCAATGAAAAGGAGCCTATCTCGTTGGTATACTTATTTTATAACATAACATCACGCCTTTATTAACCAGAAGGGTGTGGCAGAGGTGTACGACATCCACATTTCACCTGTTATGTTTAGGGCCCATGGGATAGGAGGTGAGCCTATCGCCTTCCACCAGGCACAAATCTGACTGTGCTGCTGTGTGCAATGCTAGAATTTACTGACGGAAAGTTCACAATAAAACTGCCCTAAACGACTTTGTATAGCAGCACGGATGCAATAGGATAGGCTGGCGATATGCTCATCCCCAGGCTGAACCTGACAGGTGAAGTGTGGGTTCCGGTTAACACACTTTTAATTATAGCAAGAATAAAGTCATGTAAAATTGAGAGAGAGAGAGAGAGAAAGAATGAAAGTAAATTTTATTCAAGCGCAGATACTCTTGAGATGCAAGATTAATCTTAAAACTAAACACAGAAAAAAAAAACAACAGAAATTAAAAAATAAATTCTATTTTAAGGAATAGAAAACAAAAAAGTTATACGTAATAATGAGAAATAGATTTTAAAAAAAGAAACAAAAAGAGGATGGGCAGGCAACACTATACAATGATTTTATTGCATATTTACAATTTTATCCTTACAATTTCTCTATTACGTATTTATATTGCTGCACACAAACAAAATAATTGAATACGGTCACGCTATCTAATGCGCCATATGACTGCATAGCACCTTTGGAAACCTTGAACGAATGTGACCAACACATCACGAATACACTTATCAACAATAACATACTGGTTTAAAATTGCTTTGCTGCGTCATGTCTGTCTACGCCTTTTATCTCTGTAAGTTAGACATTTTAGTCAGTCAAATATTATATGTACTCCGGAATGAAGTGATTATTAGGTTCTGATATAACAACTCAACTTTAATCTTTTTTGGAGTCCCGCAAATCCAGAACAACACTGTACAAAGTCAAAAAAGCAGATTTTTCAGAATCTACGAAAAAAGTCGATTTAAAATGCATTAGAATGGTAAAATTATGCATTTTTTTTCTTATACCTACCACTGGTCTGCAATAACTGAATGAAATAAAAATTCAATTATTTATTTCAAGTTAAGTCCAATTTTGGTCATATAAATACGCTTGTCTTAGTGGCATATGCGCCAAAATTTTAGCTATTCAGTTATATCAAAAAGTCGATTTTGAGTTCTTAGACATAATGCACTGTTGGACTGGGCATGCGATATTACTATCACTACACAGAATAAAACAAAGTCGCTGCCCGCTGTCTGTCTTTTTTTTTTTTTTTTACCGGATATAATCCCACCCACACGCCCAGCACTGTGACTCCTGTGACGCCAGGATCTACAGCGGTAACCAACTGAAAGGCACCGTGCATGACACACGGGCAATCCCAGGGAGAGTTAAAATTGTCTTGGAACCCGCAACGAATTTCCGCTGTCTGTCTGTCTGTCCCTATGTATGCTTAATTGGATCTTTAGAACTACAAAAAGAATGTAACGAAAATTTTTATGTGTATAAAACATGCATATAAGGGTCGACACACACCAAAAGCGCGTCGAAGCGCAGCGAAGCCAAGCGCAGAAACTACGCTACTACTACTATGGAATTCGCCGGAATTCCCGCGGCGTCGCGGGCATCCGCGCGACTCGTTTGAGTTTCTCATGCGATAATAAGTATTATAGTTATGAAAATAAAATTAAAATTCATATGACACTGAAACTGCGCTTCGCTTCGACGCGCTTTTGGTGTGTGTCGACCCTTATACTGCATAGTACCCGGAGCGAAGTCAGAGCGGGTCACAACACAAGTATACATATAATATAGGTTTGAGGTAACTACAGCCTTAAAACATCTTTTAATAAGTTTTATTAGGATTTGTAGCATAAATAACATCTGTTTAAATCCTAAAATTGTACTTTGCTCGCTGGCTCGCTTGTATCATGTAAATAAACAAACGATACCAGTATCTAACAAATGACGCCCAACAAGCGGCCCGTACGCAATATATACATGTCTTCCAGGGATTTTCCTATTCGGAAATTTCCTAGACATGTCTATGTAAAGATCTATGTAACACCTGGCTAATGTCTAATTTTCCCCGAAATACTCAGGCTTACAAAGTAAACGAAGTGGCGTGATCACGGTATGCAAAACAATAACACTTCATAAGCTGTATAAACAGTAGCTGCGTTATCCAGTGGGCAAAAGGTCAGTACTGATTACACCTGACTGGTTGATTATTCTCCATTACTGGTTATGAAACAAGTTATCTACGGTTTTTGGTGTTTTGCATGATCTTTTCAATGCCTACGAATTTCTCTTATGTGATAAGGAGGATGGATCTGGTTTGAAAGACTTAATATATTTCAAAATATACGTGGGTCTACATACGACAAATTCGGTCGGTATCCTTGTGAGTTATGTAGTCTCTGTCTCAGTCTGCAGTCTACTAAAGCTATTGTGGCTTGATAGTATGATGTGAGTCAACAATTACACTAGCACAGCGTCGTATTTCCTCGGTAAAAGGATGAATCTTTAGGCAAATTGTGTCAATTCTACAGCCAGACATATAATGTCTTGGTCTCGCGTAGTTACTGACTTCGTGGTGTGTATTAACGGGCAATCGCCTGTGGCGACTCGGTACATGTGACCAAGGTAATAAAGTGTGAATAGTGTCCAAACTTTTACTCCCTTTGGATATAGGATACGCTGGATTGTAAACACTTGTAAGAAGACGATATTTACGATATTAATCGTCACTCAATACAAGTTGATCGTTGGTCTATTTGTAAGCGTATGCGACTATGCGGCCTTTCACCGCGAGGTCTCGGTTTCGATTCCCGGGTCGAGCAAAAGTGTTATTTGAGATTTATTCGATAGGAAATTGGGTGGCGATAGGCTCACCCTCTATCACTTATTTGTGTTTTATACACCTCTGCCACATTCTTCTGGGTAATATAGGCGTGATGTTATGTACAATACATGTTTCAATGTTGCAACGTCGATTGGAGCCTCCCCGTGTGACGTTAATCCCAAACCCCTGACGTCCGGCGCACCCTGGGCAGTCACATCAACGCGACTGGCCAATCCTACCACCACAATGGAAACAATTTAAACTAGTTGTTTTTCCATTGACACGCAAAGAAGAAGAACGTTGATTCGCCTAATTGAACATGTCATCAGTCGAGCGCGGGTCAACATCGAACAAATAGAATACCCATCTCCGCCACATGAATTGACAAATAGATATCAGCCTTGAAACCTGATAGCTAAATTGATGTTTATTTGTGTAGAGGTCTTGTTATGTCTGTCGTGTGGCTCGTATGTGTTATTTGTATGATTTTGTTTGTATTTGTAATATGTGATTGTTGAACTTGTTACGAGTGCAGAAAGCCTCGTAAGCGTTAATACGGTTCCCATGAGAAACGCAGGACTGAAGGAGACGTGTGTTACTACGCAGAAAGCCACGTAAGCTTAAATGCGGTTCTCACGAGAAAGACGGGACTGAGGAAGACGTGACACCTCGTTCGTCATACAAATATTAATTTAGTTTTATTAGTCTTAAGCCTAACTTCGGCGGGATCACTACTTTTATAATTTAGAATATTCGTTCACCGTTCAACCTTAGAACGTGACATTGAACTTTTATTGTGCTATTGAACTTTTATGTGTAATATAACGTGTAACCAAATTTTGTGGAACTTAGAATAAACTTTCATTGACTATATTTCCTAGTTTATTTTGCTTCCCGATAGCGCCCCAACGTATTTGGCGCAGTCGTGGTTAGTTCGGGACTTAAAGTGTAATTACAAGTGACCTCATATCGGACCACTGAATTATACCCTGAGCTAAGAACCTACCGGAGGCGTATCGAGGAGCAGCCGCTGACCTACTATCGGTTAGAGCAGAGTTCGTGACATCCAGAAATCGATGAGACGAATTTCTCCGGCAATGATATTCATGTAAGTGCATTAATTCCTTTTTATTAGTTACTATAATTATTTTTTATAAGCAGTGTTACTATAACTTTCAACATTTTTCACCCAAAGGGGTCTAGGGATTCGTCCCCTTCAAGGGATTTAAGACGATCGCAAATACGAGCAGCCTTAAACGACTCTCGACGTAGCTTAGATTTGGACATGGACGGAAGCACAGCAAGCGCATCTGCCTCCACTGTGGGCACAAGCCAAATGAATAAAATCGATCAAATTTGTAGATCATTAAAATTAGTTCCGCAATTCGATGGCAACCCACATGTCCTTACAAGATTTTTAAAATTGTGCGATGAACTAGTTGCCACATTTGTTAGCCCCCTAGCAGGCAATGAACTTATTAATCTTTCTCTAATTAATGGAATATTAAACAAAATCACGGGTAATGCGGCACGCACATTGGCCACTAACGGCATACCCAGTGATTGGAATGGCATAAGGTCTACTTTAGTGAACAGTTTTTCGGATCACAGAGACGAAACTGCACTATATACTGATTTATCATTGTTAAGTCAAGGAACTGACACAATACAGATATTTTACGAAAAAGTCCAAAATCTACTTTGTACCATAATGACGTATGTAGAATTGCACGAAACTATAATCACTACTGTAGAGGCTAAAAGAACATTGTACAAAAAACTCGCTCTACAGACATATTTAAAAGGATTGTCAGACCCACTGGGTTCTAGAATAAGGTGTATGAGACCTGAAACCCTCGAAAAAGCCCTTGAGTACGCTCAAGACGAAGCAAATGTAATATATCTTCAAAATAAAAATCGATATCTACCTGTTAAAAAGAATGTTCAAAACTTCAATGATCATACACCTCATTCTTCTCGTGCATACCCAAACTCTAATACCTACGTATCACCGAACACTGTACAAACCTTACAAACATATTCGAAACCACAGATTCAGCCACCTCACCACACATCTCAGTACAGACCACCTTACATAAAGAATTCAAGGACACAGCAAATGTTTAAGGAGCCCCCCACTAACGTGTCAGTCGGGTTTAAAATGCCACCTCAGCAAAGAGCTCAGAATAATTACCCGAGACCTATGAGTGGTATTAGCCACCCGGTGGCTCGTACTTTACCACCCACTCATCTAAATGGAAGACGCGAAAATTATTTAGCGAACAAGAACTTGCCTAAAGAATTGAATATTAACGAATATTTTAATGAGAATTACTGCGATGACCACGGTCAAATGCCGGTAACTATTTCTGACGTTACGTATGGTGATGATTCGGTTGATAACAACATGGAGCCTAATTTTGGCCATGAAAATTTGGTAGCTTCGGCAGATCAAAATTTTTGCCCGACTTTGGACAAAACTGCCCCCGAATAGAATTAAATTTACAGAGTAAGCGTCATTTACCCTATATTCAAATTAATAACCCACCCTTAAAACTTCTGATAGATACGGGCGCAAATGAGTCATTCCTAAGCCCAGAAGCTTACGAAAAATTTTACCCACATATCCCACTTGAGTATAATCCATTTTACGTAACCAATACGCATGTTACTACTCAGAATTACTATTCCATTACCGTACCTTGTTTTGAGGAACTAAATGACAGTACCCCAATAAAATTATACATTTACAAATTTCATAATTTTTTCAACGGTCTAATAGGCTGGAATCTGTTAAAATTGTGGCATGCAAAAATTGACCTTGCTTCTCACATATTAGAGACTAAATTGGCTAAAATACCTATTACATTATATCAATCCGAAAGTTCGAAGTGCGATAAAATTACAATCTCCGCTCATACAGCTCAATTTATTACCGTTCCGATTAATATAAGTCATGGCGACATTTACGTAGAAGAACAACCGATTTTCGATTGTTTTATAAGTGAATGTCTGTCCACAGCCAAAAATTATCATGCTATTGTTCAAATTTCAAACCCTACGGATAATGATGTCATTATTCCTATACTCAGGCCGATACAAGCGCAGGTGTACAACGAGCAAACAATTCCAGTGAAACATAATACTGTTAGTACAGACGACGACAGGATTGATAAGGTCTTATCCAACTTGCGCGCAGATCATTTAAATGCAGAGGAGTCACTCAATTTATATAATCTTTGCAAGGAATATCACGACGTATTTTATCTTGAGGGAGAACCATTAACTTTTACAAGCGAGGTTAAGCATCATATTAGGACAAGTGACGATATACCTGTATATAGTAGAAGTTATCGGTATCCGTATATACATAGGTCAGAGGTGCAAAATCAAATAAAATCTATGCTCGATCAAGGAATTATTCGCCCCTCTTCGTCTCCATGGAACGCTCCAGTATGGATCGTACCTAAAAAATGTGACGCATCTGGTAAGACGAAGTGGCGATTAGTCATTGACTTTCGTCAACTGAATGCGAAAACAATTGACGATAAGTACCCTATCCCAAACATTAGCGACATTTTAGATAAACTGGGTAGATGCTTATATTTTACGACATTAGATTTAAAAGCCGGATTTTACCAAGTCCCGGTTTTTCCGGAAGATATTTCTAAGACAGCCTTTAGTGTAGAAAAAGGGCATTATGAATTTCTTAGAATGCCCATGGGTTTAAAAAATGCTCCATCCACATTTCAACGCGTGATGGACAATGTTCTTCGTGGATTACCTAACTGTATTACATATGTTGATGATATCGTGTGTTTTTCGACCAGCCTCCAAGAGCATATAGTTAATTTGCGATCCATTTTTGACCGGCTCAGAAATTCCAACCTAAAAATTCAAATGGACAAGTCGGAATTTTTCAAAAAAGAGACACCGTATTTAGGTCATATAATCACCCCGCAAGGCATTAAGCCCAACCCGGATAAAATTTCGGCAATTTTAAATTATCCTCTTCCAAAAACTCCTAAACAGATTAAATCATTTTTAGGACTTCTAGGTTACTACCGTCGTTTTATACCAGATTTTGCACATGTTACCAAACCGTTTACATCTTGTCTCAAAAAAGGTGCTAAAATTAATTTAACTGCCGAATACCTAAATTGTTTCAACCATTGTAAAAATTTACTTACAAACGATCCGATTTTGATATACCCAGATTTTAGTAAGGAATTTATCATAACTACGGAAGCATCTAATGTAGCAGTAGGTGCCATACTATCCCAAGGTCCTATAGGTGCTGATAAACCCATAGCTTATGCATCGAGAACCCTAAATGACAGCGAGATTAATTATAGTACACATGAAAAAGAGCTTCTCGCAATAGTGTGGGCTACCAAATATTTCAGGCCGTACATATTCGGTAGAAAAATCAAAATAATTACAGACCATAAACCCTTAATGTGGCTTATGAACCTCAAAGAGCCCGGGTCGCGTCTAACAAGATGGAAGCTTAAATTAACAGAATACGACTATACTATTATACATAAAAAAGGTAAATCTAATACCAACGCAGACGCTCTGTCACGCATAGAACTAAATTACAATGAGAACATGTCGTTATTTGTCAATCAGTCCGATCAGTCCGATTCAACTGAATCAACTGTTACTGCTCTAGGTAGTCCAATACATTCTTCATCATCCACTCTTACCGTTCATTCAAATTCCAATATTGAACCCCAAAACACGCAAGAAAACACATTTTCTGCACCTACAGAAACCATTCACAGTAGCCTTGAAAACCCGGTTTTAGAAATACCTATAACAGAAGAGCCGTTAAATAAGTTTAAAAAACAGTTAATTTTAAACATAAAAAATAGTAGTATACGCAACATACCGCTCATAACGGAACCCTTTATGTCCTACCAAAGAATTTCGGTGGATATACATGAAGATAACCTCGAATTAGATCTTATTAACTCTTTAAAAACTCATATTAAAGATTTCAAAACTTTAACTGCAATTTTGGTTAAACCATCAGAAAAAATGTTATGTATTATTCCGATTCTACAAAGAACTTTAGTTCACGGCTCTATGAATCTAACTTTAGTTAAAAAAATAGTTAACGATATTAGCGATCAACCTACTCAGTGTCAAATAATTAAAAACTATCACGACGGCAAAACGAACCACCGCGGGATTAATGAAACCTTTTTATCGCTATCGCAGCGTTATTTTTGGCCCAAAATGAAAGCAGATATTACAAAATTTATAAATGAGTGCCATATATTATTATGTAGTCAAGCAAAGTACGATCGCAATCCCGTGCGCCCACAATTTAGAGTCGTGTCTCCGCCTAATAAACCATTCGAATTAGCACACGCAGACGTCTTAACTATCGAGCATGACAAGTTTCTAACAATAGTAGATTCTTTCTCAAAATACGCGCAAGCTTATTTCCTTCCAGATTGCACTGCTCCTAATATAGTAAAAGCTCTATTGAACTATAGTACACATCACGGTTTTCCTTTAAATTTGACAACAGACCAGGGTACTGAGTTTAGTAATCAAGTTGTAACAGAATTTCTACGATTACATAAGATACAGCACCATATGACCAGTGCTAATGCACCGAATGAAAACGGCATAGTGGAACGTTTCCATAACACTTTATTAGAACATTTACGGATATTAAAATTACAGCATAGGCAGGACCCAGTACGCAGTCTAATACAATATGCATTAATAGGATATAATAGCTCTATTCACAGTCTCACCAAATGTAGACCATTCGATTTGATATCCGGTCATTTTGACCCTCGCGAACCCATAGACTTGAATATAACGGACCGATACCTTCAAAGTTATGTTCAAGAGCATCGTAATAGAATGGACACAGTTTATAAAATTATTCATAACTCAGCATCTTTCGAACGTGAAGCGATAATGGCACGTCGTAACGCTACTAGGGAAGAAGTTTTAGATTGCGAGCCAAATCAGGAAATATTTGTGAGAAATCCTGCGGCAAATAGACAAAAATTAGCACCCCGTTTTATTCGTGATCAAGTCGTTACTAATTTACCAATACATGTATATACCGCAAAGCGCCGCGGACCGGTAGCAAAATCTCGATTAAAAAGACCTACCAAAAATTAAAAGGGGAATGTATTGTTACAGGTACATTTTAATACTCCCCGGCCTTCTGATCAATGCTCAAGACATACAACTTGACAGCCTAGACAATGGACCTGGCATATTACCATTTAATCTTGGACCTACGAAAATGATTTCCCATTTTCATGCGTTTCTACAAGAAATTGACCTTGACAAAATTGAGTCACATGTGAACACTATCAAAAACACACTCACTGACACTACCTTTAAATTATCGAAAATGGAACACACTTTATTCAATCATCAAACTCATCATCTTTTTAATAAATTAAATAAAATTTTACTGCAGCTAGACACATTTAGACCAACCAGAATTAAGAGAGGATTGCTGAATCCATTGGGTACAATCGTCAAAAGTATCACAGGAAATCTAGATAGCGAGGACGCCCTGAAATTCGAAAATGCTTTGCAAATTTTGAATAAAAATGATCGCAGTTTATCGGAGACTTTTAATAAACATATAACTTTGTACAAAGAAATGACCATTCAGCAGAACCAAGTACTCAGTAATTTGTCCATTAATCAGAGAAGATTAGAGAAGGCTCTTTCTTTTGTCATGAATATGACAAACAATGAAAACGAGCGTACCATTCATTTTGCCCAACTTCTGCAAATTTTCGCTATCATTAGCGAAAATGCACAAGACCTTCTTAACGAAATTTGCAGACTTGAAAACATATTAGCTTTTAGTCGCAGCAGATCAATTCACCACTCTATACTTTCTATCAAAGATTTGAATACCTTATTGACTAAATTAAAAGAAACTTATCAGTTAGATCAGATTATAGCTTTAGATATTAGAAGTTACTATGACATTATTAGCCTAGGTTCATATATCACAGAGTCAAAAGTCGTTGTAGTTATCAAATTTCCAATAACATCTAGTACTTCTTATCAGTTATATAAACTCTGCCCGGTCCCCAATAAATATAATAAAGTTATAGTACCACCTGCTCAATTTATAGCAACCAATTCTCAGGAATTCGTGTATCTAGAGACTGAATGCTCAAGAATTGAGTCCTGGCATTTGTGCGAGCAGAAGATTATTCACCAAGTCAAAGCTGAACCGGACTGTATTCAACGACTCATACAACATCAGGAGATAGATGGAACGTGCAAAAACACGCCTATCTCTCTGACTAAGGAGGCTCTAACCGAACTGGATAGTCACCGATATATTATTACATTTCCCGTGAAGACCAAGGTTCAATTGTCTTGTGGACACGACAAACATAAGATACTACAAGGAAGTTTTCTACTAAGTATTCCTCTTGGATGCAAGTTAAGATCTCACGAAATAACTATCGTCAATTTGGATAATAAAATAGCTGGAGAGCCATTAGAGATTATACCATTGTCGCAGGAATATAATAATTTGAACAACACACGAAATTTCAAACTGCAATCTACAGATTTGAACATCTTACATAAGATACAAGGCCAAATCATGATGGAAAATGAAATCGAGACATCGGATCTGTCAACAGTTTACCATACGACAATTCCGCTATATATCATAGTTCTGCTAAGTGCAGGTGCACTGGTTATCATATTATACGTCAAGTACAATCATCGCAAAGCCAAGTTAGTTATCTCGAAAGGAGATACTGCGGTGAATGTGAACGCTTCGGAAACAGAAAGAAGAGCCGCAGCTTTTGGCGTCAATATCACCAAATAGCTGCTCATTTTAGAGGGGAGGTGTTACGAGTGCAGAAAGCCTCGTAAGCGTTAATACGGTTCCCATGAGAAACGCAGGACTGAAGGAGACGTGTGTTACTACGCAGAAAGCCACGTAAGCTTAAATGCGGTTCTCACGAGAAAGACGGGACTGAGGAAGACGTGACACCTCGTTCGTCATACAAATATTAATTTAGTTTTATTAGTCTTAAGCCTAACTTCGGCGGGATCACTACTTTTATAATTTAGAATATTCGTTCACCGTTCAACCTTAGAACGTGACATTGAACTTTTATTGTGCTATTGAACTTTTATGTGTAATATAACGTGTAACCAAATTTTGTGGAACTTAGAATAAACTTTCATTGACTATATTTCCTAGTTTATTTTGCTTCCCGATAGCGCCCCAACGTATTTAACTGGTATCGCATACCGATGGTAGTCCACAAAATACTATGTTAATAAAAACTTTTGGGGGCTTGACCAGTGTTTACAGATTCTTAAAATATATCTACTGTTTGGAGAACCCCTCAACGTTTGAAAAAGAGCTATACAGCGATACCCTAGATCGATAACGATTCTCTCGTGAATGATAGAAAAAAAACACACCATTCCCACTTTATATGTAGGGGAGATAGATTTTATTGTACCTACCACTCTGTCGGCATAGTTAACATACATACAACAATTCAGTTTTCTAGCAATAATAGTTTTGATGCCAGGCCGAAGACAGACGGCCATGACGACACTATGAAAGCAGCATATTTTATTCAGGATTTTGCAAGCATCTCTAATAATCCGGTGATTATCCTATAAACTAAAATTATTTATTTATTTGTTATAGTATTCAACCTGGGCGAGTACCGACGGCACGCCACGACAGCATACACGTCCCACGAGTTCTTCCGCGCCGACAACAAGGAGGCGATGGCAATCAGGCAGCAGTGCGCTCTGGACGCACTCCATGACGTCTGCGAGTGGCTGGTCAAAGGCGGAGAAGTTGCTGTTAGTATTAAATGGTTTATTCTCCTCCCGCTTCGTGGCTCGTCTAATCTTTTCTAGTACGACGTCCACTCCACGACGTCTGCGAATGGCTTGTCAGAGGCGGATTTAAAAGCCAAGCATTCCATCGCTGCCGCTAATAGCAATGAAACTATCTGTTTTAAATGCTAGAAAAAAGAGAAAACTATATTAATTTTCTAGTCTGCTATATTGTAACTACTTTGACTGTTATTCATCTTTTAACGGGTAAAGGTCAAAATCTCTTCTTACGTCTCTTATCATAAAAATAATCAACTCAAACAAAAACATGTGCCGCGTAAACAGACACTAAAAGAAAACAACACGGAATTTACATAATTAACATATTTTGAGACATTGGAAATTCAGTCTTATAGTATCGTAAATAGAGTTCATAAATAGCAAGTATATACAGTACAAACTAAGACTCCGTCTACCTAGGTATTTCAGATTAGGTCTTATGATAGAGTTAGCTCTCTCAAATCGAACATGTAAACTGCAAAATATTTTTATAGATTCCATCTTTTGTGCCATTGAAAAGTATGTCTTAAATCAATGTTCATAGTATACATAAACAAATAATTATTTACACACTCGCTAGGCATTGCAAATTAGGTCTTATGTCGTTAACAATAGAACACATTAACTATATACAAAATAATTTCACGCAGATTACATCTGCCTAGGCTTACAAATTTAAGTCTTATGTCGTTATAGAGTTACAGAGTTAGTTATAGAGTACATAATGTTTCAGGTGTTTGACGCGACAAATTCGACGCTGGACAGGCGGCGCATGATCCGCGACATCGTCGTCCACAAGATGGGCTTCAAGCTTTTCTTCGTGGAGTCTATCTGTGATGACCCTAGCATTATTGAACAGAATATTATGGTGAGTTGACCTTGTTGTCCTTTAGGGTAATGGACTTATCTTAAAGATAACATTTTCAGGTACATTAAGGGCCTGTTTAACAAACTTCGAAAGGTAACAGTAATAACACCTTAAAATATAACCGGGTTATAACTCAACTGAATAAAAGTGCCACAAATCGGAAGTTGCTGTCACTTTCATTTGTCTGTACTGCTTATCCTACCAATAAGGTTTATCTGTCACTTAAGAAACTGCGCCTCAAACTATTAATTCTCTGATAGACCCAGGGTAAACTAGAATGACCAAGTTGGACATAAAAAAGTATATTATTATTCCAAAATGTGGCCAACAATGATACAACTTATGTGATAATAAAATAATTGTTTTCATATTTTAAATCCACAGTAACAAATTTTAGTAAACAACACATACCTTTACTAAGTATTGTGATTCTTATATTACCTAGAATACTACCAAATCCTTACTAAAATTATAAATGCTAAAGTTTGTGAGTATGGATGTTGTTACTCTGTCTAACAAAACAACTGGCTCGATTTTATAGTTACATGACATGTAGTTAATACCTGAATTACTGGATTACCATATATACTACTTTACTTTTATTATGGTCGTTGACACGCCAAAAAGAAGAAGTGAACAATAAAGCTGCTCGATTTCCTTCTTCATCATTACACTATAACCATAGAAATCTTAATAACTAGTCAATAGAAATGCTATCGACTATCTTTTAACACTGGGACGCATGTCGCCGGTTTTCAAATACCACTTTTTGTATTCCTGCAAACAAAATTATTCTTTTTGGCGATGACATTAAGACGACAATTCCTCAACTCGCACTTGTGTTCGATTAGACAAATGCGCTTGTATTCCTGCAAACAAAATTATTCTTTTTGCGATGACATTAAGACGACAATTCCTCAACTCGCACTTGTGTTTGACTTGACAGATGCGCGGCGACAAGGTCACGCGTCTTTGACATTTCTTTTGCCTTATTATTAAGATTTCTATGACTATAACCAATCTCAACCATACAACCGCCATCCACGTGCTCATAGACAACAAACAAACATCGTTTGACGTGACACTGACCTTGAACCACACTTAATACACTTGGCATGGCAGTCGACATGTTTTGTGACAAATCCTGATATAAATAGCATGCAGTTTCGCTAAGCATGGTGTGTGTTGGTTTGAGTATGGAATTATTTTAATGGATTAATGTAATTCCATGTCAGGTTTTATTATGTTTTATACTCTTGCATGAAAAACACTTTATATAATACAAATGGAATCCCACTAATCAACTTATCCTCTATATATATCGTCACCTCCACGGAAAACTTACAAAGCTGCAAAAATAATCTCTCACTCTGCCAGTTCCGATATAAGTTTGGTAAGCTTCCTATGCGTGTAAGAATATAAAACTTCGAATTAGAAATAGGTAAATTTGCCACAATGTATAGTTTTCACATTTTGTACAGTTTTTCATCACAACATTGATTTCTCTAACAATGCAGATTCGTAAGTTTGCCACGAAGGTGACGATATATCTTACGGTACTCCCTTACGGTTTTCTCGATATTTTTAAACGACTATGAAACTTAACTAACTTACGTAAAACAAATGAAAGTTCCTCCGAACTGAATTTGTGGATGATTGCGATCGTCTCAATCTAGTGAAACCGTATGTGAGTACGGAGCTTAACTGTCAGAAGTAAATAGAAGAAGTTATGAGCACTATTCAATCATTAATAGGCTATATTTTCTACAATTGCTGCAGACAATACATGCGTCTTTACCATTTATCAATTGGTGAAATTGAGACACATTAAAAGCAAGTTTGTTATCAGTTGAAAATAGCGCGTAGCAAATTTGCTTGACTATATTTTAGATGTATCACCTGCATGATATTATTTGTTTGTTTTCTGATATGATAGGAAAGGATGTTTGGTTTAAACACCAATTTACAATTGTTAGAAAAGATACTGAATGCGGTACGAGGTGCGGGGCGAACGCATTTCTCCCACCTTTGATACAACGCGCCTTGTTTGCCTGTGGTGTAGTGCTGTGCTAGGGTCGATATCGTTATAGTTTTATAAGAATATTATTGGCAAAGTGATAGTTTAATAGAAGATGCTGTAGACCGAAAGTCATTGCGGTCAGCGAGGTGACGATTCTGACTCCGTTGTTGCTATGTTTGTGACTGACGAATCTGATGATGATTAAACTACAAATATTTTTTCAATTATTATTATATATACAGTTCAATTATTAATATATAATGCTATTGTATATACTCTTGTTTTATAGATTTCTTAAAGTGGGAATATAAATTGTGCTATCTTTTTGTACCAAAGCTTATAAAACCAATATCTCTAGCACCAATATAGGTACTAAATGAAAGATATTACGTTTAAAATACTAAAAAAAATAAAAAAAATCGTTTTTTTCGTTTATTAAAGCTAATTAGATCACAGCACTAGCGCATTTCTTAGCTCTGCACTCAGATCGCGGGCGTACTGTACATTTTATGAAAAAATATAATGTCGCTTAAACCAAATAGCTTTTTATCAGTCAATATGCAGTTAATATTAGATATAAGTTAAATCTAATCGGTTTTTACTTACTTTAAAACGGAACGAGGAAAATGAAACAGCTACATAATTATCTAGGAGTTACATTTATGGTCTGTGTGGAGGAATGGGTGTGATGCTCCTCCACCACAAAGGGGAATCCTCCGACCTAGCTCGGTGGTATTGCCTAGCGTCCATCTGTGATACGGAAGTGTCTTGGAAGTAGTATTTATCTTGCTGTGAACACTTCGCTATCGCGATTCAGTGCTCTTTGACATTTGTGACAAGTGTGTTCTTGACACTTCTTGACGTTGTCAATGTCATCCGTAATATGTAGAGATGAGTTCATTTTGCTTGTTCCGTTTTTTACTCGGTAAATACAACTTAACTCTCTATCACTTGATCATAATCCTAATCGATTTTTTTCCAATTCCAGGAGGTAAAAGTAAGCAGTCCAGACTACACAAACTTTTTCCAATTCCAGGAGGTTAAAGTAAGCAGTCCTGACTACACAAACATTCAGAACACGGACAACGTCCTAAACGACTTTCTCCTTAGGATAGAACATTACAAGGAAAAATACGAACCTTTAGACGAGAACATGGAGTCAGAGTACAGCTACATGAAGATATACGACACGGGAGAGAAGGTGGTTGTGCACAAACATGAAGGACATATACAGAGCAGAATTGTGTACTATTTGATGAATATACATATTGTGCCTAGGACTATTTATTTGACGAGGGTAAGTGGGTACTCTATTCTTATTTAATTATGTCATATTAAAACATTACGCTTGTATTACCCAGAAGGGTGTGGCAGAGCTGTGGAACACCTACATTTCACCTATTATGTTTAGGTACCATGTGATAGGGGGGGGTTGAGTTTATTGTTTCCATGGGGTACAAATCCAACTCTATGCTACTAGTAAGAATTTTCTGACAGAGAATCCCAAATAACACATGACCCAGGAATCGAACACCTCGCGGTGAGGCGTATACGCTAACCACTAGACCAACGAGGTGTTTTTATTTATATCTCATAAATACTTTAATTAGTTGTCATTCTACATTTATTTCATTACCTAGCCAATGGCTGTAAGCCAGGGGGAAAGGTTTGGGGAGTGAACCTCAGAATAAATGTCAACAAAAGTCTGCTTTCAAATAACCCATTCCAAAACAGTTTGCGTACCTACTCATACTCATTTATTGGTACGAATATTTCACGTTAATACAGTTATTTCAATACAATAAATATCAATACAAAAAACAATAATAATGTCGGTAAAATACAACACCACAAACCACAAACGATTAAAATCAATTAATGCCCTAGGTATTGGTCCGCCTATATACACTGCTGTATATAAAGTTTTATAAATAAAAAAAAAAATATAACTAAGTCCAAATAATATTTGAATTAGTCCTCAGCTGCAGCGAGGCATCTATAATCTGCTTTTGTGGATTGTTGATGTCCATGGGCTGTACTCCACTTACCATCAGGTGGACTACAAGTTCGTTCTTTGTGGGCGTAGTATTAAAAAAAAATAATAAAAAAAACAACTTCAACTAGAGTTTTTAATGTCTTAGGTCATGTCAGCTGCATATCAGAGGCATTATTAAACCCATTTATTTATAGTTATATTAATCACAATTATCCTTTCCTCAGCACGGCGAAAGCACCCACAACATAGTAGGCCGCATCGGCGGCGACAGCGACCTCTCAACCCGCGGCAAGCAATACGGCAAAGCCTTAGCTTCATACATCGACCAACAGCAGATCCCAGGGCTCAGGGTCTGGACCTCGTGGATGAAGAGAGCCATCCAAACCGTCAAAGACGTCAAGGCACCCCAGGAGAGGTGGAAGGCCCTCAACGAGATTGATGCGGTAAGACTAATGCCGGCAAGCGGTACCCCAAAGCCAGCTGTCTGCACGTGTGGTGCAGTGTTTAAACGGTCACCTCACCGCTCCCCACTGCACTGGTGTTGTGGGTTCGATCCCCACATGGAACAAATCTTTGAGTGACTCGCAAAGATTTTTTCTGAGACTTGTTGTGCTTGTGTGAGTGAATGTTGTCTATTTGGCCCTGTCATTGGGACCATTGGATAGTGTAATTGCTTCTGGCGTTCTATCTAATGTAAAAAATCAAAAACGAAATGACGTAACAAAAAGTTGAGAAATTTAGGGTCCTGGCAAGAGGCGACCGAAGCTGGTTGGTTTAAGCGGCTGCCTGGTGTGCAGAAGGTCGCGGGTTCAAATCCTGCCGGTCCCATATTTTTTTCAACTGATTCTTAGTACATAGTCAAAGATCTTGGTGATTTTAAAGATGGCCTCAAATAAAATGTCGCGGGTCGGTATTGGCCACGCTCGAATACGGTGCTCGTCGATTGGTCGAGCAGTCAGCTGTAGCTAACTTTAAAACCGCTAAGATCTTTGATTTTGTTTTAATAGCTCAGTGCCGTTAATTATTAAGACCAAAAAAATTAATAGTAGGATGAAACCCATTAGAAAAGGAGGAGAATATTATAAAAATTAAAGGAAAAATAATTTACGGGCGATCTGAGGTCGGGAAGAGGGGGAGGGGGGGGGTGTTTAAGGGTAAAAAACGGATTTTCTCGATTTCCGGCAAAACTAAAAGTCCTATGGAAAAAAGTTGAGTGGCAAAGTTGTTGGTAATAAAAAGATCTAAAACTTTTGTATTTACACTTTTTTCATATAACCTCAAAATTTATGTGAAAAATTCAAAAAACCAAGTTTTTGGTTTTTTATTTTTATCTTTTACAAAAAATAATTTTTTTTCACGAAATTTGGTGAAAACTTACCTTTTTATGTCCCAAATACGCTGTAATTTATTTGATTGGAAATATTTATTTTTTTCACCTTATTTTGAATTAATATCGATTTTTCACCCTTATTTTCGATCAAAAATTCACCCGTCAAAATATCAGCTTTTTAAAAAAAGTTGGTATGTTTTTTGTTCGTTGAAATCTCTTCTTTCTGATGGTGAAAAAAAATATATATGTTACTATAGTTAATCTTCACAGAAAATGCAAAACAAAAATCTTAAAAAACTATTACCTACTAAAACCAAAAACTTGGTTTTTTTAATTTTTCTCATAAATTTTGAGGTTATATGAAAAAAGTGTAAATACAAAAGTTTTAGATCTTTTTATTACCAACAACTTTGCCATTCAACTTTTTTCCATAGAACTTTTAGTTTTGCCGGAAATCGAGAAAATCCGTTTTTTTACCCTTAAAACCCCCCCCCTCCCCCTCTTCCCGACCTCAGATCGCCCGTAAATTATTTTTCCTTTAATTTTTATAATATTCTCCTCCTTTTCTAATGGGTTTCATCCTACTATTATTTTTTTGACTTTTTATCATTTTTTAAGGGATCTACCCTGGGCTATAACGGCAATTAGCAGCAGAGAGTGATGTTATTACCAGCTAACCTTATCATAGCCCTGTCGTCTGTGTCTATTGTCGCAGCGATAGCCGAGTGGGAAACCATAGGACTGCCAAGTCAAAGGTTCGAACCCACGGCACAGACCTCTGTCAATAAATCGTTAAGATTCGTCTTTTCGAAGATATGTGTGTATTTATCATTTAACTATAAATTATCGCTCGCTAACGGTAAACGAAAAAATTGTGAGGAAACCTGCATGCCAGAGAGTGCCTAAAAAGCGCTCAAGGGTGTGTGAAGTCTACCAATCCGCCAGCGTGGAGGACTATAGCCTAACCCTTCTCATCATGAGAAGAGGCCCAAGCCCAGCGGGACTTGTATTAGATACAGGGCTGCTATTATATTATTATTATCATATCTCTTAAAAACTACGAGGCGTGTATTTTTATGTACATATGTTTATAAATATCAACAGATTTTTTTCTTTTTGCAGGGTATTTGCGAAGAAATGACGTACGCAGAGATCCAACAGAAATACCCTTCAGACTTCAACGCGCGCGACGCCAACAAGTTCGCGTACCGATACCCTCGGGGGGAGAGCTACGAGGACCTGGTGGCGAGGCTGGAACCCGTCATCATGGAGCTGGAGCGCCAGGGGAACGTCCTCGTGGTCAGCCATCAAGCCGTCATGAGGTGTCTGCTCGCCTACTTCTTGGATAAGTCCGCGGGTGAGTTTGATATGCTATTCATCAATAAGGTACCCTCGTCTCTGGGGTATCTTAGGATGTTTACTAACTGCCAACCATATTCAATCTCTTTCAAAAATTATTAGTGTAGACGCTTTCTCCATGAAGATGATTTTCTGATAATATCGAAGCGGCTCTAAAGAAATATTATGTTATTTTCTGATTCATAGAATCTGGGTTTTCTTCTTCTTATTCTTGTTTAATTTTCTAATATTTTAAATATAGGAGATTACTGAAAGTTCAGGCACCAGATGGCGCTCTTTCTTATATGCAACATTGGTTGGACTAGACAAGTGAATTTGTTCGACATGTCCAACTCTACTTTTGAACTATTTAACAATAACATAACATCACATCAAAAGGGTGTGGCAGAGGTATACGACACCCACATTTCACCTGCTATGGCTTAGGTCCCATGGTGGTGAGCCTATCGCCTTCCACCGGACACAATTCCAACTCCGTGCTGCTATTGTGAATTTTCTGACAGAAAGGTCACAAATAACACTGCCAGACCCGGGATCGAAACCGAGACCTCGCGGTGAGAGGCGCATACGCTAACCACTAGACCATCGAGGCAGTCTACTTGACAATAATATTCCCCTTTCTTCAAGATGGTGAAATAAATTAAATTCCATAAACGTTAAAAACGTATGACTGTATGATTCAATTTTTTTGTGATAAACCAAGCTAAATTTTAATATAAGTCATGTGAATCTTTTTTACTTTGAGACAAAAAATTTTTTTTTTTTTTTTTTACTTTGAGACAAATAAATTTTATTTTATTATTATTATTTTTTTTACTATACACAGAAGAGTTGCCGTACCTGCACGTGCCGCTGCACACAGTGATAAAGCTGACGCCGGTCGCGTACGGCTGCCGCGAGGAGCACATACAACTGTCCGTGCCCGCCGTGGACACGCATCGACCCAAGCCCAGTGTGAGTATCAGATAAAGGTATTCCTCCGAGAACCTTAGGCCCGGCTTCCACTTCGCGTCGCCAGTCTCCGGTTGTATATAAATTTAACGTACATTGCGTGGTAACTGTATATGGATTTACATGTCGCATAGTGTACAGACGCAGTGTACGTAAAAGTCATAGACAATAAGAGACTGGCGTCGCGTAGTGGACGAAGGGCCTTAGATTTCACGCACACGAGCGGCATGTTGACAGCAGCCGACGACAAAATACCGCTTGTCTATTTGTACTCTTATGTCGCCCTGGTACAGTCAAGTTCGTTAATGTCTTAGCAGTATAACGCCATATTATCTCGACTGTACCAGACGGACGTAAATCGCTCAGTAAGAGTCAAAAGAGCGTATGCATTTTTTTCACTATTTGATTAGCAACCACGAGATTTTAATCTAGTAAGATTGGCTACTTAAAATAATAGACTAAATGATTGGGATATTTTATGCTATGTCAAAATTATCTTAAAACAGGTAACTTTTTAAAATTATCTTAAAATTAAAGCAAAGAAGGCTTTTATTTAAGAACATTTTGCCACCTTCTTTCAAGTCTATAAAATTGGTGGTTTATTTAATAAAAATATACCACGTAAATTGTTCCTTTTTGGCAAACATATTTGATTGAGTTTAACTTAAGTATCTTCCACAATAAAATTATCTTAAATGGATGAATTGCTTATTTTTTTTTTAACTGGCAACAAAAACCAACTACTATATTGCCCGTTTACAAAAATCAACTTATTTTATATACATTTTAGGATGATATAAATTTTAACAAGCAGGCCAGGATGATATCAAGACTCTAATTGGTAAATAGTGAGTTATAAACTATGAATAAGTGTATCGAGTAAGATTTGATTTTATTATAAGAGTAAGCTTAGTACAATAGGCATATAATAATAAATATATTATGTAGACATAATTATGGCCTGTCTCACAATAGTCAAGTAAAAGATACCCAAAGGATAAAATCTATAATTGTGTTACTTGTATGTTCGTTCCTGCTATAATTTATCTGATGATTAAGTATTACTTGCCGATTGTGAAATAGACCCATAGATAGGTTATTCGATTTATACTATACTTTGTCCATTGGTATATTTTATTTTTGACAGCTTACTGATTTTTCTGAAAAAACAAATTCTGAAATATTCTTTAGTAATGCCGTACTTTATTGACGAGCAAAACCTTTATAGTATCATGACTCCATAATTAATTATTTGCGAGAAGTTAAGTCGAAATCTTGTAATTAAAATGAAGCAAGTGAAATTATTATTAAATATTATATACTACAACAGACTGTTCTGTTTAACAGATTTAACAGTCTTTTCTTAAAAAAAGAAAACTAATAATCGATAAATTAATATTGAACTTAAATATTTCTGTGCAATTTAATCGATGTAAAATTCTTTTTTAATGAAATCAATTTTTATTTTAAATCGAATCGGAAACGTGTAAAAGCATTACTAATGTTGAAATGTCAAAAAGAAAAAAAAACGGTTAAACAAGGTATAGTCGTAAACATAATGTAGTATTTCATAGTCGCGTAGTATTACTATGATTAACATACCGCATAGTATTATGGTCTTAAGTGGACCATCTGGATGCTAACCATAAACAACCGAATACGAATATAGAGGAACTTTCCATCTACGATTTAAAAACTATAAATGCCATCATTCATGACCATAATTTACTTTTAATTGTTAATAAATGTTCTTATAATCCATATCAAGTCTTGTTTGATAAACTATCAGCCTGGAATGTTGTTTATTTTCGTAGTGAAAGAATTACGCTTGGATGAAATTAGAATATAATGCATTATAAATTTGGCAATTGTTCTATATATCACCCTATTATTTCATCGCCAAATGACGTCAGAAAGAGTTACATACTGCTATTTATTACGTTGAACGTTTCAATGTAATGAATTTATTGCTATAAATGAAGCAAATTATATTGGCATCGAATAATTCAGCCATTGAAATAAAATACATAAACCATCTTCGATTAAAGTTGTTAAGCAAATGCAAGGATACATAGCATATTGCAATTTTAGAATATCAATAATAAAGAAAATTATTCTAAATTTATGATCATATTTTTCTTTATCTTTGGTTCGTGTTATATTTAGAAAAAGCAAGTTTATACTTCTTTCTTTGTATTGAGAGAAAAGCCCAGCATAATGACTGCAAAGGGCTATTTTTTGTGTAAAATGCAAGTGAATAGCTTCTGAACTAGTCATAGAGAATATGCTTTTGTTGCGCCTGTTGTTCATAGACAATATAGTATAGGCGATATTGTCTATTAACGCCTTTGATGTTTCGAAGCTTGTATAACCTAGACTTAATCAATAAAAACACTAATATGCTTAAAAAAATAAAAAATAATAAAGAGAGCTTTCTAGTCAGTAAAAAGGTCGTACCTTTTTACTGACTAGAAAAATTAAGTCATATTGTGGCAAACTGTAAAACGTATGGACATAATATTGCCCACGAAATTGAAAGTCAAATTATTGTATATTTTTTACAAATAGATTCATAGAAAAATATGTGAATGTTTAAGTCAACAGTTACTATTGCTTATTACAGGGTGTAAATAACATGTACCGAATGCTTTGGTTCGATGTCATTTTCTCCCTGAACATGAAGAATGTTAGGCTCGGCTAATTCTCTATGAGCTAGTCGACCGACAAGGATCTTCACAGTGTTATATAAAAAAAAAGTAAAAGTTATTAAATAGGCATTTATTCGACAGGAAGAGGAAGAAGCGGACGAGCCACAAGTACGCAATGTTTGAAGCATGACTTTCTGTAGTCTAGACTTCTAGAGCATGGGAGTAGTGTTGTTGTAGAAATGCGAAAACTGTTACGCATATATCATGAAATTGATTCCTACTGTTATTTTTCTCATAACCTTAAGTAGATTTAACCATTTGGAAATAATGTATTTGAAAACTGTCTTCACAACCTTGTCGCGGTTGATTCTTTCTTATTACTCTATTCTTCCTTAAAATCTATGGTCGCCTCTATACTTCTAACTAACGAAAGTTACAGTAAAGTTGTAAATAAAATTAGTTTTTCTATATTAACTTAAGTAAATCGGGTCGTTCGGCCGAGTGGGAGACCGCAGGACTGCGAAGTCAAAGGTCTCGGGTTCGAACCCACGGCATACACCTTTATCAATAAATCGTTCTGATTCGTCTTTTCGAAGATATGTGTGTATTTATCATATAAATTATCGCTCGCTAACGGTGAAGGAAAACATCGTGAGGAAACCTACATGCCTGAGAGTGCCTAAAAAGTGCACGAGGGTGTGTGAAGTCTACCAATCCGCACTTGGTCAGCGTGGTGGACTATGGCCTAACCCTTCTCATCATGAGAAGAGGCCCGAGCCCAGCAGTGGGCCATGTAATAGATACAGGGCTGCTATTATTTAAATCGGTTCGGGACTCCAGACCGAACGAGCATGTCTCGCCAGCCTCGCTCAGACTCTTGGCTCGCTCGCCGACAACCCTGACCGACCATGGACGGCTCAGACTTTTGTAGTCTTCTCGACTAATCAGAGTAATCAGCGCCTTACATTTCGACCCATCATCTGAGGCATCTGAGCGACATCTGGTGGCTAAGTTTTCAGTAATCCTTCCCATCGTGACTGTTCCATTAGTCCATTTGCTATTAATGAAATACTAAGACTCTTTAACATAAAATAATAATTTCGATTGGTGGAGTAATAATCAAGGACTTAAGCGACTAGTTGTTTAAATTAATTCTTTATTTATTTGAGTATTTTGACATTTAATTAATAAACAGTTTATAGCATTTCTACGGCAACAGTTTTCGCGGGAAAAGTGACAGTTCAGTACACAGGTGGAGGTTATCTGTGTGTTGCATGTGGCGGAGCTTTTTTTTAAAAAAATAAACGTATTTATGTTTTGTCCAAAATTGAGTGTAATTTTTTTTGTTATTTATATATACGTTTATGTATTTATTGGTGTTGGTGGTTATATCAATATCCTATTGGTAGCTCGCCATGCCGCTGTCATATGCCCGTGGTCCTCTCCTATCCTTTTAAAGATTTATTATAGAAGTTTTGAAACAATCCCTAAATTGGCGATGTTGCCATACAAAATATACATAGTATTAGATAAATATAAAAAATATTAGTAAATAAGCATGGATTTTGTAAACCTATGTTTTAATATTGTGACTAATATAGAACAAAGATGTTACTAAAATGCAACAGTGAAGAGTAAGTCGGGTGCGCATAAGTATAGAATAGACCGCAAAGCGCACGAGATTTTTTTTTTGTTAGGGCGATTAAAAATGTATAAGTATAGAACTTTTAGAAGGTTTCTAATATGGGTCCCAAGAGGTGCTGCTGAAGTTAACATACATTTTAAAATGCCTTGCCCAAACTATTTTATATCAATAGAAAGTAGAAACGCTATACACCACGTTAGTGTGATGTACATTTTATATTTTACTTTTAAAATGGGAACAGCACACAAATGCGAAAGGAGAATAAGGTCGTGTTCTTAAGTTAATGTCAAAAGATACCTGGAGCAGTCGCTCCGCTAATACCGTTAGCAGTATTGTAAGGACTAGGCCTAATTCACTTCTGAAGTAATTTTCCAAATAGTTTCCTACAAGTCTAGCCCTGTGTATAATAATACAGAATATATTATATTGCTTAGATACAGCTTGTATGAATTGGCCTTGAGAAATACCAGTATACTATTTTTATCTAACATTTTGATTTGTGCCTGATTGCTCAGATTTTTAATGTAGGGTTTCTACCACGGTGTCGGATAGAAATAGTCCACATGCTATTGTAGGAAAAAATCCGTAACTGGAAATGGGTATGTTTGTGTTAAAAAGTAAAATTGAAAGGCTACTACTCTGACTTGTTTTTCGAATCGATTGTTTACCGTTTAAGAACACATACCGATACGTAACAGTATCGCAAAGTGGATGCCGTTATTCGACAGACTAGTATGGGCGTTGAGTGCTCAAGTTATTTTTAGTTACGGACTTTTTCGTACGGCGTGTTTATGTACCATTTGTCTACTTCTAAGCTCTGTTCTTTGCCTTGATCATAAAGGAATAATGCGAAACATAAAACAATAAACATTTTTGTTTAGATGTTGTAAAACTTTAAAAAGTGTCTTGAGAAAATTATCCACATGCTGTGCGCACGTGTTTTATGTTTTGGGCAAAAAGGTCAGCTTGATATACACCACGCGTTATCATTCGTAAGTTTGCACGAAATGCGCAGGTCTTGTAAAAACACCATTTCAACGTTTTGTTTCTTCACAGATGATACCAGCGCCCCCTATAAAGCCGCCAATCACTTCTGTCATCAACGGAGCAACGAACGGCGACCAAAGCGAAGAAAGCCAATCGCACCCTTAGTTAAAAAATATAAATATTGTCCATGCTAGTTTAAAAGTTTAGATTAAAATGACATTTGGGTATTTTTTTTCTGTGTGAACGAGATTCAAAAAATAAAAATGAATTGTGTTGTCAACTATGACTGTAACAATCTGTGAAGCCGACGAATTTGAGACTGATGTTAAGTGAGTTTAGATTCTTTTTTAATTTTTAGAGTCTGCGAAGGGTCACAATGTCTGGAGTTATTACTTTCTGTTTAACAGAAAAAAATATTAAGCTTGTTATTATGCTCTTCGCAGATTTTTTCCAAAGTAAAAATGAAACTACAGCGCTGCAGCGCGTAATTTAGCTATTAAATTAGCTTCGTTTGATTCCTATTTTTATGCCGCTTTTCAAATTAGCGCCTTTACGCTCATTGGCGTCAAACGCTATGATGTGTAAAAATCTCGATAATGTGTACCCCGCTTATATATTTTTATAAGCTGTCTCATTTTCTCGTAAATTCCCTATCACCTTTTCATATTTATAAATAATATTTAACTTTAGGTACTCATAAGAATTTTTACAAAATGGCTATGTATATTAAATGTAATATTGTAAAATTATAATTTATTATAAGTATGTTATAAGTGGGTTTTTGTGTTTTATTTACTCTGTAAAGTCTGTGTCTGTTTATATCTCTATAAAAGTCATATTTTGCCACATTTGCCATTTGTGTCTACAACAAAAACAAATAATGACGCGGATAATTTCCATACATAAATAACGTGTACGTTACGCCAGCAAGAAAGTGTCACCTAGAGTGATATGAGTAGAACGTATAATTAGTGCGCAATCTGCTGTAAATGTGCGCCGCATAAAAAATTTGTGCGTCTTGTAGTTTTGAAAAAAAAACGTAAAAACGATTCCTGCTGGAGTAACGTTGTTCTAGCAAGAAAATTCTAGACGAATCATCGGAGATATAAAATACATACATGGGCAGAGAGCTTATATTTGTGCAAATTTGTGCGCCATAAATATAATTTGTGCGTCTTCAGGTTTTCGAGATATTGCGTTTCCCGCTGGAGTAACGTTTTGCGAATTCGTGTATCTCAAAGACCATTATATGTGCGCCTGTAGAATAAACATACACGAATAGCTCTTAATTTGTGCATATTTGTGACATAATTAGATGCCAGATAATATTTATAATTTTCAAGTAATCGCGCTTTATTGAAAACTTAAAAAAATATTGTAGCGCCTAAATGAGAAGACGTATAAACTCGCTAAAAACTGTATTCGTTCCATCTTGACGTTTATAATTACCATAAAAAGTTTCAAAACAGAACCTACAAGCGCTAATGAATAATATTACTAAAAGTCAAAACGACGGCATCATAACTTTGACGCCATCAAACAAGAAACTGGCTCAACCTAAGATGTGTAAATGTAAACCAAAAATTAGTGCATTTATCAAATAATATATAGTAAAAATATCCAGCTTCAACTGTTTCGTATTAGGTAAATATTAAGACTAAACCAAAACAGTTATTCGGCGCAGGTTATCCGACCAAATTCGAATGACTACAAAAAAGCGACGGATTCATACGTATCGATGACCACCTTTATTAAACGTATTACACCTAAACTGTGTTCGTACAGTCACACTCAAATGTTCGTTGGGAATTATTATTACAATGACCTAATAAAAATATAATATATATTAAATGTACTTTCTGATCATATGAAATCAAAGAGCTTGTTGGTTTAAAAAAATATTATTTTTATTATCATAATCATGATTCTTAAAGTAATTATGGCATCAAATCACAGATCAAATTTCCTACCTATAAATATTAAACATTGTTCAATTAAACTATTTGTACCTTGTATAGTCATTTGGTATTATTTAAAATCACAGATCAGTTTTTCATTTACTTAAATACACAAACAATAAAATCACTTAAAGTGGCTCAGTATTAAGTAGTTGTTGTTTTGGCCGAGATATAATTAAGTTTTGGGTATGATTGTATAGTACGCGAACGTAATAAATACCTATAGGGCGTTATATTTTGTTATGAGTTTATGTTTCTTAAAAAATAGCCGGATTTGAAAACTTCAACCCAAGTTTCAAATTAGGCTAATTTTTAAGAAACATAAGCTGATAATAATTTTAACCGGTCTATACTACGTTCGCGTATCATACTATCATATCCAAAACTAAATTATATCTCGGCCAACAAATAGGTAACTACTTTATAACTACTTGAATTTCCCGTTATGATGGTACTGAACCTTTATCACAGAAAATCACAGTTTTTTCGTTTTTCTACTGATATAATAAATGCAAATGGCTAAATTTATTTATGTCTAATCAAAAAAAAAATCTGAATTTATTTTAATAACTATTTCTACTGCACTGTACTCGGGCACAATACGTTTCAACCAGTTAGCGAGTAAAGTTAAGAAGGTCATCGATACGTATGAATCCGTCGCTTTTTTGTAGTCATTCGAATTTGGTCGGATAACCTGCGCCGAATAACTGTTTTGGTTTAGTCTTAATATTTACCTAATACGAAACAGTTGAAGCTGGATATTTTTACTATATATTATTTGATAAATGCACTAATTTTTGGTTTACATTTACACATCTTAGGTTGAGCCAGTTTCTTGTTTGATGGCGTCAAAGTTATGATGCCGTCGTTTTGACTTTTAGTAATATTTGAAGGATCAAACGAACTTACCTGAAGTGAAGTTCGATCCAAATTATCCTGACTTCGTTGAAGAGATTTACCACCATGTAGTTTACCCTAGGAAACGCCTATCGACTCGCACAATATTCAGCGTCGTAGAAAGAGAAACGATATATTGCCGTCTCGTTTCCTCCTTCCACGACGCGGCCTACCTGATAGAATTCATTTTTTCAGAGCAGATTAATAATAATGAAGCTTTGATTTTTGAGGGGAAAACTGATGGGCAGGGAGGGACCTTAAATCTCTTCAACGAAGTCAGGATAATTTGGATCGAACTTCACTTCAGGTAAGTTCGTTTGATCCTTCAATTATCCTGCCTTCGTATTCGAGATTTACCACCATGTAGATGTTCAGAGACATAAAAATCAAAGTTGAAATAATCAATCGTTTATTGTATATTTATTATGTTGTCTTACAATCTTACACAACAAAATTTAGTTATTATTAATATTAAGCAAACTAGGACTAGGATCTATAATAGGTCGGTTGTAAAAATTTGCAAATGTTACCGACTGATCAGACCACCCCGCACACCTTCGAATAATATCCAAGCTCACACCAGCGCGCAATGCAGCAGACGTTGATGCATGGCGCGTGCTGTGAGGATTGAAAGTAGTGGTATCAATACCACTGATCTGTAGAACATCCTTTATCCAGCGGCTGATGGTCTGCGTAGTCGCCGCCTTGAAAGGTTTTTTACACGTGAGCAACAGGTTAGATACATTACTAGGCCTTCTAGGTGCAGAAGTATTAATGTACGCCTGTAAGCAAGTAGCTGGGCATATAGCAAGCCTTTGGTTGAAAAAAGGTAAGTTTAAAGTTGGTTGTGGCCGACCTACACCTGATGTCTTAGTTAAATCCGTTATCATAATCAATATCTTATCAGTAAATGTGTGAATATTTTGAACCTTAATCAAAGAAAGTGTTTGAATTCTCTGACCTGTAGCCAATAATAACAATACAACTAATTTTTTAGTTAAAATTTCCAAACCTAATGACTCATTAGGAAATAAAGTTTCGAGATAATTGAAGACAATATTAGTATCCCAGGTAAAATTATGACGTGGAAAAGAGGGTTTTAATTTGAATATCCCTTTGAAAAATCTTTTAACTGAGTTGTTCTGTCCAATATTATTAGAGGATATCAATGATATGGCCGAACGATGGGTATTCAGTGTACCATAGGAGGATGTTTTCATACATTTCGTAAGGAAATCTAAAATGGAGACTAAGCTTATATTATATATATCACAGTTTTCAAGTTTGCAATACTCCCACCACTTTTTCAAGCTTGAAGAGTACTGTGCCTTCGTATTTTGGGAAATAGATGAAATCATTACTTCTATAGCACTTTCAGGAACACCTTGTCTCATGAACCCTTCCCGCATAACACGCTCACTGCCAGGGAAAGGTGCCGGTGCAGTGGATGGATTTGTCTGAAAGGAGAAGAAAGAAGAGTATTTTCAGGAGAAAATGTCATTATTTTACTAACACAAAGATGTCGAAACAGTGGGTACCATGGTTGAGATGGCCAGTGTGGCACGACAATAATACCGGTGGCTCGATCATCAATTATTTTATTAAGCACTTTCAGAACTAATGAAAAGGGCGGAAATGCATAAAAATATGAATCACTCCAATCTAACGTAAAAGCGTCAATGTTATGAGCGTATGGATCTCTTTTCCACGATATATATATTTATTACATTTTGCATTTATGCGTGAAGCAAATAAATCAATCTCGGGATTGCCAAACTGGCTAACAATTTCAGAAAAACGATTATTACTTAATTCCCACTCTGTGTCGATGTTTATTTTTCTGGACTCACTATCGGCCTCGAGATTCTCACAAGACTTTATATAAGAAGCGAAAATCCTAATTTTCCGTTTTTGACACCAACGCCATATCACTTGTGCTATATAATTTAAATGGGGGTATTGGACCCCACCCATTCTATTTATATATGAAATTGCTGTTGTATTATCGACACGCAACAGAATATTACTGTTGTGTTTATATTTGGTAAACGTTCTCAAGGCGTAGTACACAGCCAACAACTCCAAATAATTTATGTGGCAAGATCTTTCTTGTGCCGTCCATGCCCCTCCAGTTTTTTCATTATTGCACGCAGCTCCCCAACCGGTCATGGAGGCATCAGTATACACTTCAAAATCATATTTATTTTGTTGAATTAGGTTACAAACCGTCATAATATTATTTTTCCACCATAAAAGATCGCCACTTACATTGTTGGGAATTATCATGGACATGTCATAATTATTATTATTTTGAAGTAGTGCTAAATATTAAGCCCTTTCTAGCGCTTTTGTATATAACCATCCATACGCGACTGCTGGGCAAGCCGCTGTAAGGGTACCCAAAAGTTGTGCAAACTCTCGAATTTTTACTGTTTTTCCTTGAGAAATATTATTCAAGCATGATACTACTTTCTGTAAAATAATATTACGTTTATGAATGGGTAATTCTAATGTCATAGTTTCTGAATTTAGTACAAATCCAAGATAAGTGCACATGTGAGAGGGTAACAATTTACTTTTCTTGTAATTAATCACAAAACCCAAAGCCGTTAAACAATCAATAGTCTTGTCACGGTTAATAATACAATCATGGTAAGTTCTACCTATACATAGTAAATCGTCGAGATAGCGGACTGATATTAAGCCCTGTGATCTTAGAAATGTGGTCACAGGTAAAAGGATTTTAGTAAAAATATAGGGTGCGGAACAAAGACCGAAAGGTAAAACAAGGAATTCATATAGTTGATCCTTAAAACAGAAACGTAAATATTTAGTATGATTTTTCAAAATAGGCACTAGAAAATAGGCTTCTTTTAAATCAATATTTATCATATAGCAATCCTTCGAGAGTAGTCGTGTTGCAGTTCTGATATCTTCCATTTTGAAATGATCGGCATTAATAAATTGATTTAGTTTCTTAAGGTTCAAGTCGAACCGTAACTCGCCGTTACTTTTAGGTATTAAGAAAATATCAGAAACGAACTGACCTTGAACGGGTTTACATTTCTGAATGGCTTTAATATCTAGTAAATGTTGTATTTCTTTACTAATTGTTATCAACTCATTATTTGAAAAAGTTCTTTTCGGATACTGACTTATAGTCTGTACAGGAATTTGTTTAAAAGGTAAGCGATAACCCAACACTGTATCTAATATGAACTTATCATCTGTGATTAATTTCCATGCTGATAGAAAATGTTGCAGCCGACCTGCCTGTAGTACCTGTGCTAGCGTTCCCGGTTGGACGGACGACCGGGCGGCGGGGGGCGGGACGGCGGCGGCTGGCGCCGCGCTGTCGGCGTCGCGGGCGCAGCGGTCTGGCGGCGCGCGGGATTGAATGGTACTGAGGCTGGCGCTCGGCGACGGTTCGCGTATTGATTGCGTTGCCCACCGTTCCGATATTGGTAGCTCTGTCGCTGAGATCGCCCTCGGAGCGGTGGGCCTTTCCAGTTTAAAGACCCACTTACTGTGGAAGCTGTAATCAGTTGTCCAGTCCGTTTTATACCATGGGAATCTTTTACCAGGTCCCCCAGTTTTTCTCCAAAAATCATGCCGTCGCGTGGTCTATTTTTAAAAGGATCAATGAGCGATTTATCGATTAATGGGATTATTAAGGCGCGACGGCTTTCAGTCTCCATAAAATGGGAATCTGCTAACATTTTACCGGTATCATTCAAAATACGGACAACCTCGGGTAGATCCGGATTCTTCTTTAGCAAAATTGTCATTGCCGTTGCTAGGGTAGACAAGGAACGCCCGAGCTGCTCTTGTTTGTTAAAGAGACGCTTATCCCTGTTCCTAAACGAGTCCGTCAACATCGCCGCTATCTCTGGGTTAAGAGTGGGTGCTTTAGCCAGTGGAACATTTTGGGCAAATAAATATTTCTTTGACAAATCATCTTTTGTTTCTTTCTTTAACCCTTGCAATAAAATCGCCTGAAATCGCTTAGCCAGATCTTCTTGGACCTTAACTCCCCATTCTTCAGCTTCGGGCTCGAATTCCCCCAAAGCTTTTAGCAGTTCGGGTTCTAACTCCGAAAGTGGGATGGCGTCCTCAGCTTCTTCTTGGGCTGTGATCGAGATGGCTGCGCTCTCAATGGTGTGTGTCATGGGAGCAATATCGCAATCCGGGGGTGGATACGGAGATTGTTCCATTTCCAATTCCTCTGGCGGTAAACACAGGTTACCTGGAAAAGATCATGAACGATCTTAAACAAAAAAGCTACGTGCATTTTTTATGCTAGTTAGCTGTGCAGGTAAGCCGTGCAAATTGTACAGCATGTAAATGTAAAACATACATTTTAGCAGGCAATAGCTACTGGTTAATATCTCGTATTAACTCTTAGCAAAACTGGCCACTGGTTAATATCTCGTATTAACTCGGAGCACAATAAAAAAAACCGTTGGCCAATATCTCGTATTGGCTCGAGGCGGTACCAAAAAATCCAACAGGTATTCACTCACGTACTTAGTTGTAATAAAAAAAACTAACCTTCAACAGGGTGCTCCGATCCCCCTTCACTTTCACTAGAATACAACACTCGCTGTCTTTTCCGTCGCCGTTCCAATTTATCTTCATATTTACGAAGCTTTCTTGCATAACGCTCCGCTTTTGACTCATCCTCATACCTACGTTTAGGCATGATAAAAAAAAAAAAATCTTACTATTTTAACCTAAAAATTTAATACGAAAGTAATCTGTAGAACACTGTGCGAACGCCGTGAGCGCACGGGCAACAATGAATTCTATCAGGTAGGCCGCGTCGTGGAAGGAGGAAACGAGACGGCAATATATCGTTTCTCTTTCTACGACGCTGAATATTGTGCGAGTCGATAGGCGTTTCCTAGGGTAAACTACATGGTGGTAAATCTCGAATACGAAGGCAGGATAATATTCATTAGCGCTTGTAGGTTCTGTTTTGAAACTTTTTATGGTAATTATAAACGTCAAGATGGAACGAATACAGTTTTTAGCGAGTTTATACGTCTTCTCATTTAGGCGCTACAATATTTTTTTAAGTTTTCAATAAAGCGCGATTACTCGAAAATTATAAATATTATCTGGCATCTAATTATGTCACAAATATGCACAAATTAAGAGCTAGTCGTGTATGTTTATTCTACAGGCGCACATATAATGGTCTTTGAGATACACGAATTCGCAAAACGTTACTCCAGCGGGAAACGCAATATCTCGAAAACCTGAAGACGCACAAATTATATTTATGGCGCACAAATTTGCACAAATATAAGCTCTCTGCCCATGTATGTATTTTATATCTCCGATGATTCGTCTAGAATTTTCTTGCTAGAACAACGTTACTCCAGCAGGAATCGTTTTTACGTTTTTTTTTCAAAACTACAAGACGCACAAATTTTTTATGCGGCGCACATTTACAGCAGATTGCGCACTAATTATACGTTCTACTCATATCACTCTAGGTGACACTTTCTTGCTGGCGTAACGTACACATAAATAACCCTTCCTTAGCATTCAGGCAAAAAGGAATGTACTAACTACCCAAAGTCTAAAGTAAATTCAAACCGTCGAATGAAATTAACAACATCGTCACTGTTCAATTAATATTTTAATTTTGAAATTTCAATCGAAATAATATTATATTCATTTCGATCATTTGTTAAACCGCCATCTATTGGCATAAATTTTGCAAAACGAAACCAACGCCCTACGCATAGAAAGTTTTACCTTAATGGCACAAAGATGGCATTAGCTTCCCCAACCAACTCCATGCAAAAAATCATTTCGTTCGCAATATGTCCACTAATTTCGTCATAAAGAAAACAACACTCTTTTAACAAAATTAACATTCACAATAAGCTCTTCGTTTCATTAATGAGTGATTCGTTTTAATACGGCAGCACTTATTGGTACCGCGATATAATTAAACGGCAGCTTGGTGCAAACCGAGGCGCTTAGCCGTTTGCACTTGTTTGTCGTTTCCATCAGCGAAACCCGAAACCGAAACCAGACCACTCTTTTACATTAGTTAGGTGTGTTTGTTACCAAGCGAAAGAATGTAGCTGATTGTTATATAGGTTGCTAGCTAATGATCGCGGCCTTGTCCGCGGAGTATATTGGTTATAAACCTCTGTGTGCCTAATTTTATCTGAATCTCGTCAATGGTTTCTGCTTGAAAACAACACACATTTAAACCTCCTGACAAACATGCTGCATTAAGAATATTAGTAAAATATGATAGACTTTGGGTAGTACTTTCCTTTATATATTATGGCAAAAAAAGGTAGTTTTGAGACATTAAACAACAAAGAGAAAGTTAAACTTCCCAAAACCCTGTCCAAATTTCGGAGTCTTCACTGTAGACTATAATATAATATATGCTGTAGACTCTACAGCATAGGGTTCTTGTAAATTTTGTTAAGTTGTAATTACGACAATGCACACTTCAGCCGACCGGCTATCGGGATGTGGTTTAGTAGGCGTGGCTTGATGATTCACGGTAAAACAAAAAAACCTACAAAGAGTAGCTACTTAGGCTTATACTTGAAATATTTTTCGTTTCACTCCTTTGCCAAAGTGTACGTGAACAATGGACACGTACCCATTCCCAACACAAATATCTGATTTATCCAGGCGCGGATCGAGCCCTCAAAAAAGTTTGTAACGCTGACTTTTTTATAAATACATTTCTAACTATTCTCTCCAAAAACTAAGAGTAAGCTTTTGGTAGACTTATTTCTCCATATAGATTTGGTTAGTGGTCTTCTTTGACAAAAGCTTAGTCACTCTTCTGTAAGGAGCTCCTTTGTCTGTCTTTAGACTTGTGATTGGACTACAGAGGTCGTCCCGGTGATTTCTACCCATGGGTCCTGTGGTGGCCACCGAATTTTATATCTGCGCTTCTGTTCTGTGGTTCTCCAATGGCAAAAAAAAAATACAACCATTACATAGATGAGTAAATCGAAATTAATTAAATGTTTGTTTTCAAAAGCAATCTGTATGGCTAAAAACACTATGCTTTTTGTTTCGGCTGTGGAAATAATAAGTAGGTGGTAATCAAGGAGTATAAATCAATTCTTGGTTCCGACCAGGGTTGTTAGGGAGCTCCGTAACCGTAACCGAATCCGAAATAAAAGTTTCGGATAAGGGCGGAGCAGCAATTATTAATTAAGTATAGTTAAGTAAAACTTTTGTTATTACATTTTTATTTTAGGTAGATTAGATAACACACAATATTTATTTAAAATAATTTTTATTTGAAATAGTTGTAACAATTAGTCAAAGATTAATACAAATAATATAATTCGTACAAAATGGTGACATATAAATAAAACCATTTAATTAGCTTTATGTATTTCACTTTTTAAATTCCTTAAAAATCTAACATCCGTAACCAAAATTATCCGAAGCTAACGGATAATCCGAAATAATTTAATATCCGCATTCGAATCCGTATCCGGTATAATAATCAATCTTATATCCGTAACCAATCCGTATCCGAAATTTCATATCCATAACATCCCTGGTTCCGACTATAACATCGCTGACCTCTTTCTGTCATGTTAATTTTGTCACCACAGACTAAACAGCAAATTGACACCACGAAGTATTTGAATTTTATTTGTCCCGCAATAGAGGGAAATTATTCATTTTATTGCTAAATACTCAATATTTTAGCCATTATTTCAAAACATTGCATTGTTATTAAAAAAAAATACTGTCCCATTGTTCTAGACTGTTGTTAAAAGCACGAAACGGATAAATATGAATCGGATACCATTCATGCTTGATTCGATTTATGGTAATTAAACTAAAAGAAAGAAAGTGCAGTAAAACTTTTCTTTGTCTATTTCTGTTTAGAGACCCAACGGGCGAAGGTTCTATTTATATACAGTCATAGTTATTGAGAGGTATAACCGCTATAGCTAGTTATGGATGGAATAGGGAGAGACAAGAACGGAAGCCGATCAATAAATCATGAAGCCCTGCGACAACGTACCTACGCCAACATTTTAGGAATATTCATTCTGTGTAAACTACTGTAGACCAAGATTATGATAAAATTTTAACGATCTATTTCGATATTTATATTTATGACAATAACCCTTGAAATAGACTAAATAATACTTAAAATCGAAGTTCATATAATCATGTAACTATTCGAAATTCTAACTAATTATAATTAGTTAGAATTTCGAATAAAATTTATATAATTATATTCGAAATTATATAATTATGAATGCTTCGGGTATTTCCGAAGCTAAAGTATTTATTAAACAAGTAAATCTGTTATAATAATATCTATACTTATAATAAAGCTGTTGAGGGTCTAATTATTTATTTAAAAGAAGAAATCCAAATCGCACTTTTGCTTGACCCAGAAATTGAACTAGTCAATCGACTGGATCAAAGAGGTAGTTTTTGTTCAATTTATCGAAATCCACGCGGAAGAAGTCAGTCAGTAACTAGTCACATCATATTAATCAAAGGCAGCAACATAATAATAATAATAACATCCAGCAGACGCATGCCGGCAATAGCTTCCTTTCTTTGTTCTTATATGACTCAAATTAGTTCTTATTTGAATAAAATATCCATCGCAATAAGTTTATACTGGAAACCCAAATATATAACTAAACCCTCTATAAGACCATTAACTTCATTTATAGGTAAACTGATTTTAGGTATATATATAACATAAACATATTATTGTCTAAAAAGGTACGTATGTTGTGCTTAAATAATTAGTGACAGAAACGACTTGCAACAAAACCGACACGCCACGCAGTCCTAACTGTCCCTAGTGTGAATTTAAGCCAATGGGGAGTCAATTAAGACGCGGAGGGGCGAGGCGTCCCGCAAACCGAGGAGCAGGTGATTCAAAGCATCTGCTACGATAAGCATGCGTGCGCTGGAGCTGTGACAGAAACCATGCATGTTGCTTGCTTGCTGCATATTGCCATCCTGTTGGCTAGCTGCTAGCTTGCTGCATTCTACATGCTTCAAGCTTTCTGCATGCTTGCCGACTTGTTAATTTTACAAGTCGTTTTTAAAAAATTGCAATTTTTGCATTTTTTTTAGTAAATTGGACTTATTATACTTATTATTAATCGACCTTTTGAAACTCGGTATTATGAGAAAAGTTATTCAGATTTATAAAAATAGGATGAATGATAAATCGGTGATGTTATATTAGGAATTTTGAACTATTCGGAATTACGAAAATCGGTATTTTGTAATTCGTGTTTGTGACTATCGGAATAAAGTTTTTCGTATGAATGTAGTGGACCCAAATACACATTGTTCAAAGCAACAAGTATTGCGAATCAAGGAAGTAACTACCGTAAGTATCTATCTCGAAAGTAGTCTGTGGTAGTAAGAAACGTAGCCTCAGTCTTGCTTATAAAATAAAAAAAATGATCAAGTCATGTTCTAGAAATTGTTTATAAAACACAGCTGATATTAATAACTTTAAAGATCATACCTTACTTATAATTAATTGATATACTTAAAGAAGTTTATTGGGATGGATGCCATGGAGGCTGATTTTATCCCATATATTATCTGTGGTTCTGGTTTGGTTCAAAAGCTGCAAACAAAGACTTGAAGGCATAGAAATACTTTATACGTCAATGCTTGAAGGAAATCATTTTTCAATTCTCAATTATTTAATTACAACAATTTAACCATCTTATCAGTAAACTACGTTTTATACGTAGTAAAATATGTACCTATTGACTCTAATATGTTGACTAGCAGCGTATTTTTTAAATAACATAGTTCAAATTCTAGTAAAATGTAATTCGAGCCACGCAGGCTTCATCTCGATCGAAATCCAGGCGACCTATATAGCTGTAACATGGCAAAATAAACGGGCCGGGTGCGCGTACCTAGATAACTAGGTAACGTCCACGTCCCTACATACAAACACGTGAGCAATCAATAAAATACTATATAGACGGTCATGTACTGCCGATGCCTACATACGCGCCCGGTCGGGCGGTGGCGGCGAGGGCTATGGAAACGAATGGAGTTGATTTTATAGCTATTAAATTTTATTGAATCTTTATTTGGTACTAGTGTTTCTTAGTTACGTATTTAGAGTGATTCTATTGCTAAAATAATCCATAGAATCATATTAACGGCAAAAGCATAACGCCATCTGTAATGTTTTTTTAAGTTATAAATCACGGCATAAATAAATTAACTTAACGCCAGGACTTCCAAGAGAGTTAAATGATAATAAGTAACACTAAGAAAATTGAATCTTACCATTGATAATCTTTATGACGTTTTTTAGTTAAAAACATCAAATGTGAGAAATTATGCGTGATATCGATTGAAATATCGATTTTTACCATAGATCAATGTGAACTCTTTTCTCTATTCTTCCCAGCTGTCAATGACATTTCGACGTTCGAAACGTATTTTTACGAAATGTATTTTGCCTTATTTTATTAGTCTAATCGTAACATATAATTTTATTTCATTTTAAGTACCAAAGTTATGCATCTATAGATGTACGTGCATTAATAATGTTTCATCAAAATAAGTGGAAACTAGTTACCTTGTATCTTTGATAACAAAAATGGTATCAACTTTGAATTTAGACGAAAAATACAATAGAGGTATGTACGTGCGTCATTATTTCAATGTGACCTATATCAACAAAATAGAATAAAATTAAATATACGACAGCAATAATATTGATGTGTTACAGTGAGGAGGAATTTCTGTTTTTATTTGGATATTCAAGATCATGGGCTTGCTAGATCTATATCCCGCAGGATTCAGGACATGGGTTTGGTAAGTACTCCACTGTTTTACCGCCAAAATGCCTATATGCTTTCTCAAAATAACGTACATAATAATACAAAATAGATACCTCTACGTTGCCACATATTTGTTGGTTAAGTATAAAAGCAGTATGACTAAAATAGGGATAACAGTATCTTGTAATTTGTGTGGCATTTATTAGGTAAACCGCATTTGGTCATGTTATCAACGTTCCTGTTTTCTATTGAAGATATCTGTCCTGTTAAAATATTGGTTTGTTTTAGTTTTTTATTATTAATACAAGTTTAAACAAAGTAGTGTATCATCGTTTATCCTTTGTAAACACGTTATCATATTTTTCTTTTTCTTTGTTGAATCATGCTTTTATCCAATAAAAAGATAAATTATACAAACATTAAAAATAAAAATTACTTTGTGAAATGGAACGTAGTTTTATTCAACCAATGAGAAGCGTTCTCCCTACCACTTGACCACAGCGCACCATGTGGCAAAAACAGGAACTAAGGTGAAATATCTCCATCTTGTCTGACAGATTTGTGTTTGTTGTTACTTTTCCATTTTATTGAGAAATTGTGTATAAATAACATTAAAAAGTGTATCAAACGTTGCATTATTAGCTCATTAATATTTGTGCATATGTGTAAAACATCAAATTGAAGGCATTTAACAGAAAGACGTAAAGTCTGTGAGTGACGAACATAGTGGTCGTCGGAGTGACTAGTATATAGTCACTTATTTTTGTGATAAGCAGAGCGCGGGGTCCTCGCGGACGACTTTTATGTAAGTATATAAAGTGTATATTATCCACACGTGCGTACTGATATAATGATCATGTCAGAATCGTTTAGAAAACAGTTTAAAAACATTTGGTATAGCTAGCGATCGGAGGTAGCTTGCGTTCAATTTTAGGTCATCTTTTGTACGGTCGCGTTAGAGCCGCCGCCACAGAGCGAAATGCAGCGGCCCGAGGCCGCGCGGCGCGCTCTCTCGCGCTGCGTTGCACTACATCCATTTTATAAGCGGTTTGAAATGTAGTTTCCTTCGCGTTACGCGTGTGTCTACTTAATTTTTGACAGTTGATATTGCTTATATTCATTCAAAGGGATGTGAATCTTAATTTTAAAGTCTTAAGGGTGAGTTTAGTGTGTGGCAGTGTAATGTGTTATTTTTTTGCGCGGGACGGTTGGCGCGAGTTGTGGAGGGCGCGATGCCGCGGCCCGCCGGCGTCGGTTTGCTATGCCGACCGTAATTCAAGGAAAACTCGGCGGTGTGTGTTTCGGCGCGTCGATAACTGGCCGCTTGCGCTCGTACCCGCCCCGTTACATTGTACCGTCGCATGCATCGCTCAATAACATATTCCGAGAATGCCCTCTGACCAAAATGTCGCGCGCTCGCATCGAGTAGGCAGCCGTGAGCCGTTGCGACACATACGCGTATTAGGTCAACCTGGTGCAATGCTGACTTTCACATAAACTTCCACTGCCCATTGCATTACCTAAACAATAACATTTGCTGACACAAAATTCTTATAAGAGTTGCCAGAAAAATTTACTGTTTATATTTAATGCTGGTAACATTGATTTAATTAGACATTTATAGAGTATCATTAAGTACCAACAACAGATTAATTTTATTGACTTACACATTAGATGGAGTAGGTATCAGTAGTATTGTTTTCTGTTTGGTACTCTGTTATGAAAATATTTAAATTTAAAAAATATGTAATTTAGTGCCAAAGAGTCAAGTCATTACATCTGACAAACATACCTAAAGACTGCTCATTATGTGATGACTACCATTTTCTAGTTAAATGCAAGGTGAGCTTGGCCAGACCAATTAAAATGCAGTAACACTATTATATACCATACTCAACAATAAAATCTACTTGTTGAATAGGCATTATATAAACATAGCAAAGACTACTTCAAGTAATTTTGCTGATAATCACAAAATTAGCATGGGTGACAACAAATTATTCTGTACCTATTTAAATGCTAAAATGAATTTCCATGTTCACCGACTCACACACAAAAATTAAAGCATTCAATATTTGTTAGTCCTATAATAGCCCTCAATAGTTGTAGTTGTATAAAAATTAGAAGTCAATTATAAAATATTGAATAAGTCAAAATTGTTGTCAATGCAATATAATACAAATGCACGCTACATCATTATGAATTTACAAAGATAAGAATGTTATTTTTAAAGTTTGAATCAGACAAAATGATGTTTATATTACAAAGATATTGATTAATAATATGAGTATATTACAGAATTACAGTATAGTAATTCTAAAGTAAAAAACAATTTCCATATGTAATTTGTTTCATATTTATCAGTTGGTATTGCTATTTTGATTCTGTCAGTCTCATCCATATCTGTAACTAATTCCCTTTGGCCTCACTATTGTTGATGAAAAAATAATATTACTATTAAAATACAATAATATAAAAATCATTTTTTTTTATCTATCAACTCAAGTTAATATTACTTGTATTTGTATTAATAGAATTGGAGAAAGGAAGTAACTGCTTGATCACCATCTGAGTTAACACATTTTCAGTCGTCTGAACCAGTTATGGTTCAAGAAACTTACCTTTGGATCACACAGCTCCAGCAAGCATGAGCCATGATTAGAAATCTATCAATCCAAGTTTAAAATATATTAAACAATGTGAACTTTACATGACAATGTTGCCAGCAGACAAAAACAAATATGTAATGATCTCTAGTCTGAAGATGTAAGTGTAAATTTTATATCAATTGCCATTGTCTGCATAGCATGTACCCAGTTCCCCACAGAACTTTAGAAAATGCATAACATTGTGGGCTACCTATTTATTTCATAATTTATTGTATTCAGTTTATCAACAACAAAAAAAAATCTAAAATCATCAAAAAAATTAATATAGGTTGACCTGGTGCTTGATTGTTGTCTCATAAATTGACTTTAATATTTTCAATATCAACAGATTGTTAGCTTAAGACATTTTTATATTCTTACAATGAACCTGTTGCATTACATAGACTATATAAAGACATCTCATTATCGTTTTACTGGTTGTTATCTCAACATGTACATTTATATGGTTGTACAAAGGTGGACATAACTTATCTTTGCAAAAGAAATATATTATGTCTCTTAACACTTTCAATGCCTAGAACCCACCGTATGGGTCGTACAATATTTCGTTCGTGTGCCGACAACCCGGCTCCCGAGTCGTCGCTATACATAGTTATAGTTGACTTGTTATCATGCCCAGAACCCGACTAGCGAGTTCTAAATCCAATTACGCCTTAGGGTTGTCGAAAATATATGATAATTGCATTTTTATAAAATGTTTTAATTCCAGTAAGTATTCAAATTGGTAAGTATCTATAAACGTCATACAACTGAGAACTTTTTACGTGGTTTCACAGAAAGCCTAGTGGTGGAAGAATGTAAAAGAAAACGCATGATTTAACAATTAAAGTGTTTTATTAATAAAATATTATGTTTATTTATTTTTACCTGTACAATTAAGTTAATTTTTTTCAGTTTCCGTTAAATCAATGTCTTGAGTGTGACAATTTTTCAGTGTGTTTAAAAAGTTTAATATTTTTACATAAGCCCGGCTACGCAAACACGGAGCTATATACTTTAGCTCTTCAAGAATTAGATTAGTGAAATGCTCGTTTCTTTGGTCGGCACCAAACGTTGTGCAGTTCTCACATTGTGGCCTTGCGTTCGGTGCACGAATGTCACTGGTTTTCGACTCTGCATGGAACTGTTTTTCAAACAGATCCTGGGTATTTTCATCGTCGTTTAATTCCAATCTCGAACGCTTAGAACCTGCAAAAAATAATGAGAATTATTATTTTTAGACGTTAAACACAACATTGTATCTATGTTTAGTTGGCATAAAGCAAATAAAATTGATATTTGTAGGGACACAGTGCAACCGGCGCATATGTATTTAAGTGGATCCTTAAGTTTAGTCGCCCGGTTCGCCAGTCGCCTTCCCGTATCGCTAGAGATAGGTCGTAGTTAAGTTAGAATTATGTAGTCAATAAGTTTAATATACATTATGTATTCTGGTACCAGTAAATATAAACATTTAGTATAGTGACCTATCGTTTCAATCAAATCAAAATACCAATTCAACACAAAATGAATGACCCCCACAATATTTTTTAATATAATATAGAGAAAATTAACACACTCACCCATTTTGGAGACTAGCACAACAATGTTCGTTAAAGCAGTGGCAACAATCAAGTCCAGTTGAAAATGCACAGGTCACAATGTATAGAGAAAACAACACGGTTCCAAACGTAAGACAATCAGAGTCCAGTAGGAAAGCCAATAGTCGTCAATCACACACAAACGTAACACAGAGCAGGGGAGAGAGTATTCGATATAGGTCAGGCCGAAAGCGCAGACAGATACCGAATGAGCTTAAAACATTTTTTTGGATGCAAAACTATATAACCCAAAATCCTATTTCATAATAACCTCAGTAGAACAAAGCTTTTATATACAATGGGATGCCATAAATAATTTTAATCCCTTTCCGACAGGGTTTAAAAAGGTGATAACAATCAGCCTATAATTCTAAGAAGTAAAACGACCCATAAAACATGCCGATGCGCTTTGATGGCAATTATCGTCATTGGATTTTTACCATAAATGGCATGTTTTAAGATTTGAATCCCTTGTCGGCAAAAGTGCGTCGGCGTGTTTTGTTAATCTTCTTACGATAAGAAACAATAGCCAACTAGTTTCTTTGTTTAAAACTTTGTGTACGCCGGTCTTTCTTTTAAGTAAACTAAGTACGTACCAAAAACTGAGCGCATAAATAAGCAAACAACTATAATTTAAAATACGTAGTATACATATTAATAATTGAATTTATAAATAAAACTCAAACCAGCACAGCTAAGCTCATTTTATTAGGATCAATCAAAGTATCAGAATACGACATTTGTACCTATTTGAGACAGCCCTAACCAGGGGGCGTGTCCTAAGTGAACTCGGATCCGGGTTCTTGGGCATAGGGTTCCCGTTACTTAGTCGTCGTGCCGATGGACCCGACTGTCGGGTTCTTATGTTTATTGCTAAGTGATTTATGGGCACACAAGTAAACAATCATATTTCAATGGGCAGCGAACGTGTTAAATGTAGTAAAAGCTTTGAATAAAATTCATTTGCCATAACATAATCTGCTAACTTAGTGCTACTTGTTGTTCTGGAATCTTTAAGTTTTAAGCTGAAACTCTTAAGGTCTGTGTCTATGCTCATAAGGTGAAAACAATATTTTGCAAAATCCGTCAGGTTCCCCGAGTTTTGTATAGTTCTGTTCTTCATGAGAATGTTTGTTGCTTCAGCACCAGGAAGTATTCCTCACGCCGCGCGTGACGCACGTGGTGCGCTCGCGGCCGGCGCCGTGCGTGCAGCGCGCGCCGCGATGGACGGCGCCGCGCCGTGACGGCCGCGCCGATGCCATGCTGGAGCGCGTGCCCGCCGCGCCCGCCGCCCCCGCGCTGCCGCAGGGCCGCTACGTCACCCTCACGGTGCAGAAGGTACGACCTGCCCGTTACACTTGACTCAACTGTCTCTTACTGAATAATTACCCAAATTTATCACTAGACTTACACGCTTGCCACAACCTTCTATCTATACTATGCTTGTCTCTTTCTTCGCTAATGACTACTAACCTTTCTAGCTCCACTGACTGATTCTATTTACCTATTTATTGTAATATTGAGCTTTATTATTATATATCTTTTACACATATTTATTAATCTTTCAGGCTATAAGTCTATTGGATAAACTGTATGATACATTCTTCACGGCGTCGCGCAAAGCGCATGTCACGTTCTTCACTAAACATTTTATCAAGATTGAGTTTTTGGACAAGTATGATTTGTTTTTAAGAAATGTTCCGCTTATATTGCTAGACCTGCAAAATATTTATGTGTCTCGTTGTTCTCTTTCAGGCTTTGCAGACCGATCCATAAAGAATTCGATGAATGGCCTGAGATATCACTAGAACTTGACCCCCCCAAGGAAAAGAAAGAAACGCCAGATAAAATCACTACAACCAATCTGACCACAAAAGATATCGTACTGCAGAAGTAAGCATCGATACAAACCTGTACGAATCAGTAATGGTAGAAGTGTACTCTAAACCTAACTCAAAAGTGTGCTTGCAGAATGACGAGAAAGAGTCGTCCCCGCATCAAGGAGCGTGAGGAGAAGGAGACGAAGGGCGGCTACTGCGAGATGTGCAACGCCGAGTACAACGACGCCGCGTTGCACCGCCGCTCGCCGCATCATCTCGCCTTCGTGCGCGACCACACCAACTTCCTGGCGCTCGACTCCCTCATCGGCGCCGGCGCCGACGTCTCCGCCTTCCTCGACAAAGCCACGCCCCTGAACGGCGAGCGCCGCTCCCTGCGCAAGCTGTGCAACGGCGACGCCTCCCCCGACGGCCCCCGCAACGGCGCGCACTCCCCCCGCAGCCCCCGCCGCAACGGCGCCGTGCACAACACGCGCTGCAGCAAGCGCTCTGACGCCGCACCCGACGACCGCCAGTACTACAAGGTGGTCGGCGTCAGCACCAAGCTCCGCTCGAGCGGGGGCTTTACCACCAAACGGAAGGAGTCGCCGCCCCCGTGCAACGGCAACACGAAGCCTTTGGTCGTCAAGTTTAGAAAAGTTAGGCGGTCGGAGTTGTCGGTGCTGAGTGACGAAGCCGAGCAGTTCATGTTTCCGAAGCGCGCCAGCTCCACGAGCTCGACGTCCTCGGACGACGACGATGACAGGGAGCTGAGCGCGCGGCGGAAGAGCACGCCGCCGCTTCCCGTCATCCCCTCCACAGAGCGACGGCGGCTGGCGCGACCGCTAGCTCTCAAGGAGGAATCCTCAGAGGAGGACAGTTGGCCTGAGGACAATAGGAGGCGAAAACGCAGGCCGCCTCCAGTGGTTAAGAGGCCACGTAGAGTGACCAGTAAATCTCAGAATGTAGATCTAGAACCACTAGATGATAATGAGCCTCCAGAAGTTATAGAACAATTGGTGCCTGCAGAAATTTCCATCCCTCCACCTGTACCGGACCCAGAGCCTGAAGCCGAAGTGAGTCCATTGAGGGAGGAGCCCATAGAGAAATGCATGAAATGGGAAGATGGCAGACTAAAATACACCCCTGCCGTAGAGCAGTTAGAGTTTGCCTTTGAGAGTGTGCCACAAAGGGAGCCCTGGTTTGAGACATTTAAGAGGCAAGATGAAGACAAGGTGCTTACAAAGAATGTGCCAAAGTATTTTGGTAAGTCTTATATAATGTTTTTATATCGTTTAATTATAACAATTTAAAAATAACAGTCATGCTCAAGCTTATGTTCTCTTTTTCAGCACTCTACTCCAAATCACCAAAGCTACCATATGAGATTGGCCAGTTACCACCTCTGAAACCAAACTGCTGTCTCCTAAGCGAGTTAGTGAAACGAGAGGAAAAGCCTGGACCGTCGCGTTCGTATGGGACGCGAGGAATGAAAAAACAAAAAATCAGGAAACGAACGGCGGCACTGCTTGCGCTCGAAGCTCACCCGCGGAAGTCACCGCGGGAACACGCGTCGACCTTGGCCATCCTCGGATCCGCCGGCCTTCTCAATCGCCGGAAACACGACGATACCAAGTCAACAGCATCGGAAGACACCATCAGTGATACGCACAGCAATATGAAACTAGAGCCAGTGATATCGGAAACACAAGAGGCGTCAGAGCGTCTCCAACAGTTTCTATCTGAAGTTTTTGAGGACGCGGCCGAGTACGACGTGTCGGACGAGGTCATGGACGGCGAGGCCGCCATGGCCACCTCCACAAACCTGCCAGACGTATCCAGCCTTATGTCAGAGTGTGAAAACTGTGATTTACTCAGAAACGAGATCAACGAAGCCACGGATCGACCGCGTGGACGACGAGGAAAATTCAAAAAGAAGAATCGTACCGGCTGGCCTAACAAAAAGAAGCAAAGCAAAAAAGGTTCTAGAACTAGCAGCATGGAGTCTGCGACCAAGGCGGACAGTAGTCTGGACCGATCGTCGACGGAGCCGCCCGACGACGACACCACGCAGGACACTATCAGCGAAGAGGACGCCAATCAATCAGAGACTGAAAAAGACGAGACTTACATCGAAAAATCGATGACAGACGAAGACTCGCAGGACAAGACCCTGACAGAGGAAACGGAGGAGGAGAAATGCGATCCAATGGACGTATCGGATAGCCAGGACAAGTCGCTGCTGGAGATAAAAACCGCCCTGACGGAGGAGAAGGTAAAAGCTGAGGCCAAGGAGGAGCGCAAAACGCGGAGCTCAGAGACTGAAGATTGCAAGAAGGAAAAGAAGACGCCGCGACGCGCACTGGCCGTGGGGGACTGGCTGCAGCCCATCGTGCGCGTGGCGCGGGTGGACGGCGGCGCGCGGCGGCTGCGCTCGGCCGGCCGCGCTCGCAGCACTCGCTACAGGTAGCTGCCGACTCGCGTTGCACGTCTCTCTCATATAATATCTCTAGTATTCAGTCGAACAACCGTAGTTTTGATTGCACTGGCAATCCTGGCCCATTGAATTCATGGGTCCTTATTCTTTGTTGTTATTTATTTTGTAAATATATGCTGCTAATCTGTCAGCATTCTCTCCGCAGATGTCAAATATCTGGGAGTATCAGTATTTTTATTGTTTTTTTTTTGTTTATAAGAGAATAATATATCTCGACGCTGTGAACTTCGGATCTACAATGTGTACATAGTGGTGTAAAATACATAATTTAAACTGTGGAACTCGTGTATGTGTGTGTGTAAACGGTGCGTAGAATGTCGCGAGTTTAGTTTGTATATAAATGTTATTGTATGCTTAGAAAGTATCTTTCTTTTTTAAAAGATTAAAGGAGATGGAGGAATATTAAAACAAGTGATAAACCGTAATAAGTAAATGTTACATTTATTATTTGCTGTTATGTAGAAACTTGGTATATTATGTCCTAATTTTGAATGTTGTATATTATAGTACTGATATATATATATAGGTCGTATCTGATGATGCTTTTTGATGGCACTACATTTAACATTTTCTGGTCCCAACATCTCCTTTGTCTAACGTGAAACTTCATAAAAATAAAGTTGTATAAATACTATGATTCTCATTTGCTTGTTTTATTTCCCATGGGATCTGAAGATGCTACTCTGGATGTTTCAAAATTTTCACGAACTTTTTGTTAACGCTGGTGTGGGAGCATCTCAAATGGTACTGAATTAAATTGACGAACTTAACGTCAACTCCGGTATTGCAAAGATACAACAGCAAGAGTAAACATGATTAAGTTGCACATAGCACTAAAGAAAATACTTAAAAGCATAGAACCACGTTTAAAATGCTAGTCGGACGTTTGGAAATACTTGTCATGCACTGCCCTTATGGGTCGCAGTTGATAAGGAGCGAAGCGTACCGTGACTGCATATTTTCATACAAAAAAGATACGAGTGCAATCGTCACGACTGCGCGCGTATCTTTTTAGTATAAACACGTGACGCTTGCTTTCAACTGCAACTTGTTATCAATTTGACCGTAGCTGGATGGCTAAAGCGGCTGCCCGGTGAGCAGTAAGGTCACAGGTTCAAATCCTGCCGGTCCCATATTTTTTTCAACTGTTCCTTAGTATAATGTGACAAATCAATGAAACATTAGTTGCCCACCCTTAGCTCCCGTTTGGAGCACTTGACATTTTTGATGCGGTTTCTATGCTTTCTTTGAGTCACACTTTCTATCTATTTTTAGGTGTTCCAGGTGTTCAATTGCATTTACCTTGCATCAGTATTACTTGGTGAGCCACAATTTCAAAAATTAACTAGATAAGTATCTAGGACGGTAGATACTGCGACAAGATCCACCATGGGGCTAAATCAATATGGGCACCACTATGGGCTAGGTGGATTGTTTCTCCAGTAAACTTTTGAGATTATCCATACTACCCCAGGGGGTTGTCTATCGTTTTAGGGGGTCAGGAATAGTATAGGCCCCAGTAAGTCAACAACCAACACGAGTAAGCTGCTATCTTTACAGAGCTCAATCCTCATTGGTACTAAGTGGTAATTTATCTGCTGCTATAACTTGAGACATCGTTGAAAAGCTAAGGAAATAGATAAATTTTAAAATTTCTTGGCTTTTATAAAAAGTTTCATAGATCTAATAACACTGCTCATTACAGTACCGGAGTAAATGTCCTGTACTGGGTTAAAATAGGGATGATGACTGAGTCCACAAAAGTAATAAAATTAATACCTTATCAAAATATAAAATGCATTTTTTTTTTGTTTTATTTGAGTCAAACTCGTGTAATGATCATTCAGTTTTATGGGTAAGTCTATTTTTACCATACAAAATTATTCAAAAAATTTTTTTTCATTGAATAACCCACAGAATTTTCGTAATAAAACCATTTTCATAAATGCAATATTTCATATTGCCTGCATTCAAGCTACAAATGGATGACGTCACGCCTTTGTGGCCAATTGTTTGGAGTGTTTAGGCGAGTCTATTGTTAATGTGAATTTAAATTAGTATTATCTCAGGGGGGTTATTCAATGAAAAACAATTTTTCATTGAATAACCCACAGAATTTTCGTAATTAAACCATTTTCATAAACGCAATATTTCATATTACCTGCATCCAAGCATGGTCTTAATAATAATATTATGTCCATGCATCCAAGCTACAAATGCATGACGTCACGCCTTTGTGGCCAATTGTTTGGAGTGTTTAGGCGAGTCTATTGTTAATGTGAATCTATATTAGTTTTATCTCAGGCAGTTAATGTGATATCTAAGTAATTCTTTTAATGATGTTTCTAAAATTAAGAGGTATTTCAATTACATACAAAAATAAAAACTAGTCATCATACCTATTGTTTGATTAAGGTACATAGTTCTTAAGTAAAATATATGTCTTTTGGTTTTTTTTTTAAATCAAAATTAAGCCAATGTGAACTTTGCGAATTTATTTAATTCAGGTATTCTAGATCAAATGAAAAACAATTGATCTACACTAACAGGCATATAATCAATAAAAACAGAATTTACACTTTATACATCATTTATGGATGCTCGATCAGTGGTGTTTACATTGTTCATTCTTGGGAATATCAAGAAAAATAAACCAAGCTAATCCCTAAGCTTAATGCCTTGATATCTTAGGCCAGTTGTATATTTAAGATCACTGCAATTTATCTTGAGTTAGTATCAACAGATATGTACAACTAGCCTAAATGCCAGACAATTCTATGTAATTGAATAAATTATTCATAAACATCTTCTTTGTCAGCTATGTATTGGATAATGTCTTTGGGCCTAACCAGCCTCTCAGCGTCTGTGTCGGGGATCTCGAATCCGAATTCATCTTCCATAGCCATTATCACTTCCACATGGTCCAAGGAATCCAAACCAAGGTCTGATATGAAATGGCTCTCTACACTCAACTGAAAAAAAAAAAAACATTTGAGCATTGAACAGCAGTAAAGATTTTTAAAAGACCATTTCTTGTTAGGGAGGTGATTTCACTTTAATTGATAGGAAATACAAACAATATAATCTACCTTTTCAGGGTTAATTTTGTCATACAGTTGCAGGACTAGCAACACCCTACTTTTAATAAGCTCATGTGTGAGCGGGGCTGCATGGCTGTACTTGCGGACAGAATTCCTGCCCTGAAACAAAATTGTATACAAGTAAATAAATCATGTATGTACCTTCATGGAACTGAGTTTGTCGTAAGCCTTGCAAACTTTCAAGACTCTTTCAGTAATTTCTTCCTTGCCGGGCTTAGGCTGAGGCCCAGAGTAGGATCGTTGTATTTGTAGAGACGGGACCTAAACAGTTGGGTTACATTGTACACATTTGTTATGCAATAAGTTTGAGGTTATATTCGATTAAAGAGGGAATAGTTATTTACTTAAGTACTAAGTGATGTTGGAATACCAATCGGCATTGGTTTGACCCAATTATAACTTTTTGTGTGGAAAAATCACTCTATAATGACTGATAAGGTGCTTACCCCATTTTGGTGCTTTTGAGTGTTGTACAACTTAATAGCAGCATTAACTGTGCTGTATTTTTGCTGTAGGGCTACAGTTGAAAGCCGACATACTACCGGTGTTTTATATGTGGTGGATTTTCGTAGTAATCCACTAAAAACACTGCGGACAATATTTGCAGCAGCCATTTTTCCAGACCTGAATGCAATTTGACGTTTGATTGAACACAGCAAAGACAAGACAAAGTGACAAACTGACAATGGTAAAATGAGGTAAGTTGGATATAATATTAATCGATATGTAATGTACTTAAAAATTACGGAATGTCTGAATGAAATAAAGCGCTGATAACAAATAAGCAGATATTTAAATTGATTCAGTTTTGTACGTTCTTTTTAATATAATATATTATTTTTCTGCATTGGATTTATTTATTTAAACAATATCCTTTGCCATAAAAACGTTAAAAAATAAATTGTTTTTGACACGTCGTCTTCTGTCATCCATCTGTCAAGCTGTCATTCTCATTGTTTTTATGCGAACGTAGGCTGAGATGGATTTATTGTATTTATACTATTAAAAAATCGTAAAATGGGTAACGCTGACACTAAATTAAACTTTAGGAAAGCTGTTGTACAGCTGACCTCAAAAACTCAGGTAAGTATTAAAAAGAAAGTAATAATAAATATGTTTTACGAAGTTGGTGTATGTTCTAATAAAATTGTTTATTTCAGCCCATTGAATCTTCAGATGATAGTTTTTGGGATCAGTTCTGGTCAGAGAGCGTGACTAACGTGCAGGATGTGTTTGCCTTGGTGCCTGGCGCGGAGATCCGTGCGTTACGGGAAGAATCGCCGAACAATCTTGCGACACTCGTGTACAAAGCTGTTGAGAAGCTAGTGAAGATGGTCGATAGCAGCTGCAGGACTCAAAGAGAACAGCAGACAGGTAGGACACTAGTAATAGCTATGTTATATGTCGAGCAAACATTTATTGTATCATACACCAAAACTGAATATTCACCTTTATATTTGTTTGTTTATATACTTAGGTTTATCCATGACAAACATATGAAAGCATGAAGTTAAACCCTTACATCAATTCCATGGCTATGTCCATGGTAAGATGAATATAGAAAAAATAGACCTTCATCCCAATTGAAGTCAATACCAATATCATCTTCTGTTTTCAGCACTCAACTGTGCTCGTCTCCTCACAAGGGTGCTGCCATACATGCTGGAGGAGCCAGAGTGGCATGGGTTCTTCTGGTCCTCATTGCCAGCAGCTGCTGAGAATGAGTCTGTGCCACTTGCTCAGTCTCTAATTAATGCTGTTTGTGTGAGTACATTTTTTTTTTATGGTTTCTTTGAAAAATGTCTATTGTCCAACAACTAAGTGGAGATGGTATTGGTGATGTTCAGATAGACAGAATCTGATATTATGAAACAGTTAATTAGAGTACTAGAAAGAAAGAAAGAAAATTTTTATTGGCACAAAACATAAAATAAACAATACAGAATAATACAGTAATACAGTCTGTACCAATTGGCCAGCAGCTCAGCATAATGCTAAGTGACTCCAATGAACTACAGTCACCTAACCCTGATTTTCAGCTGCAGCCCAGGAGCGCTGTACGCTCAAAACTACTAAAAATAAATGTAATTTTAATTAATGTCTGTTGAATTTAAAAAGAAAAAAGAAAGGATAATAAATAAATAAGAGCTGTTTACAAATTTAAAAAAATACAAAATTAATATAACCAGAAAAAAAAGATATTTAAATCAAATAAGTAAGTAATAATTAATTAGTTTTCAAATGATTAAACTATAAAACTGCTAAATTATATGATGTCATAAAAAAATTGATAGATTTCTGTTTTAAAATATTATTTATTGTATAAATTAGTATTATAAAAATAAGTGTAAAAGCAAATTGATTTAATTTAAAATATGGATTACAAAAATGTTACTATCAACTGTTTCATAATATCAGATTCTTTCTATCTGAACTTTACCACTACCATTGCCATTATTTAAGTCCAAATTACTGGATTAATATCCAAAAACCCACAGAAAGAAAAAAATGCATTCTTGAATTTGGGACAGAGGTGCTATACATTTTGCACCAAATCATTAAAATCCCCAAGTAATTTTTTTTATTTTTTATTATATTATGTTTTTATTTTATATCTTTATTTGTTATATATTTATGTTTTTTTACAGGATCTGCTATTCTGCCCAGACTTCACAGTGGCAAGCACCAAGCGATCAGGACCTGTGAGTACAAAACTATTGATTTATTGATAATAAATACTATCTTATCTGTACATTGTATCAATCCATTTGTCACATTAGTTACTTAGGAATTAGATAATATCATTTAACTACACAGAAATTATTTTTAGATTCAGCAAATAACTTGTATTTTTTACTAACTTTGTAAAAAGATTATGTATTCCGCGCATTTTTCTCGGGTGCTGTTATCTTAAAGTACACAACTTTCTTCAATTCTTTGTTGTGTTATTGGCTTCAAATTGAATAGCCCCAATGAATGGCCACTATTATAGATTTGTCATCTGCTATCTTCTCACAATTTCTCCATTGAGACTACTACTTAATTGATGCAAGTTTCTCTATACTCGTAGCAAACTCGAAATGAACACATAGTTCCAGTATAAATATATACTAATATTCTGACTGGATCTTTTCCCCCAAATATCAAAAGAAAATCACGCGGTACTCGATATGGCTGCCCACTTACTGTATTTTAATAACATGTACCTGACTAAGCTTCTATCATTCTTTTTAGAAAATAATTCGTCACAGCGGCTCACCCCCGTCTTTTGTTATTTCCCTTATTGAGTTCTTATTCTGAGGCGTAGGCACGTGTCGTATGCCGACCGTTTTTATGGAGATAAACTACTCGGTACATATTGACTCTGACATAGTAGTAATAGACATTGGTACTTTACTTCTCATGATATTGCTATCAGCCCCATTCTTAGCATGCTTTATAAAACAGTTAAATGGACTGGCGACTAAATTGCCCTAATTTATTATGAGCGATCTTTCTGACTTGTATCAATTGACAGTGCTGATAGCTAATAATCATTCTAATAAATTGTGAATGTCTAGAAATATGATTTGTTCCTCGTCACTCCACTGTAACCCTTGGCAAGATAAACAAGAAGATGTACAGTCGGCCAATGAGTTAGGTATGCAGGGCAAAAACTTCTGTCTAACTTCTGACAAAAACTTCTGACCTAATACAAAACGACGTTTTGTATTAGGTCTTTATAATACTGAAAGTGTGAAGTGTTCTAACATTCAAGTGTCATATGTCGGACGATCGAATGGCGGAGTGGGTAGTGTACCTGGGTTCAATGCCCGCTTAAGACAAATCTTTGTGTGCATGAATATGGGGGTTTGTCTTAGTCTGGATGTTTCTATGTATAATAAGTATGTATTTACAAAAGAAAAGTATATATTTATTAGTATCAGTTATTCTAGTAACCGTAGTACAAGCTCAGCTTAATTTGGGACTTGATGGCGTTGTGTGTAAGTTGTGAGATATATATTATATTGATTCAACAGAGTCGCGGTTGTAGGTAGGTGTAAAAATTGTTGTTTTATATGGAGTATGGTTTCATAGTATTTCCTATTCTGTGCCCGTTGTTTCTGATGTAAAGAACGATTTATTTACGTAAGTATTTAGTCATCTGCTGTTATATCATATTACCACATATGGCAAGTAAATAACAGGAAATCTAACATAAATGAAGCATATATTCATAGTATAGTATGTCTTACTTTTATTTAAAGGAAACTCAGGTCATATCAGTATTCTATGTACTATGTTGTTCCCCGCGGGTTTATCATTGTTAAATGATATTGTCTCGCTCCCGTAGCGTGATATTAAATAGTTTTTAGCTGGCTTTCCTCAAGAATTATACAATCAAATTCTATAAGAATTATCCAAATCTGAAAAGCAGTGCCAGAGACTAGTTCATTTTTTAATCCCGGATACCAATTTGTCAGCAAGAACAATACACAAAAGCAGATTGAAGATGCGTCGCTGCAGCTGAGGACTACGTTGTTATGCCTCACATGCCAGTAATTTAAGGGCTTGATCTCACAACCAAACCGGAACACAGTAATGCAAGCACTACTATTTGGTGGCAGGTTAAAGCTGAGACGGTGGTGCTGCCGACCTCGAACTTGTTCATAAGAGCTCTACCACCAGTCTTGCTGTCAAATTAGTCTCAGGGATTAAAAATAAATTATAGAGCAATCAATTCACCATACAAAAATATGAATGTATCTATTTATAAATATTTAATACATTCTGTAAATGATTAGTTAACAAGCCACGTCCAAGGCTCGTCGGCACATTGCGAAATGATCGGCGAAGGTCGCGCGTTTCAGCTTTGTTATCAGATCGTGCTGTTCAATACTAACTCATATTGATCTGCTTAGCTTCGTTATTGTCTAGCTATGTGGTTTAAGTTGTTGTTCGTGCCACTTAGGAAAACAAAGGATGTTATTTGTCGGAAATCGATGTACGACGATCGGTGAAGAGCCAAAAATAACCCATCACTGCGCTGTTCGCTGAAAACAGCCACTTTTTTTCTTTTTAATGACTCCCGTACTAGGAAAAACTACTTCATCGCGGGGTGTTCACAAAAATACATTTCACACACAGAGAGCACTACCAAAACAAATCTTTGCGGATCACACAAAGATTTGGCCCGTGTGGGGATCGAATCCACAACACCAGCGTACGTTCGTCCTCTGGTCCGTCACAAAAACCGTTAGCCTATATTTAACCTATATTCTTTCTCAAACTTGCAACAGTTATCTTCATACATAAAAATTATCAGCATGATCAGTCCAAAAACTAAGAAATATAGGAGGTACAGGAAAAGAATGAAGTGTGGTTAGTCAACGTTAGTATATCGTGAGAAGTAAATATAGGTAAATAAAATTATAAAAGTTGCATTATGCTTAATTTAATTTCAGCTCATAGCAATTTTGTCAAAATACTACCCGTTCGCGAAACGTTTAGACCTGAATGCTGTAATCTCACTTTTTCACTATTATTAAGTACTCTGTGCCGCTGTACATAAGGTCGAAGCGGACGGAGAGCCAAGTCTTAACTGTTCGCGGATAGGTAGCCGTTCGCCAATGGATTTAGCTGAATGACATAATTTTGAAACAGTTTTATTACTTTTGGTGTCTAGGAGCGAGCCGAAGAGCTATCCTCCTTAGACAGTTGCGAATACATCTGGGCAGGGGGCGTGGGCTTCGCTCGGACGCCGCCCCGGGTGTCCACGCACGAGGCCGCGCGCTCGGAGCTGCTGCGCCTCATGCTGACCTGCTTCAGCGAGACCATATACAAGCCCGCGTCGCATGCGGCTAGTCATCATAATAAGTGGATTGCGTAAGTATATTTTAGTAATAGTCATCACCACGTTCTTCACAAGAACGAAAAAATAATGTGCCTGAGTTATTACTCTTTAAAAATTATGTATTTTCATTTCCATAACTAACAATTCTTTATTCGCGAATACGAAAACGAACGAATCTAAAAATAATCATCTTTTTAATCTGTTCGTAATAATAATGTGAAATACTAAGAACAGTTAAAATTATTTAAGGACTCGAAGCGGGATTTGAACCCGTCACTATAGGATTCTAGCCTATCGCTTTACCACTCAGCCATCCAAGCCCTGCTCCAAATCAACGAGTCTTTTGATTGTATGCATCTTCTTGCATAACGCAAATCCCGCTGCAAGTCCAAAAATAATTCGACTGTTCTTAGTATTACATTGCTATGCTATGATATCCTATATGCTATAATATAAATCAATTAGAAAATAATGTGAAATGTGTAATATTTGTGTGCTGAATTGACAAAGCACTCGGGGCGTATACCCAGGGGGTGCAGGTAATATAAAATACAGAAATGCATAGCAAAGCTAAAATTTGCTTTAAAATATTAGCTTTAATATTATATAAAATTTCTATATTTTTACTTTCTGTTGCAGCTACCTAACTAGCCCTGAAAACCGTCACGCCTTACCCCTTTTCACGTCTCTTCTCAACACGGTCTGTTCATACGACCCCGTGGGCTTAGGCCTACCTTACAACCACCTTATCTTTGCTGATACCCTGGAACCGCTAGTGGAGGTGGCGCTCCAGGTGCTCATCGTGACCCTCGATCATGACACCAGCAATGCTGTCAATGAGGATTCAGATGAAGTAAGTGACGATTCTGCTTTTAAGACTGATGACTTGCATACCATTAAATATGTATCCAACTAATTAATTATTTCAATAACTTTTGTAGTCTGTGCCATTCCATATTCTATTTAATCTGTCCCAAAAATAAAGAATAATCTGTCAAAAAGGTCAATCTTATGTTTGAGCATGTTTGCCATCTTTAATTTTCTTCTATTTCGAACACCCAATCTGATATTTTCTTAGGTCTTAAGTACCGGCCACACTGCAAGAGGTCTGCGTTCACAATATGGAACCCCAAAACAGACCGCCGGCAGTAGGGCAGGCGAATTAAAGGTTGTTTGACGGGGAAAGAGCTAGAAGTAGTTGAAGAAGCGGGATAATAGTTATTTGTGCAACAAAAGAGCAAAGTTCGTATTTGCTTCGAGTGCTAATTTGAGTTTAGAATAAGCGGAAGATTCTATAGTAGAATCACGAGTGTAGCGAGCGATTCTTGTTTAGAATCTTGAGCGTAGTGAGGTACTCAAAAGCATGAGATGTAAATAACTTTGATCTTGTGTCGCACATACAACTTTTCACCTCAGCAGTTCGAAATAGTAACCATAGATGACGTGGTGGTAAAGTTATTCATTATGTATAATGAATAACTTTCCCACCACCCAAAGGAAAAAAAGAGCAGTTAGCAAAACGCAAATTTGCTTCGAGCGAGAGCAAAACTCATAGCAAAATCGAGTTTTCATACAATAAAGAACGACATTTTGAGCTTCTGAGGTGAAAAATATTATTATATACTATCTTTCTCCCCATCTTTGGCTAACGATTTAACTTAATATTTTCAGCAGAGTCTCCCCGACAACCTGTTCATCAACTACCTTTCCCGCATTCACCGTGACGAAGACTTCCAGTTCATCCTGCGAGGAGTTACGCGGCTCCTCAACAACCCTCTGCAGCAGACCTATCTCCCTAACTCCAACAAGAAGGTGAATCTGCATCAAGAGTTGTTGGTGCTATTCTGGAAGATGTGTGATTATAACAAGGTTAGTTTCAATTCATTTTCATCAGCCTTCCGTGATAAGTGCTGCCAGCCACGCCGTCCGCGATGGGAGTGATGTCTTTCGGACGCGCCGGGACGTAGCCCCAGACGATGTCCCTACGGCAAACGCTGGATGGGTTGTATCATGTATGTCATATTTCCAGTGTCCTGGCCGAAGGGTGAAAGTAGGTGCGGGCCCCACATAACTACATCGTCTTCCCAAAGTGTAATATGCGGTAAGGAACATTACACCATAAAAAAAACAGATCGGATTTCCGTAATTTTTGCCGTCTCTGTACTGGAGATGGAGACTTACAAAGAGTTTTAGTATTAAGATGCAGTTAAGAATGTCATAAAATTAGATCGTATAATAACGATTGCTTTTTTTATCGATTCATCAACGCAGGGCCTAAACCACTAGGGCTAGGAACTTGAAATTTTCTCTGAAGGTTCCTTACATGGCGTAGGGACGCACTAAGAAGGGATTTTTGGCAATTCCATTTTGAAGGAGGTAAAATGAGGGATGAAGGGTTGTATGGAAATCCGTCGTTTTTGAAGTTACAAGCATAAAATTTCGTATAGTTAAACTTGAATATAAATAAATGAATTTCTGTACCGGGGTTTTCTAAATTTTATTCCCAAGGGGTATTTAGGGTTTTTCAGTTAGAAGTGGGTTGACGCAAAAATTTAATAGATGGCGTTGTAAATATTTTTAAACTTGCGGCCACCGGCCAGGATAACGTTTGACGCGGGTGAAATCTATTAATATATATTTATGTCATGGTGTATGCTTGTTTCAGAAATTCATGTACTACGTGTTGAAGAGCAGCGACGTTTTAGAAGTGTTGGTACCCATTCTATACCATCTCAATGACTCGCGCGCTGATCAATGTATGTAATTATTTTGAAGATTTGTGGAACTTTTGTGTTATTAGTTAATAGCTAAATTCATTCTCAAAGCTTTTCCTGCTTATATTGGGAACGGCTTCTAATCTATCAGTATTATATGTGGAGCAACTGCCTTCAGCCTTCCACAACCCAGTGTGACGTGATACGATACTCAACGTCTCAACTCACGTCAACTCGTAATGACTGCCAAAGATCTTCAAATAGCATCTTGGACCGACGGGTAACGTGCTCTCCAAAGCTCGAAGTAAAGCTCGTTATGTTAAGATGATCACCCATCTACGGCCGATCGCCGTTAGCATTGTTTAACCTGCGAGATGGATTGGTCCTTGGAGTTTCTCAAAGATTAATCGATAGCTTAATGAAAGTATTTTTCCCCGCCCAGCCCGCGTGGGCCTCATGCACATCGGCGTGTTCATCCTGCTGCTGCTGTCCGGCGAGCGCAACCTCGGCGTGCGCCTCAACAAGCCGTACGCGGCGTCCGTGCCCATGGACATCCCCGTGTTCTCGGGCTCGCACGCCGACCTGCTCGTCGTCGTCTTCCACAAGATCGTCACGACGGGCCACCAGCGACTGCAGCCGCTGTTCGATTGTCTGCTCACCATATTGGTTAATGGTAAGTGCGTCTAAGATGGTAAGATGTTCAGGCAACAGAGACTGGTCTCACAGTTGACATTATCGTCAGACTATAAAGTTCCGAATAGGCTAACAGGAACTTATCCACCGCTATGAGCACCGCTTCATAGTAAATATTCTACAAATACGCACGAAGCATTTTTCTTTAACAATCCTCATGCGATGCGATTTGCCGTATAAGTACAAGCTTCTTCAAAGCAAGCGTTAAAAATAACCAACAAGATCTAGAGAAACTAGCCCTTCTTCCGTGTCAGTAATTTATAAGTGTTTCTGAAATTTTAAAATTGTCATACATTTCCTCATCAAATTATGTTATTAATATGCATCTTGCGTCTTCAGCGATGTATGATTATGTGACTGAATAGGCTCTGTCGGGTTGATATAAATCAAACAGTGGACTGTATTAAAATAGGATATATTGCCACGAATTACTTAGTACAAGATCGGTACATCAATTGACCGTAACAAAGAAATGCCCGTGTGCTCTCGCGGTGGTAAGGCGAGACTAGTGAGTGAGCCGGGGCGCGGCGCGGGCGCGGCCGTAGGTTCGGTGCCCCGCGACCCGCGCCTTCCCCTATATGCTCAATGGCCATAGTGATGCGCCGACAGTGACAAAAGCCATTTACAAATTTAATGTATGTTTCAGTATCCCCCTACCTAAAGACGCTATCCATGGTGGCATCTACAAAGTTGCTCCATCTCCTGGAAGCGTTCAGCACCCCCTGGTTCCTGTTCTCTCAGCCACATCACCATCATTTGGTGTTCTTCTTGCTGGAGATGTTTAATAACATGATTCAGTATCAGTTCGACGGTAAGTTGAAGACAGTGATTTTTTACTTTCTATGTGGTCTAAAAGGTAACTTCTATTTATACCGTGTCATTTCCTTTGATCTTTGACAGACGAGTAATGACATAAATGCCAACGATTTTTTACCGATGTGTGACATGACAAAAATATAACACGCAGTACTAAAGATCATAAAATTTAGTCTCTATTCTTTCATTTAATATAGCATTAACATTATTGATTGTTTTTATAGCATTTAGATATGCTTAGCAAACTTAACTAAAAAAAAGGTGAAAATTATAGGACCGGCAGGATTTGAACCTGTGACTTCTACATTCCGGACAATTGCTTTAACCACTAAGCTACGGTCGCCTCTTGCCAGGGCCGTAAATTTCTCAACTATGTGTTACGTCATTACGTGACGTCACGTTCGTCCATTTGTACCTATCTTGAGTAGGATACAAACCAACATGGCGAAGTTACATTGAGTACAAATGTTGAAAAGAATGAGCGCATACCTTATTTCAACTTCTTATTGGCTGTCCGGAATGCATAAGTCGCAGGTTGAAATTCTGCCGGTCCCATAATTTCTGTACTATTTCTTAATGTACACCTGTTTTAATAATTTGAACAGCAATATATTTGTGGTCCAGGCAACTCCAACCTGGTGTACACGATAATCCGCAAGCGCGCCGTGTTCCACAACCTCGCCAACCTGCCGCACGAGCACGGCGCCATCGCGCGCTCGCTGGCGGCGGGGAGGGCAAGGGGGGGCGTGCCCGCCAAGGCCGCGCTGCCCAGGTAACGTGCCCGCATCGTGTACTGGAATTATCAGTAACACCTACAAAACAAAGACTTACGTGACTTTTCAGTTAACAGAGGAGTTTTTTTTTTAATGAAACAAATTTTAGATATACTTCTCGCGAGGCATCTTTTTTATCTCTGGTATCACTATGAAAAGCAAATTGCCAGAAAAAATATCGATAAAAAGGTACTATCATAGAAATCTTAATAATAAGGCAATAGAAATGTCAAAGACGCGTGACCTTGTCGCCGCGCATCTGTCAAGTCAAACACAAGTGCGAGTTGAGGAATTGTCGTCTTAATGTCATCGCAAAAAGAATAATTTTGTTTGCAGGAATACAAGCGCATGAGTCTAATCGAACACAAGTGCGAGTTGAGGAATTGTCGTCATAATGTCATCGCCAAAAAGAATAATTTTGTTTGCAGGAATACAAAAAGTGGTATTTGAAAACCGGCGACATGCGTCCCAGTGTTAAAAGATAGTCGATAGCATTTCTATTGACTAGTTATTAAGATTTCTATGGGTACTATCTTTAAGTTGCCCTTCCCTATCGCTGTAGTCGCTCTATGGTTATGTTTAATTGTTTACTGGAACTTTTTAACAAAAATATAGTGAATTCAGTGATGAAGAACTTTGTGGAACTCCAAAAGAGTTGCGACAACTTGCTTCTAACACAGAAGTTTGCTTTTTTACCAGGAAAACCACGTGAAAAGTATTTGAAAGCGTACGACATATTTAATTAGTGGCGACTTACAAAAGGCCCTAAAACGCATTCCGAATTGGTATTACTGTCGTATTTCATGGAATTATTCCAGGTTAAGCAATCGAGTATGAGTTTATTTAAATCTTAATATTTTGTCACTGGAAGAGGTGAAAAGTTTTGTACAAAAAATTAATTTCCAGTTCGTGACCTCTTAAAATCTTTCGCTTGCGAAGTAGTCTTTATTAGAATCACTCGTTACGCTCGTGATTCAATTTAGGACTACTTCGCAAGCTCAAGATTTAAAATTGGCACTCAAAACAGAAATATAAACTTTTTCTCACTTGTACCATAAATAACTATATTACAGCACACATATATAGGTATAATGCTTGATTATTGTATTAGATCTCGCAGCGCAGAATCAGTGGCAGAGACTCCGATGGAAGGCTCTCGTCCCGCCCAGCCCGCGGAGCCCGGGACGCTCAACCCTACGCTCGCTGAAACACCCGGTATGAAATGACATTTTACCCAGTTTATTTATTACATATTTCCTTTCTTTAATATCCCTATTATAATAATTTCTAGAATTCATTATTAAAATTTATTTGATATTATACTAGTTTTTAGTTCTTATTTATTTTTCTTTTTAAATATAAAGTTATTCACCACACCCACTTTCTAAGTTGAACCTAAACCTATGTTTTTCGGATAGGTTTGTATGCTGCGATGACCCAGCAGATATGTATCTCCGGTAATACACAAGTCATTTAAAACTAAATTGTTGAACACACTAAAACTGTATTATTAAATGTACTTCATCAACATGAATTTAATATGGTAATAAAAAGCTTTATTTTTACAAATGGCAACAGTGAAAAATATAAAAAAAATCATCAGCATTACTAACTAATGTAATGTACAGTGGGCAACGCAATTAGGTATACAGGGCAAAAACTTCTACGCCGCCATAGTGAATACTGACTGCAATGGATATGCATACTTCCTACCCCTTGTTGTTTATCGTCAGAAGAACTATGTTTACATAGTTCTTCATGTAGTAATGGGTAGGACAACAGATGGGCAATATTTTGGGTGGGCGATCCACATTCGCAACTAGTGTTGGATGTGTTTGTGGGTCAAGTCATAGTAAAGACTTACTACACCAGTTATGGATAACAGAAGCTACATACATAAATAGTGGGTATATTACACTTATTAAATATGTAATTTACACATGCATATCCATTGCAGTCAGTTTTCACTATGGCGTAGAAGATTTTGCCCTGCATACCTAACTCGTTGGCCCACTGTACACACGGCTACCAATCAACCTATTCATGTCCATTATGCAGATGGTCTCGCGTTGTATAAGTTCCCATTGCACAATGCGAGACCAACTTTTACAAGACATGTATATCTTGATTTGTAGCTGTGTGTACTAAGTGAACATATTAATATTTGTTTAACTGTTAAATTCGCCATCCGCACGTGTGTTGCCATTATTAAAATATTAAATTTGTTTTAAAATCGCATGTGATCGTTCGTTTTGCTCATGTATTTAGTGTTTGTGATCATCGAGTTTTTTTTTTTTTTGTACTCCTCATTGCATTATTATTTCATACAGTAATACTGGTATAAATAATATAGTCGTCGCGCGTGCGAAATCGCGTAAGAATGTTTTTACACTAATTGATCGATGTCGATCGATTAGTGTAATACCACGTTAATTGCACTTCTCTATACAGGCTAATTTACAATGTTATTCAATGTAAAGTTTTACAGCGTAGTTATTATTCGATTTTGCACTGACAGACGACAAATTAAAATATCATTCAAATGAACTAACATTACGTCCACCCAACAGCAATCAGCACAATGACAGAACGGGAATCGGCCCACCCTCCCCCCGCTAGAATAGAAGGCCCAACCGACAAGTCCGACTCGCAGTCCGACACGCCGCCCGACAAGCTGGACACGGTGGAGGAGGCTGAGCTGAAGGAGCCACGGGATAGGTTACTGCCGCAGAGAGCGGGGCCTGATGGTGAGGACAGGAAAGATGATGGCGATGACATGGAGGGAGAAAAGAGGAGTGTGGCACATGTGAGTTAATTATTATAAAATTTAAATCGATACTAGCTTGCTCTCGCGGCTCCACCCAAGTGAATACCTATAGCTTACCTAAGAATCACTCTATGTATTGGAAAAAACCGCATGATTAATCCATTCTGTAGAACGCTTTATTGAGTTTATCACAAACAGAAAGGGCGGCGGAATAAATTTTATATCATAACGTATAATCACGCCTATAGGTGTGGCTGAGTTATACAACACCCACACGCTAAACTCCATGGAAGCGGGGCAGTAACATTTAACGCTGGTAAAAACGTGTGAGCAGTTACTACTTAGTATAAAGAATTCCACGCGGACGAAGTCGCGGACAAAAGCTTGTGTATAATATGTATCGATCAATGAATTTGTCAGAAGAAATTTAGAGATAATATTTTGTTCTAATAAAACACACTTTCGACTGGTAAACTTGATTTTGACACAGATAGAGTTAAGTATCTGTTTTTTATATCTCGTTTCTTATACGTTTTGCAGAGAGATAGCCTAACCACAGTAGCATCAGGCGGCATTCTCCGCTCAGACTCAGGCTCCGGCGACTGGCGGGCGTCGGCCGAGTGGGTGTCGTCGTGGAGGGGCAAACTCCCTCTGCAGACCATCATGCGTCTGCTGCAGGTCCTCGTGCCGCAGGTCGAGAAGATATGCATCGACAAGTTAGTAATCACATCACGCCTATATTATCCAGAAGGGTGTGGAAAAGGAATATAACACACACACTATAATACCTGTTATGTTAAGGACGGGTGTGATAAGAGGTGAGCCTATCACCATCTACGTGGCACAATTCTAGACTCCGTGCTAGCACTAGAATTTTTTGTGCAGAAAATTCCAAATAATAATAATAATAATTAATAATTTGGATTTTTTACATTAGATAGAACGCCAGAAGCAATTACACTATCCAATGGTCCCAATGACAGGGCCAAATACACACATTCACTCACAAGATTTGTCCCATGTGGGGATCGAACCCACAACACCAGTGCAGTGGAGAGCGGCGAGGCGACCGCTTAAACCACTACGTCACACGTGCAGACAAATAACATTTTTGCAGGTATCGAACCTTAGACCTCACGGTGAGCGCAAATGATACTGCTAGTCCGCGAGGCAGTCAAAAGTGAATAGTTATGTATAGTACTAGGGATATTTCGTTGTAAGTGCCAATCTCAAATCCTAAGTTTGTGCAGTACTCTTGAATTGAATCACTCGCAATCGCTATTGAGCAAAACTCACGAACCGAATAAATAAAATCCTCACGAGTTGAATATACTTTTTTTCACCTCTCCCAGCAAGAAAATTCCGTATTTTATTAATAAACTGAGTGCGTTTTTTAATATCACTGACGCTGCTGAAATCCTAGAAATACCTGTATCATTGGATCACTTCACAATACAACAACTTCCTAAAAATAATAGTCTCAGCTTTAATCCACTAAGCTACGGTCGCCTTTTGTCAGGCACCTTTATTTTTAATTTGAAATGTATGTCACGTTCATTTATTTGTACCTTTAATAGACTCACCACAATGCTATCTAAATCAAAGAACGCCAATAAAACCATAACATCATTTCTAGGGGCCTGACGGACGAATCGGAGATCCTCCGTTTCCTGCAGCACGGTACCCTAGTTGGGCTACTGCCGGTGCCTCACCCCATCCTCATCCGGAAGTACCAGGCCAATGCCGGCACTGCCGCGTGGTTCAGGACTTATTTGTGGGGAGTCATTTATATACGGTGAGTTTTAGACCAGATAGGCCATTTGGTTTAATCACCTTTTTACGATGTCGCTTAAATCTAGCATTTTACCGTTGATATATTTGTGTACGGTGTTGCCAGTTAAGAATATAATAAATTATATTCATATTCATATTAATTTTATTCCACAGAAATAGGGTACATACATAATGGTCTTAAAAAATAATTTGCCCAACCTATTTTGCGAAAAGTAGACGTGTGAAATTCAATTACATAGGACATAAATAAATATTACAGAAGCTTACAATAAAATCAGATTAACAATTAAAACCCCATTTTTATACCCATACCATTGCCTAATAAATTGCAACACATGAATAATCCATCCATCAAGTTCGTGTGCTTTCTTGTGTGTAAAAGTACGTCAATTTTATTATTCACAGTTATATTAATTAATCCCACAGTTATTCACTCCACAAACTATCATGAATCTTGCGCCGCGATTCAATTGTAATACACAAAAATCATGTAAAAATAACGTTTATACTGGTAAACTTAGAATCTTGAGCGTAGTGAGAGACTCAAAAGCACGAGATGTAAATCTCACTCTCTCAGATCACGAGATCTCGTGTCGAACATACAACCATTCTTTTACCTCAGCAGCTCGAAATACTGCCTCGAAATAGTCCTGCTTAGTTTGAGATTAGATGACTTGGTTTGAAAGTCACACAGTGCTCGATTTAATAGAGTTTTCGAAAAAACGAGCAGTGCTGACTAAAATTACTTGAAGCAAAAATGAGACTTATTGCTCACTATCTTCATACAATAAAGGACGACTTTTCGAACTGCTGAAGTGAAAACATTATTTATTGGACAATGAGGCTATAAAATAAATATAAACCATACAAGTTTGAACATTTGAATGTCTAACGACAGCTGACCGTACTAAAAGTTGTATTTATTTTTCCAGAAACGTGGACCCGCCGATATGGTACGACACAGACGTCAAACTATTCGAGATCCAGCGAGTATGAGGTGTATCTCTGCCTATACTCTCGAACCAACGCGTGATCATTCCGGACTGGAGTAAGATAAGCTATCTTAAGTTATTCTATTCTATTAGTGTTCACTGTATATGCCACGAATTTGTAGATCATTGCTTTTTGCGATAGACATTTCGGGGAGATTAAAACTGAAAAAAATTAAGAATTATCTGATTGTGAATTAGTGATGCAACAAATTTAGTCGTTTAACAGAGACTCGATTTAATTTTTACGTTTCCAAGACTGGACTAGTCTTTTAACCATTCAAGCTTTGAGTTGCAAAGCTAAAACTCGAAAGAAACTGAGTCGCTGTCGTTTAGGCGTGTCCTTAAAATGCTTAAATGACTTAAGCGACTCGGAATCTCGTGGAATTTTCCTCAGATCAACATAATGAAAATTATTAAGCTTTTTAAACCTTAAAATATTGTATACGAGTAGCACAACAGTATGTGTAGTCCGGTCATGCCGTTGTGGTTTTTGGTCTGCTACTAAAATGTATTAATGTATATTTAAAAAAAAACTACTTAAAGGACTTTAGGAAGGATATTAGACTCAACGACTTCATAATTCGTTTAAGGCACGTGAGCTGTTCAAGTTTTATTAATCCTCTTTGAGTTGTTTAGTAAAACGATTGAGTCTTATAATTAAAGACTGGCAACTGGAATCATCTTTGAACACTCAAATGAATCTAGTCTTTCTTAAAGAGCGACTGAGTTTCTTGCATCACTACTTATCTCTGTGCGTCTTAGCATATTACGTCATGACACGATGGGACATTTAGACAAACGATGCCATGGGGCTGCTCTTATAGCGAGCGAGATGACAAAAAATTACATCATGGCATTTTGTTCAATTTTAGAGTCAATATTGTTCAGGTTGGCAAATCTGTCTCACATACATAACAAAACATAACATCACGCCTATATTACATAGAAGGGTGTGGCAATGTTGTACATTACCCACACTTCACCTGTTAGACACAATTCCAGCTCCGTTTTGCAGGCAGCTCTCACAACAATGACAAAATTGTACGTCGTTTTTAACCGACTGCGTCAGAAGGAGGGTTATGTTTTTCTAAGACTGTTATAGCACCATAGACTACAGCGCTAAGGGAGGACAACCTAGAGTGATTTGACTATCTACAAAGACACCAACGGCAATAGCCGGAACTAAAATTAAATATGAATATTTTGTCTATTTCTCCTTCTATTTTCATTTAGTACCGGAGATTGGCGTTGGAGATGAGCGACGGCGCGATGTCTATCCTAAAAACATGAATATGGCATAATGCCACAGGCATTAAGTCCGCCTAAATGTACCCTTTTCTGTATAAGATTAAATAAATAAATCAATGTGGTATTTATGAAATGAAAAATGTCAAGATGTACATCTTGACATCTTTCATATCCTTGCATCGACATGTCGTGTCGCATCGTGGTTTTTGACTTTGCCTTTGTGTGCAATAAATGAAAGAGCATAATAAAAAAAAAATGAGAAATAAAATTTAATTTATATTTTAATTTAAATCTCTCTGAGGAAATTTGCAGGAGAAAACCTTCTACTTATCTCATGGCAATGATACTCCGCACCTCACGTCTCAGCTAAATAGGTTTTATTTGTAAACATAAAATAGTTTTATCTTTTAGGTAGCTACTTTAATACCAATATTGTTTTCACAAAATAATATAAAAGGGCGGCGAATTTAGTTTTTTAGATATTAGTATAAAAAGAGAAACGCGGATTGCACGTTAATAGATTAGTTTAGTCAATTGAACAACATCTCAGAGTCAGCATTTATGGACCACGTCTGTACGCTTTACGTGTTTCTTATATTATTGTCTAGAGAGCCCGCCATCACTCATTGTCGATATGCTCCGAGGTTCAGTTTGACAGCTGACCAATAGGATGAAGAATATTTTGTCTATTCCTCTGGCTGTTGTTGTCGACCATGAGTGATGGCGCGGGCTATATCTTGTAACTGACAGCTAGTCATATTTTTAATCTGTGTTTAACCATAGAGAACTATAAATTCTTCTTTGTTTATTAAATAATGAATTAAATTTTTTTTTTTTGTTTTTACGTAATAACTGGATTAATTTAGCAGGCAGAAATAGTACATACTAAATTAAGTTATCTTTAGTTTACTAACAAGTCGAAACTGAAAATACTATGTATCCAAGTTTATCTGATTATCGACACGATTAATAAGTTTCGGCTTCAAATGTCAAATGTAAAACAAATTAATGAAATAAAATAAAATACTAGCTGAAATTTTTGATGTTTATAGTTTTAGACAGTTTGTTTGGAATCAGAAACAAAATCCATTCCTGCAGTTTAATTAAACAATACGAAAAAACATATGTTTTCTGAACGACCTGACTGCTTTAAATGTTCCATTTGTGTGAAAGTGTAAAAACTATTTATATCTACTGATATCAGCTCTTATGAAATATATAATAATAATGTTTTTTTTATAATAAACGAAAATAATGACAAGAAAATATATGACAAATGTAAATACATTCCATATTATATTACAGAATTGTGTATGTCGACGTTTTAAAGAAAATGTAAAATAAATATTATTCTATACTTATTAACAAATAACTGCTAACTATTTGTTATTGTTTATGTACATGACACATTTAACTTTAATATAAAAATTGTGTGACTTTACGTCTGCCTCAATTAGTAGGATGTTGCCCTTTCAGATGCTTAAAACTATCTCTTTACTAGTTTACATCTAAATAAGTACAGTAGTTGAGGTGTTAGAGGGCAACAAAGAGACCGAGTTATTTCCGCGTCTATAATATCAGTTACAATTATAATTTAATACAAGAAGTATTAAATTATAATTGTAACTGATTATATTTATAGCATTTAGCTATGTGATCTTAAAATAATTTTACGGTCATTTAATATTTCAAAATATGTTAGTTTGGTCACACACTCTGTAAAATCGAATAACATCAATAAATAGGGATTTTTGTCATGTACATTAGTTATATTTCTCTCTTTTAATGCACTATCACACTATTTATATTGTTAATGAACAAGGGCTTTAGAAATAAAATGCAATTATCTATAACTAATTATTTTTAACATTTCGAATTAATGTTTATTACTATAGATTGATGTCTATAAATCATATAAATAAAAGAAGTACAGATACTGTGTTCACTTTTTAAATAATTTAGAATGAAATGCATTTTTTTTAATAGTCGTGTTTAACTGAAGCCCGCTTTAGTATTACTTGTAATTTATAATTTATTTATTGATACAATCACTGTACTTAATGTTATGTAAAATAGAAAATATATAATAATGTGAGCTTCATGACTCATTTATTTGTTATTTGCCCGTCCTTATAATTTTTACCGTTATTTTTTTTCAGGGTAATTTCGAAGTATTTTTTTTTGATGATTTTCCATCGAAAAAGCTAGTGGAATGTCTTCCACCATATTCAATTAAGAGCTAATACAAAATATAAAACAGGAGGCATAATACGATTGTTTACTGATACCGAATATTGAGATAAAAAGGCTATTCGACAAAGCGGGGCGTGAATGCTAGTCAATAATATTTTTATTTATTTTCTCCACATTATCTTGGGGCTATCGCTCGGAGTAAAGAGGTTATTATTCAGTGGGTTGTTGTCATTTTAACATAATCAAGTCATTGATCTGGCTATTGGAAAGCATAGTTTAATGAACTCTGATTCGTACAAACAATCTGTCGTCACGTGATGTCAGTGCAACGCCATCTATAATTATAAGAAAAATAGAATTCGAATACTGGCAACATTACAACTTGGGAAAATTGTGTAACTGTCACTAGAGAGGTTTTAAAAAGGTGCGTATTCGGGGAAGTCATATAAATGAGCATTATGGCGAGTTTTTTTTGATCTGGTCGTAACCATAGACCATACTCCACTCAGTACAAAACCGCGAACCGAAAGGGATGTCACATTCTGCGAAAGACGTTAGTGCGAGCGAAAGGTCCGATTTCATTATTCACTAAATCGTAATCGAGGGGTATAGCAGAACAGAATCACTATTTTTGAGATGACTATATTTTCTACAATTTGATATCTTGCTTTTTTGCCTCTGTTCGATCCTTTTTCTGAGATATCTTTTTTTATAACGTAATATAATAGGGTACAATACAATATTTTTTATTGTACACCAAAAACATAAAGATAATACAACATAAAATATTAAACGTACAATCGGCGGTATTTTTGCTGTAGGGAAGTTTAAAATAAAACGGAAGAATCACAGTTTACAATATTTATTAACCAAGCGCCTGTTATATAAGACGAACCGATCAGTCCCCTTCTAAAGGATAATAAAAACAATAATATTGCAACGCCAACCAATCGAATAACTAAAATACATCACATTCATTATACCCTAATATGACTAGAATTATTATTAAGTATAATTTGTTGTACTGCAGTACGCAATGTTTTGTATACTTGGAAGGAACTTAGCCTGTCACACACAGCCAAAAGTAAAACTACATCAAGTAAATTCTTACATGATCATGACCGAATATAAAAGTAACAGATTTCAACGTGAAGATCGAATAGAGCTGTCACTTTAATTTGTTTGTGTTATATGCATTGCATAGCCGGGTAACGTTAATCAAATAGTTAACTTCGTTAATGGTTAATCCGCTACAAAAACGTTAAGGCGTTACATTTAGGCAGAATTAACGCAATGTAACGTTAATAGTTAATCCGTTAATATGTGTAAAATTGCATCTTTATATCGTTGCGTTAGTGAACTTATAAATCCTGTTGGTTTAGGTTCTGATAGTTAACCCATTAAAATGTGTAATTTAATCATCGGGCATAAGGTGCATATTCCCCTTCATGAACATTAACAAATGTTGAAGTTTGTTGAAGTTCATGGCGAGGTTCGTTTTTGTGATGAAATGACTTTACCCGTGAAAAAAAGATATTCAACTGCAGCGCTTGAGGGTGTAGCAGTATTGTATTTAATGAATAGACATATGAATATCTGTTCCCGTTACTCTTAGAACCGGCGCTAAATAATGAAATAATCAAACGAAACTAATCTCTTCGCAGTTTTCTTTCTCACTCAGACGCGCCGGCTAAATATAATTTGTTTTTGTTTCACTCGCTGCCACGCGATTAACGGACTTCTGCATATTAACGGAAGTTAACGTGTTTTAAAAGTTAACTTAAAAGTTAATCCGTTAATCAAAATGTTAACTTCGTTAATTAACGATTAACAGATTAACGAGTTAATGCCCAGCTATGTGTATTTAATTATTATTCTACGTAACGTCTAGTTGAAGTATGTGAAGCGGCCATCAAGATTATCTTGTACCCACTCATCATTTCAAGTCTCGTAGAGCAATGGGAAGGTTAGTCTACTCTCAAATAGTTGCACAGTCGAGCTCATATCCAGTTATCAACCCATTATAAAGTAATAAGTTTCACATTTTATACTCTTATGATCTACAATACCACTTCACTCTTCTCGCCAACTAATACCGCCTGTAGGCAAAAGCGACATTAATTCAAATTCTTCGCCATTTCTTAGGAACCTACCTATAATAATAAAAGTTAAATCAACGAGAAGAGAAGTTTACCAAAACTTTAAAATTAGATTTTAACTATCAAATTAACAGTTTTTGCCTCAATCATAACATTTAATATTACTAAAAGAAAAACCGTCAATTTTGCCTAATGGAAGACTTAGTAAATAATATTTTTTTTATTTCATAATGAATTATATTTATCCAATAAATGCTCCATATACTCTCAATAAAAAAGCTAACGGCATTCACATTTTTCCTATTACACATTAACGTAGTACAGTACAACAAACATTATCAATTCGCCATTTGCAAGATCTATTTAATAAATCTTTTTAAGCCTCTGTAAACCTCCGCCACATTGGGTTGCCAGATACAAACTTATCTCTTATCCAATGTTGCCACGTGTATACTAAACATTTTCCTAATAGTTGTAACGTTTTAAAATGTAAATCTTTATGCAAAAAACTACCTATAGTTATGGTGTTGTGCGTTCAAGTTGATGAAAGAGAAAAGTTTTTGCTCTCTGTGAGTAATTTCCAAAATTGCTACTATTTTATTTTCATTCGTCCACTTCATATAACCGAATCTGGCAACCCAGTTTTCTTTTATGCTCCGCCACGCGCATTTGGACTGAGATTTATAAAACGAATTATTGAAGATATTTGTGTTATCGATTAAATACATACTCAAAATGAATCGTATATTACTTAGTTATTTCATATTCTCACTCTAGGCAACCCTCAATCTATAAATTAAAATTATAATTATTAGATCCAATTTCCAGTTCTCTATGCGGTTTCGGATACTTAATTTTATAATTTTTCATACAAAATTGACATTTCATCTGTCAAAAAAATCCAAATGGCTACCAGATACTTGTCCAGAACTTGCGAAACTGAGCCATAGAGTTCAAATTCGTTTTATAACTCCAGCCTATGATTGTAAAAATACATAATGTTTACACCAGACATACTAAACTATACGATCTATATCTAAACATATACAGAATAAATGGGGTTTAGATCCATCTCTCTATGCGTTATATGTCATACAAAACTAGATCCGAGATTAATCTAAAAAATATTCAATATTTTGTCGATTATTGAACACCGTATTATTGTTATTTACAACTTTAAAATCGACATGCGCGATGGTAAAACTCCTAATCTATACAATGACGATAATTACATCGAGATCGATCTAGTTACGGACAGAAAAAGTTAAGTTACATTGTTCCTTCATTTTGTTCCTATACGACCGGTGGTTGTCATCCGTACCCAGTTTGTATACATTCTCTCTCATTTGATGGGGTAGTCTTCACATTGACGTATTTTGAAATTAATACATTCTTTGTCAATTTTTATTTTTTTTGTATCTTTATTTTATTAAAAACCTATAGGCATGTAAGTTATTTTATGGGGTAACTCCAATTCCATCATCAGCATAATGAATATTAAGCTAAGTTTTACCAATTTTAATTTAGGTTTTTCGCATTCCTAGCTGGTTTTATTTACTATAGAATTATAGAGTTGTCCCATAAGAATAAATTCAATTTTACATTTTTAATCTTATGTTACTGAAAAATTTTGATGATTTATTTTATCTGTGCCAAACTGCAAACATTGAGGGTAGTCAAAAATCTTTGTAATCTAAGGCAAGGGTGGGCAAAAATTTAAAATGGTGATGAGGGGCATATTATAATTTATCGATAATTTTGGGAGTAATGGTCAATCCGACCATTTGTGAGTCAGGATATAATTGTTTTACATATAGACTAGGAAAGGGTAAGGTCTAGGAGTGGCTAAAAACAACTCTTAATTAAATTTGGACAAAGTTGGACATTTATCTTTTTTAAATCTAACAAGCCATTGACTATCAAACAATATTTATCAAGTTAAAAAAATAATAAACATTTTATTTGCTAAGTTTTGTACAGTTTTGGCTCAATAGAAACAACTGGCATCATTCAACATCAAAGTTGTCATACCAAAAAATGTTGGCACAGTATTGCCAAAACAAAGTTTAAAATTACCTTACCCGTGTGGAACAGTCTATATGATGAACTCCTGGCTCACAGGCGCGTGTAGCTAGCTGAGCTCGGAGTAAGCTGGTGGTGGTGGACTGTCGCGGCCGGGCATGAGGACTGCGATCTTGTACGGAGGAGGTGCTTCGGGGGACTCTGATTGCTGTGACCGTTCTGACGATTGAAGAAGCGTGGCCAAGGATATGTCGTCTGATGGTTCTGACGGTGGCGGCTAGAATGGGAAGCAGATTTCATATTGTTAAATGTTTGCTTTGGTTTCCACTCAAAAAACATAATGATGGACTCTGGTATTTTGTGTTCACACTCTGGATCTTTAAATAATAATCAGCATTTAAATAAACTGTTCTAAATCTAAATACAGTGTTAGATATGGCTTCAATCAATGATATTATAGAACTATAGATATGTTACGTTCATAGAAATTACGATTTAAATCCGTTCCGAGCTATTCCAAATTGCACACATTGACAAATGTAACTGATAAGTAAAACAAAAGATACGAAATAGCACGCAAATGAAAGAGATAGCTATAGTTTTAATGATTGCACTTCAAATATGTTTCTTTTGCAAAGAGTAAAATTCATAGTCGCAGAGTGGACACTTGAGTACATAGGTAAGAAATAAAACATCTTATAAAAAGTAAATCATATTTATTGAAAATGTATACAATGAAATAATTAATAATGAAAGAAACGAAATAAAAAACATCAGTTAAATACCTTCAAAGAGATTTAATTTATTTCTTTTTTGTCTCTTGGAAAGTTTTTGAATTTCGGGGTTATTTTTATGTGCGGAATGGAGACGAATATTTGTGTATTTATCAATTATTGTTTTAATGAGATGTACTCGATGATTTAAAATGGGTGCCTGATGTTTTGAATGTTCGAACAGTGAGTCAAAAACATTAGAATTCAGAAAGGTTTTTAAAATGCGGTACTTTAATTTATCTGCGTCTTCATTGCTAGCAAAATGTACTCCTTTTTCATTTAAATGAGATTTTATGATAAATTCGGCTTTTAAACAAACAGTAAAAAGATGTTCTGATGCATAGCACAGGCCTCCCATATCTCTTATTGTAACTAATTTGTGGAACCACAATTTTTGATTAGTGTATAAGGCATCAACACAGGTTTCACACTTAATAGCTTTTGACAATTTCCGTGCAATCCAACCTGATATATAGCCAGTTATTTGTTTGATTGATTCTGAGCAATTTTCATTATTGAGTATTTCAGCTAGAATATTAATATTATTGTCAGAGATTTTATCACTAGGTGTAGAAATGTCAGATTTTTTTTCATCTACGTCGATAGCACGAAGACCTGAAGAAGAGTTAATATTTAAAATGGCAGAAGATGAGCAGGTGAGTATAGGAATATGTTCCAAAGGAATACAATTGCCACTAAAGGAACTCCGTAATTCTAAATGATTGAAAATTCGTTTGTATAATGCTTTAAATTGTATGGTATTCGGGTTATTATTATATCCTCCTTGACGCCTAATAATTCCAAAAAAACTTTCGATATGGTCTTGGCTTAATCTATAAGTCGCGATGTATCTTAATACGGGTGTAGCTGAAATTACATAAGTTAGGAAAAGGTGTTTTAAACTCTGAATACAAATTAGAAAGCCCAAAAATCCGGTTTTAGATTTACATTCAACTATAGCTTTTTTGATATATTAAATACAATTCTATTTCTTACGGTTCGCCTTATTTTACTATAAATCCGCAATGACAGAATGTAATCTTTGGCTTTATCTAAAAACTCTATAATCTGCTTTGCATTACTTGGAGAAATGGGCTTTTTAAAATCATATTTTCCAGAGGACCTGGAGTTAAAAACGTCAAATAAATCATTAAATATAGATATAAACTCTACTTACTGTTGGTTGTGTATTCCTAATTTTTGAGGAAATTATTAGTTGCTCACATAGTTCTAAAGCACGGGCTATACTTTTGCTAAATAGCTGTGTGGCTAATTTTACCTTCATTATCTCGTTGCGGAAGTTTATATGCCGCTTCGTCAGTTTATTAGCAAAGTTTAACCCTTGACTGCTTTGAAGCTGATTTAAAGCTGTAATTAGGTTCCATCTTATTTCTGTATTATTGTTGCCGAATATGACTTTTTTTGATTCGAAGGTATTACGGACCAATTTTATCATTATGGCATGGGTCTAATATGACAGCTACCTCTATGCCACACTCCGGGTGCAAAAAAGTAGTTTTTAAATCACTTGGTCTTGCGAGATTGCAACCTAAAATATTAGCAGCGGCTAAATTACTAGGACAACCGTCAAATGTAACCGCCGCAACGTCAGCACCTGCATCGTAACATTTGCTTATACATATGTTAATTAAATTTGCCCGTGTTTCCGCTGATAGACGCTTAACAAAAAAATAACCCACTGGCATCTTCCAACTTTCATTTAAACCAACTAAAATGAAGACATATACTTGAGTTGCAATTTCGATGTTATGGTTGCATTCAATGCCAAAATCAACAAGACCGTCGGTTTTCTTGCCCGTCCACAAAGTTTGATGACGGAGCGCCATTTCATCGGCTACAAGGGTACATAATAATCGTTTGCCTGATAATGAACTCTTTTTCCTTAACATATCAAAAGCTGGCTGAGTAAATCCAGGTGAGGAAGAAATATTTTCATACCACTTGGATAACACACGTGGGTGTGGCAAAGCAGTATGAAACACGCCTCTTACATATTTATAGGCAGCCGAAGAATAAAAATTAAGTGTGAGTGCAAATTTTCTAAGAGCGGGGGGATACTTTGCTCGATAAGACTTTTTTGTATTCTTTTTTAAATATATTCTATTTATCAAATCGATGACTTCGCTTTTTAAATTTAACTGTAAAAATTGTTCTTTTGAAATGTAATCTTTTTTCTTTAAATCCTTTAATATAACTGCAACACTAGCTATCCTTTTCTTCAATCTTTTATTACATTGTGTAAGGGTTTTATTTTTTTTCTGTAACTGGGTATTTTGAAATGTTAATTTACGCACACGTTTTCTTATCGCTGACTTTCTTGGTGTTTCTAAAATTTCTTCCAACTCTGGCAAACTGACATTGTCTAGACTCGACGGAGAGTTCTGAGCATATTGATTTTTTTGTTCCTGAAAAAAAGAAAATATTATTATGTACAGTCGATCACTGATTAAGTACTGCCACTTTTTCTTGTATCAATAAATAATCTCTTTTACCGATTGCCTAAGCTACATACGTACATAAATACGGCAAATTTAGTGAACACAATAAAATATATATCAATCCCGCGGCTTGCGGGATCGCGATTTTGATGCGGGATTGGATTCCCTATTTGCAGCAATAATTATGAAGTCCAAAAATACCTACCTACGACTGTACCTATGCTGACCAAACAAATTAAACGTGAATGAGAATGAAAGGCAACAGCTACATACTAATTTAATTATCTTTATACATAATTATATTTACCTCTATACATGGAACAGCATTTTTTTTAGTAACGTTCGTCCTTTTTTCGAAACATATTTGTAAGTACTTTTGAAGTGATTGCTACAGATTCTGCTGCTTTTTGATGGTGTCCAGTCCAGTTCGCTTCTTTGTTCACGAACAATTGCTATCCAATCTTGTAGTCTGACCTGATCACTCGGAAACCTTAAAGAAGAATAAAACAATAATACTCCTAAATTATCAGTATAATTTATTATAAAATTAGCCTTCCGCCCGCGGTTTCACCCAATTTCAACAATTCTTAATTATAGGCATTTAAGTCACCATCAATAATCGATCGATTCTGCACTAACTAATCTATGTCCGCAGCGCACGCATCCTTATCGCTCTAACGTCAAAACAATATTGCTTTCTCTTTCTTAACTTGAACATGGCGCATGGCGTCTTGATTGTTTGCATAAATAATTGAAAAAATAAATACTAAATAATTTTGCATACTCACATGTGGTAAGAGATCCCTTGTATTTTGTTTACTTTAGAGTCATAATTGGTACACTTTCGAAACACACACGATGGCATTTTTTATTTATTTTGGTAAGAACACAGAACTTACGGTGTGGTACGCACGTGACTGCGCTCGACGCAGGCCACACGCAAACTAAACACAAGACGTCCCAATTGGGACGTATTTGAGTATTCACAGCGCGAGCGCTTATAACATATCTGCTTTTGTTTTTATATAATATCATTGGCTTCAATAGTCAGGCAGTACTGCAGACGCTGACTTTTTAAAACATTGCCTTCAATAAAAATAAGAAATTGTTTAGAAATGCCTTCGGTCTCAAGAGTTAGGGAGCGCCGCAGGCGAATTGAAGTATTTTTTTCAATCAAAATAAGAGAATTCTTCTTTTAAAGATTTTTTCAAGGGGATTTTACTTTCAAGTTTTTTTTTTTTGAAGAGAAAATCCTGCTGAAAGTCCTAAGTGGGGTATCGATAATGATTTCGAGGGAAAAGTCCGCTACTGATGATGAAAGAAGCTGCGAGTAGTCGGTTAGTACTCACGTGGCGGTCGCGGTCGCGCTGCGCCGTGGAGGACACGCGCTCGGGCGTGCGCGGCGGCGGCGGCGGCTTGGCGCGGCACAGCGACAGCGCGCAGCCCACGCCGCACACGCACGCCACGGCCGCGCACACCACGCCCGCCTCGCCGCCGCCCGCCGCGCCGCCGCGCTCGCGCACCACCTGCGGCACGCGGGTCTTACACACAGCTTCACGAGCGTCCGGCTCGAAGGACCGATCTTTAAGCGCTTGTCCTTTGAACGATTTTATTGCCGTCTATCTAAAGTTCTCACGTAAGAGGAAAGAAGATATTTTGTGCTACATATGGGAATAACTTTCTTTCTTTCTTGCTACTTTTATGAACTCACCTGCCGATCGAAATAGTACTTAGCTCCAGCTAAGAACACGGTAGCCAACGCAAACGAGACGAGCATTCCGAACTTGAGATGTGGGGCCATCACTGGCGCAGGGTTGATGCCCAGCGCTGCGGTCCGAAGTAAAGTGTCGGGGGTGACGGACCGAGCTGCCGCTAGGCTCGCGATGGTGGGTTGGGGGGGTTCCGCTGGAATCTCCACGTATAGGCTTGGCTCGTCAGGCTGCCGCCGGGAGGAGTGCACCGCTGGCATTGGTGGAGGCCTGACGTCAAGTTTTATTTTTAATTATAATATATGAGTTTATCAGTCAATGTTACGTCTTTATTTATTTTTTTTATTATAATAATATTGTTTACATTGAGTTAATATTAATATTAGTATAATCTCAATGAATAAGTTTTTCTTTTCTAATCTATATCTAGAATTAACGGAATTTTTCTTTACGTTGAAAAATTATTATCTTCGCTGCAGGTTTATGAGGCCGAAGCATAGCATGGTCCTGTTTAATGAAGTGTGACTGATGTTGTAGTACGTACCCATAATGTCGATGCGTGCGGTGCGGGCGGCGCGGCGGACAGTCGACGGCGGCGAAGCGGTGCACGGGCGCGGCCATGCCCTTGCGCCCGCCCGCCGCGCCCGGCCCCGCGCACACTCGCCCGCGAGCGCGCCCTGCGGACACATGGCAACGTCATGTATGTCCCCTTGGCGTAGAAGGCAGGAGGAAGTGTTACTCAAGAAAGGTAGAGTTAAAAACTTTTTTGTTGCTCGTTTTTGCTCTATACTGGTCACCGGGTTGAAACTCATGACTTGTGATAGCTAGACAGTTGATTTTTTTACAGATATTGGATAACTGTTGCCGCTATAAGAACAAATAGTAAAATCCGAATAAAGTCAACATTTAGGGGAAGGAGCTTCCATACAACAAGTGTAATTTTTTGCCCGTTTCAGCTCGACAGTTATAACTTAATATTTAGTAATATATTTAATTTAAAATAAGTAATATTATTAAAATGAAATAAATACTAAAGGGGACCCTTTACAACAGACATGATTTTTTTGCCGTATTATTGATAATAGTATGAAATCCTTCGTACGCGAGTCCAAATCGGTTTATATTTATTTGTTAGATATATATATTAAATATGTACATTTTTAAATATATATTACAAAAAAAAAACATTAAAGAAATAAAAAAATAGTGCCCCACCGACATCGGCACCAGGGACCAAGCTGCCGGTGGTTAGAGCTACAGAGTGAAGAACCTCCCCACTGTACGCGCCGTGTGCAAAATAATATATTATTCATTATTATTATTAGCATGTAGTGTCCCACTGCAGCGCAAGGCCTCCAATTTTACTATGTCCAAACTCTCTTTTTAAATTTAATGTAGGTACATACATTTTGTTATTTAATAACCTATCGACCTTCTAAGTACCGCAATTCCGTAAAATTATACACATCATAGCATGCCGATAGAACTATTCGAAAATATTTTAGTCCGAAAATAGTTCAGTATTGTTAGTTAATTACATTCCCGGACGCGCGTGTTAAGAATCAATTAACACCTGGGCAATCAACAGTCTTCATTTATCTTCAAATTAATAGGTTTCTTCCTAGGAAAAAAAACTAGACCGAGCTCTATGTTTTATGTGCTAACCAGAATCGTAGTTCACAAATAGCGTGATCTCCAAAGCACCTGGATACTTGTGGTTCCTGCTCGAAATTGTAGCACCACTTTTTTACATACCGGCAGAGATGGAAGATGGCACACGGTGTCGGCCGGGATAGGCACACTGGCTTCGTTTATCTATCCAAAAATGCATCGGAACGCCTCGCTGCTGCTGCCGCACAAGATCTCTTTAAACGAGCCTCAATGCATCGCGCGATCGAATACCATTGTACGGAAGTACCTGGGAAAGGAGTTTTATCAAATAAATATTGGACAATACCTTTGCGTGCACGAAATCCACAACTCGTTCGCAGGAATCTCTGTGCAATTTTATAAACTGCTTGTTATTTTTCTTATTTTCCTTTTTAGGGTTCCGTAGTACGTACAAGGAAGCCTTATCGTTTTGCCACTCCTCTAAAAGCTAAACCGTTATCTTTAAAACTCAGAAATAAATCACAGTGATTGTATCCACTATAGTTTCTTTTCAAAAAAAAAAAAAGGAAAACTATGGCTACGTAAGCTTTATTAGTTCAAGAGTATTATGAGCCCAAATGGTCTCTAAAAGCTAAACCGTAAGCTCTAAAAGTCAGAAAAAAATATAGTGGCTACGTTAGCTTTATTAGTTCAATACTCTTGAACTAATAAAGCTAACGTAGCCACTATATTTTTTTCTGACTTTTAGAGCTTACGGTTTAGCTTTTAGAGACCATAAGGCCCCAAATGGTAAAATTCAGTTACTTGTAAAATAACTTGACTTGTATGTTTGTAATTTTAATTGGATAAATACGAATAATGAAAAAAATAAATACGGAAATGACTAACTACGGAACCCTATTGCGCTTGTCCCGACAAAAACTAAAGAACCACCTTATTTAAAGGGGTTATGAAACGGTAATGAAACAATAAGCTGTGGCATTAAGTTCACAGGATCTTATCTATGTACTACTTAAGCATAATTATATTCTATTTTAGTACTGTAGCATTAAGTGACATTTGGTGCCCTTAATGATAAAGTTTACCTGTGTCAAATACCAGACAAGTCTAGTGAATCATTGTACGTACGTAATTACCATCACCTACGCGGACTACCTGACTCACTATGTAATACGTACTACGTCATTAAATAATACGTAAGTAGGTACATTATGTAAATACATATTATTTTTATACTAACTTTTGCCCGCGACTTCGGCCGCGTGCAATTCGTTGTATTAAGTAGAAGCTGCTCACGAGCTTTGACACGCTTAGACTCTAGCGTAATGAAAAATATTTTAAAAGCTTTTTTTAAAAGTTGAACTATTAAGCACACAATTAAAGCCAAGATATCAAACAAACCAACAATTTATCGTCCGCGATCTCGTCTGCGTGGTACGTACATCCCATATTACTGACGTCGCAGTCGTTTAAAAAAAAGGAGTACATCTCCTTTTTACCAAACTTGCCAATGCAATATTTTCGAAACCGAAGTTTTTTTGTTCATACAATATCAATATGTATCTTAACATCGATAACCGCATCTAAGCAGCGATAGCTGAGTGGGAGACAAGATCAAAAGTCTCGGGTACAAACCCACAGCAAAAACCTCTGTCTATGAATCGTCGTAAAAAATCGTCTTTTTTAAAATATGTGTGTATTTATCATATAAATGATTAAATTATTACTCGCTAACAGTGAAAGAAAACATCATGAGGAAACCTTCATGCCTGAGAGTTCCTAAAAAGTGCTCGAGGGTATGTGAAGTCCACCAATCCGCACTTGGCCAGCGTGGTGAACTATAGCCTAACCCTTCTCATCATGAAAAGAGGCCCGCGAGCCTAGCAGTGGGACATGTATTAGATACATAGCTGCTCTTATTAAACGTATAATTGTGTTAGTGGATCACTGATTTAAGCATGGAGTATATTTAAAATCAGCGAGTTTATACCACCAACGAATAAAATAAATCGAAGCAGCTATAGCGAACTAGGTCAAAGTGTGGGGCATGGCAACAAAACAGTGTCAGCTGTTATTTTTCATTCAGAGATGAGCTGTTAAAAATATACTCCCTTAGGTAAATTGGTAATGTTTAAGGTAAGTTGGTCATTGTTTGTACTATCGACAACAATATCTTTTTGTGATAAATTTTAAATTCAGGTAATATCCTGTAATCCAAAGAGTAAATGAAGTCGTTAAAAAGAGTTCAAAATGTGTTTTAGATCTTAAAATTCAACGGTTGTTTAATAATAAAAATGTTTATTGAATAAATTAAATGTAATGATTTTACTGAAAACTTTTTTTTGAAGGAACATACAATTAAAGTAAAACTAAAGATTTTATTTAAAAGTGACTATTTAATAAATTAATTACATTAAAATTAAATCGTTAAATAACAAAGAATATAAATTATTTTATCTAATTAATTGAGTAGATGGTATTAACTTAATGCAAAATTAAAATCACAGGTAAATACTATACCTTTTTATCTATATATTTCACACTTAGAAAATAGGTCAATGACGATTATCAACTGGGAATTTATTATAAAATATTTGCCTAATATTTCATCCATTCATAAGTTTTTTTTTGTATATTCACACAAACACCTCAATGTAAAACGTTCTCACTGGTTAGAAAATATTTACACTATCTAAATACTTGGCTCTTACATTAGGAAATTCATCTAAAACGTAATATTTTAAAAATACATTAAAACAAATCTTCAATTCACTTTTGCACTTGACAGCCATTTGTGGGCGGGGTGCGCGCGCCAAGCAAAACAATCGGAACTACCAACCATCCCTTGATACTGAAATCAATATTTATTCTACTCAACGTTTTTACTAATTAATTTCTTGTGAATTATTCTGAGCCGTCTGTGCAAAATTAGATTATTTAAAATGTATCTGATTTTTATGTAATTGCGCATAAATATTATTTTGTTAACAAGGAACCAAAAATAGGATGGTTCAACATGTGAATCTACAATGTTCTATTAACACACGCATTCACCTTAGTGTTAGGGACATATTTAGTTCTTATGTATGCTTTCTTTAGCCAATAATTATTTACACAAATAAAAATAAACAATTTAACGCAATAATAAACATTTAAGAAACGTAAATAACTGATAAAAAAATACAAATAATTTGAATTGCCGCTGAAACTTAGTCGTAATTTCCGGAACATTCTAGACATGCGCACACATGCGTCAAATTCTTCTATCGTTCAAGAACAAAGGCATATATATATTGTTGTAAAACTTAGCAGAATTTAAATTTGATTACACAAATATAATTTAACATTTAAAATAAAATTATTTTTTCCAAATTATTGACTGAAATATATTTTAGACATTATTAAAGGTTTAGTGTGGACAATCTTAACAGTCCAACTTGTTTCTGAACGTACAGATAATGTTATAAACCCCCCCCCCCCTCCACATACAATAAATAACAGTAATCAGAAAATCTGGAAGTAGAACTGGAAGTGGAAAACGCGTTTGAATCGAAAGAAATCAACAGTTTTGTGTTTATGAAGAGATAAAATTTACGGTTAAAATGATGTCTTTCTCAAGGCGTAGAAGTGCTGAAACGGTTAGAAGTGACCACCAACAGCAGACTATTAGTGAAAAGCGTCAAGCTCGTATTCAGAGAGCCCCGAAGCCGTTTTGCAAATGTTTTGACGACAGCAAATCTAGTAGCACAAAATATGGTAACGATGTTTGCCAGTGTGGGGAATATGCTAATGGTACGTACGATTCCTTGTTATGTATTTTAAGTAGTTGTGATGTATTATTTTTAGGGTCGAGCAAAGTATATTATACGTGGTATCTTTGATTCTGTTTCTTCCACTTGAGATTTGCAATTCGTAAACATTGGTGTCATTTGAGTAGCAGTAGTTATAATATGGCACATATCGCCTAAGTTACTGTTCGTCCTTCAATCTATAATTAAAGTCATATTTTCCGTCAGTTCTCAAATTATCATGACATCATAGAGTACATAAAAAAAGCATGACATTGGTTTGGCCATAAATTGTTTCATCCTAATCCAAAGGTTTAAATCTATTGAGAAGTGGATACAATGACAATAATTATTATTGTCATTGTTTTTAATATAATACTCAGTTGGCTAATTGTTTTAATCTATATATCAGAAGTCTAAACAACCAAAATCTATTGAGTCTAAAAAAATATTTTTAGTATTTCATAAAAATCCATAAAAGGCCATTTTTGAAACATCAACTTACAGAAAAGTGAGATATGCAAATGGTCATGTTTTCTTTAATATGTGATATAATATTATTGTAATATTATCCTCCAATTAAATATCCATATTAATCAAAGTAACATACTTGGTTCAAAATATATATTTTTTAAATTAATTAATTCTACAATACCTAGGAGGTTTAATTACCATGCCAACAGCGGCAAATGTAGAAATTATGTTATGTAGAGTCTTGACCTATCACTATAAAATAATATAATTATCTTATAAAATGATGCAACATTAATTAAGATTGCATTCATATTTATATTATTTAATTTATTTGCAGCTGGTTGCCAGCAGCACTCTATTAGTAAATTAGTAAAGAACCTGACAACACTGATTAATTGTATGTGATGAATTTGTAATTTTTATAATTTATGACTTATTGAGAAATATATATATATTATAATTATTATAAATAAATATGCAATGTAATATTGTATGAAATATGACATATTATGTATGGGGTATAAACAAAGAATAAATAATTTGAATAATTGTGAACTGTAAAGTACCATGTCATGATAATTTAACTAACAAAGGATGGAGGTACTTACTGATTTATTCAATAAGATATGGATACAATATACAACATACACAATTAATAAATAATAATTAAATTATGCATCTTAAAAGTCCACAGCAGATACCATGGCCAGGAGGCTGGTAGCATTACCACATTGAATGGCGATAGTTATTCGTTTTGCAAAGCCAAATTCAGCCTTCTAGTCACGAGAAGCGTTGATTAGGCATTTTACTTACTTAAGTTTACTACCTAATTGAAGTCCTCGGACTCTAACCATGTGGCAGTAAGGAGTAGTAGCATATATGTTAATCCAAGCTATAAGCTTCATAACTATGTGTGAAATTGCATTGCAAAGAGTAACTAATATCCTTACATACATTCTCACAAACTCACATTTTATAACATTAGTTGGAGTCACAATACATAAACATGGACTTATGCCCTCTATAGTGGGATACATCATAATGAGTACAGTAATTTAAAGCAATCATGAGTGCAAATGAACTAAAGCTCATTTTTGTATATCTTATGGACAAAGCATTTTTCTGTAAAGAACAGGGAGCTGAGATAAATCTAAAGAACTACAATTGTTACTATTCTTCCCTAGATGACGGCGAAAGCTCAAGGGAAATTGAGGGTACACTTTTTTAAGCTTCCTCTACAACATATCCAATTATTAGCTTTCAAGGTTCATTTGTGTGTGCTAAGTCTAATAAGGATTTTTTTATAATTATGTTGTATGTAGTGAATGTGTGTATAGTCTACCTGATAGTAAGTGGTAAATACAGCCCATGAACATCAACAATCCACCAAAGCAGATAGTAGATGCATCATTCCATCGGAAGACTGGTGTAATGCCTCATGTACCCAGTAATTGCCAGTAAATCTTCTTGCATATAGTTATTAATTACAATCTTTAAGACACTAATTACCAATTAACAGTGATTAAGTGTACTAGACATGTCAATATGTCAAGAAAACTGTTGCTATAATTATCTTTATTACTTTCTCTTTATTATACAAGTGTTAATTTAATTAGCTAAACAGGATATCTTTCTCGAAGAAAGGCTATCTTCTGACCTATAGATTGCACTTAATTATATCAATATCTATTATGAGATTAAAATCTGCCTTTGCAAGCCAATGCTAAACATTATGACTGGCTTAGACTTGGAACTGGCACTTAGATTTTCTTACATTTTTAATGCATGTAGTTAGTAAGTAAATCTAAGTGTCGCGATTTTAAGCCTCGTTTAATTTAAGTATTTGTACAGTTTGTAGAGTATTTCAAGTACTATGTAATAGTTTATAAAATCCTTATCCTTACTAATTTTTACTTTTATTAATATTGTTAATTAGAAAGTAACTCTGTCCGTCACTCTATCTGACCTCTTGGCCATAGCAGTTTATGAGTTGCTGAGAAAGGAGTTGCTAACATTGACTTCTTTTTATGGACTTATCACATGGGCAAAGCCGTGTGCAGAAGCTATCAAAGAATAATTTGACAATGACTTTAACTGTTGATTTATTAAATTTTGCCCTTTTTCTTTTTTCATTGTTTATCATAATAAAACTATTGTTTATAATAAAGTACATTGACTACAATTTATGTTATACCGTGATACAGATGTTAGCTCATAAAACACTCTAAGAAAAAACAAAGAAATCTCTATTTATTCCAGTCAGTGAATGGCAATGGGAGGTACCGAAACAAGCAGACAACAGCTGGGTAATGGTGACTCCAGACCAGCAACAAGTGACCTTCCACCCATTCTACAGCTCCGGCACAGCCATGGTCAAAGGCACTACGCCCCTCACTCATGACTATCAATACTATTGGGAGATTAAGATGCTGACGGAGCCCTATGGAACTGATATTGTAAGTGGTTTTGATTTTATGATAAACAGCTAGTAAGTGTCATGAAAGAATGTGGAATGATGTTTTGTTTTAATAGTGTGTAAAATTTTTTGGGACAGAGTTACCTACCTACCTACAATAATTAATTTGATTGATGTCCCAAATAATTCAGACACTATTAAAACACTTATCCTATTACTTTTTACTACTATTTTGCTGGAAGGATTAAGGATGCAGTCTTTTTATTGATTAAAAAATGTACTACTTTTTATAATACAATGAAAACACATGTGTATAATAATGATAAATTTACTGCATACAAAGAATATAGATAATGATAGCCTGTGATGATTTTGTATGAAGATTTCTTTCTCAACATTTGTCTAATAAATGTTATCTTATCTATTGTTTGCATCTGGTTGTCTACCTTTACTTACTTGTTAATAATAAATATTATATTATAGACTGAGTATTAGGGCGTTGACCTATTTTTAATGCTTTTGCACTCCAAACCATGGCCCTCAACTCAACTCAGATATCTTTTTATTCTTCTCCACAAAGCCAGAGAAAGAATTTAGATATCTATGTACAAGTTGACCACAGTAAGGTATAGGTTGTAATCTAAGGCACCTTGAAAAGATACTCCTTGAGATGCCCTTGACATAGCTCTTGCTTGTTATCTTTATCAGCCTAGAAGTACATTGTACTGTGTGTAGCCTTAGGCATACTCGTACATAGCTGCAACTGCAATGATTGTTAGGATAGACGATAAATACGTCACTTCCTTGTAGCGATAAATAACTTAGAGCACTTTTAACTTAAGAGTATCTAAAATGCCAAGTTACACAGACATAGTATCTATTTAGTAAAAGGTAAATAAATATTTTTGCAACATGATAGAGATCCTTTACCAGTACTTGAGGAAATTTTATTTTAATCCCTTATAATAGATAGAAGATGAAGATATGTAAATCCAAGATATGTTCTTTTGAACTCACAAACTTTCCATTTGACCCAGTTATATCCTTAAAAATACTATATGCCATAACAATTTTTTTTAGGCAAAAACAAGTAAATTAGAAAGGAAGCACATCAGAACTGTAATCTGAATAATCTTCATGGCGTCAGATACTTGAATTATTTGTTTGGCAAAGTGCCTTAATGCCACTGTTGATAAACAAGCTAAAACTATTTTAAAACAACAAGTCATTTAAAAATAAGTGTTCTACTTCCTTATTCCTACATTTGCCTATTTAAATTTTCGTGACTTCAAAAAAAGTTTAAACATATTTGGCAAATTTAATAATGCGTCACGGTTCAATTTATAGTCTTATTTAAGGTGCAAATATGTATGGATTAGTTCCATCGGCCCCGGTGGCTCGTCCTCAACAGCAAGCCACATGGAAAAATTTGCCACTGGCCTCGGTAAATAAATAAAATACTGCTGCTAAGGCGTGACTTGTACCCACTGACCGCGGCTTTTCTTCATATTCATTTCCCATCAAAAAGAAACAGATCCAAGTAGCCAAACAATGTACAAATGTACAAAGATCATAAGCAAGTGTTCTGTCAAGGGCATCTCTAGGAGTATCAATTTGTGAGTGTGGGTTCCCTACACAAAATATGGCTCACCTGCTATCATGCTCATTGTCTCCTGCCACGTGTACGCGTCAACATCTAATGCAGGCAACTAAAAAAGGAGTGGACGTTGCTGTTTATTTGGCGAATGCTGTATAACATAAAAAGCCATTGACACGAAAGAAGAAGCAGTAGCCAAACAATTCGTGTGCATAGCACCACATTTCTTACTTAGTAGTAACCGTTTATTGTCGAAAAAACATAATTCAATAAATACAATTTGTCATCCTTTTCTGTAACAATATTTAAGACTTGAACACCTAACCTTCGGCGAGGCATATTAAATCTTACTTAAGTAACAAATTTTCCTTCAGATGGTAGGCGTTGGAACTCAGAAAGTAGACACATCAGAGTCCCGGTACCACTTCACATCGCTGTTAGGGCAAGACGCGGAGTCCTACGGCCTGTCCTACACCGGAGCCGTTCGTCACGACAACATGGTGTGCAGGGATGGCACCGGCTTCTGCAAGGGGAGCATCATCGGTGTCAAAGTGGATCTTTGGTTGGGAACCCTGGAATTCTTCCTCAATAGGAAGTCTAGAGGTAAGTGATCTACGGAGTCCTACAAGATGGTCTGCATAGGTTGCACTAACTTCAATGGCTCGCTTTATTCTATCAAGTAAAGGCAATCAATCGCTATATCAATAAAAATAAATTAAATTGAAGTGTTTGTATTAAAAGTCAAAATAACAATGTTTTTTAAGCTGTTAAAGCTGTTTGCAAGCTTCTTTGCCTAAAATACAATTTTGTATCGGTTAATCTTCTAAACGGCTGGTCCGATTTTAATAAAATTTTAGATGCAGGTAACTTACTAAAAGGCGCGTAACTTAGGCTACTTTTTATCGATGTATCTACTACGCAGACGAAATTGCGAGAGAATTTTTTTTTTGTTTGGTATGCGCTGATCTCCAGAACTACTGGTCAAATTTTGATAATTCTTTTTGTGTTTAATAGTCTAACTCTCAATAAAGGTCTTTAGATATTTACATTACGATAAACTCCACGAGAGCGGAGCAATAAGGTTGAACGCGGATCAAAGCGCGGAAGCAGCTACTACTTAATACAACGAATTCCACACGGATGGAGTCGCGGGCAAAACCTAGTATCATTATAATATTAATTATTGTTTGCATGTAAGATATAAACCAGTATTGATTGAGATTGTGAACTAGAAATTAATTGTTTTTTAAGCTATCTATGTTAATGATAATGCATTTTGCGATAATATCTATTACGACAGGTAGTAATGGATGTTTTGATAGATTTGTTTATCTATTACAAAAGTCTTCCACTTCCACAACTATAGAGCGATATTCTCAATAAAAGACTGGATTTTTGTCAAACTTGTAAAATTTTCCCCCTAGTGACTATTTTTAGAGTCAGCCTAAATCCTTAATGGCAACAAAGAATTCAAGGTGACGTGGATGATTGGTCGCAATAAATAAATAAATCAAATAATCAATAACTTAACCTAAAACTACATAATTATATTTATATTTTCACTTCCTTTGCACTGTCTTCGTCCGTTCTGGAGTATGGTTCCGCGGAAACGACGGAAAACAACACCCTGCGGCCAAAGGTCAATGATCACCCCTCTTTAGACAGAGGATGGCTTTGCTTACCCTAACTACCTATGACTTCACGTGTCTTTAATTTGGCCACGAACTTTTATCTAAATTCATGCCATAAAACCTTCATTACAGGAGTATCATTCTTCAACCTACGCCGTCATCCATCACAGACCCTCTTCCCCATGATATGCTCCACCGCCGCTCAGTCATCTATGAGGCTCATCCACTCCAGCTCCTGGCAAGCCTCTCTGCTCGCTGATGCTGCGAAGGTCCTGGGCAGTTCGGTAGCCGGCGACTTGAGCATGCTACCACCCGGCTTGAAGAAGGAACTGAAGAATCGGTTCTGGTTGACGTTCCCTAATGATAGTGAGTATTTTTATTATAATAATAAAATAATAATTTATTTATTTCCAAATGTTACAGCTAATTAACAAACGAAAACATTTACACCGAAACTAGACGCACAAAAAGTTTATGAACACTGATTACCCATGGCAAGATCTAACTTGTGTTATGGGTATCAGGCCACAGCAAGTAAAATTAGACAATAAGTATTTGCACTTACATAGTAATTATACATTCATACCTGTATTAGTAGTTCTGTAAAAAGGAACCGGAAACACCGCTGCACCTCTTTTGCGACTGCGAGCCACTGATCCATAGACTAAGCATCATTCTGGGACGCCATATCTTGGATCCGGATGATGTTAAGTCACTCCCGATCGGCCGACTGCGCCAATTTATCGAGGCTATTGTCCTAAAGGAGAGTCTATAATGAGGCTACAATCACAATAGACCCACGGAGGTCGACGTGAACTCCCAAAGACTCGTCCCAATAATAATAATAATAGTAGTGAATGTCTGTGTGCGTGTGTATATATCTGTCTTGTGTGTGCGTGTGTGAGTGTGTATATTGTATTCCATTGTTTTGGGTCAGTAAAGTTTAACTGGGCGCTAGTGATACATTGGCTGCGATCATCGGTTTCCTTTAAATAGCGTGCTTGCTATCTACAAAATAGAAAAATACTGTTACTGAAAATGCTACACTGAAATTACAGACACATGATGCACGTACTTCTTCGTGAGGTGATTAATGCGGCAAAAAAGCCGGCAATTCAATTTATACATAATGGCCAGCCATTATAAATAATTGTTTACAAAATGGTAAATTACACAAGAGTATAATTATATTATAATTAGAAAGTATTTCGTCTGTAATTTTCCTGACGGAAAGTTTACAAATAACACTAAGCCCGACCCGGGAATCGAATTAGAGATCTCGGTGAGAGGCGTACACGCTAACCACTAGACCATCGAGGCAGTCAAATGGCCTGATAATGAGATAGAAATTGATCATGCGCATCACTGATGCATAAGTCATGAGGATCACTTCCACGCTTCACTATCTCTATTTGACCCATAAAAATATACCAACTGATAACTTGTATAAACACTACAGGGTTGCCGACATTACATACTTAGTTAATTAATATCGGCACTTAACACTAATTTTATAAGTAGTTTATTTACTTTGGTTGATTAATTCTTAGAACTGTTATTTTTTATTTATTTAAGGTACCTGTTAGCACTGTTAGTAAATGTACATATTATATGCTTTTTAAATACTACAACTAGCACTAGACTCCTCATTTAAAATTAGCTCGTTAAATATTTTATTTACGACATTGAAAGTTGCATAATATTAACTGAATTCAGGATTTTGTTCCAATTATAATGAAAATTTACAGAAGGTGCGCGCTAAAACGTGTCGCGTTGTCACGTCTGAGCGCGCATCTTTATTATATGAAAATATATTATGTTTACAAACGTCAAGCGTAGACGCTGACGCTTGCTTCCAATTGAAAGCTTTCAGAAGATTATTTTCTTAAAGTTCATAAATCTAATTCCACAAGTTCTGTTGTACAAACAACGTGCACCTTCAGTCAATTTAAAATACCTTGAACTAAAATAAACGTATAAAGGTCGTAGTTACCCCGTGTAACCAGACACTGAAGAGGTCAATCAAATCTATTAAGTCAGGAAACCGGACGAAAACAAAACAAATAGAGATTTATCACCATACAACTGTTTGCGGTTATCTAAAGGTCTTTGTATTTCGAGGACCGTGACATGTCATAATTAGGCGCACGATAAAAAATTATTATGTCTTTTGTTTAAATTGATATTGAAATGTGTTATTAATTCTTTAATATGTAATTTAAACTTGAAACATGTTTCTTAGGCTCCGGTTATACTTTATATTTATCTTACTTGCAAACAGTTAGTGTTCTTATATCTTACTTGCAAACAGTTCGGAACCTTTATAATAATTATGCGATTTAGACACGTTGTCTAATTTTTGAAAAATGTTCTCAAATCGCGAAAGTTTAAAAATATAGATTTAAAAACGTTTTCATTGCTGGTGTGAACTCAGTTTAATTTATAAGTTTGTAGATACACTAAAAGCAGCCCTGTATCTAATATTATGTCCCACTGCTAAGCTCGGGTTCTTCTCATGATGAGAAGGGTTAGGCCAGCCACCACGCTGGCCAAGTACGGATTGGTAGACTTCACACGACCTCGTGTACTTTTAGGCACTCAGGCATGCAGGTTTCCTCACGAAGTTTTCCTTCACCGTAAGCGGGCGATAATTTATATGATAAATACACACATATCTTTGAAAAGACGAATCTTAAAGATTTATTGACAGAGGTGTGTGCCGTGGGTTTGAACCCGAGACCTTTAACCTCGCAGTCCTACGGTCTCCCATCAGCTATCGCTGCTGCTGTAGATATAGATTTATTTTTTCATGTCCCGTGTAGATTCGCTAGTCACTTTAGCAATATGAATTTGAATATAGGCACATCATCACTACATAGTATAAAACAAAGTCGCCTTTTCTGTCCCTATGTGCGCTTAAATCTTTAAAACTACGCAACGGATTTTGATGCGGTTTTTTCCAATAGATAGAGTGATTCAAGAGGAAGGTTTTTATGTATAATACATGCATAGAAAGGGGGAATTGTTTTACTCCAAATTTAACGCGTGCGGGCCACGGGCAGTAATGAATAAATCAAACTACTGGATCGATTTTAATCATTTTTTCAGTGAGTGAAATAGGCTATATATTATATACCCGTGCGAATCCGGAGCGGGCCGCTGTGTTTTTATATACAACGTTCACAGTTTTTCTGTAGTGTATTTAGTATCAGCATTGTACCCGTGCGAAGCCGGGGCGGGTCGCTAGTCGATTATATGATATAAATGGTAAATGAAAAAAATAGTGGATAATAGTTAAAAATACTAATATATAATTGTCTCATTTTCAGGCTGCAGTATTGACGAACGAGACAAGCACAAGACGGCGGACGTCAGTCAAGAGAAACCTGATAGTAATGTCGTAAGTACATTATATCATAACTTGTTAAAAAAAACATGTCATGTCATATCAGGCCGTTAAAAAATTTAAACGTTAAACGTTAAATAAATAACTCCTAGTTATTTAACTATTAAGTAAATAATATGAATATAAGTAGAAGTTTAAAAAGAGGATCATCGGTCAGTAGGCTGTTAGTATTATTGTTATTATGGTTACACTATTGCATGGGCCGTGATGGGCCTGCTCTACCTAACCAGTTTATAAAGCCCCAGACGTTGTTTGAAAGTTATGGAATAAAGGGCGTATTTACTTGGTAAATAAAATATTGTAGAAGCTCATTAGTGTTTGCTTTCTATCTATTAAAATGGTTAATCATTATGCATTCGTCTGAGGTAGGTACTTTATAAAACAAAGCTTTGCATTTTACTGTTATGACTTTCGCCCGTATGATAAAAAACAAAAAAATAAATAAAAAAGCTTTATTAATATCCTTACAGTTGGAATGGAAAAAAAAGATATTTTAAAGTATAGCATAACACAGTATTTTGAGTATGTAGTTTAATTAAATGCTAAAATCAGTGTATTAGTAATTATTATGTATTTATGTTTAGAATTCTTATAACATATTATGTTAGTTGGTTAGTAATTGCCTGTTCTTCCTCGTAAGGACCGCCTATGGCGGTGAAAGCCTTCTCCAAATGTTTCCATTCCTCTCTCGCCTTTGCAGTTCTGGGCCACAGGTTCCCGGCGGTTTTAACGATGTCGTCCTCCCACCTTTTGAAGGGCCGACCTCTTCTCCGCTTCATGTCCAAAGGGATCCAATTTGTTACAGTCTGAGTCCATCTTTGCGTTTCGAGCCTTTGAATATGACCTGCCCATCTCTCGTATGATACGTCGATAAAAAATAGTTAAATCTGTAACACAATTATGAGAAAACGAGGTCTGTCGCGTTTGAATTCGCCGCTAGGGGTGATTGTGTAGCGTGAGGTCTCTCAAATGTCAAATGTCACTATTTGCGGATTTGCTATATATGCGGTCATTGAGATAAGAGTCTATAGAGGCACAGTTCTTTAGGGCGTTCTGAATACCAACTTTCAACGAGCGACAGAGAACGCACTTGTGCATAAAAAGTCGGACGTATTAATGTCACACTTGACATTGGAACAAAATATCCGAAGTTCTTTATTAGCAATGATAGTATTGATAACCAATGGTATATCTTCCCCAGCCCATGGCATGCGGCATCAAGAGAAAGCACTGGCATAGAATATGGTGACAGGCGCCCGAACCGCCATGAATGGCGTCATGCGTCCTGTCATACGGGACTACGAAGATATAGTGAAGTGATTTTGAATTTGTAGTTGGTTAGGTCTAATTTTTAGTAAATTAATAAAGAATTGAAGGCAATGCTGGGATATAATAGTGGTGTAATAAATTCAAAATTAAATACTGCTTTCCGAATACTATTTATTTACTATTTACTGTTCGGCGAAAGGAAATTGTTTTTATACGCATAAAATATTATTTTACTGTGTTAATAAGGGCTTGTACACAAAATTAAATACCTACTTGGCAAAAAAGTCAAGAAACGCAAACCAATTTATGTCTGCTAGCAACTGTTTGTCGTACAAAGTAATGACGATTCATGAAAACAGCTAACGATTTGTTCACTATTTCGTAGATTTTTAAATTGGGTTGCCATACGAAAGGCACAGTGTCTTCCCCATTGTTTTCTACTATTCTTGGCCAAGCTGTACATTTTCAATCTCGCTGTACTAAAATGGGCTGGGTTTAAATTAAGCAACAGACATAACTATTTTTAAAATTAAATGATTATGTTGTGGTTGAAAATAAACTCATTACTCCTCATTACTCCAATATAATTTATTTATTTATTACTCAAATTAATTTGCTAATATTCAGCCAATTTTCTTTCACCACTAGGGTTCAATTTCCATGATTTATATATATTTTTATAATTAATTATATAAAAGTTTGCCATTTAAGACCCACCTGTATTAGTTACCTATTTTTTTGTTTTTCTTTCACCACTAGGGTCCAATTTCCATGATTTATATATATTTTTATAATTAATTATATAAAAGTTTGCCATTTAAGACCCACCTGTATTAGTTAAGGCCTCAAGGCATGTTTTTTTTATATTTATTTTGTATTGTATATTTTGTACTGGGATATAAAAATAGGTACTCAAAAGTTGACTGTATTCACATGTTCCACCTCTAAAGTATTGTTTGCAGGGAACCGAGACTGTTATGATTTTATATAATTATTGTGGCCTCCAGCCTCAGATGAAGGATAGTACCTAGATGGGACATTACAATAACCATGTATCTGATTGCTTCTCACTTATGACCTTACTGCTTTGGAAGGAAATGTATGTATGTTTATGTTTTTTTTGGTGTCAATTCAAATGTGCATACACGGATTCTTAAGAAAAGTACTTGTACGTTACAGAATCAGTACATTTCAACGTACAAATACCCTCGATTTGTGAACGGTTTGACAGCTTTATGTCAAATGCCTTTGTCCCTAGCACTCACTCAGCTGGACCATTAAAATGAAGCATATTTTGTCTATTCCTCCTATTGGTCATTAATATTTAGTGCCGGCTATTGTTGCCCGGGATGAGTGCTGGCGCGGAGTCTTGTCTTTAAATTTTCAACAATAACTGTTATTAAGAAATTTACCATAATAAAAAAAAATAAAAAAAAAATTTAAGCCCCAATTTTAGAAACCTTTTAAACGGCAGTTTACCGCCGAATAAAGGTTTTTGTTCTCTTAGACCCCCTCAAACATTGAATGAGAGATATTATCGTATTCAGGGTGGCCGTTATTGCGGATTGAAGTTTAGTGAAATTTAGGCTCGGTATGTTAACTTTATTGTATTGATTGAATTCGAATGTATTGTTTAGTAGAATAATGGTGAAATGAAAAGACTGTTAATAAAACTGATGATTCTATTAAAAGTATTTTATTTATCTTCCTATTAACATAAAATACAAGGCTTTGTTTAATTCTAAAACATTATTAACAAATCGTTTTAGTAAACTATGGGTTAGGCTAGAATTGGTTTAGAACATAGAATAGAAAGAGCATTATATCATTTCAATATTGACACCTTACCACTTATGTGTGTAATAAGTGGTAAGGTGTCAATATTGTCTTATTACTTCAAGAAAGACATTACCACAAGTGAGATTGAGCGTGTAGCGGACAATACTATATTTTCAAAAAATAATTCTCAATAGCAGCACGGAGATGGAATTGTGCCCAGTAGATGGTGATAAGCTCATTCCCTATCACATTGGACCAAACATAATGTGGTTGTTATAAGCTTCTGCCACAATCTTTGTGATGTTATGTTATGTATGGTTTCTATAACTACATATTTCATTATTTGTTTCAGTTCTCTCTGGGAGAGCGTAACGTCTTTGACCTCGCCATGAACTTTCCGCTGTCAATCATATACGGTGACTTGGAAGACAACATGGGCATCGATGATGATGATGATCCTGATCTTGAGGAATAAGCTAGTAGTAAGCGTAGATAAATTTAGGATTTAAGGGACGGGTATCATAGCTGATATTTCTACGGACCATCTCTTTAAGTCTTCAGCCATCGTACAAAAACAGAGCGTATAATATAAAATCTCAAGCAAGATGCGCTTATGCTCGAATATCGGTGATAGATAATCTATCGAGTATCGAGTCATCTGCCATGGTTTGCTACAATGCTTGGTTATTGTTTATTTTAAGAGTGTCATAATTACTATATTATGTATTGTATAATAATTTAATTAAAATATTTTAAGAAAAATGCCTATTTAATATTTTTCTGTTTCTTCTCATCCTGAAATTACCTCTTTAAAGTATTAATTAACATTCAGATCTACCTACATCCTAAGAAATAAGATAGCGATATCTTTGTAGCAATCTTGTGGCTAATAAAATATCCTCAGATAATGCTGCAAGATTATATAAAAAGATTTCTGGCAGCCCAACTAAACTAACTTATTCTATCATCATCATCTCAGCCTAACGACGTCCATTGTAGGACATATGCCTCTCTTAATTTTTACCACAATGCGTGGTTTTGGGCCACCCGAAGCCAATAGAATACTTATATCCTCTTTGACCAACGGCTTTCATCCTTCCATCAAGCTGGTGGGTGACCCACGCACTTTTTATATACTTCAAATAAAGAAATAATTATAAAATACCCTATCACTAAAAATATTTGTAGCACTCTGTTCTCTTTAAACGAGCGTCTGTATGTTGTCGCAACGCCTCGAGTCGTAATTTCCGCTCAGCTAGGACAACGCCTTGGATTTTTTTTATTTTTAATAGATGCGACGTGTTGCTAAGATCCGAATCGCTAACAATATCGATGTTAGCGCGCTAAAAGTCATGCGGACCGGCTCTGGCTCTGGCTATAATCGCTCATAATGCTTATACAATCTGATTATTAGCGTTTCGAATCCTACGGATTAAGTTGTATCATTTTAAGGGGAAAAAAGCCCAAAGTATGGGGAAATCTCAAAATGAAACTTGCAACATTTGTTCAAATGTCAATGTCATTAATGTCAGTCAGACAGTTCAAAGATCGATCGAGCCTCACGGGGTTTTGTCGTCTCGTAATCATTATTTCAATACGATTTATTAATAAATTAAAACTGTGTGGCTAAGTAATTACATTCGCCGGTTTTAATTACAAAGTTTTGGTGAAATTGTTATAGTGAAAGGTCTAGTGTGCGCCTATAGACCTTTGGCATTGTTAGTGATTGTATCATCTCTGAAATTGCTACGTCGACTTACGAAGATGGTGTACGATGTAAGTATAATAGTTGTTGTGTGACTAATACCGGATAATAGTAGGCGTAGGGCGGGTGCCCGTGACATCAAAGTAGGAATTAGGGCGTAGTGTAGTACCGTCAACTTTGACCGGTCACACCCGCCCGGGCAGTAAATACGTTTAGTGCAAACAAAAAAACTAAGTAGGTGCCGAAATTGGATGAATAGAACCTACACGGCACTTGCTTGTGAAGGTTGTTCCACTTTTATTTAATCTTTAATCAATGCTCCAGATATTCCTTCCGGTTTCGGCCTTGTAATTAAAAAATAAGTAAATAGTTACCAAAACAGGTTTTAGCTTGACCCTCAACTGTGTGAAAAGCCTTGGTATGTTTGTGAGTACAGTAATTAACCTGTAGTAATGTCTTAGTCATAAATATTTTAAGTGGGACCAATGTACTTTTAAGTTTGGTAATGTCAATTATTTTGTTACTGCATTTGTAAGAACTGCATGTAATCATAACACCTGTTAGCTACTAGTTTTATAAAAAAAAATGGCTTCAAATTAAAAAAAAACTATGAAACAGAACTAAAATATCTCTTTTCATCCCTTTTAATATCATAACAACAGTTTTTGCCCAGGATTGGGTATGGCAGAAGTGTGTTAAAATCACACTTCACCACTTAAGGTTCCAAAATTTAAACTGTAGTTGCTTATTAATAGTCCAGTCATGCATTACACATAACTGATTTAAATTCTAATGATAAATGAATCATAGTGTGAGGTGAGCAAATACATAATTAATGGTTCATGCCATTCATGGTGGTAGGCAGAATCATTAGAATGCTAAGAATGTTTATGAATGATCCATGCTGAGTAGTTTCCTGCAATGTTATTTTTGAATGTGTTGAATGGGGATCCCTTTTTTCGCATCATAGTTATTTGTCATAATTGTCTTTTAGCATACTACTTCACTAGGCATAACTATAATTTTGCATAATGTTTTTTGGCATAATATTTATTAAGGATAATGGATTTTTCGCCTAATAAAGATCAAAGAAACTTGAAAGGGGGTATCATAATGTAAAAATAGGCTAGGGTGCGGTGTTGGTGGCCCCTGGGCCACCTGTATCTGCCACTAGTTTATTTTACATATGAAAAGTATTTTGTTGAATAAGAATATTAGGAAGTTTTTATGCGAAAAAAATATATGGGATAAAATTTATACCAAATTAATATTATGCAGAACTCTCATTATGCCAATTTAAGGTATCCAAAGTTAAAATATGCGAAGCAATAGAGAATAGGCTTGAACCCCTTTTACAAGAATGCAAAAAATAATGCAGGTGACTGCACTTAAGTTCACTACCCCATATGAATAGCAACACTAAACAAATAACAACTCAACACTACAAGCCTTTTATATTGAACATCTTTGTAAATATTATGTTTTGATGCCAGTTTTCTTACTAGAAAACTACAAGATGGAGTGTCTTGTAAGTTTCTAGTAAGAAAATAACAATAATTTATAAAATTTATTCAAAATAAATTTTAATCATCATTGAAAGATTATGCCATACTGTACAGGATGTACACTCAGAGAAGTACATGGCACAGTGTCCTTCAATAAGATGTGACGGAACACGAAGGAGTCCTCATAAAAATGAAGAATAATAATAATAAATATTCTTTATTGATCACCATTCAAATTAAAAAAATAATTATTAATTAATTAATTCAGTTTTAAATTTCTTCCAGACAATTTCGCTTACATTCTTTCGGGGACCCCTTTGCATTCTGTTCCTAACCATCAATAGAGATTCAACATTCAACAAGACGCCCTATGAATCTTAACCAACTTACTATTAAACCATCTCTGCTTCAGTCAGTAGATCTATCTGTACATGAAGGAAAAGGAAAAGAAAATAAAATAATTTATGGAAATACCAATGAGAAGTATTGTTTCCTTGTTACTAGCGTGAACCAACCGTGGTGGGGATCCCCAACTTCAACGCGGCTGAAGATGCGGCTACGCTGCGGGGCGCCATGAAAGGCTTCGGCACTGATGAGCAGGCCATTATCGACATCCTCACAACCAGGTCCAACACACAGAGGCAGGCCATCTCAAAGGCATTCACTCATGAATATGGAAGGGTGAGTCACTTAGAATATTATATAAAGTATAAGTATAAAACTGCCAATGATAGACTGCTCATCGTGACCGCCCGTCACGATGAGCAGTGCATCATTAACATCCTCACCTCAAGGTCTAAAATGCCGCGATTTTTCGCCAACATTATAACCAAAAAAAAGAGGATTTAAAGCTAGGGTGGCTATTAGGAATTCAAGGAATTTGGCACTATTGCCATGCCATATTATCATGGCAGGGGTGTTTCACCGCTCCTCTCGGGAAGGAGTGACACTCTATTATTACTATACATTAGGCTGGCACTCGGCTTGCGGCGTACGTCATGCAAGCGTAAAGTTGCGGCGGCAGCAAGACGCTGTCTTTAATTCATATAACCCTATGCTTGCCCGTCGGCCATAAAAGTGCGCCGTGCAAAGAACATTCACGGTTCGCCCAAGGTTATAAGCTCAATTATGCGGTTACCTCGAGAGAGGTGTAGGTATATTTTTATTTCTTAACTAGTTTTCGCCCGCGACTTCGTCCGCGTGGAGTTTGTTATCTTCTTCTTCGTCGTGTCGATGGCAGAGTCAAATTTTATTTTGACTTGCCATCGTGGTGAAAGGATTAGCCAATTCGCTTTGAAGAACTCGCGAATTGCCCAGGGTGCGCCGGACGTAGGGAATCGTTGTGTACGTCACTCGGGGAGGCTCCTTTCATGCACCCCAAGTTTGTTATATTAAGTAACTGCGCCTGCGTTTTGACCCGCGATAAACCTTACTGCTTCGCTCCCGAGGCGTTTAGCGTAATGTTAACATTTAAAAAAAACGTTTATTGATAGTAAGACTATCAAACACAAAAATAATTATTAACATCCGATCCGTAGTTCCCAAGATAAACGCTAACAAAGAAACAAACTAACTTTCGCCCGTGGTTTTGTCTGCGTGGTAGTTACATCAATAAAAAGTAGCCTACGTTACACGCCTTCTAGTCAGTTACCTGCCTCTAAAATTTTATCAAAATCCGTCCAGCCGTCTAGCCGATACAAACAGAAAGGGAACTAGGCAAAAATAAAAAATAGGAGTCGTGCAAATAAGTATATCAAATGTAAAAAACATTGTTAATTTGACATTAAAAACAGACACTTCGATTTTACTTATTTGTATGATTTGACTTTTGTTAGGGAGTAAATCTTCTGTTGTTATCTGCTCTAACTTATCCTGTGATCATAGATCGATTTTCGTCGTCTGGGTGGTTTTCTGGCGGATTGCTGGCTGGATGACGAATGTTCAAAAATGTCAGTTAATATTACTCATTGGGAAGAGTATAAACTCGATCGTAAAATAAGTCATAAAAATAAAAGAAAAGCAGAGACTAGTGGATGACGAGACTACTGATATGGATCTTTCTTGCCTTTCACTTTTACTTACATATCCTGCTATAAACACGGTAATCTGGTTATTTTTCTGTTTTCTGTTAGGAAACTATCATGGTTGGTCAGACAAGTACGGCATTGCACCAGTTTTCTGACCAGAATTGCAGTTTGCGTGACAGATATTCTAACCTTCTAAAATATCGATTAACTTCGTAGCCAACGTAAACAACCATGGATGTTATACGATATGCAGTGAAAATGTGTCACATAATATGAGGGAGGTATAATTATGTAATAATAATCAATATTTTTCAAGTGAAGTATCTAAAGGTTGTCTGGCAGATATTGCGTCAAGTGATAAGGACGCCCTTTGCATATTGTTATTGTCTTTCAATAGTCTTTAGTTTGTAATGAAATGGTTGTATTTACGCTCATTTATGAATTATATGAGTATATTACACTTAAATACACTTACTTTACTTGCCCCTAAAATCCACAAAGCGTGATTACATTAGGTTTGATATTGTGACTTATGCCATAGTATTTGTGTTTTATTTACTTATAATAACTGACACCGAAACCCCAACATTTCTAGATATAAATCTATGTAAATCTAAATAAATCTTTCACACCCTCACTTTTAAATTTCCTATAATCATCTTCTATGAAAACTAAAAATAATTTTCTCAGAATAACTGAAAATAATCGGCCTCTAAAACATTACATACCAGAGTACAGCTGACTCGCTAAATTCATTATCAATGATTCATTATATTGCACAGCTGACGACGATCGAACCGTGAGCTCTGAGAGACGTGACTCAGACGTACATAAGAAACTTTAACTAACCACGATGATGTTTTCCGCTTGACTAGACTTGCTTGGTCAACTCATTGACAAATCAATTGACGCAATGAGATCAAATCGCTCTTACTCAACTGCCTAACAATGATTGCAAATGTGATGTTGCCGACATCTTGGATTAATACTAAAGTTGACAGAATTATGGGATTGGTAGGTTTGAACCTGCGACCTTCGGCACACCAGGGCATCCTACTTAAGTTAGAAGCAAATGGATGAACGTGACGTCACGAAATGACGTAACATACAATTGAAAAATTTTGGGTACTGGCAAGAGGCGAGCGTAACTGCGTAGGTTAAAGCGACTGCCCGGTGTGCAGAAGTTAGCAAATTCAAATCCTGCCGGTCCCATGACTTTTTCAACTGTTTCTTAGCATAATTTGCTAAGCATGGGTAAATTCTATACAAATAATCAATGAAAAGTATCTCTCATCAAGTAATAAAAATAAAATAAAAATAATAATAAAAGTAAAATAAAAATGTTTTTGAGGGCTAGACCGTAACTGTGTCTACATTCTGCACTCTTATTTGATCTCTAGCTTATATTTGCATTGTTTGAGAGCTGAGTCCTAGTTGCATCTTATTTAATTGAGCCTGCATTAGCAACAGGTCATCTGGTAGTGTTCACACTTCAGAGTTTCAGACATACATATCTATACTTTCAATACTACAGCTTCATAATATAGCTAAGTCACCAATTCTGATTGTTACACCCTCTTCTACCTGTCCTATAGTTAAACTTGACCCTAAAATCCCAAAGATCGCCAAAAGGTTTAGTCCAAGCGCTGGACCGCCTGGTCGCACGTTCTCAACGGCCTTCGGTAGGTCGTTGATTCATCTACTTTGGCTACATTGAAATAAATTTGTACTACGCTCATTTTAAAGTCGTTATGTCATACAAAAATTCAAAATATCCAGTTCTTTGAACAAAGATAAATTGCCATCAAGGTTGCCCTGTCATTACATTACTCATAGTCTTCTACTCAGTAGATTCTATGGGCTCTGTACAAAACGATTTTGTGAGCAATTTAAATAAGCGGCTGAGTGCCTCGAACTAATTATGTGGAATGAATCATCAGCATATTAAAGGGCAGACAGACCCGTGTATGTTTTTCTGTTAGTCTAATTACTAATAATTACATCTACTCATTTATTTTTCTACTGTATGTGTCTTTTGTTCTAATTAACAAAGTGGTATCATATTATTACTTTATCTGTGCATGTACACAGGTGAAATAATATTATTATGCCACATGTGCTTGCAAAACAATTTTGTATATCTTATCATGATTGTTCTCTTCTGCTATGATGCCTCTACCATCTTTTGTATGTAATGAGACTATAGCTATCAATTAAGTATCATCAGATACTTGTTTGCAGAAGAACCAAGTCTATAACCTTCCTTACCGCCTCTGTTTGTCGGCCAGGACATTATCGAGGACCTAAAGTCAGAACTAGGCGGTCACTTCGAGGACGTGATCGTGGCGCTGATGATGCCCCCCGAGGAGTACCTGTGCAAGGAACTGAACAAGTGCATGGATGGCGTGGGCACCGATGAGTCCACGCTGGTCGAGATCCTGTGCACCAGGACCAAGCCTGAGATCGCGGCTATCGTCGCGGCCTACGAGAGAAGTAAGACTAGTTCCCTACTAAAACGTGATCTTCAGAAAGAAAAGAGGTGTTTTTTAATTTAGCCATGTACATTAACATGTGCCTCCTCACTAACATTTAGGTTCTCTTCTGTAAAATAGAAGAAGAATCCTCGGCATTTGTATCAGCTTTATCAGAGGCACTCACAGAAAAGGAATATCTTATAGCGAACTCACCTACATAAGTAGCAGAGTAGCCTTTTTATTATTAAACGTTATATATTTTTTTTAGTGTACGACCGTCCCCTGGCCGAGCACATGTGCTCTGAGACTTCCGGCGACTTCCGGCGTCTGCTGACCCTCATCGTCACTGTAAGTATTGTTTTAAGTAATTTTAAAGGATTTCATACAGCCACGCCTAACCTTACCCGTCGTGTCATATTTGTTTTTAAAATGATTACCTTTCATGAAACCTAAGCTGGTACCAAAATTAAACGTAAAATTTTAAATACTTAATTGGGCAATTCGAGTATGTATAATATTATGTATGTACCATGAGAAAAGTTTCCGCATGCACCTTAATATGATAACCTCGTAGCACCGTGCTTGTAGTACGGTTCCTAGTTGCAGAGATAGCCTTCACGAGAATATTGTGAAAATTGAGGTTGTGGGAACTTTTCTGATGGTACATTAAGCTGTGTTTAATGTACAGCTGGGCAGCTTAATATCTGTATGGAATCCAAATGCATGGTTTTGACTTTCTTTGTTTATAATAAGTAAAATTCTGTAGCGTAGTGTATTGTAATAAATCACATTGAATAAGACTTTTGTTTTATATGTATAAGCTATGTTTGGGTGTTTGTTTGATTGCATGCAAGCTACTTATAATTTGTGGCTATAACTAACAAAATAACCAGTAGTATGAAATTAGATAAAGCTTCAGCAATATACTGTTTTGCAATATTAACGCTTAATAAACTAAAACTAAAACATACGAAGTAGAGAGGGATCCAATTCTAAAAAAATCAAATTAGTAAGTTTCATTTGAGTTGTGTTAAATGCTAATACTTCATAGCGATGACAGCAACGTTTTTATTGAAATCTGTACAATAAATTCCAACAAAAATGGAAGTAATAATTAATTTCGAGTTACTAATAGATTGATTAGAGAATTTCAAAATTCAACAAAAACTCTGTTGTCTCTACAATTAGGAATTTTGCTGGCTGCAACGTAATATGGCAATAGGAGCTATAATTTGGATCGTGTGTGGGGTGAATTTTTAATGGTTTTTATAACCTTGATTGCTGCATATGAGTGTGATCGATATTCAGTTGACATGCATGATTTAGTGTTGTACATACCTAGAAATAGATAATGGGGTATTGATTGAAACCAGGTAGTTAGTGTTAATATGTAAATATGCTATTACATTATATACAAAAAACGGCTATTTTCTTGGTCTTAAATAGGTACTTTTCTTTATACACGTGACAAAAAATACACAAAAAAGTAGTAGGTATCTAAGCATTTCTCAATATAGGTCAACAAGTTCTACAACAGAATAATAAGGCTTGGTAGGGCGCGGTTGCGAGCACCATTAATTTTCTTTGACTTTCGCTTTTGCCCTAATTGAATACCTTGGAGTGGTCCCATCAGTCATTTTGTGAATATGCCATGAAAAATATCTGTTCTCGTTTAAAGTGTTTATTAGACAAAACAATATATTTTATTAACGCTGCCAATTACTTTCTTAGAAACTATTTTTTTTATTTAACTATTTTCGAAATTTTCAAAATCGTAACTCAATTAACAATCGATAAACATAATAATAGGTCATATCTTTTGAAAACTGCTATTTGATGAAAAGTCACGTAACTCTGCAAATATGTACAAATTGGTACCGAACTTTAAAGCTTTATTTATGAAAATATACTTAATTACAAAATGGCTGATGTCCGTCCAAGGTTGTAAGACACTATATTCTACGTGCTGTATAGAACTCTGTCCGCCAGGGCGCCCGCGACGAAGAAGCCGGGGTCGATGCCGACAAGGCGAGGGAGGATGCACAGGCGCTGTTTGATGCTGGAGAAGCTAAGTGGGGGACTGATGAGGAAGTTTTCAACAGGGTGAGTAGAAATAATGAAACGTGTAGGCAAAAGAAGTCTTCTCTCTCAAGCATGTTCATGCAATTTGGCTCATCATCTGAGCGGCATCTGGTGGCCGAGCTTTCAGTAATGTCTCTGATTCACCAAAAGCATGGCCATGGCGGTTGTGACGTTTAGTTTTTGGGTTTCATTCCCCTAAAGCAGGGGGCTTTGTTTTCTCGTTTGCATTTACAAAGTCCTTGCTTATCCTGACCCTTTGATATCTAGGCATGTGCCTACTTAGCTTGAGGGAGAATGGGGCTCTCTCATCGTCGATTTCGTTCCTTAGATCCTGGCGCACGAGAGCTTCGCGCAGTTGCGTCAGATCTTCGAGGAGTACAAGAACATCTCGGGCCGCACCATCGAGCAGGCCATCAAGGCAGAGATTGATGGAGAACTTAAGGACGCGCTCTCTGCCATCGGTGAGGATAACATAACATCGCACCCCTTACGCCGAAGCTTGAGGCAGAGGTGTAACACCCACACTTCACCTGTTATGTTTAGGTCCCATGTGATAGGCAGGCGCCTATCGCTATTCACCGGGCACAAATCCAACTCCGTGCTGCTATTGAGTATTACCTGAAGGAAAAATCTCAAATAACACTTGTGTATGTATGTGTTATACAACTCTGCTTCTAATGTAATCATTAAATATGTACTACTACGAGTATTTATTTATCCTGTTCTCTCGAAAGTTTCAAAAGCTATCTTCTTAGAAATGTAGAATCACTCACGAGGAAGATTCGACTACATAGGTACTATCTCGATGTGCTAATGTTAGGTCTACGAATGTATGAAACTAGGTATGAAGAATAATGTAAACGAAATTTCATCATCAATACAAATAAATAAAATTGAAGTGTCTGTTTTTAATGTCAAAATAACAATGTTTTTCTAGATAATTTAGTTGTTTGTAAGATACCGTTGCTTAAATACAGATTCTAAATATTTTGTCTGTCTGTTTGTATCGGCTAATCTTCTATACGGTTGGATTAATTTTAATAAAATTTTAAATGCACGTAACTGACTACAAATCGCGTAACAAGGGCTACTTTCGATTGATGTACCTACCACGCAGATGAAACCGCGGGCGAAAGTTAGTTTGTTTGTTTGATAGCCCATATATCGAATTTTGATAATTCTTTTTGTATTTCATAGTCTATCTCTCAATTAAGATATTTAGATATTTAACATTACGCTTACGTTCACGGGAGCGGAGCAGTAACGTTTAACGCGTGTCAAAGCGCGGAAGCAGCTACTACATGATAAAACGAATGCCACGCGAACAAAGTCGCGGGCAAAAGCTAGTTATAGATAAAATCAAAGATCTTGTCGGTTTTGTTGTTAGCCGGAAATGAAATTTCAAGGGTCGGTCGGGATTGGCCACTTCTGTACTATCACTAAAACCGTAGTATCATACGTACTCATTATGTACCCGTGATGTGTATGTACGTACTCATAAGAACTCATCGTGGGTACTTATGATATGATACGATGTTATACCTAAACATGACGCAGGATTAAATGCTACAAGGCAATTTTATTGTACTTGCTCTTTAGGACTGATACGTACGTATCAGCTACGTTACGATTCTACTTTAGGACTTGTTGAAATACTAAGAACCAATAAAGATGATTTTTGAGAAGTGTGTATTGAAAGATGCGACAAATTCTATGAAATTGGCCTGAATAGTCATGGAACTTTTGCCAGAAAAAGGTACTTTTGGACATAATTTATTTCATTTCGACTGTCCAATCGAATTTTATTGTTGGTTTCCAGTCAGTTAAGGTTAGGACCAAATTTACCTTTTGCTATTGTTCACAGAGAAATAGCGACCGATCAGCTAATATTGATTATAAACAGTTCGTTAATAAATGTTAACCCTCCCCTTCCAAATACCCTGACCCATGATTGCAGTGGAGTGCGTAGAGTCGGCCTCCGCGTGGTTCGCGACCCGCCTGCGCGCCGCCATGCAAGGCATGGGCACCGACGACCGCACGCTCATCCGCATCGTCGTCAGCCGCTCGGAGATCGACCTCGGCGCCATCAAGCGGGAATACGAGAGACTATACGATAAAACCTTGGAAAGCGAAGTCAGGGTACGTGGCTTTACACACATCGTTTTCTTTTCTAGTGGAGTGTGTGGAAAATGCGCCGGCGTGGTTCGCCCAGCGGTTAAGGGGCGCTATGCAAGGCGCCGGCACCGACGATCTGTCGCTCGTCAGGATCATTGCCACGCGCTCAGAGATAGATCTCGGGCGCATCAAGGCGGAGTATGAGCGGCTGTATGATAAGACCCTTGAGAGTGATCTGAAGGTATGTTTAAGGGAGGTTGTGTTTGACAAAAGTGGGCTTTTTTATCGTTTTATGGTTAGTTTCTTTTAGGTTATTATGATATAAATTGAGTTATATTTACCAAAGTCGTATTGCGTCGGCTGTGTCGCTATTGCTATATTATCAAAACGGCGTTTACATATTATTATTGAAGTTTTGTGTGGTTTCTTCTTTTTATTAAAATAAAGTAACGACTTTCATTAAAGTATCAACATTCTTACTTAATCTTAAATCAATCAGATTTCTGAGAATGGAATCAATTTATCCTATGAGAGAATCATATTATTTTCTTAACCCAAATGAAACTTTAAATCTTGTTATAACATTACACAACGTCTTTGATATATTTTTGAAGAATTTACATTGACAATCTAAGCTCCGGTGTCAAATCATTTTATTACAATAAGTATTATAATTTAGTTAGCTAAGTTTTAATTTTAATTTTATATTTTTTGTATTTTGATGTTTGTTTTGACGTGTTCAAGCGCCCCTTTAGGCCCATGGAAATAAATGATTTGATTTGATTTGAAACTAAATTTAGTATTTTCTTAAATGAAAAAACTCTTTGTCAAACACTGTCTCGTATATGTAAGGTTCGGATGCTTGGGTCTCACATCACGCATACACTCCTACATCTCTATTTGTAATCTTTGTTTGTTATATAACATACTTATTTTTTTATTTTAAGTATACCTACTTCAATTAGATTTTTAAATATACTATCCGTTGACAAGCAAAGATTATAAGAAAGACGTTTCATGTTAAAGAAATGCACAATACATGCTGCTTACTTATTTATTACTATAGTAAGGCCAACCAGACGAGATAAAAAATGTAAACAAATGTTCAGGGGTTCAAAACATTTTTATTTGAATAAATTATTATTGTTGTGGATTGGGTTGAGGTAAAGAAACCAGGCGAAAAGGAAATAAATTATATTAAGAAAATAGGAAATAAACTAAAGAAACACTAAATAACTAAAAGACTGACAAGGAACTTATATTGTCAAAAACATAAAAAATATAACATAAATATATTAAAACTAAGTAATAACAGCAAAAATCAAAAATAAAACTAACAGAAACGGAATAATAACAACAAAAAACCAAGCAAATACGGAGACGAAAAAATATGTATCACTTCATACGCAATCCAAACAGGAATGAACTTGATCTGATCACAAAATGGCGGACCAAATGTTGACAACTGCGGTACTGACTGCTTTCCTGTACCACGAAACACACAACGACAGCAGCAGCTGTTGTCGATCAATTGACGTCAACTGCGCGTACGAATGATAAGGACAGAGATAATAATCCCTCGCTATCGCAATGTAACTCAGTAACGGTCCGTTTGTTTACATTCTTTATCTCGTCTCGTTGGCTTTGCTATAGGAATGCCAAATATTATATTGAACTTAAAAATATATCAGAGATAATTTTTTTGCTATTATTCTCTGAGATATTCAAATAAGTTGAGGATTTCCAATACAATTTCGATGATTACATGTTTCTTGTATTAATTATAATCAAAACAAGATACATAATAATTTTTTTTTTTAACTGTGACACGTCATTTAGCTAAGATTTATAAAATTTACATATTTAGATATCAAATTAGGGTCGAATATCAAATCACACATTATACATCAATATTAAAGCATATTATAATACCTAAGCATGAAAGTTACGCTTATGTATGCTATCTTCAGCATGCATATCTTTTGATATACAGAGTGCCATTTACAGTAGTCCAAAGAACTTTCTTAGGTGTACGAAATAAGGTGTTGTACAAGAGACATGTAGCATGCAAGCAAAGAGCTATTTTGAAATTATACCAGAATTCTCTTAGCTAGCAAATTTAATTTGATTTAATGCAACTACTCTCAATATAGAGAGGTTTACATGACCCAAAATGGAGATTTTAAGAAAAAATCTTCAAAACTATTAAAGTACTCTTTTTCCGGCACATATGTTGGGTTTTAAATCAATTAATGGGATATCCAACATTCAAGAAAAATCTTTGGACTACTATATAGGCCATCCTGTATATTTATTTTATTTATTTATCTAAGACTTTTTTTATAAAATTTAGTTTAAAAGACGGCGACTTTTGTTAAATAGCTACACGCTTTTGATGTTAATTTGTCATTGATAGAATCTTTTATGTTGTATGTAATGTGGTTTAATATATTTCACCTTTTTATAATAACGTGCATTCGTGATTGGAATAGGAGGTGAGATTCATCGTACTATTTATTTTTTATTTAGATTGTGAATGACATGTAGATTAGTGAACACTTATATTTTTAAATGTATTGAAAGTAGAATGAGAGCGAAGTGAAGATGCACGTTTATGGTAAGATAAAAGAATTACAGTGTGTCTAGAAATAAAAAAAAATCAAACTATGGTCCTTCTTTAAATAAAACGTACAGTTCATTCCTTTTTATTGTGTGCTAGTTGAAATCCCAAGTTAATTATATTTTTTTATGTAAATATGTTTTATAATTTATAAACATTGCGTTCTAATACTTTCATATATATATAAAAGTATTAGAACGTAAAAATACAGATAATATCTATATATTATATGCTATAATTTGCATTATTATATCTGCAAGTATTAAGTGAATAATCCACAGCTTCACAACAACAAATACTTAACTATTATTTACTTAAAACTATGTTACTAAATCTCCACACAATACTAATGATGTCGCGTTTCTTCCCTCACGCCGCATGCGCACCTCCGCCATTGCCTGAACACAACGCCATCTACCGCCGACCCTTGGAACTGTTTGCTAACGCCATCTATCGTCGTCCTCGGCAACTGTTTCATCAACGCCATATTTTGCGACACATCAGCAGAACGAGACCTCTGGGGACTACAAACACGCTCTGGTAGCACTTCTGGGACCTGTCTAAGTGCTTCGGAGGGACACAGTAGCTTCGCAGATATTCTAGATGCGTCACGAGTGGCTAAGCGAAGACACAAATAGCTATAAGAATTATTTGCTGTTAAATTATGTCTGTTTACCATATGTCTGTTGTATTTGTGAGTGTTTACGTGTTTAGAATTCAAAATTGAGATTGTTTATATGCTATCGTCAGGTGTACAATGAGCTACTATAAATGTGTTTAGTTCGAAACTCAACACTTAATTAAGGTTACGTGTCAATATGGCAGCTTATTTATGAAACAAGTACTGCTTTACAAAAATAACAAATGCCTCTGCACAATAAACTCAATGAAAAAATTTTTATTGGAAATTAATTATACTCAATAGTATACGTGCAACGATAACCAAATGACTGATTTTACTTATTTCTGCTAACATAAGATTTAAACAGCTCTTACACCAGTGTTAGATGTTAAAAGTATAGTAGATTTGAGTTTCTATAGACAGTGTTCCTGCCTTAGCAGTGCCTTTAGAGCAGAAAAGTATATTTCGCTAAATAAATCGAATATTTATATAAATATTTAAAGAAGCAAAACACATTAACACATATATATGTAATGTATTTAAGACTCGCATAGCAAAGTTTTAACTTGTACATACAAGTTTCACTGTTACTCAATGATTTAGGTGGGCCTAATTTTACACTTTTTAATAAAAAATAATATCCATGCATGGTCCTGCTGACGTATATCTTTATGAATATATAATGAAAATAATTTCGGTTAATTTGAATCTCTTATTTATTTAAAATATGAAAAATGTTATCCATACATAGTATGGCTACTCTAAAAGATTATTTAATAATGTTGTATTTTGAGATTTAATACTTTTTTTTATAATTTGTGCCTAATTGTATTACAATTAAAAATATTTATTGGAAACATGAAAATATTTATGGAAAGTTTGCATTCCACTTTGAAGAGTCTTTGAATTTTTAGCATTATTTTTATTTAAATAAAATAAGTACACAAATTTTCATGTTTTTTATTTACTTCCAAACTGCCCGAGTACATTTCTAAGTAATTCCATGAACTTTTCCTAATAACCCTCAACATGTTTGTTATCGATTAGGGCTAAGAGTGCCATCTAGTATTGAGTAAAACTCGAGAAAGATCATGAAAAATATTGAGGGTAGTTCACCAAATACCATTATAATTTTTCTTTTTATTCCACCTACGAGAGCCATCTAGTACCCAGTAGACTGAAACTCAAGTTTATAAAAACTTTTTTGAGGGCAGTTTTCCCTCAATATTTTTGTTTATTAGGAATTTTACCTGCTTAATTTTAAAAGTATTAAAATTTCTAGTTAACAAACAAAAAATAGCGAAGCAAGTTGGCATACTTATCGTTATCAACTCAGGCTACGAGCGGCATCTGTCTGGCATTGAGTAGACCGCTCATTGATCATGACTTTCGAACAATAAAATGAGAAATAAGTTTGACTAGGTACAAATGAAACGACTGTTCCTTTTATTACTTTCAGTTTCACAGTTCGAACATAACAATTACAGTTAGTTTTCTCCCACTTTATATTTGATTTGAATATTTTTACTTTGCTTTAGGTCGCGTGTTCTTGGTTGGGGGTCCAGGTTTAAATTAATTAACAAATAAAAAAACAATGGTTGTCTTCATAAAACCTATTTAATCGCACGCCACCGCGCGCAACAGCCATCCGTTAATGATCTAACATACAACATAATAATATAATAAACATTCACAAAAATACTTGAGAACAAATCACGCTATTATTACCAAAATAAATTTCAAATAGCTTGTTCATTTATTACCGTGCATATATCTTTTTTTTTTTTTCATTTTGAAAGCTGTTTTGAAACAAGCTGAAATAGATATGTTTTTTCTAAGCTACTAAGACTTTATAGTTTTACAATTTACAAGAAAATATTAAGTATACCTTGGTTTACGATTTTCATAAGTTACACTTTGAAATTAGACATTTTATAGACACTTGATAATTAATACGTAATAATTCTAAAACATATTAGCTAAGGCCGCAGTTGGCAACATTGGCAAAAAAAAAACAATTAAATACAAGTTTATTGCACATCCATTCGTACATTGGATCTCTACAACAAATTTACGCGAAGCAACAATAATAACTAATATATATCTTTACAAGAATACATACACAAAATCACATACTGACATTACATTCTCAAAATGATTTGTTAACATTAAGTTTGGCACCTAAACATCACGAGATATCTGAATTTTTAATAGCTCTTTATTAAAAGCAATTTTATGTTATAATTACCACATGTAAACTTAAAGTATAAACGCACAGATGAGACACTTCTAAACGAATTCGTCAGATGAAATCGCACTCACACCAAACGTTTCTCACTGAGATGACTGAGCCCGATGCAAACTATTTAGATTCTAAGCAATTACGGTAGAGATCATGCTTTATTGATGACGTTTTATTTAATGAATTAATACACTCGCGACACTTCATCGATGACTGTAAAATGAGCTATTTGTAACGACTTGAAACTTACAAATATTAACAAATACTTTTGATAATGTATTTCAGTCCACATCAGGAACATCCGCTGCAAGCTACCGAGCAGTCATCGTAGTCCTTATTCCATTGCGTCTCCGAGTCAAGCCGGTACACACTATTGCTCATATAACGCAAATATACAAATACACAAATATTAGGCCGTTTATCATACAGCCTGTTTTTACAATTTATGACTTAGTTCGCTAGCCTTTGGCGTTATCGACACTCAATGGTGTGTGCCGAGCCTAACGCGAGGGGGGAGCGGCGATGCGGCGATATGGTACTATTTACAATTGAGCAGGTTACAGTTCATCTCTCACGGCGTAGTCTTTATATATATTTGGGTATAAAAATACTATAAGGTTGACTTAATTCAGTATAACAATGTTAAATATGCTGTGTAGTTTTACAGGTAACATTTTTTTTTCGTATTGGTGTTATAAATGAATACTTGTCATCCCAAAATGAATAGACAGCCTTCATATTTTATTGTAACCTGTCCTGATAAAATTGACTATAAACCATCATTATTATCTTGAGTTTATGTTTTATTTCTGGAAAGCTTAGAGTAATGTAACTTTGTGGGTCTTTAACATTATCATCCAAAACCAAGTTATTGTTGGAACAATAACAGAAGCGCCTGTGAGCCGTCGCCGATCCGCCCGGTGGAGGCCTCTTGTGCTTCGACAATTTACAAACATAACAATTACTCTTGTGCATGTACTACATGAGGCACAGTCGTACAGAACCTCGGCAACTATCCACTTCTACCACTAAACCTACATTCACACGAAACCTTTTACAGCAATGATATATCTGTGATAAATCTAGCGTCGAACATCGTTTGGCATTGACTGCAATAGTTCTCGTATGAATGTATGCTCACAGATTGTCAATAAGCCTTATATTTAAATAGTCTGGTCATTTCACTATGTTTAACGTCCTTACGACGAGGGCGTGTGATGTGCCCGGGGGGGCAGTGGGGGGCACGCTTCAGTCGTTCGGGGGGAAGAACTTGGCGTGGAGCTCTGACAGAGGGATGATTTGCTCGTCGCCGAGAGCCGGCTGCTGTTCGGCCTTCGATTGTTGTCGCAGTTCTGGAATGATACAATGTGTGGTTTTAGTAGGTTCATTTCATTATGTTGCTACTTCAAAGATGAAGAACTGTGTGCTGTAGCCATTACCGCATTGTAAGCGTGTTTGTCATATACAATGTAATAATTGTAAGAATAAATTGATTGATATCAACATTTTTTTTATTACAAAATCAGATCCAGATAACGAACATGCTATTTTTCCACAATAGCACGCTTCTGGCGTTACCAACCTGCCAAAAATAGGTCAAAATTTTTATTGAAGGCTATGTTGCCTCCTTGAGTACTTTGGCCACATAGCGAGAAGAGAAGACGACAACCTCGAAAGACTGTTGGTAACTGGGAAGATCGAAGGCAAGAGACCTAGAGGCCGTAGCCCGATACGCTGGTCTGACCAAGTCCGCACTAACCTCAACACCACGGTCCACACCGCTCTACACACAGCCCAAGACAGGCACAGATGGCGGACCATCACACGTGATATGATGATACAGAAAAGAGGTCACGACCCTCAGGAATGAGGAAATCGAAGCAAGGAGGATGTTGCAGTACTTTGCAGATTTTAGCAGAAAATTACATTCTTCAAGCATATTGGTAATGGGAATATGTAAGATAATTACCCTGCCAGTGTTGGAGCAGCCTGTTGTAATGGCGGGCAGTTTCGTGTCTCTTGAGTTGCGTGAACACGTGCCCCAAGCCGCGGTAATCGTACTCCAGGCCGGAGTAACGCTCGCCGAACAACTTCAGACCTGGAATTGTTGCACATAATATGCGTTACTTTAGTTAGGAATTGTTGTTAGAAAAGCGTACACATTCTGATTTTGTCCACCACTCATGATGGTTAAAATACATATTTTTTTAAAAGCTTACTATTACAAAAACACTATTTAAGAATTATAACAAGAATGCTAGTAATTTGGAAATACAAATTACTAGTATTCTTGTTAACCCCTCCAGGTGCTTAATTCGCTTGTGTGAGGAGGAAGTTCACGTCTTAGGTGTAATGGCCAGGATTCGAACCTACGCGCGGTCACTTATTCTCTTTACTAATAGAGTAGAACAATTATATTCTACACAAGAAAGCTTCTGTCTACATCAGTGGGTTATAGGAGCATGAATATAAGAAAGCCTCTAGTTCGGTTCTCTTGTAAATGCTAATATCGAAATTCATTCTTCAGCAACTTATATGTATTTTGTTTTGCAAAATTTTAGTTGGGTTCCAGTTCTTGTATTTCTTTCCATAATAATAATATTACCAGGCCTCTGCGCTGTTGGATTCGGCGCCACGTATGCCTTCCAAAGTACCAGGACTTCATAGTCGCGTGTTATGGAAACATAAACTACAAATATTATACTATCACATAATACTGACTGATAGATATAGATCGCAGGTAGAGTTTCTCAGCAGCGCAGTGCATGTTCATGTGGTAGTTGTAGAGGGAGGCGAGGTGTCCGATGGAGAGCCCCACCTCGTAGTCATCCGGCCCCAGCAACTCCTCCTTGATGGCGATCGCCTTCAAATGCATCGTCTCCGCGTCCTGGAATCATTTACAACATGTATAAATAACATATACAGTGAAAAGCCGCAATAGTGTTGTTCTCTGTAATGAGTAAGGCATTTGACTTTATAGCACATAAATCATTGTTTATAAAAACGGAAAGAGGTGAAGTTAGCTGACTCTTTTATAGGGAATAGTACTGGGATATACCATCCATTTGACCAAAATACCTGTTTACATGAATACAGTTCAAGAACATTTTTATAACATTAGGAGTGCTACAAGGTAGCGTACTTGGACCGCTGCTATACAGACATTATCACAAAATATGAAAAATGAATCGATAAAATGTCTTTCTCACCTGGAATTTTTTCATGCTCTGGTACAATCGCCCGAGGTTGCCGTAATGTTTGGCAGTCTGCACGTTCTTTTCTCCAAACGCCATCATGGACAACGCCAGCGCTGCCTTGTGCAAAGCTTCAGACTCCTCCAGCAGACTCGGTGCTGAAGACAAAATTATACACGTTATGCAGTGCGGTTATTAACATTTTTTTCAACAAAACTATTAAACCTAAAATAATAAATAGTATTACACCAGCAAATGTAGCATAATAATAATAAATAATAGCAGCCCTGTATCTACTACATGTCCCACAGCTGGGCTCGGGCCTCTTCTCACGGTGAGAAGGGTTAGGCCATAGTCCACCACGCTGGCCAAGTGCAGAATGATACATTTCACACGACCTCGAGTGTTTTTTTAGGCACTCTCAGGAATGGAGGTTTTTCACGATGTTTTCGTTCACCGTTAGCGAGCGATAATTTATATGATAAATACACATATATCTTCGAAAAGATTAATCTTAACGATTTATTAACAGATGTGTGTGCCGTGGGTTAGTAGAACCCGAGACCTTTGGCTTTGCAATGCTACGGTCTCCTACTCGGCTATCGCTGCTTGCATTGTATCATGGACCATAACGTCGCAGTTCTCGAAGACATCTGTTATCTTTGTGAAATATCAGTGTTCATAGCAAGTATGTAGATAAAATGTAAATAAACTCTCTGCTATATTAATGCTATAGTGTTTAATACAACTGAGAGATAATAGAGATTAGCAAATTAACACTTACTACCCATATCTTGTCCCGCAGGTGTGTCCAATGCGATCTCTTCCAGAATGAGAGCTTTGACGCGCTTTGCCGATGCCAGCAGCAGATGGTCGGGTGGCACCAAATTCTGAAATGTACATGAAGCAATAATTCATTATTTCAAAAACTAAAATAGTCTGTATTTTATTAAAATCTAGTAAGTGAATTTCAAACAAAAACAAAACTATTCGAAATTTATCTGTGCACTGGCACAGTTAGTCAGGTCAAAACGTATCCCGTACACTTGTTCTAGCCGAATCGTCGACGATATAAGAATGAATTGCCGACCTTTTTTCCAATTACATTGGGGTCGGCTTCTAGGCTAACGGATTTAGATGATTAAAGTTTTTTACGTGGAGCGTCTTCCCCAACCCAGTACGAGGTAATACAATTCTCTTTGTTAGATTAGTTGTCAGACTGCCTAGCCTCAGAATACCCGTAACGAGTGCCATAAATGTTCAAATGGTAACCGGGACCGACGGCTTAACGTGCTCTGCGAAGCACGCTATGTTAAACATGGTCACCTATCCACGGCTGACCGCGGTAAGCATTGCTTAACCTGCAAGATCAATCGGTCCGTGCGGTTTCGACTTAGTCACTAGCTCCTAGAGCGACGATATAAGAATAATAATCATTTATCCTGCCATAAAAAAAATACGAGAACGTCTAAAACTACTAAATTCTATTAAAATATTCATATGTCAGTAACGGTACACACAGCACAATACTGCAGCATTAAAAGCACCGCAACGCTGATACGGTTGACGCATCGTTGGAATAAACTTGTATAATAAAACAAGCAATGTTGTTTTAATACATTGAATCATAGACAGTAATAGAGTGCACGGTTGGCGTAGTGGTCGCCTCGCCGCTGTCAACTGTGCTGGTGTTGCGGGTTCGATCCCCACACATCTCTTTGTGTGATCCGCAATGATTTGTTGTGACTCTGGGTGTGCTTTGTGTGTGTTAATGTATGTAAACATCCCCGCGACTCAGCTGTTCTACCTAATATCTGCGTCGTTTTTTAAAAACAAACAAAATATCATAAAATTTGAACTGTTTGGCGCGTTCGATTCCAACCAGAAAGATAATAGACGCGTGTCCGTACCTCAATGATTTCAATAGCACGTTCGGAGTGCGCCTTGGCCTTGTAGAACCTTCCAGTGGAGTACTCCAGCACATACAGCGCGTATGCCAGGTCCTCCTGCGCCGTGGCCACGTGCAAGCTGCTGCGCCCGAACACTGAGCGGAGAGTGCCCAGGGCCTCCTGAAAGACAATATCAACTTCAAGTTGCACTACATCCCGTAATAATTATTGTATGTATACTGCCTGTATGTATTTGCCAAAAATATTGTAACAAAAAAAAATACAATTTAATTAAAGGACACAACATGTCTTACTGGATAATCGGTATGCAAAGATAAGAAACTTTATTTGCATACCATTTTCATTACAAACTAAAGACAACTATTGAAAGACAATAACAATATGCAAAGGGCGGCCTTTTCGCTTGACGCAAATTCTGCCAGACAACCTTTGGATGGACGGATTTAAAAGCGCGTAGTAGTTTCAGGGTTTGAAACATTTTTAAAGTTTTCATTTTGCTAAAACAATAAAAGGAAATATAGGCAAAATATATGAAATACTTTGTACATTATATTAAGTACTAACATTAATTTAAAGTTTCATCACTAACTTAATTTAAAAAAGATGTATATGTAAAAATGTAAAGCACTATTGTGTTATTTTTGGTTAAATATTTACAGTTACACTTGTCTATCTACATGCTATTATTATTAATCATAGGTACTTATTATCTTATACATTGTATCACTATATTCAATCATCATGTTTAATAATTATTATTACATTGCATAGCATACATAGCAAATAGTTCTATTCTACTACATTATTCAGTATAGTATCACGTACATTTTTGAGGATATTCGTCATATGAACAGACATTTTATGATATTTACTGCGGATTTCAAAACGGTGGACGTGATCTGAAACGGTTATTTTAAATATCATGTTAATTTTATGACTAGGATGGCAACATGCATGAATGATTATGGTGATAACTGTTCGACATAAACGTAGCAAATCAAAAGTTGCAATATCTATCTTGAAACTGTCCCCATATTTTCCTTTAATTTAATTTAATTTTTCGATGCCATTTTCAATTTGACATTATCAATTATATATTTGCCGTACCAATTTGACATATTCTTATTCATATTTATTTAGACGGTTATCTTAATAATAATGATTAATTAGTTTATTTTTGACACCTACCTACTTATTCTTTTTCCTTATTCTACAAGCTAAACTGTCACTATTAAAGTTATTATGATGTATCAGTTTTTATATATATCCCTTGCCACCTGAGGGTCCAGCTGACAATCAATGTTGCCAAATTTTCTGGCAACAATATGTTGAGCTGTGGCCTTTTCAGCACCAACATAGCATAGAAAGTCTGAAACATGAACTCAGTTGTAACTTGTCTAGAAACTCACTATATTTCTATTGATTTTTTAGTTCCTAAATTCGATTTATATTTTGATTTAAATTTTTTATAATATTTGATGGTATTTTTATAAAAAAAATACTTTTACTTTTACAATCTAAAATTAAGACAAAACTGGCAGCATCCTAGAATTCGTTATCGTACTTAAATTACACTAACCTCATAAACTGATACGCTATGCACGATGGAGTCCACGTTGAGCAGATAGAACCCAAGATCTAACAGCGCAGCGGCGTATCTCGGGTGGTTAGTTCCAAAGGCACGTCTGGCCAGTCCTACAGCATGTCGCACTAATTCTCCGGCAGTTCCGAAGCGACGCTTCACGACACACGCCTTTCCACACGCGCGGAGCACCTCCACTGTAATCCTGAAAACATATCACAATTATAATACCCAGAAGATTGTGGCCATATTAAATCTGTAGTTTAGTAAATTAGAAAGCACGGTTAGCGTAGTGGGTAAAAACGTCGCGTCACCGATTTTAACTGCACTGGCGTTGTCGGTTTGATCCCCACATAGGACAATTCTTTGTGTGATCCGCAAAGATTTGTTCTGACACTGGGCGTGCTTGTTGTGTGTGTGAAACACAGTCAGACACAGGAGAAAATAAATAAAATAAAAATAGATTCCGTATGATATAGGAGGTAAGCTTATCTTTCGGACACAATACCAGAATCTGTTTAAAAAAAAACCTGGCGGAATAATCCCAAGTAATATCTTTGCTCGACCCGGGTATCGCAACCCGAGGCTTGACGGCTCTTGAAGAAATCGGTAGTGAGTACCTAGGATATGGCATTTATCCTCATTTTGGTGGCTTACAGGAAGCAGAAGTTAAGTTCTCGCTTATGTCTTATCTCTACAGTAATGTCCTTACTTGGGCGGCGTGTGCGGCGTCAGCAGCTTGAGCGCGCGCATGGACCAGGCGAAGGCCGCGTTGTAGTCGCAGCGCACGAAGAACAGCGCGCTGAACTCCTTGCACACGCGGGCCGCCAGCGCGCTCATGCCCCACGCGCTCGGCGCCCACGCGCTGCCGCACGAACATGTCACTGACTTGCTGCAAATGGACAAAATAACGTATGTCTATATTACCCGCAATTCACCTATTAGTTAAGATACGGAGTGATGGTCATTTACGTGCTGGTAAGAATTTTCAGACGAAAAATAACAAATTACACCTTGGTCTGTCCTTGGGTCCAACCACTAGTTGGACCAATAAGCGTCTAAATGCATAATACTTGTAGAGAAGCCTCACCTGTCCTTATGGTCTTCACATTCATCAGCAATAGTGAAGGGCGCCTCGGTAACGTTCACCGAGCCATCGTCCGGAACGCCCAGTAGTTGAAGTGCCAGCGAGTACGTCTCTGCGGCTGCCGGGAAACAGCAGTATGCCGATTGTGTGTTCAATAACCTGGAATTTAAGAATTGTTGGATATTAGGATAAAAATAAAAAAATATAGCGCCAAGCTTAATTCGACCAGGGCGGCCAATATCTGCAGAATCTTGCCAACGACGCGAGATATATTATAAAGCTCAAACGCCTGCGCGAAACATAATGAGCCCTCATTATACTCCTCCTTACTCTCATACCAAAATGACCGAGAGTTTAATCAGGCGCAGGACCAACGGCATTACATACGTGCCGAAACATGGTGATATAAACATCACTAGACTTCTTTTATTACGACTTCGAGTCTTCAGGGTATTCCTTACCTATGGCAGCACTCGAGCGTGAGTCTCTTGTAGTGATTGGTTTGCGGCTGCGCCTGGCACATGTTACGACACCGCAGCAGCACGCGTTCTGCGTCCTCGTACCAACCAGCCTCGTTTAGGAAACCACCTGAAAATAGAACAAATACCTGTCATTAGTTACACAGAAACCATACAGAAACTGAAATTGAGGATTACCAAATAGTTTTGGATATTTGTAGAACTTTATCAAATCGTGGTCCAGTAAAGAAAAACTTCTTCAGGGTAAATAATAGTTGTCACTTGTCATCAAATTTTACGGCGATTGTGGAGTGAGCTGCGAAGGTGCGTTGTCAGCTCAGTTAGGTTATTTCTTTGAGATTAATGATTGCATAACTTGTCCACTGTATCGTTAAACCCATACCTTGATCGTGTTTAGTGTGTTTACCTTTTTGCTAAACCTGATTTGTACTGTCTCAAATTTCGATTGGTAGCATGAGGCATAATGGGGACACGAGGCAGGTCGGAATAGTCAGATGTTTCGCGTCATCCACTAATCTTCCCGGAGATTAGTTATGACATTACGGCGGTGGGCGACTAATGGACGAGCAATTTTTAATGCTCATTTAATGGATGTGGGTAGCTCAGCACTACCGTGGTGCTAGGTGATGATATTTTCTATTTAATGCAAAATTGCACTATATCAAAGTTGAGACCCAGCAGTATAAGGATTTCTAGAAGCCGTAATAAACAGGAGTAACTAACGCGAAAGCTCACTATATTGCCCTTGGTTCTAAATCAATATAGCCTGGACTCATTTTTTTATACATTACGTGGCGAAATTCAAGCAGATTGTAGCTCTATAAGTTAGCTTTAGTAGAAACGTAATATGTTATTACTAGTCACAAGCTACACAGGAATAAATAAGGTAATCGTTTAGTGTAATGGCTCACCAAGTCTGAGTCCAAGATGTATGAGCGAGTCCTTGGACCTCGAGGTGGCATCGCATTTCTTCAGGTAGCTGTGCGCCAGGCCCTTGGGCAGCTTCGACCCGTGCTCTATTACTGCCTGGAAATAATACAATAATAAATTAATAGATATAAAATGAAAAAAGGCACTTATGGACACAGGTAAAATCTAGAATAAAATTTTTTAGTACTTCGGTATTTTTAATTATATTATTTACGTATTCTTAGGTTTTGTCCTGGGTGAGAGACAAGTGCACCGCGACGCGATGCGATACCATACAATAGCTTGTTTCCATACCAAGCGTCCGCGTGCAATGTATGAATGTATGGATAGCGCCGCATTGATAGCTCACGTAGGACAACCGGTAAGTTATCCACACATTTTCATTAGCGACCGAGTTCATAGAGTGTGAGCTTTGTCAAGTTCTATACTACAATTTTGTATTCAATGCATTAGAAAGGTCATGATCACCCAATTGAGAAACTACGTGTCTAGTTCATGAACGAATAAAATGATTGACATAACTGTAGATTGATTGCTATCGCGGCGCCGCCATTGCGGTCACAGCGGCGTACGCGTCTATTACCGACATAGACTAAACAGATATGTACCTATGTGCCTGGTGTAGATCATTTACAACTTCCTGACCTAACTAGGGAGAGGCCTCCTCTCTAAAAACGTAGAGGTTTCTTTAGACCATAACAAATATAGTCTTGAACTATTCTGTACAAGACATATGCGTTATAAATTCATTTGTAGTTTAATGCGACAAGCAAAAAAAAACTAATGATTCAATACGTTTATATTGTATATATATATATATATACGTATATATTGATTATTCTAAACGTTATTTTTTTATAAAGCATAATATAGTAGATTAAGAAAGATTGTGGTTGTGTATTTGAGGTTGTATTTTATATCAAAAGGAAAAGATACGGAAATTAAATCGAAATGTTTTGTTTTTTCTTAAATTTATCCATTTTTTGCAATAAGGCGGCAAAAGCTCATAATAGGACTTTGAAGTTGAAAATTTCAGGGTTTGCTTTTTAAGCTTCCTCTACAACATAAATATCCAAAAAAAAGCTTTCTAGGTGCACTTATTAATTCGTGACATGAATGTACTATAATAGTTGTAACTATAAAAGAGTGCAACAACAAAAAAGGCAAGTCATGGACGCTATAAATGTTATTGGCAAACATGACACATAAAGAGTGTCATTCACCCAAAAGCAACTGTTTATCGAATTCGGTCATTGTCACCAGACACCTCAAATATCTGGTTAGTACTAGCCACAAGTATGTGTGACAAATATTAGCACAAACAAAGTGCTTATAAAATGGCGCGAGGTTAGATCAAGAACGTTAAACTGTTTAAATAATAATTTAGGCCTTTACTTGAAATGCCACGTTGGTTAAGTGATTACCGTTTGCGACCTCTTACCTAGATGTTTCGGTTTGATTCCCGTTAGTCAAACCCTTATCTAATATATAATTATCTATCTTATCTAATATACCTGCCTGCGACGCTGAGGTCGCGGGTTCGATTCCTGCTTCAGACAAATCTTTGTGTGCATTAACATGGGGATTTGTCTTAGTGTTTTTATGTATAATAAGTATGTATTTACAAAAGAAAAGTATATATGTATTAGTATCAGTTTTCTAGTACCCATAATACAAGCTAAGTTTGGGACTAGATGGCGTTGTGTGTAAGTTGTGACATATTTATTTATAATATATAGTCTTATTTTTGTCAGGCAATTTTCAATAGCGTCTCTGAATTGAAATTCTGTCCGGTGGATGGCGAAATGTTGAAAGGCTGACCCTCTATTACATGGGACCTAAACTAACAGATGAAGTGTGGATGTTATAGCACCCACACTTCGTCACCTCATCACACCACCTTAAGAGCTCGGTTGGCGTAGTGGTTATAGTGATCGCCTTACCAGTTTCAACTGCGCTGGTGTTGTGGGTTAGATCCCCACACAGGACAAATATTAGTGTGATCCACAAAGATTTGTTCTGACTCTAGTGTGTGTGAATTGTGTGTTTGTGAATAACTTGTGTCGCGGCACCGGAGTTATTCTAAGAGAGGGATTGTTTTGGAAAAAAAAATCAATACCTCGCTACACCCTTCTGGGTAATTATAGATGTGATGTTATGTTATTAGATCAATTCAGTTTCTAAATGGATATGAGAGGTTGAATTACTGACATTCAATATTGATCAACAAATATGTTCGATGGAAATTTCCCGAAAAGTTCTTTAAACCTTTAAACAAAGTTCGAAAGGACATAAATTAAATTGACAGTCGTTGACATTTCGTCTTTTGAGCCTTTTCGCAATTATTTGATGGTCGAGCTCTTGTGAGCGAGTTCGCGGGCGGCAGGACCACCGTCGAACCTTCAACCTGCCGCCAAATAGTAGTGCTTGCATTACTGTGTTCCGGTTTGGTGGTCGGACCGGGCCCGGAAATTACTGGCACATGAGGCAAAACACCATTGACCTCAGATGGAGCAACGGATCTACTCTGCTTTTGTGGATTGTTGATGTTCATGGGCTATAGTTACCACTTACCGTCAGGTGGACTATACGGCCGTCCACTACATAGGTAGGCAAAAAACAAATATATCGGGGTCGACTTCTAGGTTAGAAACGGATTTAACTGATATTCATATCAGTATATTACGAGAAGCGATTGCTATCCTAGACCTTCACTGAAAAAAAACTGCTATTTGTATACTGATGTTTTTGTCCTGGAGGCATAACATCAAAGATGGATTGTTAGTTTAGTTTGTATGTGGCGTAAGATAGAAAATATTGATTGAATTATATTGACTTGACCTGAAAAGAACAGTTCTCTTATTCTGCTTATACCTTGACATTAAAGATGTAACATAACAATGTTATATCCTGCGATATAAGCCCTGTTCAATTTCTACACAATTTGCTGCAATGTGCAGCATTTTAGTCAACAGAATACTGTATCTCAAGAGCTTTTATGAATGTATATCAGATGCAATGCAATGCATGTATTTCGAAAAACAACAATGCAAAAGAGAAAAATATTATGTATATATATTATGAGAATTAACATGAAATTTACATGCAGCACTTCTTTATATGCAAGTCTGTATTGATAATGTCAATGGCACACGTAAACATCTCTTGTTTACTACACTTGCGTGCAATTAAATCGACTCGAAAAACATTGCAGTTTTGCAATGTTTCTACACGTCGCAGCCACGCGTGCTTAGTGGCACACACTAGTCGCGTTACGTCGCTCATGTAGGCAGTAGGACTACACCTGAGTAAAACCGCAATGTTTTTTTTTGTACACCATTAAGATATGTTTACCATTATTGGTTGAGTGTCTGTGTTAGGGTCGACACACACCAAAAGCGCATCGAAGCGCAGCGAATCGAAGAGCAGTTTCAGTGTTATATGAATTCCAACTCTATTCTCACCATCAAAATACTCATTATCGCATGAGAAACTCAAACGAGTCGCGCGGATGCCCGCGGCGCCGCGGGAATTCCGGCGAATTCCATAGTAGTAGTAGCGTAGAGTTTCTCATGCGATAATGAGTATTATAATTGTGAGAATAGAGTTGGAATTCATATAACACTGAAACTGCTCTTCGATTCGCTGCGCTTCGACGCGCTTTTGGTGTGTGTCGACCCTTAAGAGCGGATAGCGGGGCGGTATATTTGCTGCTAAATGTTTTTCAGCTGTGTATGATGCACAGGGAGCGTAATAAGATATGGCATGCACAAATTAAATGGCTATATATCACTGATGGACGATGAAAGGCAAGAATAAAAAAAGCATACGAAACACGATTTATACAACACTGGCGATGGTAGTGTAGTACTTGTCACATTACGTCTCTTAGTTAGTAAAATTAACATGATATTTATTAAAAAAACACACGTTTAAGAAAAATCATAAAATTCAAGATTTTAAATGATACATTGTCTTTCTAAATTAGTATATTTTAAAAACTGTTAAGGTATGTATAGCAAAGCCAACGAGACGAGATAAAGAATGTAAACAAACGGACCGTTACTGAGTTACATTGCGATAGCGCGGGAATATTATCTCTGTCCTTATCATTCGTACGCGCAGTTGACGTCAATTGATCGACAACAGCTGTCGTTGTGTGTTTCGTGGTACAGGAAAGCAGTCAGTACCGCAGTTGTCAACATTTGGTCCGCCATTTTGTGATCAAGTTCATTCCTGTTTGGATTGCGTTGGAAGTGATACATATTTTTTCGTCTCCGTATTTGCTTGGTTTTTTGTTGTTATTTTTCCGTTTCTGTTAGTTTTATTTTTGATTTTTGCTGTTATTACTTAGTTTTAATATATTTATGTTATATTTTTTATGTTTTTGACAATATAAGTTCTTTGTCAGTCTTTTAGTTATCTAGTGTTTCTTTAGTTTATTTCCTATTTTCTTAATATAATTTATTTCCTTTTCGCCTGGTTTCTTTACCTCAAACCAATCCACAACAATAATAATTTATTCAAATAAAAATGTTTTGAACCCCTGAACATTTGTTTACATTTTTTATCTCGTCTGGTTGGCCTTACTATAGACTGAGATAGACGTTGAGTCGATTCACTTGCACGGGAGTATATTGTAATAATATAGTTATGCGAGAACAATAATGTATATGTATATTGAGAGTAAATTGTAATGAATGAAAGGATTTATCTGTTTGTTTGTATTCCAAGACGTGATATACCTTTATGATGCACTTGACTTTATGACGTATAGGAATACATATTTATTTGTAAAGTTGGGTATACGGTAAACCAGAGTAAAATAAGTCCATCAAGACGCCGTTTTTTGGTTCTTATTGAATTTTTTGATCCTAGCATAACTTACAGCCTGAAAGTCTCTGACTCCATCACCGGTGGGATCCCAGAAAGATTTAGGGATCCCACCAGATGATAGGCCCACTGCGTGAATAAAAACAAGTCATCCGTAAGGGACCTCAACTTATGTTTGCCTAGGGCCCCCAAGTTCATGATCTGCCCCTGGAAGGTAGCCAATGACATATCTTTAGCTGGGTATCGATTCAGTGGCCTAAAGGCCCATTTACACAATGCATGTTTTGCAAGACAATTAACACAGAGAAGACTGAGATAGCAAGAGAAACTTGCATCGTATTAATAGGTCTTTAGATTTGCTCTCACAATATTATTCGTTCGGATTAGCTCGGCCGTGAACACCTGCCAAAAAAATAGCACACAATAAAATCTGTCACGTACGATCACACGCATCGAGTACTCGTGATCAGAATGACTAAATCAACACCGTCTCTAAAGTGCGCAAATATAAAAAAAATATATAGTAATTGGAGGTCGATGACGCTTCATGAGTCCAAGTAACGCTCACTCATACTAAAATATTTGCTGTAACAAATGGCAATTCGCAACCGGCTAATTTGAGGAAAATCATTTCATAAAGATACAAAAATAACCTACGATGTTGTTTCAATCAAATTTTTTACCTGACAATAATTGGATTTTGAATATTTATAGTCAGTTTTGGAAATCAATTATTTATTAGCTTGGATAAAAATAAACTCGTTCGTCTCATGTTATTTTCAACAATAGTGATTCATACATTTATTATGTAGTACGACATTATTAACGAAATGGGACGTCGAAATTTCCTACTGAGCTGTATTCTACTTATCATTAAAAATGTTTTGCTCTTATAATCAGGGCGCCTCATTCAGCAGTAAGCTCATATGGACATCAGAATCATAACATACCTGGAAACATTGCAAGAGCCTGAGGTGCGCACCGGCGAACCTCATGAGCCGCTCGAACACGTCCAGGTCCGACAGCTCTGCTCCCAAGACGCAGAGCCTTTTCTCCTGCAGCATCTGGAAACAAAAGAGGTCTCAGGTGATTTACATTCTTCTATGACATTCAAAATCCAATAGTTTATTTTTTAGGTAGCTCAAAATAAATCATACATTTTGTAATGTATGGCAATGTCAATTTGTACTAACAATCACAATGTTTCAAGTTTTAGAATTAAGTTTCAAACAGAATTTCAAACTAAATATACCTTCTAGCCTATAAATAGTTACGACCATAAAGCTTGCAGTTGGAAGCAAGCGTTAGCGTCAACGCCCGCCATATGTTAACATATTTTCTGAGAAAAAGATGTACGCGCAAACGAGTCGCGTCGTGACGCTGACGCTTAACCAAACCAATAACCAATCTGTTTCGCTAACAAAGGCCATATTAACAAATCGTATGTTTACAATAACTTCAATAACATATCTACATTGTAGCAGTGTATAGCCGCGTAGAAATCCCGTTGTCGACCCATCGAGTAACACGGCAACGTCGGCAATAGGCAACAAGCAATAAAAGCAATATAGTGTGTCAGCGCACGCATGGCTGCGACGTGCAAACAAACATTGTAAAAACTGCTTTGTGTTTGTGTTATACCACTTATTGATTGAGTGTCTGTGTTATGCTACTGCTACACCTGCGTTAACGTTAACGTGAATGGTAATCACCAACTATGCGTTAATAAAGGCATTCCAAATATTCAAATTGGTGCCTTGGCTACATTTACGTTGCAATGCCAATAAAGCTAATTCTTCAAGAAATAACGTGTTATCCAGTGTGACCATTTGTTTAAATTAAATTAGTTTTGTACACATCATTTAGCCCGGCACCTGATTTTAGAGACTTTTTGTATTTATTCAAATGGATACGGTAGTATCCCATCAAAGATTCCTTTTTCTTTTTTAACTCATCTATTGTCACAGGAAACGACAAGCTTTGGCTGATACGTCACCAAGCGTCGCTTACGGCCGAGCGATTCTTGTGCGTCGGATGTTTAGGGTCCCATAAACAGGCTTCAGACTGTAGCTGCTCTAAAAACTCGAGAACTTTTTCGTTCGACCACTCCATTGTTGCCGCCAAAAGTGCCAAAACAAATTTCTAAACACCGATTTTTCACTGTTGCCAACTCCAATTTTTTAAGTTCCTAGATTCAGTACCAAAAGTCACCAGATCCCACCATGCTGCACACGATGACCTTGTTTTATTCAATTTAATCATTTATTTTTATTTTACCAATAAAATAGAAACAAACAGCAGTCTGTCAGGTTTTTTTTTTCTTTTTCAGTACATATTAGCTTATATCATGCACCTCAAAAGTCGCCAGATCTGGCGACAAAGTCGTCAAATTGGCAACACTGTCATCATACGTCAAGTTGACGTCAAGCGAAATATTATGTCATTAATGTAGCCAACGTCCGTCAGCGCGCTAAAGTGAACGCTAAAACCCTTTGATGTGTCCAAAAAACCGACACCCGACCTATCGCCTAATGTCTAATGAAAATAGCAATGCCGTTAGTCATTAATCACGTTAAACCTTTGGCCACATCTGCGTAAACGTGATTATTTGCGCGTTAAGACGCAGGTGTAGCAGTAGCATTATAAGCGGATAGCGGGCGGTAGATTTGCTGCTCAATATTTTTCAGCGGTGTTTGATGCGAAGAGAGCGAAATGAGATGGCATGCAGAAAGTTAATAGAAAAACGGTGACAGGTAAGAATAAAAAAAAACATCCATACTTTTTTATTGGGAAACTATTTCTATTAGAATTTAAACTTTTTAATTTTCCTTTGAGCATGTATTGAAAAGCTGTTTTTAATAATTACCGTAGGTACGTCGTGGTACTAAACTCAATGTTTAGGATACATTTTTTCCGATGTGGTAAACTAATGTATAAGGTAATTTGGTCTGTTATCAAAATATTTCTTGTTTGTGCACGTGTTACTTTGTAAAATTTTAAATTCTTGAGCCCGCCGTTCTCTCATAACTTGTAAGACATTGCTCATTACTAGAGACCGGATAATATGCATTTGCATATTTGCATATGCATTTGCATATTTAAGCGATTTTCAAGGCTAATAGCATATTTTTACTAATATCTAGTGATGATGCATATTATTGCTATAATTTACAGTAGGTAGGTATTTTTCGAGCGTAGCGCACTCGGCAGCCGCGCGTATTTTGTTTTGGTAGGTACTCAAAAAATGAAAGAGACAAATGATCGCGCCGCCGCGCGCTCGCCTACCGCGCTACTCCCACCTATTATGCATGTCATTATTACTTTGATTGTTGACACGCTCGTGCTCGGATAATTCACCTGCAGTTAAAAGTTTTTGTGTGTGTACAATGCCTCCCGAAAAAAAAAGTGTGTCTTCGTGGATAGTTTTCTATAAATGTATGCTGATTTTTTAATAAAAAATATAAAACTTAATAGTTTTTTTATTTTATCAAATAACAATAAATTAAAAAGATACATACATAATAAAGTAAAACATAAATAAGACAAGTATTTACTAACAAAATACTTAAATCTAAAGGAATAATATTTACAAAACAAAAAAAACTCATTTAATGTTGCATATTCTGTCAGTTTTCGTGCATATTTTAGGCATTTTTCATGCATATTTGCATGCATATTTCAAGCTTTTTAAGTTGCATATTATCCGGTCTCTACTCATTACCATCCATTTCGCGGCGCGGCGGCGTTGCACTCGATAAGGGTCGATATTCAACACATTGTGTTTATACTTTGTAGCACATAGTGTGCCCGCACACTTCTGTTTTTATTTATTATGTACTCCTGATTTAAGAACATTGTTTTAGATATATTGTTTTAATATGTAAGGTTCATACTTTTTAATAAATATTAGTTAGTTATTGTATTACTTAGTGTGCGTTTATTTTGTGTGGATAATATCATTATGGTAATTTTTAACGCTAATATAGTTGCCGTTGTCGCAGTTCTTTGAATTAGCACTTATTATGCAGATACTTTGTCTTGCAATTATTTATCAGTTACTCGCTATATGCAAGTATTGAGATAGATTTCCCGTCCAATTCTTTTGTACCGACATTTCAGGGTGATTTCGTGTGCTTACCTGCCTAAATCGGTTATACCAGCCGTATTCAACCAATGGCCATGACCACAGAACTAGGTTTATCAATAAGTGGCACAGATTCGATCGACCTCTTTTGCGGTAACATAATTAATACATTGTGTTTGTGCAAACGGCTGTATTAGCTACTAAATTAAACGATATAATGCAAGGAACCTTATCACTAGTGACAAGACTGTCTTATCTTTATCTGTCGAATGAATAGCACTTGCACTATGACACTATCGCAAATAAATGCAATAATAGTAAACACACCACATGTATAGAAGACATGCTGCTTTTTGAGGTAAAAAACATCTTCTTCTTATCGTGTCAATGGCTTGTTCAATTATACTGTCTTAGACTAGTAGGTGGCGACTTCAACCCCTTCTTTGTTGGCCCGCATAATGCCATCGCGGGTGTAAGTGGCAGCAAGTAAAGGGCAAGATATCAGATGAGCCATACTCTGGGTAGGGGATCCACATGAGTTGATAAATCCCCACTTACTCTGCAACGGCCGAACTGAGTCCAAAGTACGTCAAGGGACTGCCAGATAGGTAAGAACAATGATATCTACGTATACATAAAATTTAGTTTCTAGGCGGTATAAGTAAACTGCGAGAATTCGATAAAGTGCATTTTCGTTCACTCGAGCCGGCAAGAAACTTGACTTAACCTATAGTCGCTTAAATACTTTGACAAAGAATTTCAGATTTTATCAATTACCGTCGTTAAATACATTGTTTTAACTTAAATTAACTACAGTGTAAGTAAATGACCGCAACACTGCTCGTACGGGTCTAATCTACCCATTTAGTGATTACCTACATTGTAGACAAGTTTACGGCATTCCGGGGAGTTCAAAGAAGTTGTCAGCAACAAACTTGGCGATTTCCCTAAAGGTTAAACTTATGTTAAAATGTGGGCCAGCAACTGTTTACAGTTTGTGTAGATTTATGGAGAACTAAATTATTTTATGAAGCAGTGGTTAACATAAGTAAATTGTCTATTTGGGTAAATAGCCTAGGTTTAGTTAGGACCGATATTTGACCTTTGACCCCGCTTTCAGACGAGGGACAATTGACTTTTTTATTGATCTGATATTTGCAACAACTTTCTCTTTCAAATTCACCGTCTTCCTCCATCCAAATGTAATGAGCAGATTGCATGTTACATGGTGTATTCAACATGATATAAAAACAGGGTTATTACTGTTATTAGCCGAAACATTGATATGATAGCAACAAAGAACCACATCCTGAGTTGACAATCCGGTACGTTTCGCTCGATTGTCAGGCCATTGTCTCCCGTCATTTACACGGCAATGCGGCCATGACCATAACTAGACTGTAATTGTTATCGGCTCGCTACTTTGCATGCCACGGTTTATGGAAAAAAATCTCATCATTAACTTTCTTTCCCCTGTAAACCGCCAAATGCGATGTCGTTTGAAGCTGTCCTTCAAAATGATGAGATGAGGAGGGATTTCGCAAACAATCATCTGATTCGATATATTTTTTTACGACGTAACTTGCCGACTAGTCGGTGCCTACAAAAGTAGCCGACAAATCTCTAATGTCTACTATATGACAGTATACCTCTCACCGCGAGGTCTAGGGTTCGATACTCAGATCGGGCAAAGTGTTATTTGTGAACTTTACGTGAGGAAATTCACAATAGCACGGAGTTGGAATTGTGCCCGATGGATGGAGATAGACTCAATCCCTATCCCATGTGGGTGTTGTACACATCTGCCACAGCCTTCTGGGCAATATAGGCTTGATGTTATGTTATGTGTATGTATACTAAGAAACAGTTGAAAAAGATATGGGACCGGCAGGATTTGAACCTGCGACCTTAGAGCCGGGCCACACGGTGTGTTGGGGCGCCGCAGCGGCGTAAATCGACGCATCGTATTGGATGCCAGAGTCGATCGCGTGATCAACATCCAATCCGATGCGTCGATTTACAACGCTGCGGCGCCCCAACACACCGTGTGGCTCGGCCCTTGCTGCACACCGGGCAGCCGCTTTAGCCATCCAGCTATGGTCGCCTCTTACCGGAGCCCTAAATTTCTCAACTGTATGATACGTCATCACAAATGTTATTGTTAAAATTGTCTGCCTCGATGGGCTTAGCGGCTTGCGTATGCGACGGCCGGACAAAGGACTCGGGTTCAATCTGCCCGGAGACAGGTAGTTTTTTTATTTATTTATTAAGATTCACCTACATTTGTCTACACTGATACATATTTTGATGTATACATTTTATATCTAATAGCGTTAGTGTATTAAAGTTATTAGCAAATACAGCAATTGGCCTGGCCATAACGGAGATTTGCATACTTTACGACACGCACGTGAATTTCTTGGAATGGTGGCATTTCATGAAATTTTCATTGTCTGTTGGCCACATCATCGATGATAAGAAATCGTTTCTCGATATGGACAACTAAACGCGCGGCTACTCCATGAAATGGTCAAGATTATTTTGATTATATCGTAAAATAGTTATAATAATGTATTACCGGTAATGGCATTTCATGCACACTTACAATATTATTGTCAATATTTCGCACTTTGATTGGTATTTGTGTACTTTTTCTAGTGAAAGCGGATAATATAGACAAGAATATTGCCAGTGTGCGGGCTCCCATTCGAGAGATATATTTATTTCTATAAGAGTACTATGCAAGACAAAAACCGAGCCAAATTGTATGGATGTTACGGTGAATGTGATAAATTGAAAATTATTCATAATTTCTTATTAATTTTTTCGCCACGAAACTTGACCCTATTAATGCCTATAATCCGACAAATGTACGCGCTATTCATGTGGCAATAACATATTGAATGAATCAATTAAAACTAATGTAATTAAATTACCTCAATTAGGGTCAGTGGAGTAGGTAATAGCTATTTACAAACAATGGCTTTCTTTTATCGGAAGTTTTACATATTTCATATATATTAATCATATTAATATGTAAACGAATAAACTGTATCGAATGATAATATACGTACATTTAATTAATTTAATTTAATTAAGCAATGATACACTATACTCACTACGCTCTTATGCCGGCTCCAGACGCTGGCTGTTTGGCGTTTGCGAACAGCCAACGCCGAACACAAGCGTGTAATTGTAAACTGTTTGCCGACCCTCCCATGATTTATGAAGAAAACCGACATCAACCTCGAACACTGCAAGCAACAAACCCATTCGTGGTTTGCCATTGTACACCAAGCGTGAGCAGCCAGCTTTAGCCGAAGAGATTTATACTAGGATTACCTAAAAGCTTCTAAGGAATGCATATTTTGGAATTCAGTCAACAGCAATCACCTTAGTCGACGCCGCAGAAGATGATTGTTTGAACACGAAAATCTATGACACTACAAGACGGATTTGCATTTGATAGTCATATTTTTAATTAAGACTATTCACAAAAATGTTTCATCTAATATATCCTTACAAATGACAACACATCTATACTTCTACACAGGTTAAGACAGGCACAAATATTCCCCACCCCTCTACCTAATGAAATGGCAGACAGTTAGGAAGGATAGGGATAAATCAATATAGTATGAAACGAGAGCTATCAATTGAGCGAGCGATAATAATTTGAAGCAAGTGGCGAGCGAGGCTTCCTGTAATTGGATATCAAATCATGTGATCTTTGAGACATTGTAGCGCCATCGTTTTATTACGTAATGTACTTTTATATAATTGTAATGTACATTACATAATATATCTAATTGACTCCGTAACAGTTCTGAGAGTACATTGGGTGACTTAATGCCATGGGCATTATCTATCAGTCAAGTTTAAGGTGATGCAGGAAGAACAGAGGTAGGTGGTAGGTGCATTATTTAGCCAAAAAATATATAGCTTTAATTTTTTTCGGCGGGATCTCAGGTTAATGAAAAAAAGAACCAATTACATTTAATTGTGAGTCGCCACTGGTTGACTGACTGGCATCTTGCCAGCCGTCTGTGTTACTAAAGGTAGATGACATTTCTGAGTGAGTACCACAACATTGTTAGAATGTGATAACATACCATAACATAACATTACACCTAATTGCCTAGAAGGGTATGGCAGAGGTGTAAAACATTCAGCGTTACATTTGAGCTTTTTGTATTGATTCCATGTATTATCCATAGAAAGATAGATTGAACATTTTCTGAGAGAAATATTCCAAATAACATTTTTGCCGTTCCCGGGAACAGAACACCTCGCAATGAGAGGCCGCATACGCTAACCACTAGACTAGACTACAATACCCTTGCGATTAACCCGGCTATTAGAAGTTTAGATACAAAATACAGAGCTACACACAATGTCGTACTAATAGAGATAGCGCTCCTAATCTTCGATACACACCGCTAATAGCATTTAAAGTTAACACTGTTTGCAGTTCAATTAAACGCTAATATGCACTAACTATTGTTTGTCACCCTTGCAACACTACTTAAGCTAATTATATCGCGATCAATGTAATGGACCTTTATTATTTGTTAGCTTAGTACAATACGAGTACCGCTCTCTTCTTTCTTTCTTCTAAATAGGGCTAGCCAGGGCCGGTTATACCAATGGGCTTTTTAGACCAAGGTTGGTAAAATCACAGTATAAATATGTACAAACAGTACGGAAACTGCCTACAAACGTGCGAAACGGCACGCACACATAAACATGCAAGCAGCGATAGCCTAGTGGGAGACCGTAGGACTGCGAAGTCAAAGGTCTCGGGTTCGAACCTACGGCACACACCTCTCGTCTTTTCGAAGATATGTGTGTATTTATCATATAAATTATCGCTTGCTAACGGTGAAGGAAAACATCGTGAGGAAACCTACATGCCTGAGAGTGCCTAATAAGTGCTCGAGGGTGTGTGAAGTCTACCAATCCGCACTTGGCCAGCGTGGTGGACTATGGCCTAAGCCTTCTCATCATGAGAAGAGGCCCGAGCCCAGCAGTGGGATATGTATTAAATACAGGGCTGCTATTATATCTCAAGAAAGAAGGAATCATTCAGAAAATTTGTTTGTATAATTTTACGACCTATACAAATCATTATAGATAAAAGGGTAAAGTTTACTCGCATAACTTCCTAAACATGTTATAATGACTGCTTTCCCAAAATAAATATTCTCACTGTTTACACCAAAGAAGTTACACAATGCTGAAACATGAATTATGTTCGCAAAAGCAAAACAAAAGTTCACGGTGAGTTTCAAACGCCATGACTTGTTAAACAAAACATGGTAAATTGTTTTGTTTGTTTTTGCGTTGGACACCGGCCATTTTGGGGTTGGATGTTTGCAACCCTTTGACGTTATTTAAAACTTGTTTTTTCGCATAAGCTTAACATTGACTTGAGGGAATGCTTAGCATATATATAGAACTTTTCATTTTCATTTTTTTTACCTAGAATTAAAACTGAGATAAGTCGATGTATACTAATGTGTTGATCGAAATAATCGGTGTCGATAAAATGTACCATTAATATTTTTCTTTGCATTTAAATTCAAATTCAAATTCAAATCATTTATTTTCATAGGCCCCAGGAGGCGCTTGAACACGTCAAAATATTACAAACAAATGATATAAAAATAAATTATAAGTAAAACTAAATTATACTAATTACAATGATTTGAATAACCGGGGCTTAGATTAATTTTAATCCAACTGTTTAAAATCAGATTAAAATCAAACTAAGTACCAGCTCCGATGGGTATTGCATTATGAGAAGAGCTGGTGAGAAACTCATGTGCACCATCTTTTCAAATGAAATGAATAATATACAATTATATTAATATATAATAATATATAACAATTACAACACATAAAAAGAGCAGTTCATTTCCAAATACTATTATCATTTATGTAGTCTAAAATACAGTAATAAGCTTTTTGAGATAATCTGATTTTAATATATTTCTTAAATTTACCTATCGATAATTCTACTGCGTCTAATGGAAGTTTATTGTAGAAGCGTATACATTGACCTGGAAACGAGTTAGAGATTTTATGGAGCCTAGTAGTGGGCACAGCCAGTTTGTTTTTGTTCCTTAGATTTACTTTATGGAGATCACTATTTTTCTTAAATTTTGTTTGATTCTTGTGGACGTACAATAAATTTTCATAAATGTATTGAGAATGTAACGTCATAATATTTATCTCTTTAAATTTATTTCTTAGTGTCTCCTTGGGACTCATCATATAGATAGCTCGAACAGCTCGTTTCTGGAGCACAAAGATTGAATCTACATCCGTGGCACTACCCCAAAGCAATAAACCATATGACATTATACTATGAAAATAGCTAAAATAAACTAAACGCGCAGTGTCAACATCGGTCAGTTGACGGATTGTTTTTACCGCGTAAGCTGCTGAGCTGAGTCTACCAGATAACGTTTCTATATGTGGGCCCCATTGTAATTTAGAATCTAATGTTATACCAAGAAAGACAACTTTATTGACCATTTCCAATTCCTCATTGTCCATCAACACACTAGTTTTGACTTGTTTAACATTTTTTGTAAAAAATCTAACATATTTTGTTTTATTACCATTTAAAAGCAAGTTGTTAACACTAAACCAGTTTACTATCTTTGACAGAGCATTGTTTACATCGTCAATTACTGTTTGTTGTCTATTTACCTTAAAAACTAAAGAAGTGTCATCCGCAAACAATACTATCTCATGATTGTCCTTAACGAGATGAGGTAAATCATTAATGTACAAGAGGAACAGGAAAGGGCCCAAAATAGAGCCTTGTGGCACCCCCATTGCTACAGCTGATCCATGCGATCGCTTTCCATTGACATCAACTCTCTGAATCCTATCACCTAGATAAGAAGTAAGAAGTTCCAGAGCGATGCCTCTTATACCGTAGTGGTGTAATTTTCTGACTAGAGTTTCATGCTGCACACAATCAAAAGCCTTAGATAAGTCACAGAACACCCCATAGGCGTCCCGCGACTCCTCCCAAGCCTCGAATATACATTCAAGTAATCTAACCCCAGCATCACATGTTGACCGTCCGCGAGTGAAACCGAATTGTTTAGTGTGCAACAGGTTGTTTTCATTAAAATATTTAAGTAACTGCGCGAGAATTATTTTTTCAAAAATTTTACTAAACGTAGGTAGCACCGATATTGGTCTGAAGTTTGTGGGGTCTAATGTACTACCTGATTTAAACAATGGAATTACTTTACTTAATTTCATTAAGTCAGGAAACACACCACAATCAATACATCTATTAAATATCATTATTAAATCAGGTGCAATAATATCAATCAACGATTTTATAATATGTACAGAAATGCCCCATAGATCAGCCGTTTTCTTAATATTAATTGATTTAAACGCGGCTTTAAAATCAGATCCATTAACATGACGAAATGCGAAATTATTAAAAAACTCAGGCACATTATCTTGAAGTAACGACTCGGCAACGGAGGAGGAAGAGCCTAAAGCACTAGTTAGAGAGACAGGAAAAGCAGTAAAAAATCCTTCAAAAGCATTGGCAACTTCTAAATCTGACTTGGTTACTTGACCATCGATACTTAACTTAAAGTCTGAGTCTTTTGTTCTACCCTTCCCAGTCTCTTCATTAATAACTTTCCATGTGGCTTTAATTTTATTACTACTGTTTTTGATTTTAGATTTAATAAATGTAGATTTGGCAATTTTACAGACGCGTTTAAAAATCTTCGAGTATGATTTGACATGTTCTTTAAACTCTTCACTGCTATTAAATTGTCTCTCATAGTATAAAATGTACAATGTTTGCCTACTCTTATGGATACCTGCGGTTGCCCAGTCACCAAAGACGGGGCTATTAGTAACAGTAATCTCCTTGGAAGTAAATATTGAGTTAAAGTCCCGAAGAAATGCATCAAAAAACAAATTATACATCACATTAGGCTTTATGTTATTATCTAAGAAAGGTAAGTTAGTAGCTAGGTTTACTCTCATACGTTCAAAGCGACTAGCTGTTACTGGCACAGAAGTAATTTTTTTCCTAACTACATTTTTACTTTTTATTTTAAAACTTATCATTTGCCCAGAATGATCAGAATCTAGCTTATTAATAATACTTCTGTGAGTTGGCTTAATATCTGTATAAATATTATCTAAGCATGTAGCCGTGGTGGCACTTATTCTAGTAGGCTCCATAAATAAGTTTATTAAATTATGGGATTTAAAAAGACTTAAAATTTTACATGATGCAGTTGTATTAACAAGAATATTAATATTAAAATCTCCACAGACTAAAATTGTTTTACCCAAATTATTTACTCTGCATAGGGCTTCATCCATGATTTCTAAAAATAAACTAAGGTCTGCGGAAGGAGGTTTATATACGCATATAATAATGAAATGCTCTAATTGTACACAGGATAATTCAACGGAACATTCTACAGAGAGAGACACAATATCTTTCCGTTCTTTAAATTTAAGTTTTTTATTAAGTAAAATTAGGGACCCCCCATGTATTGTGTTGACCCTGCAGAATGAACTACCAACCTGGTGGTTGCTGAAATTAAACATGAGCTGATGCCCCTTAAGCCAATGTTCAGTAATACACATAACACTAATATTTTCAGAGTTCATGAATAATTCCAGTTCTAGTTGCTTACCCAGATTTAAACAATATATATTTTGATGCACCAGGTTAATATTATCATTTTTATTGTAATTAGTACATTTTTGTGGCCGTAGTGGCATATAATTACTATTTGATTCTGCAGCTAAATTGATCAATTGTGAATGTAATAAATTAGAGCTAGAGGTTGCTTCCTCTGTTGTCTCATTCTCTCTCATCTTATCTCTCATCTCATTTAACCCATTAAAATGTTTTTTTACGTTTCCATCAAAACCACAAGGATATACAGACAGAAAAGATGCATTGGTGTCGTGTAAATAAACTGATTAGCCAGGCAGAGACAGACACTTAAATTTTATTACCCACTTATAAAGTCATTAAAAATAATAACACCAGTTTTTTACATTTCTTAGATATGCACAATAAACAAAGGAGCAAAAACGAGAAATGACAAAATACTACAAATATAAGAATTTAAATAATCGCATATAATTCTAACCTACAACAATTCTAACTTGAAAATATATAGAAAATTGAAAATTATGTTAACGTGAAATTTAGTTTCCTGCCCATAAAATTGCCAATATTATTCAAGCTGCCACGTTTTTTTTTCAAACATTGCGAAGACAAAATATTTAATTTAGCAAAATATACACGTAAATTTTTACGCACCGTTCACAACTTAATTAAGAAGACAGACTGCTCGTAAAGCCGACTGTTAAACGTTAAATATTCTTGTGAAAAATAACCGTTCAGTCACGAAATAGAACGAGCTTAGTACTGTCGTAAAATGGAATACATCAACTGAGGAAATGTTTCTTTGGGCTTTATTTCAGATGAGCTGGCATTCATTTCAGAGCGAGACGGCTTTTGTCGTTTTTTTGGTATATTTTTGGAAGGGAAACATGATTTTAACGCATCATAATCTGACGGCCCGTATGCTAGCCTTACTGCAACGGACACTAGTGTACACTTTACTGCTTAGCTCTCGTAGGTTGTGGCGGTCTCGGTTGACGTTGACAACGTCAAGAAGTGACACATTCGTCACAACTGTCAAAGAGCGCTGAATCGCGATAACGAAATGTTCACAGCAAGTGTATATAAATACAACTTCCAATACGCTACCGTTGGACAGCCTGGTCGGAGGATCCTCTCTTTGTGGTTGAGGAACAACACACCCTGTTCCTACAGTAGCATGGTGAAAAGCCTTCAAAAATAAAGCAACATTATGATCGAAATTCGACCAGTAGTTCTAAAGATTAGACCGTTCAAACAAACAAAGCTCAAGGTCTACACTAGTGTTTGTATGGATATATATTTTTTGACTATTATGCTATTTTTCAACATAAAGCAGGCATATATGATTGTGTAATAGTGTATGCGTATCCAATTTATGTTTTGGCATACACGTGCTTCAAAACATTCATACAACGTGACAAATGTGTTTACTGTAATTATTTTCATAACTTTGCGCAAATGCTACTCATAACTATTTAAAATTTAATTAAATTAGTTAAAATTGAGTTTATAGTATAATAAAATATATTACTCATTAAACAAACACGTCCAGACAAATTAAATCTCCACAAGAGAAGGAAAACTTGACTCGTATATTGATAATGACCTTCTATTTATGTCCATCTTCCGTGCACAATGGATCTATTAGTATTTCAAAATACAATAAATTTCAGTATTTATGCATGTAATGCAACTTGAAAATTATTACGCTGAAGGTGGAATTTCTATTTTGAACCATTGTATTCTATAATTAGGATAAAAAATATGAACCTGCTTGTAATAGTATAGTCGAGTTCATTAATATGTTGGTAGTTTTGAATCTTGTTGTCTCTAAAATAAGCTTTAAAACTGCCTAATGAACTCGACTGTACCGCCACTTTAACATAACTGAAATCACGTGCAGGATTTGCTGTAAGATTGCCTTTGAATAACACCACTATTGACTGTAAATGACATCATGTCCCCGTGTTTCTATTACGATAATTAAATGAATAATTTATTTACAATTGTCACATACACTATGACATGTTTTTTCCGTAATATTTCTACTATTGTCTTAGAATACATGTGTCTAAAGGTTAAGCCATTTTTCTTCAATAACATTGACCAAAGGAATTCAGGTTTTATGGACTAAAATCTCAGTTATTCCAACTAGCGTAAATACAGTCAGTAAGAAAAGTATTTATATTTTAAAACATTCTATAACTCATAGTTTCGAAATGCAATAAACAATGTAACTAATAATATAATAATAATAACTTATGAGATTGTCGACATGTGGGAGGTGGACTCGGCTATTATTGTACCGATAGTCGTATCCGTAAACGGACTGATAGCAAAGAGTCTCGATAAACATCTTAAGAGACTCGCGTTGGGTAGCTGGATCAAGGGTCTGATGCAGAAGGCGGTGCTACTCGACACGGCACGGCACGGATTGTGAGGAGGTTCCTCTCTCTAGAGCCCTAACCACCGGAGCTTGGTCCTTGCATCCGATACCGGTACTATTTTTTATATTTTTCAATATTTTTTTGTACTTTACATTTAAAAGTGTAGAATTTTATATTTTTAAATGTACTTTACTTTTATAATTTATATTTAAATATGTAAAAAATGAAAAAAAAACGAATAAATGAGTGAATAACTTATATAAATAAGTGTACTGAGGTTTTATCATTCACCTGTCCTTATACCAATTACTTGGGTGTTATTGTTATATTGCTACGTTAAATTAAATTAATTATGTTTGAAGATCAAATGTATGGAATAAGGTCAGTTTGAATATTTTGTGCTAATCGACTATTGAAATATTTTATACAGAACTAGAACCTTCTTAAATAGTAAACAAAAACACTATCTAGCTACAACTTTGTATAATTTAATAAGCATAATTTAGCACCAAACAAAGTTGTGTCCAAGGTCAGTTCTGAACGTTATTTCGCACGCCAACTCCATACGTAGCACTGATTTGTGGAATTGATCATAATAAATCATGTTGTGATGCTATAATTAGATATTTGTATGATTTACAGCCAACACAGACGGCGATTTGTATAAAGCTTGTCTATTCAGACTTTATCTTTTGTTCTGTTATCACAAATATACCTATCAACTTCCACTCTAGGATCTACAGTAAACTAACCTGTCAGTTTCAAGACAAAGTCGGCTTTTCGTCGCGTGCGCCCCTAAGCAAGCACTATAATATATCGGCGCCCCTATAGTGAATAGGCTTCTTTTGGGGTCGGTGCAATTGACATTTTCAGTGATTAACTAATCTGTCGATTTTTTTTAGAAAAAAACAGCGCACGTGCCTCTTTGTAGATTCGTGTGCTTCTCTGAACTCTCGTGCTTTTGGGGTTTACTTTGTATTAAGAAGAATGCTCTGAGGCTTGGTGAACCTGAATTGAAGACTTGTCCGTGCTTCAGACAACATGTTAAGCTGCTGCACCTATATGACAAATCTTTAAGAGTCATTCATTACTGATATCAAAACCAGACACCAGGAAGTTAGACAACTGATCTAACCAAATGTGGAGGCCAGATAGCCGTGTCTATTAAGTTGAGACTGGTTATACTAAAAAGTCGACCCCTATCTAGGTTAGCCTTCAGGAAATAAAGGTCTAGCGTTCATCTAAATGGCATATAAATTCTTCCTGAATGCAGTTGGATGGACTATCGATCTTGTAGTTCCAATCTCCGGGTGCAGACGTCAATACACTACAAATTTACAGAAGATATATTATACGGATCGAGAATGGAGGAGCTCGTGAGTGTGTAGAGAGATATGGTCCAATATTCACACTTTATGGCCAATATTCGCCAATACAGTCTGATATAAGCTCGACACTAAAATATTAACATTGGACGAAAAACTAGATTGCCTCAAACATGTCTAAATGTGAATAGATGAGATTTCCGGGCGGATATACTATTAAATTATGTATGAGTTTCAAATGGCGCCAATTCTACATATTTTAGCTTAATTTTTGCTTATTTATTCGTTTAATTGGGTCACGTTTGCACTCGTTGAAGTAAATAGAGGCAATAACATCAATATTATTAAAATTGGTTTAGAATGCTTTGTCATCAAAAAATAGAAACACTGCCAATCAATGAACAGTACTAATAATGTATCATGGTCATGTTAGTTCTTTGCTGCGCTATGGAGTGCTGCTGTGGGGCAACTCCACAGATGTCACTAGAGCATTTCTAGTTCAAAAAAGGTGTGTTCGAGCTATTGTAGGTATCCCTCCTTATGAGTCATGTAAGCCACTTTTTAAACAATTTAAAATCTACCCTTGCCATGTATGTACATCTTTGAGGTGTGTGTTTTTGTAAGGACAAATCCACATATTTTTAAAAAAGCTAGAGATATATACAACCATATATAAAAATTGTTACGCAATGTGTATAAAAATCTATAATAAATTATCCACAACCTTAAAAGAATTGCCTCTAACACAATTAAAAAAAAACCTTGAAAAAGTGGTTCCTAGAAAAACTCATATACTCAATTAAGGATTTTATAACTGGCAATGACTAAAATATGATGCATGATGATATGATGAATAATGATGATTGTTTACATTATTATCATTTTTATTTATTAAAAAGAATTATTAATTTTATAATTATTTTGAAATGCTATTAATATTGTTATTTAAAATTTAAATAATAATAATAATCTTATTAAATTGTAATTGATTAAACTTCTTATGCATGTTTAAATGTTCGCATACCCACAGACCGGCGAAATAGGTGAACTGTATTAACTTATATATTTTAAGAACCATTATAACTATTTTGTGTGAATAAAATGATCTTTATCTTATCTTTATAGGAAAACATTAAAGGGGAGGCCAATATAACGTATCTAAGTACCTACTTATTCTCACCACATAAGCTTCTACCCTTATCTATTACCTTATTGTGATTGTTTTGTAGTTTTAACACCAAAACCACATAGACGGACCCAAGGAAATTCACCACAAAAATATCCGCAAAATTTGAATAATACGGCTCCATCATGCGTCATGCTTGTACATACGTGCGAAGCATTAAGTGAAACCCATAACATTTACTTATTACGTTTGGAGCATAATGATTCACAAATGCAACAAGTCACGGTGATCATATTCTAGCATCGTGCCTGTCGTAAATCGTGACAGGATAGCAACAGATTAAACGCTGCCAAATTCTTTACGGAAACAGCAATCACCTTGAGAGAAAAGCCAGCATTTTCCTGTTTATCGGCGGCTCAAACTAATTCACATTCAATAGCGATAAGGCATGGTGTGTGTGGGCGCCGGCCTCGACACGCCAGTTTCCATTAGGGTTGGTACGAATTAGCATAGTAATTAACTGATATATTTTTATTTATCGTTAAATAAAATCTTGCCCTTATCATGGGGGTGTAGATAGGCAGAATTAGTGCCAGCCATCATTATACTTATGGCTTATTACATTAATTTTTTCGTGCGTTATAAATTTACGGCGTTACTGCGCTTGGTTAAGCTTGACAGGTTTGAAAGGTGATATGACATAATATGTGACTAATGACAGCTCTAGAGCGAGGTGCACACGCAAGAAGCGCAGCGTTTAATTACGACACGAAACGCATTGTGCAATACACAGCGTTTGTATTGTTTGTCACGGGTGAAAGGTGACAGAAACATTTACATTTTAGAATTAAGAACTTTCATATAGTCTGGCTTATACTGGAATTATAATTTAAGTACAACGAGTAAGTATGTCGTGAGTTTTTAAACTACTTGATTCACCTGAATAGTCGTGTCGTAGTCGCGGACTTACGCGACAACAGTCATGAACTGTCCTTGTAGAGTTCAATCGTGGTGCGGAACGGTTGTTGCCACCGTCTGAGTGGCAACCTTTGTCTGACAACATTGTACCATTCATTCATAGGTTTTATGTTTTGTTTTTGAGCTTGTTTCCTTATATCTATGTTGGGGTTAGTCATGATGTGATTGTCTAAGATTGATCGATCCTTCATGGTCGAAGGATACCAAAGAGCAGAAACCTATAACGGTCGCGTTTTAAAAATGTCTACATCTACGTTCAAGCATTGTGGGGGTCTTCAATAGTTGTTGTTAGATTTAATTTGTTGATTGAGAGAAACTATAAGTCGATATACTAATGTTTTAATTAACTGGTACCAGAGTAAATATTTTATAATAAACTTATTGACTATGTAGGGACACAGGGCAACCGGCGCATATGTATTTAAGTGGATACACTGGATACTTAAGTTTAGCCGCCCGGTTCGCCAGTCGCCTTCCCGTATCGCTAGAGATAGGTCGTAGTTAAGATAGAATAATGTAGTCAATAAGTTTATTATGTAATATTTACTCTGGTACCAGTTAATTAAATCATTAGTATAGTGACCTATAGTTTCTCTCATCTCTATTCACCAACAAAAATAACAACAACATGAAGACCCCCAAATTGGTGACCCTCGACAAAGAACACGCAACTTTCTACACCGTGGCGTTCCTGCTTAATCACGTGACATCATGGAAGACGACTCGCCCTTCTCGACGTGCACATCTAGAAGGACTCCTACGACGACCTAGCCAAACTACAACCAAGACACGGAACGCACGGAATTTACAATGAAGATCTACTGCTAAGCGATTTCTCCGACGTGGTCAAGTAAGTGAAGACACGTGGCTGCCATGCATAGCGAAATCAAGTAGCGACCACGGCAGGCCACACAATTTTAAGTGATGACCTTTTGGATTTCCGGACGACGAGCACGTGGTGCATTCGTCGCGTAATTTAACGAATTATATACCCTGCGGTTGCGTTGGCACCAGGATGAGAATGCTTGCTACAGCATTTCCGGACTATACGGCATCGTAACAATATATTTGGAGGCGAGGACAAATATCCCTTCAAGAAGACATTAATTGTCAATTAAGTCATCCATCGGAGACGTGGACTACAATTGGAGCAAATACATCGCTAGCAGACTTGGAGCAATACATACGGAATTATCTGCATTTGCATCTTCGTACGTACCGCCGACTCACGAAGCGCCTTACGAAGAGCAACGTCAAGAAAACGTATCAAGTGTTTGTGATAAATTACGGCATTTAGTTTTAAAAAGTTAAAGTTTTAAATTCCATGGTTATTTTTAGATGCAAGGTCTCAAATCACGTCAATAACTTATGTGTAAATTTTTTTGTGAACAACGCTTTTGTTGAGTAGCAGTTTGTTTGGCTCTCACCAAGCACTTGAGATTGTGACCCTTTTTTTATAAGCATCAGTACTAGGAACCACTTGTTATGTATCCCTTAGTTTATTGGAATCGTAGAATGATTATTGTTTGTGTAAACGTAATGAAATTTTTGTTTCAAAGTTTTATTCTGATTATCATTTTTCAAATTATTTTTGTGTAAAGGGGGAAATGGTGTAGGGACACAGGGCAACCGGCGCATATGTATTTAAGTGGATACACTGGATACTTAAGTTTAGCCGCCCGGTTCGCCAGTCGCCTTCCCGTATCGCTAGAGATAGGTCGTAGTTAAGATAGAATAATGTAGTCAATAAGTTTATTATGTAATATTTACTCTGGTACCAGTTAATTAAATCATTAGTATAGTGACCTATAGTTTCTCTCATCTCTATTCACCAACAAAAATAACAACAACATGAAGACCCCTAAAACTACATTATTCTAACTTAACTACGACCTATCTCTAGCGATACGGGAAGGCGACTGGCGAACCGGGCGACGAAACTTAAGGATCCACTTAAATACATATGCGCCGGTTGCACTGTGTCCCTACACCATTTCCCCCTTTATACAAAAATAATTTGAAACTTTTGAGTCTTATTTGGGTCACCAATTGAGGGTTATATTTTGATGTTCTTGAGTCGATGATTAATTAAAACACGTGAAGTTATTTAACTCACTATATTATATTATATGCGCAACTTAAAAGTAATACAGTGTCGAAATTATTATAAAAATAGGAAACGACCTAATTGAGTGGGCGCGAGATGTCGACTGCCGAAACTAGCGAGTCGTGTTTCAAGTGTCTTGAACATAAGGGCGCTGTGTCCCTACACCATTTCCCCCTATTTTGTTTGTGACAATGTTATGTAATTTTCGTTTATACTCAAAATAATTTTGCAAATTATTTTTTGTGTAAAGGGGGAAATGGTGTAGGGACACAGCGCCCTTATGTTCAAGACACTTGAAACACGACTCGCTAGTTTCGGCAGTCGACATCTCGCGCCCACTCAATTAGGTCGTTTCCTATTTTTATAATAAGTTCGACACTGTATTACTTTTAAGTTGCGCATATAATATAATATAGTGAGTTAAATAACTTCACGTGTTTTAATTAATCATCGACTCAAGAACATCAAAATATAACCCTCAATTGGTGACCCAAATAAGACTCAAAAAGCATGAAGATCGACGGCTAATAGATTTACCTCTCTATCATCAACCTCGTGACATAGGTGGTAAATATTTTCAGACCCCGACGTTTCTTAATCCTGCTCGGAAACAAGCTTGCGTTAACGCTCATTCTACACAGGTAAAAAAATAATAATTAATCAGTAGTACAAATTAGTTATTCTTTTTTTACCTCGCAAGTCTTTGAACTGCGTGGTTACTCTTTAAACTTACAAAACCATAGTGTCAAAGTGAAGGAATTTGTCGGTGTCCTTGTTGCTTCTTTTTGAATTTGGGCTTACCTGTTGAAAAGAGAGAAAATATAAGTAGAGTTAATAGACATACACAAAAATACAATAAAAAATATCTATTATGCATTTTCATTTTATTTGGTAACAAGATACGAATCGCTGTGTGCGTGTATTTGGGTATTTATTATTGTAAGCGTAAATTCGCAGTATCCGGTGAGGCCAACCATGACGCACAGGGTCAAAAGAACCCTAATTACCGGCATGCTGACATCTGAACTGCTCGTGCATTGCAGAAATATGAGCAGTTTTAGCCACTCAGTATATTTTTATAATTTCTACCTTAAGAACTATACGTCACTAGACAACACGGCAGTCCGTATAGTTCTTGTCTAATAGCCCGTAACTACAAAGGTAGCGTATGCACCTCTCACTACGGGGTCTCACGAGGTTTAATTCCAGGGTAAAGTGTTATTTGTGATTTTTCCTTCAGAACATACTTAATAGCAGCATAGTTGGATTAATGAAATGAGGCTATTAGACACCTCTGCCGAACCCTTCTGGGTTATATAGGCGTGATGATGTGTTATGCTCAACCTCAGCTGTTATGCTCTGTCATATGTACTGTAAAGTAATTAGTGTTCTACGCTTCACACGATGTCACCACATGTGGTAAAACTTCCGCGACGTAATCAGTACGTCATCAACACAATTTTAGACGGTTTGCCAAATATTTGTGACGTGGCTCATGTTGGGACTGCTCGCGACGATCGCTGAAGGTCGAGGCACAATCGATAGTGGAAACACATTCCACAATTCTGGATGTCCTGAAATAAGCAGTTATGCTTATCAAACATGATGGAAAGAATATAAGACTGCTATTTCTTGAAAATCTCATACAGGCTAGATGCTCTTGTAAGGTTTGATCTACTACCTGTTTGTCATTATTACTGAATTGTGGGACGAAGTTAGACATGTCAGATAAATGTTGTCAGCAACATGAAATCCCATATTCAAAGAAAACCACTTTTATTTATCTGCGACTGCCCCAAAGGCACTTATCAGCCTATCTCCTCCTTAATAATGCTAGACGGTACAACAACCAAGGTTGCTAGATGGCCGGAATTGTCTCGTGAAATTCCATAATTAGTTTTTAACAAAATATAGTATTGAAGAATGATATGCTCAATGGCTGGTCAGCCTGCTTCGTGCGCGTACTTTAATCCACCTTCAGTGACCTACTCGCCACTTCTCCACTCTATATTTATCCCGGATTTAGGGTGCGCATGATATGCCACCATTGACGCCAGCATATCTGGCTACCCTAACAACACCACATGATGTGAATGTCTGACCTTGTCTTGACCAGCGACCGCCGACGACCATCTTGCAACAAACGGTCACCGATCCACCTGAGCATGTCTGAAACCTCCCCACAACCTATTAGCAACCATTAACAACAGTTAGTACCAAAACAGTAGACATGATGACCTTGACCTGACCAGCTTGCAACACTCGGTCAATGATCTGTAATTGGTTATTGGAGGCGAAACGCTGAGCTAGATTGCTGGCGGCTTAAGCGCCAAACGCCAATGATGTATTGATGTCTCAACAGCTGAATAGTTTCTAACGATATATCTATTGGCATTCTTTTAAGGTCACCTTTCCAACGTAAGAAATGCTTTTGAAAATTAACTGCTCTTTTTTAAAATCTTAATATGTAGTTGGGAAACCCCTGTTTAATTAAATTATTATCACTTTATCAGCCTTTATTGATTTAACGCTTATCTGTTGCTTTTATTTTAACATATTTTTAAAACATGACCAGAAACAAGCACATATTAAATTTATTCAGAAACTCAACAAAGACCTCTCGTCAAAGCAAACAGAACCTGGTAAGGAGGAGTTTTGTTGACGCATCGGACCTATATTGCGAGTGTGGTGCTGTACAGGCTATGGCCTATCTCATGACCTATACCACTTGCTCCACTGCACAAAGGAAGCGCTCATTAAAAAGACAATGAAAGCGCTATCCGCGTGGCCACGCACTGGGCTCATAGAATATGACTGCAGCCATCGACACGAAAGAAGAAGAACAGAGCTTACTTTTAGTACTAACACAATCTATGCTTTGGTACTGGCATTCATGAAGCATAAACAAATATGTACAAGGATTCGGTCTCATCATGCTGATAGAGCCAGGAAGCTGATAGAGGAACTCTTCAATGCTTAGAATGATATCAGATTAGTTTTATCAAGATCTTATATAATACACCAAGTTTTTACTTCAATATGAATGTTATTTGAACTTTAATATTGGTTGTGTTCAATAGGAACTTAGGAACCATTAGTAAGCAAATGTTTTGCCAGGATGTGATTGTGGACTCGTGAGCGTGACGTAATTGATATCACAAGTGTTGACAATATGATAACAATATACCAACTGTCAGCTGTACTGATAGAAGTCTGATACCAGCGCATTGTGATAACGGAGTCTTTATTTCATAACATAACAAAATAATATAATCATTGATACCAAAATAATCACACAGTTTTTGATAACAATGATTACACTATGACAGATTGTAAAATATCGTATCATTTTCCTCATGATCTTGTGATCAAAGTAAGCCTGCTCAATACGTAACATCGCTTGTTTTCTTTTTGCTTCATTAATTTTGCTGGGTTCCAACATAAGTCTTGCCCTTCTACTGATTCTTTTACCCCAGTTTGGACGGGGTGTGTAATGTTTGATATAATAACAAATGCTCTAATTTTACTTGAAATAACGTTCATATGTTATAATTTTCATATGCTATAATATCAAATAACCTAATTTCATATGATATAATGTTTTATATGATATAATCTTCCTTTGATATAATAACATTTTGTATAAAGTTCATATGATATAATTTTCAAAATGCATAATATTCTTTTAATATAACTTTCATTTAACCTAATGTTCTTTTGACCTAATTTTCTGGTCGAGGTCGGACTTGGTCGACGGAGCCCCGCTTCGCGGGGCTCCTACTTCTGGTTGGTTAAAAAAAAAAACCACGAAGGGGATGGCGGGGTCGTAGACCCCGCCATCCCCTTCTAACCTAACCTATCCGAGTCGGGGTGCCCTAAAGTCCAGATTGCATCCAGATCCTCCTGGTAACAATAGTTGGGTGATGTATAGGGTATAAAGGGAAGAACAAAAACTTAATACAATAGCTATATTAGTTATTTAATAAAAGTTACTTAGAGATTATGAATATTATAGTAAATAAATAATATACTAAACGAATGTTATGTCAAATGTGCATTATAAAAAGTGTTCATTATATCAAAAGAAATTAGATAAAATGAAATTATATCAACAGATCAATATGACAACTGATCGTTATATTAAATAAAATTATATTAAGTGATATTATGTCAAGTGACCGTTAGATTTTTTGTTATTATATCAACCGTTACACACCCGTTTGGACGTAAGGTACCAACAGAAAACTTTCCGCATGCTCAGTTTTAAACATATTCCCGTAAAGCGCTACCAGAGCGGTGCTACGCAGTTATAACCTTAACGTGGGCATGTGTCGACTGTCTTTCGTCGATGTGATGCTTAATCTATCAAGCCCATCCAGAACAATACTATTATTGTTTTTGTGCGAGTGTAGAGATGTATCCAGTAAAACAATTTGTATAGTTTTGCGTCACAAGTCCTTTGCTCACTATTTTATTTATGTTCCCACCCACTGCTCGGGCGCAGTGGAGTTTCCCCAGATCTATAAATAACACATTGTACTGAATATCTACTCTACAATCTACATTGTAAGATTGTAACCCGTCTAATATTGTTGCATGGAAGACTGATCAATGACAACCTATGTTAACAAGAGTTATGCTAGTTACACGTAAGATGTAATTCATCGCTAATCTGACTTCCCGACGTATCTGACGTATTTTGGGCTAAGCCATGTTCACCATACTGATTTGATCTTTTTTGTTATATGACATGAAGTTATATAGTGAATTTACATAGAACGAGCTACCCTCAATCATGGGAAACCATCAACCGGAAATAGCTTGGTCTGTAAAACGTTGCTTCATATCAGTTACTCCACTTGGTCAGATTAGCGACGGTATGTAGCAGACGTAAATGTAAATCCCTGATGATAAATGCTAAAAACAGCTTATGAAAATCCACAAAAGGTAAAAAGCGGCCCAGTTTCCGAAGGATACGATATTTGCCAGTGCCAGTATATTCAGGGTATAACTCACCACCAGACGCTAATACAAACACTACTACTTGGTCACAAGTTAAAGGTGGTATTGGTTTTTCTTACCTGAAGCTTCAACTAACCGTATGTTGCAATTCCATGTGCCATTAAGAGGATATATAAACCTGTAGAGGAACAGGGTGTGATGTTCCTTCACCACAAAGGGAGGATCCTCCGACCAGGCTGGGTGGTATTGCCTGGCGTACAGCTGTCTAACGGTAGCGTATTGGAAGTTGTATTTATGTACACTCTCTGTGAACACTTCATTATCGCGATTCAGCGCTCTTTGATATATGTGACGGGTGTCACTTGACGTTGTTAATGTCATCCGTCACTTATTGTGTGCGTATACCGCTACACACTTACGTTTGAAGTACGGGAATATCCTTTTACGTAATGATAGCTTAGCTTAGAAGATTGATGGTGATAGGTAATTGAACGCAGAGGAATGTCGGCGCCAGCGCATGTTATAAGGATTATCCTTCTGTGTCATGCTCCTTTTGTCTTTGTTGTGAATACTAACGGCTTATTTATGTAAAGCAATAACAAACGTCTAATAAAACCATAAAATAATGTCCACATTATGTGTATCAGGTTGCGAAACAATACTCAGACAGAAACCTGCAAAATTGCTAAAGGAAATTGAATCCTGAGGGAAGCCTTAGATAGCTAACCCTTTCGTTATTCTAGAAATGTTCACCGCAAGTAAAAAAATACCCCAAAAACAGAAGCATATAAAATGTTTGTTTATCAGTTTAATATTTTTGGTTGCAAAAGTATTAGCATAAATAGTCATATCTTATCGCAGACAAGACAGAAATCAGCGAATACATAACAACGATAGTATCTTATTTATCTATATGTTAATTCAATGTAAGACTACCATTTAGAAATCAGCTTTTACATTTTGATCTGCTTTTCAATTGAATGCTATAAATTGGTGGTAAAATACAACTTTATTAGCGAGCAGCTCCATTAAAGAAGCACCGCTGTCTATCCTTTTCCTTTACGAGTATTTGGCAGCAGGTTACGCTACACCGATTTGGTAACGAGATTAGGAAAACGGGCTCTTTAAATTATTGTTTCTATCATATCACAGTCCTCAGATACTGCGACGTATATTCGCAATTTTTTGTTGATATTCATTGTCATCGTATAAAAAATTTACAGTATTTTTTACTGCAAATTCAATTAAAATTCAAGTCCGAACCTTCAATCAGTTGGCTTCGACGCAGGTGATTTAAGCCCAACGCCTGATATGCCTAACGTTATAGACTTCCTCAATCAGACAAACTGTCAAGCCTGTCAGCATCTGCTTGTGATTCATACCAACATCGCTAATCAGTGTGCTTATACTTCCAAGTTTTATAATCGTAGAGAATAATAATTATGTTAAATAAACTAGGAGATAATCTATAAGGTAAGTATTTTTTGTTAGGGTGCAGTTGTCAATACAGAAACTGCCCAAATTCACTGAACTGTAAACAATTCAGGTGGAGTAGTGATCTCAAGCTCTACACTGCATATTTACCAAACATTCCTTTGACAAACGTGAACTCATCTCAGTGAACAGGGTTAAAATAGTGTATGATCGCCAGGATCAATATTGGCTACAAATTTTTCATGGTTAAAGGTGACGAAAACCGTACGATACGTCTGACGTAAGGTATTCCAGTAAAAATACCAAACAAAAAAAAAGCAGTATAAAAAGGTTACGTCCTGTCCTAAGGTTCTCCTCTCTATACCTATCTGTTCTCCTTTGTAGAGCTGCTATAAAAATACCACCCAACGCGTCCATAAAGATTATATTTGCATTTTCTTTAGTCTATTCTCGTTCATCTATTTTAAGCAAGAACCCGGTCAGGGCAATCAGCTAATAGACACACTCCATAATATGATAGCCGAAGTCAACCCCTTTGCGATCAAAGAGATAGTCGCAAACTCTCTTTACACCTATTACACTGATTGGTGATAGATCGCATCCACTAAGTGTTACTGTGATAATTGACAGAGTATATCATTTTAGTATGCAGACTATGCATGCAGTACAACCGGTCTGTCTAAGTGTTTCGAAGACGCGAGGAATCCGTAGTGTGAGTAGCAAAGTTCGTACAAATATCTGATTACACGGAGTGCCTATTTAAATCTTTATTTTAAGCATGTCGATGTTTCCCCACATTTATTTATTTATTTATATTTATTTATTTATATTTATTTATTTATATTTATTTATTTATTTATATTAATTACACATGCTTCTTTCAATAGATGAATGGTAGTAACATTAGCACAAAACTGAATTATATTTCTCCAAATACCCCGATACCCCCTGTCTTCAACTTTTAAGCAACCTATCATAAGGAGTGCCTATTGGCACATAAGTATATTTACAGACTCGAAATGAGAATTTACTAATGAGTAGTCCCAAAGCCTTGTAGCTTTGAGACTTCTAGGTCAAGAGCAATAACTTCAACCCATACATCCACAAACTAGTCATAATTTCCCGGACTTGGTAATTAACAAACATAATTGTGAGCACCACGACGCATACAAAAAGCTGCAGACGACAAGTGTGCAAACGGGCAAACGGGCCACCGGGTTACCGAGGAGCCTAGAATGTCTAGACTCTGCCATTGCCTAGATACGGCCTCTAGACTTGTGTGAAAACGACACACATACCCAGGTTATTAAGACGAGTGTACCACTTGCGTGTGGTCCCATAGGAATTGGTACGTGGTGGAAAGCAGCAAACAAGTCGGTTTTAGAGTTAAGGTGATGAAATGCCGTCAGTTTTGAAATTAGACCTATTTTCGTAATGGTATTGGTCAATTGACTGCGGTATTTAACTGTGACAGACAATACTAACGAAGGTTCGAGAAAAACAATGTAATAAAACACTAGAGCAAAACTTGACTCCAAAACATCTCCCGCAACAAATAAAGGTTTATGACGCATGAAACTACATTCTGGCAAATGTATACTTACTTGTGACCTTATATATCTCATAGCTTAAGTGATGAAGCCCAAAATAGAACCAAAACAAAGAACTACTGCAAATGAAACCTAACTTATCTCAAGCTATTAAAAATCACGGAAGTAAACTTGTGATCATTAAAGTGGAACAAAAAATGGTGTTAATCGCGCAGCACCGATTTAAGTTATAGCTGAATATTATTCGAGTCTGAGTACGATCCAAATATCAAATATTTACATTGCCAGAACAAGGACCACCCACGCTTGCCGTGATCTAGCCAATAAAATGTATCATATCAATAGGTCGAATTGGCACCTGTCGTCGCTCTATGAATATGTCTTAAATGCATTATTATATTTTGAGTAGATATAAAAATGGTAACCCTTTTTTTCAATGCAGTACTTGTTAAGGTTACTAGGTGGCACAACTACTTTACTAAATTACTAAAGTATGTAGGTTAAATAGGTTTGGAGTTTTAAAGGTGTCAAAAGTACCGCGAAATGGTTCGAAATAAACACACTCTGCGTCTCGCCTATTCCCTTGAACCTTGGCGACGACGCTCTAGCGTCGCATGATACATATTTATGTAATTTTAGTAGAAGTATTAATTAAAAGTGAATTTTATTTCGACAAAATTTATATGGTTCCAATACGGAAACAAAAGACATCAACCAAAAAAGGAATCAGCAAAATTGGTTCAGTAATGGCCGAGTATTTCAGTAACACATAATATTCAGACAAAAACATACCTAGCCTATTTTGGAAGTCGGTAATCAAAGTAATGCCCAATTTACTGTTTACCGGTCATTTTAAATTTTATAACAACCTGCGGTTGTTACCCTTATTATCTATATAAAATGGCAGATAATTATTATATCAAGTCTCAGATGTCTCCTGTGCTATACATTATAGGATCAAAACAGATCATCGTGACCACAATATTATTTTAGTGTTCAGATTAACTTCATCGTATATGTGGAACTGTGGCATACATCTATGCATACTCCTGCTACCCGAAAACCACCAAAATCTGTCAAAATCCTTATTGACAACCAATCAGATCGCTTGATGCCTGCTAGCTTCCGACAGAATTGAATGATCGATTAATGATTTGTTAGTTTGGCCGCTTTAGAGGTGCCAACTAATAAGAAAAAGCCCGCAGTAGTTTTCTATCAACTATGTAAGGAACAACCAGTTTGCAGGCTGCCCGATACATTGTACTTCGTCTACTTTTTACGCTATTGTATTTGCATATTACTTTGGAAACTAAATACAAAGAAAACGAGCCGGTTTAGAATACGGAACGAGGTTCTTACAATGTACTAGTTTTTTAGACTATGACTTTTTACAAGACTTTAAAGAGCAATGGCCCTCAAGAGATTGTTTTATCATGTTGGGTTTTTTGTTGAGTAGATTGTCACAACACGCATTACTGATTTTGTTATTTTGCTTCAATATAATGGCAACGTTATCTGGTGGTAGCACGTGTTAGTTATAACGTATAGAGTTATTATTAAATGTAACAAAAACTTTGAACATTTTTTTCGTCTTTAACTTCAACTCCCGCCCAAGTGATTAGTCGATAAAAAGTAGCCTATGAGACAAAGGCGTAACATCCAGACGAGAGTTACTTTCAGATTTATAGTATTTTGTTAGAATTAAATTAATCAGCGGCCATAACTAAATATATACCTACATGTATGTTCCAACAATTCTGACGTGAAATATTTTAAGGAGATCAGACGCTTTGCAACATTTTAATTAGTATAGTACATTTTATATTGCTTGAGTAAGCTTGAGTGATTTGGACAAACGAGATTAAGATCTGATAAGATAAGGGTCACGTTATCTGTCAAGCTGTCAAGGAAATATCCCTTTGTAATCTCATAATGATTTGTGTCTAGGAGTTTTAAAACAGGGCTTTATTATTATCCGATTAACCTCGGATTACTGGTATAGGAGACAGAATTCGATAACTACAATTTCTCTATTACTTTTCTGTATCAATTCGCCTACATGTAACTAGTTACCTTATTGCAGAGATGCCAAGGTTTAACTGCCAACATATTAACATAGATATTAATGAACTTGACTGTACAAGTAAGTGTATACATGTGTGCGAAGAGACATCGATCAATATTAAAAGCCTCGGAGTTTTATACAACAACGGAAATTACACGGATATTGTCTCTGCTGACGTCTTCTAGTCTCATAAAAAATACATAGACCTATTAATAAGATATTTTGATTGCAGTCTGGAAATATTGTTCAAATTGTTTGTACCAACTGTCTCGATGGTCTAATTGTTAGCGTATCAATGCCCGGGTCGGTGCATAGTGTTATTTGTGAACTTTTCGCCAGGAAAATCACAATAGCAGCACGGAGTTGGAATTGTGCCTGGTGGATGGCGATAAGCTCACCTCCTATCCCATGGGGCCTAAAAATAACAGGTAAAATGTGGGTGTTGTACCTCTGCCACATACATGCCACAATATATTATCATCCCGATATATTTATGTTATTTTATGTTTGTACCGAATATGCTCCGAATCTACGGGACCAATCTTGATAAAAATTGTTATGGAGATAGTTCAAGACCACAGGTATAACATAGGCTTCTTTTATCGACGCACCACGGGGACGGAACCGCGGACGGAAGCTTTTGCTTTTCAAAGAGGTCAATTGACATGGTACCTACCTGACGGACTACAAAATCGATTGTAATTACACGTTGGTATAGTTATAACGTCGTTAGTTATCATTATGAAGTTTATCAATAAGGCCCACTGTCTCAGAATCGTAGTGCATTATTATATTGCAGATCGATATCGGAAACCTTTATCAACTATTCATAAGTAATTGCACTTCAATAAAGCGTCTCATATCAGTCGGATTACTGGCTCTAATCTTTGCACACTACAGTCTTTCTATCAGCAAATAGTTAATATTTTCTATCGACCCATATTAAGATGGAGGAATTTTTTTTTTTTTTTTAACGGGATATAATCCCACCCACACGCCCACCACTGTGACTCCTGTGACGCCAGGATCTACAGCGGTAACCAACTGAAAGGCACCGTGCATGACACACGGGCAATCCCAGGGAGAGTTAAAATTGTCTTGGAACCCGCAACGAATTTAATCAGAAGTATATAGTTGGAGTTGGAAAGTATGTATCTTTACTTCCCTCCAGAGCAAAGCGGGAGACTGAGCAATGCAAAATATAGACAAAGTGTCTATATGGAAAGAGTGTAGACACCACGGATAGTGACAAAATTATGGGGCCTAAATTTGATTGCTGTAATAGGTATGGCAGAAACGGCTAAATGCACGGAAATTTATTCTGTTCGATACAAGATCCTCATAGTATACCACTCCAGATGTCAATTGTAAGCTATTTAACATAACATTACGTTCGTTGTGCCAAAGACTACACTCCCAGATGATATGGTGGGCGGTTTGTTCGTGCTCAGATGTAGAACATGTACAGAATGGAGAATCGATTAGCTTAAACGAAAATAGTTTGCTCTTAAAATTGCCATGACCCGTCAGGAATTGAGCCACACAGTGATTAACCTCTAGCCATGGTTTCGCAAGTCTGTCGCGAATGGATGGAAAGAAATGATAGAGGTGACGGCCCTTAGGTGATGTGTCCCAGCGTTGCTGCCATTCGTCTATGAGGTGGTTTTAGACATCCGTTGGATTATTAAATAGTCTTGTGATCTTTGTGCGGTCACGAGGTCCTAGAAAGCTGTTATTGAGATCATCGCGCGTAGAATAATACATTGCCGCGCGTCTCTGGGCGGCAATGTATTATTCTACGCGCGATGATCCTCCTATGATTCTCCTAAGATGGAGGAAATATAAACTTTTAAAAGTAAGACTTAACTGCTGGCTGCGCCGGGGCTGTAACAAGTCATATATAATTCTTATACTCCATGTATTAAGACGTAACCTCCACGAAAGACAGTTAGGGACCAGATAAATGGCGTCCTTCAGAAAGGACATGTACGTAGTACACGAAATCGAACGACCATGTATGACGATATAATTATGAATGTTGAGGAAGTGAAAGAAGTTCAAAGGATCGGAGCACATGGCATTCCGTCGTCTTTGCCTACCTCTTTATGAATGTATGTAACCAATAGATTTGACTTAAACCAATAGTTCTTGAACTATTTACATTCAATTAATTATTAACCCAAGGTCTAGCTAATATAGGTCGTACTGTCAATTTCATAACGTAGACGTCATATTCTCAAACAAAAGGCTAGAACACGGACGCGTATTTTGCAACAGTCCTACCCTATTTTCGATGCATACGCAGAATACTGATGCGTATTTTGAAACACTCCTACATGTCCTACATCAACAGGAAACAACGTTCATCGCCGTGGTGCATGATTGATTGCACAATCGCAACCTATTTAAATAGGAAATAGTGTAATCGAGAGCAACAACCCAATTCGCTGCATCGCATCGATAACATGTATCGATATGACTTTGACGTTTGACACTAATTAATTACATTACGAGTGTTTATGTAAAATGTATTACATTTCATGATAGGTTAAAGTTGCGATGAGATACATGATCCTCTTCTAGTAAAAAAAAAAAACAGGAAATTCCCAGTTAAGAAGAGGCAGCACGTGTCTAGATAAAACTTCACTACGTTTTATATACTAAGTTAATAAAGAGGAAAGTATTTTTTTGTTCTGTACAATTAGTATGAAGATAATTCAAGACCCCAGGCAGAAGGTAGGTTTCTTTTTTATAACGTTACGCGCGGGCGGAGCTGCAAGATTGAAACCAGTGTAAAAAATTAATATATATGATGTTAAACTAAAGGAAGTATATTAATAAGACAGTATTCTAATTAGCAACAAGTTATTATTTTAGGTCGTATTAAGACAGTATTCTAATTAGCAACAAGTTATTATTTTAGGTCGTATTAATACAGTATTCTAATTAGCAACAAGTTATTATTTTAGGTCGTATTTAAGACAGTATTCTAATTAGCAACAAGTTATTATTTTAGGTCGTCGCACAAGCACTAATGAGTACACTTAGCAACGTCTTTGCGATAACGAGATCAGACTGTCGGAATGTTAAATCTAATTGCAGACAGACAATTAGGGCACAACATCATTTATGCCCTTATCGATCCGGAAGATTGGATTGTAGGACAAGACGAGTACTTCAATTAGTTCAAAGGTCGTTTGGTTATGTTCCTTGCCCCATTTTCGGGAAATTTCCTTTCTTCTGGTAAAAGTGTCTGGCAGTCAAGTGATCTTCAGTGATCTTACCGATATATAGTATTTGTTTTCTACTAACCGATAAAACAAATCACTATGATATTTTATAACCACATTTTCATTTCGCCTTGAGTGTGATGTGTGAATGAAGTAGGTACAGTAATAAATCTACTTACTAACAGATTTATAAGCAGGTGACGACTGGCGGTGGCTTAAGGTATTTTGGTGGTAACTAAAAATAAAATTGGTATATACATATATATATATATATATTATCGTGCGAACTATAACGAGCAGCTAAGGTAAGAAGCCTTTGACGAATAATGTAAGAGCTTAAAGTAATAAGGACACACCTTGGAGGATACAATTTGAATCTTACAATGAAGATAATTTAAGATTTGTTCTGAGACTGGGTGTGCCTGTGTGAATGAATGTGTGTATTTGGCCTTGTCATTGGGACCATTGGATAGTGTTGTGGCTTCTGGCGTTCTATCTAAAGTATTTAAAAAAAATGCTAATAGGTATGTATATCGTCTCGCCAGTTTTAACTAAGTCAGCGAACCCTAACAAGTTTACACAGAGGTATGTAACCTACCTAGGTAGTTAGGCGCTTTGTGCTAAACTAGACTTATATTAAGTTTAGGTACAGCAGGGTGGCTTCCCTTTGTGAGCTAAAATTAGGGAGTAAAGGGTCCTTTGATGTATTGTACGAGGAAAGGGGCTTTTATTAAAACATTTTACGTTTTTTGTTAGGAATAATTAAATCGGCCCGTTTGACAAAATTAGAATCAAAAAAAGATTAATTTTAGAATTGTTCAGGATAAGTACATTTACTTTATGGAAAATACTTAAGGTGCTAGCGAAAACAACGGTATAATTACACGAAATTAAATTTTACAGGAGCAATCTAATTTGAAGATATACTTACAGTTAGTATGGTAATTTTTTGCACCGTTAAGATTGAAAATTGAAACCTCGAACTTATTGTACAATTTTAACACAATTTTTAAGCTGTTTTTATTGCAAATTAGGTGGGCCCCGTATTCTTTCGAATCACCTGATTAAAAAAAGCTAAAGCAAAAATCATATTGTTTTATTCGCCGGTTCCTCAATGTGATAACATCAACTTTAAACAGTTTTATGGTCCGTAGATAGAGAAATAAGTAAGGCTCATCGTAATATTTAATTAAATATAACAAAATAAAGCCTTTAATAAAAGCAAAATAGAAAGACTTGAATGTTGCAAGGTTTTTACCAGTCAACACCTTTGTGACGCGCTGCTCATTGTTATTTACCTGAAAAGAATAAACACTTAGTCAGTGCATTGGCCACGAGTATTAAGGAAAATGATATTGACACAGAAAAGCAATACATTGTAAAGAAATTGATGGAAAGTAACAATTACTTGACTTTGAGGTGATTTTCTACATGGGTCATTTGTTTTTTTTTTTTTTTTTAATAAAACGACTTCCATACTAGGAATAACTGTGACGCGGGGGTGTTCACAAACATACATTTCACACACCAAGCACACCTAGAGTCACAAAAAATCTTTGCGAACCGCACAAACATTTGCCCGTGTGGGGATCGAACCCACAGCACCAGCGCACTTGAAAGCGGCGAGGCGACCGCTTTAACCACCACGCCAACCGTGCACTCATTGGTTTAGTTTTGCCGTGCAGAAATAGCTAATTGTATGCATCATTCTTCCTTAATTGAAGTAAACATTGTAAAACAATAAATATTAGTTTGTAAACAGTGTTAATTGCTTGTTATTGTTAATAAGTATATCATCTTTTTAAAATAGCGACGTAGTTTTATTGAAATACGGCGTTTTGTTACAATGTTTTGTTGGTATAAATTTCAGCAATTTTTAAGACTTCATAAGTATATTTATGCAATTATAAACAAACAGTATTTATTTATTTATTTATTCATTTGCGAATATGGGTACATAAAGATGGTACGGAGGTTGTTTGATTCATCCACATTCAGCCATGTGGCATACAAATAGTTTTAATTTTATAATACTAATAATATGAATTCATGCCATAATTAAGCTTATTAAATAACAAAATTCGATTATTGAAATTGAAATAATAGTAATAATGTCAAATTTAAAATAATGTGATAAATTCAAAATTAAATTAATGAAGTAAGTAAAGTCGCAGTCGCTGGTTTTCTTCGTAATTTATAAATTAATATGATGTAGACATTATGATTACACTTACGACAATCGTTTCCTATGACGTAGTTCTTCGAAGACGTCACATTAGTTATCGTTGAATCAATATTAAATTATTAAGCAGCCAATAACTGCACGCCGTACCTCCAATACAAAGAGACGGTCATTCTTCTATCATCGAATGCTATCAATACTTCCATTTATTAGAATAGATAACTAATGAAATATTTCGAGAATTGATTAATGTATGTAAAGTAGAAGTTAAAACATCGTGAGGCAACTTGTATATGTGAGTCGTACCTGAGACTGAGTGTCTAAAAGTGCTTGAGGATATACGAAGTCTACCAATTCTAGTGTTGCCCAAATGCAAGAACAAGACGAGACTTAGCCAGTCTTGGTCTTGGTCTTGGTTAAGCAAGTCTTGCAATTGCCTATTAGACTATTGGTATTTATTAAAGTTTACTTTAGATCTTAGAAAAACGTATCTGAATAGGAACATTTTGAGCTTGAATTAACATAGCCATAGTAAAGACCAACCAGATTAATAAATGTCTGAAGATTTTATGAGAAATTCGAAAAATCATCTGCCTCATGGTTATCAACTGAGCTATATGCGAAGCGGACAAGCGCGCACCCTACGCAGCCCCAGAACAATTATCACGAAGAGAAGAAAAATCATCTAGCAGTAATCGTAGAAACCATGAACGTACGTATTTATCGAATGATTCAAATAATAAAAAGTGCCCTGTGTGTAAAGCAGAACACTTACTGATTAAGTGACCTTAAGTTTTTAAACTATGATACGAACAAACGATGGAACATAGTACGCCAAAATAAATTGTGCTTTAATTGTATAGTAAGCACGCATCGTCGTAATACATGCATAAAGCGTAGAAGTGCGGTAATAACGGATGCGAACAACAGCATCATAAATTATTACACGCCGAACGAAGGTATTAGATGACAATTATAATTTTGCGATGTTTTCCCCAGTGTCAACAGCTGACCGATGCAATTAAAGAAGGAAATGAAATACATGCCTACTAATTTAATTAAATGTTATTGTAGGGACTAATTAGAAATAAATGAGCCATAACCTCTAGGTATTTTCAGAGGCCGCAGTTGTAATGAATTATTTTCCTCCTTCAATATGCGTCTTTATCACGAAAAAAAAGTGAAAACTAATGCATGGCGCATAGGTCAAAATTCAAACGTAAATCGGGCATATTATATATGAATAATTGCCAAGGCACTGGCTACACGTTCCATCTTACTTGCAAATTTTTTTATCAAATTTAAATTTGCGCAAAGTGTTTGTGCAAGTGAAACGGGGCGTGTAACCGGACAAAGGTTTGCACAAACTATCTGTGCAACTGAGATGGTGCGTGTAGCCGGTAATTATAAGGTTATTGTTTGAGTGTATTTTGCTAACAGTCATCATTAACAATCATGTTATTATTTAGAACTGATATGAAGATAATCTCACTGTAATCTTGTACTGTTATGTAATTAAAAAGATAAGACAGCATTTAAATTAACATTATAACTTATTAATAATAATATTCTGTTAACCTGAGAGGCAACTTACCTGTTATTAACCTATAAGGTAATTAACCTGAAAGGTTAAGAAACACATACAAAACCTTAATTAAAATATCGAAGAAACCAGTATCTTTCGGAGTCGGGATTTCAACGTTGGTTTATTGTGTATTTCAGTAGCAAATGGTATAAGTAAAGCGTACTTCTCAACTCTTTGATTGTGTAGTTACTACTGTTTACTGTTAGGACTAGGACATGCACCCGATTATATCCGGTTATGTGAGAACTGGGTATACCCGGGTATTTTAAAGCTGGTGTAGAATTGGTTCTGAAAGCGGTTCCCTCGGTACTTGTAATTAATAAAAATTTGGTTACTGCACAAAGAGAAGTTTCAACTACATATTTAGATTTATTATATTTATGAAGTGACTTATGATTTGTTTTTTTTATTTTGAAAAGTTTTACAAATCATAAGATTTCTGATGTGGTTTTCTTGGACTTGGGGTCTCAGAATAATGATCTGATGCCATTTGCTTGATTTATTTGTAATTTAGTACTAAAATTTCATAATTGAGGAAAAAAATATTAATATCTTTACCCTACTCTACACGAATATTGTATGTCATATTCTTATATACACTACCCTATCAAGTAATCTATTATAATCTATATTAACAATTTGCTATCTAGAACCAGTTCTAGCCGGTGCACCCAGTTCTAGTGTAGTCCTAGAACGTGGTATAAGAAATCCGGTACCGAACCCGGTTCTGTATGTCCTACTCAGGACCAGCTAATGATCCTCAATTACAATGTCAAACGTGTGAGCGCAACTGCGGCCGCCGCATCTGCAATGATGTAAAGGCCTCTAAAGCTAATGACTATCAGGTGAAGAAGTAGTAAAACAAATCGTATACAGATTAAGGTTAATCTATAGAAATGAGTGGTTCATTTATTTTATACTACCTATCACACTTTAGTTATCAGAAAGCCCTAGAAAGCCGTACATAACACTGATTATACCCCCATAACGCGCTCCACGCAACGCGGCGCACGCGTGATTATCGATAAAAGGTCGACTCTGTTTATGTAAGCGGGCGAAAGTGAAATTTCGCGGAGTTGCGCGCGACCTGTGTGGTTAAGGCGGCGCGGCGGCACCACACACATTGTATAAAAAGTTTTTTTTTTTTTATTTATATCATAGTCTGATCAAGACTAAAGATTTAACCGTTGAAAGGTAATTTTGTGCCCTTGTTCTCCCAAGGTGCGATAAATTGAATATAGGATAATTATTTAGTCGTGGTTTAGTTATTTATGTTCTTACCCATGACGTGGTGTTAGTATCCCTTGTACTATTATTATTATATTAATTATCCTTTCAATATAAATACGACGCAATAATTTCATTGAATTTCCGCCTTCAAGTGGGTCAGAAAATTTTCCAGCTTACTATGTCTGCAATTGGTTAATATGCTTTAGTTACTTACGTTAGTTATACAGTAGATTCATTCCGGTAAAAGTTCAATCAACTAATACCTCAGGAACATCACACGGTTATTCATTTTACAGTTAAATTACATTCATATTATGATTAGAAAACTGACACAATGAAAATTGTTCCATAATAAAGAAAGGAAAATTATGTAGAAGAAAAATATTTTAAATAGTCTTTATCACAATAACATTATAGTAATTTTTAATTAAATAGAAACTAGAAAATACACTTATGCATTGTACAGTCACTATGCGCACAATGCATGATTATATCGATACCTTTGGGTAAAATCGGACTTTTCAAGAGAGCAAAAAATAAGAAAAAAAGAAAAGAAAAATAATCAATACTTTTTCGTTTCAGAAGCTATACAAAAGTGACTAAGAAGTAAGATTCTTTGAATTTGAGAATAAAGAAGGCTTAATTATCAACACATATTTATCCTCAATAGCTTAAAAGTAAGTTTGGATTTACGTCATGAAAGGGGTCAATTTAGGGTAATCCCAATTTTTGCGGCATTAAAGGGTTTTCCACCCAATTAAATGGTTTTGTTTTGGCCTTTATCTTTACCTCCTAAAACATTTTGCTCTTACATATATAATAAATCTATTATGGAGTTGGATGACGCATTTTTCGTTGAGTCGAGACTTCTCTCGACTCAACCCTTCGTATTATCCCTTTTAGCGAATTTGGGCGTTTCGATTGCACAGGACCGTGAACTCTGGCGCACCTTGGGAGAGGCCTATGTCCAGCAGTGGACTGCTACAGGCTGGTGATGATGATGATGATTGCACAGATCGATCGAGAAAGAAAAACTGAAATGGTTTATACCACAATTGAACCCAAAAGTATCGATATAATAACCAACCTAAGCCAGCGGGTTCACCCGCGCGGCAGGTTGATGACATGTAGTCCAGCCTACGTCCTTCATAACTTATCATACTGCTAATTTTCACCAAAATCGGTTCAGTGATTTAACTGTAAGTTACTTTTACGTTTAAAATATTAGTAAAGACCATTATTCCTTTCTCAAGTTTATAATTAATAAAATAAACAACCCAACATTTGTTTTTGATAGCATTCCGCAGTAAAGATTGTTTTGTTAAGTTTTAACTATAACAACGCAAATAATGACCAACGGAAAGTGACAGCTCCAATTATCTCAGCGCTGTTTGTTTTAAATAGAGGTCTTTGCCCTTGGCGTATAATAGTCAAGCACTTAATGCTACTAAAATAACCAGCGGCAATTATGTAGCTAAATGTTACGGCGACTGGAATAACCACACGTCTTGATAAAACTAGCTATATACTAAAAAATATCGCATACTGCCTCGATGGTCGGGTTCGATTCCCGGGTCGAGCAAAATGTTATTTGTGAATTTTTCCTCAGGATATTCACAATAGCAGCACGGAGATGGCATTGTGCCCGGTGGATAGCGATAGGCTCACCCGCTATCCCATGGGACTTAAACATTACAGGTGAAGTGTGAGTGTTGTACACCTCTGCCACACCCTTTTGGGTAATATAGGCGTGATTTTATGTTATGTTATATCGCATATAGACCAGGGTCGATAATTTTTAAAACCAAAAAAATATATAGGATGAAACCCATTAGAAAAGGAGGAGAATATTATAAAAATCAAAGGAAAAATAATTTACGGGCGATCTGAAGTCGGGAAGGGGGTTGGGGTGGGTTTTTAAGGGTAAAAAACGGTTTTTCTCGATTTCCGGCAAAACTAAAAGTCCTATGGAAAAAAGTTATATGGTTTCTATTATTTTTTTTCACTTTTTATTATTTTTAAAGGCTTCTACCCTGGTCTAATATGTTACTGATTTATAATAGAATAATCCAGAGTCGAAAAAATATCTAGTTTTTGAACCTGCACTACAAAAGTAATGTAATATAATAGTAAATATTATTCAATATATATTATATAAGTGAAACCGCGTTCGACTAAATAGACCAACATTACGTGAGTAACACCCGTATTTCTTAATTTGAATAATGTTACAAACTCACGTCAGTTTTAATAAAAATAAAAGTAATATATTATTTTTAGTAATATTATTTATCTTTATAATATTAGCACAATCTAAGAATAACTTAAGCTGTGATATATGTTTTAAAGATGACAGTCACTTAAGTTAATATTTGCATGAATGCGGCATACAGTATGCCAAATGTGTGACTTTGATAAAACGATTGATCACGATTACCAAATCGTGTACCTAGATTAAGAACATGTGTCAATAAAATGAGCGCGTATCTTCTTTAAGAAGTTTCTAGATCAAAATAAACTAAATCAGATACAGGCTAACTTGTAATAAGCATTATTAGCTAATTTTGTAATCATCATCAATCAGCCAGTTAAAACAGAGAAACTGTTTAATTTGATTATATCCTGTTCAAGATATTCAGGACATGAATCATTATATTCAGTTTTAACTCTATTTAAATGTTAGGGTTTTTGTGACCAAACTAAAACAATAAAGTCGTTTAATTTTACCTATAGTCTATACCTAACTACCTTCGTGTGTCACTGGGATTTTAACGTACGCACTGTATTGTATTCAGCAGTCGGCATAATCACCAGTGCAGATTTTTAATTGTATTTATGGCAGCTACAGTCTGTTTAATTTTAAAAGGTTAGTTCTGAACGGTCTATAGAGTTGTCAAAGATTTAGAAATTTGAGTTAGAGTGGGTGCACTGCATGGATCAATTGCCTCCTGTGATGTTTAACTCTTGCTAATATAACTGGCTTGTCAACCATACCTTTAAAACCACGCTATTTAAACCATCCTTCTTTTATTCTGACCATTTAACAATTAAAAACAAATTCCGAAGACAATATTAGAAAATGAAATTATTCATCTAACATAGGTATATCTTCGCCTTAACAGTTAGCTAGAGAAATTCACCTTGAAAAGCGAAAGGTGGGTATCACGTGTATCGCTCGCTGTGCGCTCGATACGACTAAAAACAACTGGTCGTAAACAACCAGAGAAAGGGGTTTCGAGGTAACCAACGTGCCATTTGATCACGAGGTTATAAACACCACAAAGGCATCAAAGTTATCAAGAAACCCTTAAAATTTAATTAAATTTACGTAATAGACGATGGTGAAAAAAGATTACGGAACAAAAGAATTCTATTAACGTTAAAGACCAGTGACCAACGTGGAATAAGATCACGTGGTTCTCACCATATTATTATAATGTTAAAGAATCGTAGAAACCCTTCAAAAAGTGAATACAATAGGGTTCAAAAAAACACTTAATGAAAAAGAGCAATTAATTTACAACCAAGAACCAACGTGCATCTGATCACGTGGTAAACGTAATACCACAAAACGTCCCATACAACGATTGAGAAACCCTTCAATATTAAGCTTCAAAGAGGGGTTGCAATTGGTCATTACAACCATCCAAGTTTTGCGGCAACTCTTCAAAAAACGAAAAAGGGTAAATATAAAAAGAAAAGCTATGAACATGGGGTTGCGTATTAACCATCGTGCAATATGATCACGTGGTTACCACGTGGTACCACAATACACTCAAGTTTATTAGAGGAACCCTTTATATAAAAGGGGACGTTGAATTGAAACCGCCATTAAAGTCATGAAATGAGGTCTTGAGTAAAAAGGAAAGTTGGTAGCATGGCGTGGGGAATGGTTACGTTGTGATAAGCTGACTGCGTATGTAAATCATTCAGGTCAAATGGCGAATTAATGACTGTACAATTACTGTGATATACCAGATCAGTGGAAAGACAGTATAGCAAGAAAAATTTCTGATGCTCTTGTTCAGGATTACACTTTTGCCTTACATGTAATTTGTTAGTTTCACCAAATATTCGATGAAAACAAGTCACAGAACAGAAAAAAAACCTGTCAAGACTATCTATTTACCTTTGGCTATTATAATTTGTATCTTGAGAACGAAATCAATGCAAGTTTGTAACGTTCAAAACACAATATAAAAACAAACATTACAAATTACAACATAGTTTAGTCAAAACAAACAGATTTGTTAAGGAAAATATTGTTAAAAAATTTAAAATAGCGCGGCAGTTATTGCGTCATGTTATCGCATTTATTTTATGTTATAAACTTATTCAGAATGTTTTTAAGATGTATTGAAATAGCAATTTGATTTACCTGCCCAATTAACAATTCTATCATTTAAGGTAGCAGTTATTGCGTCATGTTATCGCATTTATTTTAAGTTATAAACTTATTCAGAATGTTTTTAAGATGTATTTAAATAGCAATTTGATTTACCTGCCCAATTAACAATTCTATCATTTAAGGTAACCACTTGACCTAAAAAAATCTATAAAACATCAAACCAATATTTGCTCAAAACCAAAGTTACAGTACATTATGGTTCAAAACTTCAAGAAAATTCAACCAGTAATATTGTTTTATATCAGTAAGCAATAATAATCAATTATTATTGCTTGTTGACAATGACTTAAAAAAAAATGAAACTCGAACAAATTATACGAAAATAACGTCATAGGTCATCTTACATAAAACTAAGCCCAAAATTATTAAAACTTCATGACAATACTTTTATTAAATGTTTCATTTAGTTTAAGTCTAAATGGATGACTTTTAGTGTTTTGGAGCACTTGCATATCAGTCGTTTTTGAGAACCCCCAAGTCCATCTGATATTATGTTAATGCTTATTGATAATAAATACGGAACAAAACCTTCACTTATTTATAAGTTTGTGGAATCTCAAGAGAAAAACGTGAGCTTATTATCTTATCTGTCACAATATGCCAGTATCAATGACAAGGGTCAATGGATTGATTTATTAATTTGTTGCTATTTTTATTATTGTTCTTGTAATATACAAAATAAATTGTGATCACGTTTTACTAGTATTAGGGTGTAATTACACGTAAATCGATTAACATTAATCGATATATTTGACGTTTAAAAGCTTATTGGCCATAAGAACACACATTTATACAGTACGTTGTTCTACCATCTATCGACGTCGATTGATTTAGTTGAAATACCACCCTTAAGTTGTATTATTTCAGGGCCTAATACAGAATGAAACTGATTTGTCGTACATATTTTACACACATACGACCCATTACTTATAAACGTACCTACGTATATCAATTCAAGCTACCGGTTTCACTCTCAATCTTACTTGCACTAGCAGTTTGCGCAAATTTAAAATGTATAAATTTTCAATGAGCGTGCAGCCGGTACCCTAGAGGTTTTGAGTTGTTAACAATTGTTTCGCTTGTGATTTCAATAATAAATGCAAAAGAATAAAGCGTAACTTAGATAAGACATAACAAATCGTAACCGGCTAGACTGGTACCAGTTTTACTTTTAAATTCACAAGAATTATGAGAATGCTAAAAACATATTTATGAACTCCACAACATTATCAAGCAAGGCTTAAATTAGTATAAGATTAAGATTTAATTGTTAATAGAATATAAATAATATCACAGAATTATTCATATATTATTATAGCATTATCCTTTGAGACAGCAGGATATGTGAAAGTTCAATAACACGTTTTTTTAAGTTTCTCTCGTGATAATAACTGAATCGACTTTCACGTTTGCAGAGTAGATCATATAATTTAGCTTAGTACCGTTTGTATGAGCAGAGCATATACAATGCTTGTAGGTACTAACATGTATAACTTGTATAAAAGGCACATACGCTGATACATCGCTCATTTGTTGCAAGACTGACTTACCCGAAAAAATAGTTGATTGAGATAATTATGAAAACGTATAGCTTTAGCTTAATCGATAAAATGTTTTTAATTGTTTTTATGACGGAACCGTCATAAAATCCAACTAATATTTAAAATATAATAAGTTAAGTAAGAAAAATTAGATAATAATATAAGCAAGCTTTAGGTAGAAACTACTATTAATTTTTCTGTATCCTGATAATCAAGGGATTGCAACCAAGAAGATATGTTCTTTTTGCAATGGTGCCTGGGTAGTGAGTGAATGTTTAATCTTTCATTCACTTTATTATACAAAAATCTACCCAAGAACCCAAAAAATTTGCCAGAGAAAGCGGTCGACCATTGGCTGTTATTTGTGGGATCAATTTTGTAATGTAACCGTTTTTTAGGGCGAAGAGGGTTATAAGGAAGCAGCGAATGCTGTCTTAATACCGTGTTTAGTATAAACAATTGGCGTACCGTCAGGACTTCAGCTAAATGGTACAGATCCTTAGTGGGGTATAGAAAAGGCAAAGAATGGCTTACCTTAAGGACCGCCCTTTGTGCTCTTTCCACTTTTAGCAGCTTTGTCTTACAGGCACCCCCCCATACTGAAATACAGTATGACAGAATTGGTTGACAAAGCGATGTATATACCATTTTAGTAACTTTTTTATCAGCTATGTGGCGAAGCGTTTTAAAGATGGAAATAAGTTTCCGTGTTCTAGACGCGAGCAGATCTAGGTGGTAATTGAAGGATAGAGTACTGTCTAAGATAACACCGAGATACTTGATGTGAGACGTGCATTCTAGTTGATGACAGCCGCAGGAGCCGCTGGGTTGGCAGGAGTGGGCAGTAATTAAATAATTTTCAAGCTTATTAGGTGGAATTGTTTTAAGTGCAAATGGTATATACTTGGTTTTAGTCACATTAAGTGTCAAACCATTTTTTCGGAGCCATAAGCATACTGTGTCAAGATATAATATATAACATTTTGGAAAAGCTTTTATTTAACTTACAATATGGGTACATACGGCAAAGCATTTTTAGACCTAGTTGTCAAATCGCGGAGATATTTGATTTATTTCTAGCTTTTTAGTTAATTTTAACCACAATAAAAGCTTTTTCCTAGTTTTTGTTCCATTTTTAATAGCTCTCTTAAAAAAAATATTTTTTTTAAGATAGGTGTCAGTCTTACAATATGTGACAGACATGTATTGTATAATCCGTAGGTATGGAGCATTGCTAGGTTTCCCTAACTACGCCGCGACTTCCTGAATTTATAACATTGGTCTACATTTTGATGGATAATATGGCATGATAGTATAGATAAGTTGAAATTTGTCATCAATAGAACAATGTACGATTTGTCTTTCAGGATTTATTTTTTATCTAATGTTCTGGATTTTTGCCTACTGTATAGTTCTTGTAAGGCTGTATGTGGTACATACAGACAGAAATGTACATGTGTGAATCACACAGTCAACGAACTTGCAAAGATGTTTAATAACAGCAATCAAGACTGAAGGTCAGAGTAACGAGACAAGCATGTTGTGCTTGAAGAAACTCATCTTTTTAATACGGAAAAGAGCCATGTCCTTTATGGGAGAGAGGGAGGAATTTGAAATGCATGTATTCCGAAAATAAAACATGATGAATTAAAACAAGTTAAGATTAAAACCGTGTCTTCTGCGACCCAGATTTGAGACAAAACGTTTCTTACAGCCAATCATAACATAAAAGGTGAAGTGTGTGTGTACCTCTGCCACTCTCTTCTGGGTAATATAGGCGTGCTGTTATGTTATGGTATAACGCCCTATTCCTGTTAGAATTTAATGATATCGTTAAAATATCGTTAGTTTCGCGACATGTTTGGATAGCAGGAAGAATCGCCATCATCGTCATAAATTAATTAATTACATTCATTTTTTGACACGTTCCATTTCTGTAAACTTTCATTAGAGTTAAATAATATCGTTACATTATTATAGTTTTGCGACATGATGCACTTGGATTGTAGGAGAAACGACTTACCGCCATCATAACGCACAAGTTTAAAATATATGTTTAGCGATACTTTTTTTATATCTTCGCTTATCGTATTTCAAAAATCTGAAAATGGGGATTGAAATTGCGCAAAAAATCTATAGAGTCTTCTAAGACATAGTGAGTGTAGCTGCAGCGGTTAAGCTAAACTTATTGCCTAGATCCAGAAATCAATTCATACCTATACCCATACTCGATACAGGATACGATGTCATTTACACCCTGTTGTGGATAGTTTTTTAAACGTGACAATATAACAGGCATTTGCCAAATTGACATTATATCTGCATCAAGATCTACATAATGATAATTAGGCGAGTCAACAGCAACGACAGTATATATTAAATACGATGTCGTATTATGCTATGCTAAGTTACAGTTTATGACAGCTACAGTAATGAAAACATTATCCTAAATTAGTACAATAAACATTTCATTACCTGTCTCAGACAGGGTGAAACAAACCCCCACCGTAAAAGTCTAGACGTCTGGTCTTAACGCAAGTAAATCGTGCTGAAATGTAAATAAGTCTGAAGCAGACCTTTTATCGGTATTTTGTAAGACGATATTGTGTAATATATATATGTAGCGTTAAAGGGTTGTTAGACATAACATTGGCAGAATGCGTGTAACAAAATATCGTCAAACAGGATGTATTTATAGTTAAGTCAGATCAGCGTCTGTCGGGTCAGCTAGTCTTAATTATTTCAAAGATAAAGAGTTGTAATTTTTTAACAACTTACCATCGATCACGACATTGATTTTGATTTTAAAATATCTTTATTTTCAATTATTACAACAATTAGTCACACATAATATTTAAAGAACATACAAAATTATGCGAAACAAACATGTAGTAGGTGTTCTTTACAGGCTAAACTTCGCCTTTACAAAACATTTTTATCTTATATAGTAAGTTGATGTTATACATAAAGAAAAATTTAACTAAAATGACATGTATATTCGAAATATGTGAAGCTAGGTACTTACACATTTAGTTTTTACATAAATATATCTTTGTAATAAATTGTGTTACAATGTTATTGCAAAGAAATTTTGCTAGAATATGTATAACACTACAATGTCTACAAATAAGTTAATCGGTAAGCTGATAAGCGTACCAAATAAAATAATATTTAATAAATAATTGCAATGATTTGCATAAACAAGTGCATTTATCATAATAAAGGCGGTAGGGTGAAAAAAATGTTTAACAACACGGGCGCTCGTAGTAGCAAGCAACCGGTCCTGCGTTGATGCGCCGACGTCACTCGCAACCAAGAAAATAGTGATGGGGCAGTCGATATCGACAATATGATTTAGCGTACGGCATATTAGTTAACTTAGTTGAGCCAATTGTAGCTATAAGGTGATTTTTGTGATGGTAGTTATTATATAAATAAAATCGTCGCGATATTTTTAAAATATATTTCTTGATAGAAGGCAATTGTATTTGATGTTGAAGTTTAGTTAAGTTAGTGAAAAAGGGTGTGTTAAATGAAATTTTGAGAGCTTTATTTTGAATTTTTTGAAGCTTTTTGTAGTTTGTATCACAGGTACTGCACCATACGGGCGCTGCATAGGATATACAAGGTCTAACTAAAGTTTGATATATTCTTAATTTAGTTTTAGGACTAAGGTTAGATCGTCGATTCATAATTGGAGTTAAAGCATTCATAGCTTTTAAACCTTTGGATTGAAAGGCATCAGTATTAGCAGTCCAATTTACTTTTTTGTCAAAATGAACGCCTAGGTATTTGACAGTTGAGCTCCAAGGAATACAATGCTGCCCAACTCTCAAGCGCCTTGTAGGTGGGACTCGTTTTCTACTAAACATTATTGCCTCGGTTTTTTGGGTATTGAGTTTAAGCTTCCATTTTGTGAAATACTCAATAAGAAGTTCAAGGGACCATTGTAGGCGAGATATAACTATATCCAAATCGCTAGACGATGTGAAACTTGCCGTGTCATCTGCAAAGCCGGCTAGATGAGTATGAGGCTGCTTGGGGATGTCATTAAGATAGATGAGAAATAAATATGGCCCAAGAATGGAACCCTGTGGCACTCCGGCAGGAATTTGTCGTGCACTTGACGATGTGTTATCAATATGGACTGAGAAAAGCCGGTTTTTGAGGTAGGACTGGATAAGTTTAACAATACTTAACGGTACATCATGCAATATAAGTTTATGTAGCAAACCGGAGTGCCACACGGTATCAAATGCTTTTTCTACATCTAGCAGGATCATGCCAGTAGATTGACCCAGATTGAGATGGTGTGCAATGTGCTCAGTAAGTCTAGCCATTTGTTGAGATGTGGAATGACTTTTTCTAAATCCAAACTGTTCTGGAATAAGCAGGCCTTCAGTAATTTTAGTTAACCTAGTAGTTATAATTAGTTCAAAGATCTTGCCTAGTGATGGTAATAAACTTATGGGTCGGTAATTTGCGGGAATGCATTCATCTTTACCTGGCTTCTTTATTGTGATTATCTTGGCAATTTTCCATGCAGTTGGGAAATAAGAAAATCGAAGACAATCGTTGAATATCTTGGTAAGAAATACAACACTTTTAAATGAAAGATGTTTTAACAAAAGGTTATTAATTGTATCGACACCCGGTGCTTTACGATTTTTTAACTTCAAAATAATTCTTTTGATTTCAAAAGGGGTAACAGGAAATGGAATGTCAGCACTACTTATGTTTTCTAATCTGGACAAGGATCCCGCTACCATACCTTCTATAGCAGGACAACTCACCCATCCATGAGTAAGTTCCATGTTATTAAGAAAAGCATCAGCAAGCGTTTCACATTGCTCAAGAGTTGAAGTAGTTAAGTGTCCATCTTTGCATTTTAGAGGTGGAATAATTGATGGTTTTTTACTCAGGGACTTAACTACACGCCAAAGATCATTACTTGGATTATCAATTTTAGCGAGTTTGGAGTTCCATATGTGATCATTATGTAGTTTGATTTTATGTTTTATGATAGACTGTAATTTGTTGATCTGAGAATGTAAATGTTTATTTTTTATGAAATCAGTCTCTTTACCAGCAAGTCTCCGGAAACGATTTTTATTTGATATTAACTTCTTGATATGACGAGGAAGCTTACTAAGTGAAGGAGTAGTATGACGTATAGGAGTACTGATATCACGAGCGACAATAATATTTTTAGTGAAGGCTGAAACTGAAGCATCAATACTGTCTGGGTTTGCGTGCGTGCTGCTTGTAAGCAAAATATTATCGTCTAGGAATCTACGATAAGTAGCCCAGTCGGTTTTCGCGTAGTTAAATCTGGTATATGATTTACGTAAAAATGAACCACCTATCTTAAAAACTACTGGAAGATGGTTGGAGGATAATTCTGTCAGTGTAATAGGATCGTTGTTTAAGACTATATTATTACACAATAAAATGTCAGGCGTAGAAGGCTCATAATTACTATTATAGTGAACGAGAGTGTGTTCATTAGGTGCATAGATGGAATATTCGTTAGAAAGCATATGTTCATAAAGGGTTCTACCGCGAAAGTTAATATTACTACAATTCCAAAAGGTATGTTTTGAATTAAAATCACCCATTACAACAAAGTTCGAGCTAACGTTAGTAACTAAGTCAAGGTCGCTTTTTAATAAGTTTGCATTAGGCGATTGATAGGCAGATACGATAGCTAAGCCATTTCCTGATGAGGTGATAGTAATGCCGACACATTCCAGATTGGCCGTTCTGGGTAAGGAAAGAGTAGCATGCGGTATATCGGACTTAACAAGTAAAGCTACACCTTGACCTTTGCCATCACTTTTACTGTCAGATCGGTAACAATTATAACCTGGCGTTGACAATACGTGATTAGCACCTAACCGTGTTTCACATATTGCAACGATATCAATAGATATTTCATTTATTAAATGAAGGAGTTCACTAATCTTGGTGCGAATGCCGTCGGCATTCCAATATGCAATACAATAAAATATGGCATGATAGTATAGATAAGTTGAAATTTGTCATCAATAGAACAATGTACGATTTGTCTTTCAGGATTTATTTTTTATCTAATGTTCTGGATTTTTGCCTACTGTATAGTTCTTGTAAGGCTGTATGTGGTACATACAGACAGAAATGTACATGTGTGAATCACACAGTCAACGAACTTGCAAAGATGTTTAATAACAGCAATCAAGACTGAAGGTCAGAGTAACGAGACAAGCATGTTGTGCTTGAAGAAACTCATCTTTTTAATACGGAAAAGAGCCATGTCCTTTATGGGAGAGAGGGAGGAATTTGAAATGCATGTATTCCGAAAATAAAACATGATGAATTAAAACAAGTTAAGATTAAAACCGTGTCTTCTGCGACCCAGATTTGAGACAAAACGTTTCTTACAGCCAATCATAACATAAAAGGTGAAGTGTGTGTGTACCTCTGCCACTCTCTTCTGGGTAATATAGGCGTGCTGTTATGTTATGGTATAACGCCCTATTCCTGTTAGAATTTAATGATATCGTTAAAATATCGTTAGTTTCGCGACATGTTTGGATAGCAGGAAGAATCGCCATCATCGTCATAAATTAATTAATTACATTCATTTTTTGACACGTTCCATTTCTGTAAACTTTCATTAGAGTTAAATAATATCGTTACATTATTATAGTTTTGCGACATGATGCACTTGGATTGTAGGAGAAACGACTTACCGCCATCATAACGCACAAGTTTAAAATATATGTTTAGCGATACTTTTTTTATATCTTCGCTTATCGTATTTCAAAAATCTGAAAATGGGGATTGAAATTGCGCAAAAAATCTATAGAGTCTTCTAAGACATAGTGAGTGTAGCTGCAGCGGTTAAGCTAAACTTATTGCCTAGATCCAGAAATCAATTCATACCTATACCCATACTCGATACAGGATACGATGTCATTTACACCCTGTTGTGGATAGTTTTTTAAACGTGACAATATAACAGGCATTTGCCAAATTGACATTATATCTGCATCAAGATCTACATAATGATAATTAGGCGAGTCAACAGCAACGACAGTATATATTAAATACGATGTCGTATTATGCTATGCTAAGTTACAGTTTATGACAGCTACAGTAATGAAAACATTATCCTAAATTAGTACAATAAACATTTCATTACCTGTCTCAGACAGGGTGAAACAAACCCCCACCGTAAAAGTCTAGACGTCTGGTCTTAACGCAAGTAAATCGTGCTGAAATGTAAATAAGTCTGAAGCAGACCTTTTATCGGTATTTTGTAAGACGATATTGTGTAATATATATATGTAGCGTTAAAGGGTTGTTAGACATAACATTGGCAGAATGCGTGTAACAAAATATCGTCAAACAGGATGTATTTATAGTTAAGTCAGATCAGCGTCTGTCGGGTCAGCTAGTCTTAATTATTTCAAAGATAAAGAGTTGTAATTTTTTAACAACTTACCATCGATCACGACATTAGATCATATCAAATAATCAAGATAAATCAAACAGGTAAAGACCTTAAATTTCACTGTTCTCTTGAAAACAATCTAAGCCTTTTTCATTTAATTTTAGGATAATTGTATACAAGAAATGTCCAATGCTTAAATCATAAACTATTAGACTGATTATTATTTAGAATTGCGTTTTTAGCACAAGTCCAGTTTCTCTTCATGACAGGCAATGTACCAATGAAACCCCCTTGTTCCTTATTACTCCAATCGCTAAAAGTAGTTAACATAGTATGTAATATATTTACTAACTTCAAATTTATTCAAATCTAAAGACAGATTCAAACAAAATCATAAAATAAAGTTATTTGTCAGAAATGTCGGACCAATCCATCACAACATGCTCCGATCCACACAAATCGTATTTCTATATCATCTACTTTCTTTCTGCATCCTGTTTTGCATAAAACTTTCAACCATATACGCATAAGTATAAGGTTTTGTTTGGTTTGATCGGTATTGTTCAGTTTGCACGGCCGGTTTGCCTTCACCTAAAATGCTAATCGGTGTAGCGGTACTACTCGAGATATCTAACGGTAAAGGACTGTGTACAGACGGCTACCGGTCAACCTATACATTTCCAGTATAATCTGGTCTCGAATTGTATAGGCTTGCAGTGCAATGCGGGACTGGAAATGTATAGGTTGACCGGTAGCCATGTGAATAATATCTCTGGCACTTCGATCATTGAGACACGCCTCTGCTTGCTCCGGTCACGTTTTTTGATGGAAAAAGTATTTTTCATTTACAGTTATATCGAATTTGAATCGGCAGTGAATCATCTTACGGTTTTTTTTTCAGTAGATTTGAAAGATAGACATGATAAAAATCTTATAACCGAATGAAGAATAACGTGCTAATGGTAATAGAGTTTTCATGAACGAGCTTCAGAGTCTCACCTTATCTGCCGCCAAATAATAGATATTGTAATAGTTTCTTGCACTACTATGTTCCGGTTTAGTGGTGAGATCAAGCCCTAAAATTACTGTCACATGTGGCGTAAGTCCTTAAATGAAGTGTCGCATATACAATCTGCTTTTGTAGAGTTTATGTCCATGGGCTGTAGTTACAACTTATTATCAGGTGGACTACACGCCCATTCTCTACATACGTTTAAAATTAATTGGGTGCTACTTTTATATGTATACACTTGTATTGTATGTGTGTATATTAGTTTTTTGCAGCAAGTTTGCAAGTAGGCCGTCGCCGGCAGCTATTAGCTCTTGGTGGATGCAGCGACCTAAAAGATGAGAGCAACGATTTCATGAAAAAAACTAGGTTATTTACGACGTACCTACGTTACTTGACGTGACTTTTCTTCTTTGTATGGAAGTGGTAATATAACTTAGCATAGTAGACCGCGTTTTCCTTTAGATTACTGCTTTACTTAATTACCACTTGGATTTGGAGACTTGGTAACCTAATGAGCATTCTTGACAAAACAAATACCATTTAGGATAAGGGGTTTAATCTTGATACTAAGGCTAAGATCTATATTTGCTTAAAATCAGCTCAGACTTACCTAAAACACAACACTGCTTTTGTCTTTTTGTCACAAAGGCTAAGTACGTTCTATTGATCTCAGATTAATTTATGTTTAAATCTGAACTTCGTCAAAACACCGACAATACAATGAGGTCAAGATTCATAACATCATAATAAGATAGCTAAATATACCAATTGTTAGTACTCGTAGGTCCGTTAGTCATGCTCATGTCTTACTTAATCAGACGATAGGCTTTATCTAAAGGGTAAATAATAATGACACAACAATAATCTCCTGCAGCAGTGCACCAAATCTTTTTTCGAGAGCTAAGGTACCGGCTGCACACTCAATAATACCTGCACAAACTGAACGTGCCAATTTGAAATGTTTTTAATTTGTGAAGCTGGCAAAACCATTTTTTGGTTTGAACAAATTGTACATAGGGGGTACGTAGATATGTCTGTGTGTTGTTGTTGTTGAAGCGGTAGCCTCGTTGTCCACTGCACTGGGTTCGATCCACGCATGGGACAAATCTTTGTGAAATTCACAAAATATTTGTTCTGAGACTGGGTGTGCTTGTGTGAATGTGTGCATTTGGCCTTGTCATTGGATAGTGTTATTGCTTCTGGCGTTCTATGTAATGTAATAAAGCCAAATTATTTATTTATTTAACATACATCACGCCAAAATAACCCAGAGATGTACAACATCCACACTTCACCTGTTTTATTTAGGTCCCATGTAATAAGAGGTAAGCCTATCGCCATCCACCGGGCACAATTTCAACTCCGTGCTGCTATTGTGAATTTCCTGACGGAAAGCTCACGAATTACACTTTGCCCGACCCGGGAATCGAACCCGAGACGTGGTGAGAGGCGTATACGTTAACCACCAAACAATCAAGACAGTTATTTATTTATATTAGTCAAAAGATAGCTGAAACGCAATAAATCTCATGATTTAGCACTTAGGGAAAGCCCAAGCACGGCGAGCACTCAAGTGTTTTAAGTCACCTTTAGTTTTACAGCCCTTTTTTAATACGCAATAAATTTCTTATCGCAGTTGTTTGTCTTGTCATAATGATTAAATGCTACATTATTATAATCATTTGTATATGAATTCATGCATTACTTTTACTGTTAACAATAATCTAGTATATAAGAACTCTTCAACGAGAGATTAGTTAACTTCCTATAAAGTTTGACTCTTTCTTTGTTCAGCTGGTCTAAGTGCCAATTTCAGAAGGTTGGGATAGATCTTATTCGACCCATAAAATATAACCTGGCCGAATTTATAAGTGACACAAGATACACTTGAAAAAAGGACACAGCTGTCACTTTCATTTATGTGTATTATATGCTTACTAGCGACCCGCCCCGGCTTCGCACGGGTACAATGCTGATACTAAATACACTACAGAAAAACTGTGAACGTTGTATATAAACACAGCGGCCCGCTCCGGATTCGCACGGGTATATAATAATAATATATTATAGCCTATGTCACTCACTGAAAAAATGATTAAAATCGATCCAGTAGTTTTGATTTATTCATTACTACCCGTGGCCCACACGCGTTAAATTAGGAGTAAAACAATTCCTCTTTCCCTATACCATGAAGATTTCCTGCTATCTTTGGAATATTCATACACAACATTTTTACTTATTTACTTTTTACATTTCTCAGCTCTATTTTTATCCCGAAGCTGACTGAGTCGAGCCTCACGCTCTATTGACGATTCTCTGTCCCTCTGAACAGGCTCGCTCCCGCGCCGCCCCGACCGGCCGATACCGCCGCAAACTCTACGTCCCGCAATTTTTAAATCTGTAATATCTTCGAAAATATTCATTTAAATCACATGCTGTAAAGGGCAATTTTGATCTACATGAAATGCACAACGTATCTAATGTATTTAATTGGATAAGTAATGATACTGTATCGTTTAAAATAGCTTGGTAAATAACCCATATTTTTTTTGTAATATGTAAAAGATAAAAATGGTTACTGTGGGTTATCTTTAGGAGATAAACATATGCTGTCGCGGACTTTTATATTCATCTTTTCAAGATATACAATTACGTAGTACATAAATTTGATCTATCTCGTAAGGTTTAACTAGCGTTTGCAATGTAAGCGCAGAAAAATATGTTTGTTACGACATCACATTACAAATCTTTAAATTTCTCGACTTTTCTCTACTATAATATGCATGTATTATACATAAAAACCTTCCTCTTGAATCACTCTATTCATTAAAAAAAACCGCATCAAAATCCGTTGCGTAGTTTTAAAGATTTAAGCGCACATAGGGACAGAAAAGGCGACTTTGTTTTATACTATGTAGTGAATAGTGAATAGTGAATAGTGATTCTGCCAATAAGGTTTATCTAAGAGCCATGAAATTGAGGCTTAGCTCTATCCAATGTAAAAAAAAGTGTAGTGAATCAACGTTACAGATAGTAGTGTGTACACCCTTCATTAAAACGTCTACCAGGGAAATTGATCAGTCGGGTTAGCACATAGCGGATAAGATAGATTTGTCGCGGTTTTTCATGTTGCCGCATACAAAAACATGACGAAAACGGGACAAAAACTATCTCACACTCATTATGCTAGTCTCTCTGGTACTGTTTAATTGCAGATTTTATTATTCAACCACACAGTTTATAATCTTTCGCTTCTAAAGTATACCCCGCAACAGTGGTTTAGCGTATAAAGTTAATCACCGAAGTAATTTTCCCTCCATTACCAATTTTTTAAATCGCTGTGCTACCGACTACTCGACTCATCTGGTTGCACGGGTTCTCGTAAATATCATTGCGCTATTAGCCATAACCAATTATGGCAGAACGGTAAAACGATTTAATTTATAATTCGTTACGCTCGTTTTCGATTTCCATGGTTCATTACTTTAACTCTTACATTTCTTGAGTCGATCGAAAATTGGTAAATCGCATTTCTGTACGTTAAAAATATTTTACTGCCTGTTTTTCAGCTAAAAAATAACTTATACCTTGTCTATTCGTTTATTTCTTTTTGACAGTTCACGCCTATGAATTACCGGCGTTTTTTTTTTCGGAATTATATTCTACAGAATTAGTGATTAGCATGTATCATAAGAATAAACTGTGGTTTTATCTTATGATACATGGTAATCACTAAAAACTGAACTATAATTTATCAGGTTTTAAAATAACAACACAAAATAAATCGATCATAATATTTCTAAAAACAAGATTTTACTTTATGTATTGTGTGCAAAATTTAATAAAAAAAGTAACAAAATCAAATAGTATTATAACATGACAAATTAAGTCGAAATCTTGGCATTTTAAAAGACACAAGTGTAATTATTATTAAATAATATTTACTTGAATGATTTAGCACACTCTTCTTTAAAAAAACGTTATCAACGTATAATTAATATTAAACTAAAAAAATTCTTTGCATTTTAATCGATATAAAGTTTTTCTCGGATGAAATCGATTTCAGACGAATCGGTAACGTGTAAAGGCTTCACTAATGTAAAAATGACAAAAAGAAAATAAACGGTTAGACAAGGTATAATAGGTATCACCCACAAGGGTTGGTCTGAGTTTTATAACATGCCTTTATTTTGTTTTGTTGTTAGGATTAATTCCCGCGTAATCCTGCCCAGTGAGCGCATAACAATGTACCGTGCAGTGACTTGACATTTCCTAATGGAAAAACCCAGTGACCCTTTGCCAGCCTTGAATAGTGTTTGTGGAGTTTTGTGTCATACCATACAACTAGGTAGTTATGGAGAAAATTTATTTCTCATGAAGTTTTACAACTATTGGTTGATTTCAAAATTCGTCAAGGGTATTAATAAAGTATATATACAGTATAAACAGTATTATAATATACAAATAGCCACCAGTAATGGTTTACTATACTGGTTTTAGTTTTGCTTGTAAGATGGTGGTCGTTGTGGTCACATAGACTTATATTAAAATACAGGAAAACACGTAGTTCTTAGTTATAGTAGGTGAGGTAGACATAGTTTCCTCACAAACATTATTTACGGCGCACATAAGTAAATAAATTATACATTTTCCTGAAGGCGTATCTACGTTGCAATGAAACGTACTCACTGGGAAGTCCAGGACCAAAAGGATGTTGTGTCATCGTCACGAGGCACATAACGACAAATCTTAGAATAAGTTGTACAGTGGGCCAAGCTATTAGGTATGCAGGTCTAAAACTTCAACGCCATAGTGAAGACTGACTGCAATAGAAGATATGCATGTGTGAATTTCATATTTCGAAGTGTTATGTACTCACTTTTTAGATATGTAACTCACTTATCCATAGCTGGTGTAGTAAGTCTTTACTATGACTAAGAAGTTTTTGCTCTGCATACCTAACTCGTTGGCCCACTGTACATGTACTTACTTACCTTAATACTTAGCACTATGGAATTAACAGAAAACTAGACCTATGTATACACCAGAATAGAAGGATTCATTCTTGTTTTTTTTTGCACCTATCACCGATTGCAAAATATAGTACTCATGCAAGGCTGAGATCTGTAGAGCGTACTTAGATTAAGCTTAAACTCTGCCTTTGTAGCAGCAAGACAAAAGCAGTGTTTTGTTCAAAGTAAGTCTGAGTACGCTATAGGCTATAGATGTAAATCTCAGCCTGAGCAATAAAAAGTAAAAAAAAATACTACGTATTATTATTGTATTTATTTTTTTGATTTTACAGAAGACTCATAACATTATCGTATATAGTAAGTATATAACTAGGTAAATAATGATAGGTATTTACCATGCAGACTTACAAATAAATAATGTACGTATGCATTTACTACGTTGATATCGTGTATGTTAATTTTAATAGCTAGATTAAGAGGTGGAGCTCTGTTTGTTCATTCATAAACGGCTTATCTTTTTACGATGTTATTTATCTTATTATCATGAACTCAATTCATATTACGGTTAAGGTGGTACAAAACACACTTATGAGTGAATGCAGGTTGCTGTAATTTATATATAATCTGATCTATTTTTGTGTCTAAATCTAGATTGATAGAATTAAAAATGTTTAATATTGGGCATGTAATGAGAAGCGATGAACACCAGAACTCGACTCGTCTACTATTTAGTAAATTATTAATACCTAAGACACCTAAGTGATAAGGAACCCTATCAGGCAGGTTCATTTCTATACAATAGCCATGATGACTTATTTTGAATTTTATATGCAATCGAAATACCTCTAGATATAATAAACATCATTAAAATTATTACTTTGATTACAAGTAAAGTTCCTGAGATAATACAATTTTAAATTCACAATAATATAATAGACTCGCCCAAACGTCCCAAATAAATGGCTACATAAGCGCGACGTCACGTTTATGTATTTTGTATACCTATATTTGTTAGACAACTATACCATAGTAAAAATAGATTTAGTATGACTATACGAAATATTGGGTTTATGAAAATGGTTTTGTTACAAAAGTTGCTATAAATTGTGTAAGTAATATAATGATAAGATTATTTTTTAATAATATCGTACATCCAAATGGACGCGCGTGAATCTTTGAATAATCATAAAATGGGTCAGATTTATAGTAGGTATGTTACAAAAAATCCTGCATTTGGTTTATGTTTACCTATATTTTGATCAAGTATTCTATATTTTACTAACTATCTATGAGTCAGTCACCATACCCATTGGATAAAAGGGCACGCGCATTTCGATGCAATCAATCGAACTTTCGAGTAGTATCGCGTTTCGAGCTTCGGCCCTTTGTATTGCAACCATGTTAGTGAAATGAGGAAAACGCAAACAAATACTCGATAAAAACACGTCGGTTTACATCGAATTTCGGCGATAATATCGAAATAATAATCTCGGTTACGATTGATAAAAAATACGATGGGAATCCAATCGAATGACTGCGGTTGGTAGCTAATGAGGGTAAATGGCTGTTATTTCTGGATTGGTTAATTTAAGTAAGCAATTTTACATTATTCACATAACTTAATCGATTGCAATATATAGACACCCACAAAGAGAGAAATTTCATCAAAGAAAAACCAATGCTTCCTTCATTTGTAAGATTCTTAATATTATTTTTGTCATAATTATTATCAGGTAAAATGGGGGTGTTGTACATCTCTGCGACACCCTTCTGGGTAATATAGGCGTTATGTTATGTTAATATTTTAAATTCCTTCTCTAATTTGACTTGACTAATTTTTAACATATTTTTAACACTAAAACAAAGAATTACTATTCACTTTCTAACAAAACACATTCTCAAATAACCGTAACTTTCACAAACACTTGAAAAATAAGTATTCAAGCAAAAATTTCCACTTTGAAAGTACCGAATGCAAAATTGACGAGAAAAAAACAAACAACTTTAAGTGTTGAATCCTTCAAATTGCTGAGCAAAAAATGTGTGGATTCTAAGTGATTCGGTAAATATTTTGTCAGAGCCAAGCCTGTTAGGCGGTGAAAGTGAGTCAGAATTGATTTTAGAGTCTAACTATTGCTAGAAACTGTCGATACGAAAGCCTATAACAGATACTTCGCGACAAAAACCGTTTACGTAATCAAAACAAAGTAATGACAGAGAAAAAAGAGACAAATAAAGATTAATGACGAAAACTAAACTGCTAAACAAAAATTATTCTTTACTTCATTATTTTTAACCAACCTGCAAAAAAAAGAAGGAGTATATTTCTCGAAGGTGCCTGGACCGATTTTAAATTTTTTTTTTTTGTCTGAAGGAGTATACTTGTCATGTGGTCCCATTTTCATCCGGTCACGATCTGATGATGGGATCCTAGGGAAATCCAGGGCGCAAATTTTAAAGGCTTCTATATTGTTTTTCGTATATTACCTATAGCATAAACTACTCGGAAATTTGCATCTAGCAGTCAGCATTTGGAAGGTAGAATTCCTTAACGGTTAGGAGGACGGTGGTATTTTTTTAATAAAGGCACCTTAAGGTTTCACAGATGAGGCAAGACATTGAATATTACATAAGTATTGCCTAGCTTTAGTGCATTTCTTGTTGAAAAAGATTGAAGTCGGTTTATTTTTTGCAAAATTATTATCTATGGATTCTAATGTTTTACTCACAAAAGCTCTACACAAAAATTAATATTGTTACCTCAGTTCGTCATTACCGTCGTCCTTGACAATATTTCCTAACATTTTTTGTATAACTTAGCAGTAATCACGCGTAGGTAAAGCGCCTCGTTAAATCAACTGTCGTCGTCCGGAAATCGTAAGGCATCGAAGTTAAGCCAACAATCGCTGATAATGGTTAACCTCTATTCGTATTATTTCAGTTTACGTTAAATTCTTAATCGGAAAAGCGATAGCCAAAAAACACGAAAAAAATTACATCACTATAAAACATAAAAATTTAAAAGTTTATCTTATTTTAATATATTTTAATTTAAAAGTTTTGTTCTTACAACCATTCTCAAAGCGCTCAATTTCAACCCCTGAAATTACCTGAAACAGAGAGAACGAAAACATTATACAAATTGTATACAATGTAATTTTTAATTAAATTATCCAGTGTTTACCATTCCAATGTTATTCTGCCACGACACAGGGTATCCTATAATGGAAAATTTTATCAATTAATTGTAAATCTCAATTGGCCTAAACCAATCACTTATATTTCTTGAACAATACGTCAAATTAAATAATACTTTGAACAACATATACGTTCCAAAAAAAAGAATAATGTTTTTACCTAACATCGTGGTTAAACTAAAATTTTAGGTTTATAGTCAAATTCTATTAAATCTACCTATATAGTATAGAAAGCTGGCAACTTTTGTAGTATGCAACGAAGAAATTAAGTCATCAACATCGACAAGAGATTAACTAAAAATCCTAAGTTCTTGATTTCACCATAAATCCAAACCAGTTAATTAATTTATGACCAGCCAGCCGACCAAACACTTTCGCTGGTCCATCATTCACCACTTCTTTACATCACCTAACGGCATTAATGACATAACATCACCAAAGGATATTAAATTCATCTAGAGACGTAATAAATAACTTTCTACCAGGGAATGGGCACATCTTTGAATTGAAAACATCAGTATTCCGTCGGCCCAACACTTTCGATCAGGCTGCGCAGGCGCATGACAATTGCGCCTTTCGCCAATTCGAGAGCCGGACCTTTTTATAAGTAATGGCCTACCGTTTTTACTTGTGCAATACAGTGCATGTTGAAGAAGATTCTCGAATAGTCTTCGACGTTCGATGTAGTTGGGGGAATTATAAATAATACTTATGCATTTTTAACTCTACTTATTTCAGAAATTATTTTATAGCTGATTCTTTGGGAATCGTCAGCCGCGACTGGTGTTTATGAAGTCTTGTGTTATGAAATCGGATTGCATTCCGTCCTAGAGCGCTTGAATCCATTTAATGTTACATGCATGCGTCAAAATCCCGTCAAGAAAATTTCTATGATCATCGCGTTATGGATTTGCCACTAGTGGTGCTTGTGTATCGTGAGGTCACTATTTGCGGGTTGGCTATGAGGTCATTGAGTTATTAGTGTCTTAAGAGGCACAGTTCTTTACGGCGTTCTGAAGACAAACTTTTTACAAGCGACAGAGAAGGCATAAGACACCAAATACACACATTCACTCACAGAAGCACACCCAGTCTCAGAACAAATCTATGAGAATCACACACAGATTTGTCCCATGTGGGGATCGAACCCACAACACCAGTGTAGTGGAGAGCGGCGAGGCGACCGCTTAAACCACTACGCCACACGTGCAGACAAAAATTATAAAGTCGCCTCGTATTATTTTTCTCAAATAATAATATCTTCAACGTACATATTCATAGATATTATCATAATACAAACGCACACGCATAACAGTGGAAAAAAAACATGCCGTGATGTAATTTGATATGAATATAAAAATAAAAGTTTTATATTCAGGTTTACTCTGACGCAAAATTTATGATTTCTCTTTTTTGTGCATATTTATCAAATTCTAATCACACTAACAAGAAATACAGGTACAACATGAATTAACATCATCATAATATACTTACCTATGTACCTTATAAACTTATATTATTAAAAAAAAAAAATTACATCATAATTTTAGGCAACCACAACACAAGCAAGTCCTTACAAAATTAAAAACTATTAAGTTTAGGATACCAACTATCGAAAATGAGTATATCAACTCATCAGAGACTGAATATCGGGCCCACCCGGACCCCACCCAGCGACCCGGCTGACTTAGCAGCCGGCGGTGACACCACCAAGACAGGCCAATGCCTAGATTGATACCCTGAGGCCCCTAGGGAGTCTAAGAGAAGAACCTCGAGTCAAATTTACAACATAATATTTAACTGATTTCCCACTGTGTTATTACTACTGGACTAGAATATAATTATGTAAACATAATGCTCAACAAAGATATTTCTACACCAGTAAATATTAAGACTTACCAACTTTATGTATCACCATATTCTTAGAAATAAATGAATTCCTTTCTATTTTACAGGTAACCCACGTCACTATGTGTAACGATTAATCATTACTCTTCGCTATAATTTACGCGGCAGCCAAAAAAAAAACTAATTTCTGAAAAAAACAAATATCGAAAAAAAAACACACGTGACTTGTGTCACGTTTTTCAAACAACGAGTCTGCCAACTTCTACGTTACTTTACACTACTTTTTATCTGCTTTATGTTGAATCATACACACCATACACACGAGATTATGTGGATTATTAAGGATCATGCGGGGTGCATGAAAGGAGCCTCCCCGAGTGACGTACACGATTCCCTACGTCCGGCGCACCCTAGGCAATTCGCGAGTTTTCCAAAGCGAATTGGCTAATCCTTTCACCACGATGGCAAGTCAAAATAAATTTTAACTCAGCCATCGATACGACGAAGAAGAAGGATCATGTTAATTTAGTCTAGCTCATTAAACAGTTTATTATAGTTTATGAACAATAACATTGTGACTTCTTATTCATTATTTTTATAGTTTTTAGCTATGCTTAGCAATATAATTATACTTAGAAACAGTTGAAAAATTATGGTACCGGCAGGATTTCAACCTGCGAGCATCTGCACACCGGGCTGCCGCTTTTACCAACAACGTGACGTCACGAAATGACGTAACGTACATTTAAGAAATGTAGGGTCCTTTCAAAAGGGGACCATAGCTGGTTGTTTAAAGCAGCTGCCCGGTGTGCGGAAGATCGCGCAGTTTCAAACCCTGCCGGTCCCATAATTTTTCGACTGTTTCTTAGTACGTCGGAATGACTATGATTGTATGAACTCTTTTTCAAAACAAAAGTTCAACGAACCGAAACCGCCAACGGTAATGATACTGTTGAAGGTGGTGGATTGGTAGGATAAAATACGAGTTTCATAATAATAAAATATATTTTCACAACTTAAAACAACATTCTTAGACAGTAACTAGAACATGTAATGACATATGCCAAGAGAGAAAACTATATTATCCGATCTCTCTAGCCACAGTGGTCGCCAAGGTGCTGGACAGTCTGCTTGGTAAGCACCTGGAGAAACACGTCTCGCTCAATGATGCGCAGTTCGGCTTCAGGCCTGGACTTTCCACCGAGAGTGCTATCCTGTGCCTCAAGCAGACTGTGCAGTACTATACAAGTAGAAAGACTCCAGTGTATGCATGCTACCTTGATTTGTCGAGGGCGTTCGATCTTGTATCGTATGATATTCTTTGGGGTAAATTAAGGGATGTAACTTGTCTACCTAGAGAAATTGTTTTATTATTTATGTATTGGTATAACAATCAGAATAATTCTGTAAGATGGGCAGGCTCTCTTTCGAAGGAGTACAGGCTGGAGTGCGGGGTGAGGCAGGGGGGGCTGACCTCTCCCACGCTCTTCAGCCTGTATGTCAACCGACTGATCGATGAGCTTGGCAGCACCGGTATCGGGTGTCATATAGACGGAGTGTGCGTGAACAACATCAGCTACGCTGATGATATGGTGCTTTTGAGCCCATCGATTGGTGCCTTACGGAGGCTCTTGAGGATTTGTGAGTCCTATGCGGTGACTCATGGGCTCAAATACAATGCGAAAAAGAGTGAAATAATGATTTTTAGGCCGGACAACAAACGATATACTTTTGTTCCGAATTTCACCTTGTGTGGTACAGCTCTAAACAAAGTTGATAAATTTAAATATTTGGGCCACTGGGTCACCGAGGATCTTAAGGACAGTGTGGATGTTGAAAGAGAGCGCAGGGCGCTGTCTGTCGGAAGCAACATGTTGGCCCGCAGGTTTACGCGGTGTACAGCAGCAGTAAAAGTTTCGCTCTTTAAAGCGTATTGTCAGTCTTTTTACACTTGCAGCCTGTGGGTTAATTATACGCAGAGGGCATACAGTGATCTGCGCGTTCAGTACAATAACGCGTTCCGGGTGCTGATGGGACTGCCGCGCTACTGCAGCGCCTCCGCGATGTTTGCGGAGGCTGATACAGACGGCTTTGCGGCCATCATGCGTAAACGTTGCGCCTCCATCCTGCGTCGCGTGCGCGGCAGTCCCAACTCCATCCTGAGCGCGCTAGCTGACCGGTGGGACTCACCAATGCTAGCTCGCTGGATACGACTGCACGCAGTCATATAGTCGTTGTGATACACGACGGCTATATTAATTTAATTTTAACTCTGACTAACCCTAGTTTGTAAGCTCTTGTTGCATTAAGAACTAACAAAATTTAATATGGATGTATTCTTTTGATGAGTCTGAAATAAATGGTTTATTATTATTATTATTATTATATTCGAATATACAAGGAGTTTGCTATTAAAAAGATTATAGTATTTAGATATTTACAACACGCCTCCTTAAATCTATAATCTTTAACTTTTATCAATGAATAACATATTTAAAAAACATAACTAAATTAACTTTAACTCTAACCTATTTTTCAGAAACTTTGTCTTATCCAGACTTTTAGTCAATAAGTCTGCTAAGTTACATTTTGTGTCAATCTTAACAATATTATTTAGATATTTACAACACGCCTCCTTAAATCTATAATCTTTAACTTTTATTAAAACTAATTTCCCACTGTGTTATTACTACTGGACTAGAATATAATTATGTAAACATAATGCTCAACAAAGATATTTCTACACCAGTAAATATTAAGACTTACCAACTTTATGTATCACCATATTCTTAGAAATAAATGAATTCTTTTCTATTTTACAGGTAACCCACGTCACTATGTGTAACGATTAATCATTACTCTTCGCTATAATTTACGCGGCAGCCAAAAAAAAAACTAATTTCTGAAAAAAACAAATATCGAAAAAAAAACACACGTGACTTGTGTCACGTTTTTCAAACAACGAGTCTGCCAACTTCTACGTTACTTTACACTACTTTTTATCTGCTTTATGTTGAATCATACACACCATACACACGAGATTATGTGGATTATTAAGGATCATGCGGGGTGCATGAAAGGAGCCTCCCCGAGTGACGTACACGATTCCCTACGTCCGGCGCACCCTAGGCAATTCGCGAGTTTTCCAAAGCGAATTGGCTAATCCTTTCACCACGATGGCAAGTCAAAATAAATTTTAACTCAGCCATCGATACGACGAAGAAGAAGGATCATGTTAATTTAGTCTAGCTCATTAAACAGTTTATTATAGTTTATGAACAATAACATTGTGACTTCTTATTCATTATTTTTATAGTTTTTAGCTATGCTTAGCAATATAATTATACTTAGAAACAGTTGAAAAATTATGGTACCGGCAGGATTTCAACCTGCGAGCATCTGCACACCGGGCTGCCGCTTTTACCAACAACGTGACGTCACGAAATGACGTAACGTACATTTAAGAAATGTAGGGTCCTTTCAAAAGGGGACCATAGCTGGTTGTTTAAAGCAGCTGCCCGGTGTGCGGAAGATCGCGCAGTTTCAAACCCTGCCGGTCCCATAATTTTTCGACTGTTTCTTAGTACGTCGGAATGACTATGATTGTATGAACTCTTTTTCAAAACAAAAGTTCAACGAACCGAAACCGCCAACGGTAATGATACTGTGTTTAGCAAATATTTACTTTGACTGATTACGATGACGAAAAGACCAATAGTTAATCGATACAAAATTCTTATGAAAGACAAGACTTTGTTTCGCTAATGTTATTTGAAAGAACACGTACAGTTTTTAACCGAAAAATAAGATGAACGGACGGTAAGCATCAAAATCTCATATTGGACCGACAGTTGCGTTTGATGAGTAACAAGTTAACAACTCTATCTAACCGCAATACACAAACACGCCCGCTAAATATAGCGATAATGGTCATGCAAAAACAATTATAACTGACAGACGATGGTTTACAGACTATAACGGAATATTTGAAGTCTATGCGAATCAAATAAAAACAGATTCTTCGGCCATATTGAATGTGTTCCATTTCCTATTGTGAAAGAGATTTTTCAACAGGAACGGGCATGTGATCGAGAATTTTGTTTATATTCTGGCGAATGGAACACATTAAATAAACTAAGAAACAACAAATCCAATGCATTAAACTACCGCAAATATCCACTCTATTATGTCCATCCTAAGGTTGCCTGGAAGAGATCGCGACAAGCGATAAGGCCGCCCTTTGTACGTTATAGTTTTAAGTACCTATTTCCTTGTATGTTTGTTACCAATTTGATGTGCAAAAAAAGTTTTCTCTATCTATCTAAGAAACAGTTAAAAAAATATGGGACCGGCAGAATTTGAACCTGCAACCTCTGCATACCGGGCAGCTGCTTTTCTAAGGTACGGTCGGCTCTTGCCAGGACCCTAAATTTATTAACTTTATCTTACTGTACAACATACAGTAGGTGACGCCGCGTTATGACGTAACATACAGTTCAACTGCTTGTTAGTATAATTGGCTAAGCATAGCTAAATGCTATATAAAAAAAAAAAAAAAGTTCACATTAAATATGGTCACAAAATGTTTTTATTTGATTCGCATAGTAAACACCGTGGGTCGTGACATGAGTGTCGACCGATAGTTATGACGTTATGACTTTATAAGGTTCCACGATAAGGCCCAGTTTCCACCAAATCGGAGACGAGAGGAAATGTGTTTTGATAAACCAATCAGGTTTAGTTATTAATCAAAATCTCTCTGCTTAGATTTAGTTACAGCAGAAGTTATGTGGGATTTATCCGTCAGGAAATTTACAGAAGCAGCACGACGTTGGAAATGAGCCCGGTAGATTGCAACAACCCTCTTAATTATTTGCCTGAACAAAGCAGAAACAACCACACCACTTCTGGGTGTTTTTGGCGTGATATTATTTTTATGTCGGAACTATATCAAGACAATGACATCAGATTCACAGATTAAACAGTCCGACCGCTTAATGATATTTCGGTCGCCTCTTACGGCAAACACGGAAGACATTCAGGTGGTCTATTGTCATGCGTTTGAGTCAAGACCCCACAAAGATTATGCTAAGCTAGAATAACTTATTCCTATTGAGTATTGACAATTGTCACGTAAACATGGCGCCGAATGAGACGTCATGAGGCATTGTTTGGTCAGGTCTCAATATAACTAGCTTCTGCCCGTGGCAACGCCCGCGTGTTAGGTATTTTGATAAAAAATGCCTATATCCTTTCTCAGGTCTAGAACTATCTCTATACAAACTTCTTAATGATTATTTTTTAGCATTTAGCTATGCTTAGCAAATTATCCTAAGAAATGGTTGAAAAAAATATGGGACCGGCAGGATTTGAACCAACAACAGTTTATAAATTTAGGGTCCTGGCAAGAGGTGAAAGTAGCTTAGTGGTTGAAGCGGCTGCACGAAATGCAGAGGTCACAGGTTCAAAGCCTGCTGGTCCATATTTTTTCAACTGCTTCTTTGTGATATACTAAGAAGCAGTTGAAAAAAATATATACCTATACTAATTTTCATCAAGATCAGTTTGGCAGTTTAGCCGTGCGTAACAGACAGACTAAGTTACTCTCTCATTAAAATATTAGAATAAGAAAGGACTAGCTTGTCTCTGTGGTTACGCCTGCGAGGTACATCAATAAAACATAGCTTATGTTAATCCAGGTCATAGCCCACTCCCCACCAACGGGTGTCCCGCGTTGTCGTCGCGGTGGGGCTTAGTACCCGTGGCGCCCCCGAGCCACGGCGAAGCCAAGTGGACCCCAGAGGGGGGCTGCTCTTCGGGCTTTGGGCGGTGAAGCCCTTGTGGAGCAGCCCATGTTGCAGGGCCCTTATGGGGGGGCTCTGCAACAGGAGGGCCTGCGGTGCTGGCGTGAGGTTAGTCGGCACTGCGGTCGAGGAGTTGCGGGGCCGCGGCGGGAGAGGACTGTCGGTGTGTCGTTGCCGCTTTCCCTACCTTCCGCGGTCCCGGCGGGGCCGCAGCCGTTAGTACTGCGGCGTGGTGGGCGGTGGGACGAACATCTGTCTCACCGCGGAGGGCCAGGCCGTCAGATACGAAAGTGTCTGACGGCTTTGCACGCGGCCCTCGGTGCCGGTCCCCCCACATTTTTGGGGGCCATGAGGGGCCTGCCTAGGCGGGCGAGAGCCGGGCTACGGTGTCGGCGCAAGCTGGCACTGTGGCCCGATGGTTTACGGGGCCGCGGCGGGAGAGGACTGTTGGTGTTTCGTTGCCACTTTCCCTACCTTCCGCGGTCCCGGCGGGGCCGCAGCCGTTGAACTGCGGCGTGGTGGGCGGCGGGACCGACCACCTGTCTCGCCGCGAGAGGACCAGGCCGTCGGACATGGGGAATGTCCGATGGCTTTGCACGCGGTCCTCGCGCTGGTCGGTGGCTTGCGCCAGCCCCCTCTTTGGGGGCCATGAGGGGCCCGCTTCGGCGGGCATCGCCGGGAGGGTCGTGGACGTAAAGGCTGCGCCAGATTCCCATGACCCTCCCATCAAGGCGAGTGCGGGAGCACCGTGGGGTTTTAGTGGGTATTCCCGTGCCGTTTACCATCTTCAGGCACGGGCGAGTCCCACATAACCACTCTGCCCTTCCCCGGGGTGGGGTGGTATGCGTAAATGCATTTTTTGAATTGAATTTTATATTTATGTTTTTTGCTTTGTTTTGGTTGTAGGTGGGTGTAATAATTCTATTCTAAGCATGTAATTAATTTGCATGAAATAAAATTCATGTCCCATATTATTCACCTCACATTTTTAATATTTATACATACTTGTTTGGCAAACCATCTGTAATGCAGATGTTAAAACAAAAAGATGTTATGAAGATTTTAAACTGACTAAAACTTAACAATGACTATTGTAATGATGACATTGTATGAAGAGACAAATATCATTGTTTAAAAATATGCTGAAATTCAATGGAGATAAGATAATAATTATTTTTTTGATGAAATAGGTTCTATAAGAAAAAATTCTGCATGCTTTGTTTTAAAAATATTCCCATGAAGCCTATATGTGCAACAAGGAGCATTGTACACCATGCTATGAGAGCAGTGCTGCACAATTATCACCTTAAGGCATGTTATTGTAATTATGTTTACCCTTACGTCTGACTCAAATAGAACCAAATGTTAAGCTAAAATAAAATTAGTAAAGAACCTAAACATAAGTTTTTAATCAATTCATTTTAAACACAACGGTGGATTTAGAAGTTTGCCATGAAATAATACCTTCAAATATAATGAAATCATAATCATATTATTATTTAATTCCTAGTGATGGCTGCAACAAGGATAATTATCCAATTTCAATAGTTATTTATATTTATTTACATCTAATTAAAAAGAGCCTGGCAGTGAGTGCTAATACTTATTAGTTAGCTGACCTTTGCTATGTACTTACAAGAAGTATTTTATAGTCAGTATGCCTTTTTTGCTATTACTATAAGAAAAAGGGCACATGGATGGGTAATTTTTTAATTTGTATTTAATATACTGAGAGATAGATAGCAACAGTTTTTAGCTCAATCCAAGCCATTATTATTGAAAACTTCCACAGAGCTAGTGAAAAGTGGTTGCAATGGTTTCCTGTGTGAGTGATTCCACCAGGAGAAGCTCTTTGCAGCATGCTGGTATTTAAGAAGTCTCTAGAAATATGATGCAATTTCATAATCATTTTATGTTCAACAGGTTTGCTTAATATTGGCAATTTTCTCAGTTTTTATGGCTTATTTTTCAATCAATAGGTCAATTGAGTTTTAATAATATAAAATATATGGCATGTATTTAGATCTAGATTCACCAGTTCTAGATAAATCTCTGATACTGATTTTTATGACAAATGAAATGTAAAATTTGAATTATCCAGCACTGGAACTTGAGAAATTAGGCCAAAGTTACCTTACATCATTACAAATACTATGTATAGTATAAAACTTATAGTAATATTTCTATAGCAAAAGTTTACAAACATTAGATTAACATCAGAAAGATTTCCAGTGCATGGTGCTCTGAAAGCCGAATATCTATTTCAACTGCAATTTGTTAAACAGTGTGGCACAGACTTAGAGTATATTCCAATAAGAATCAAGTAGGTGGTTTAGCTTTTAAAATAATTCTACAGATGTACATACTATATCATCTTGACTTCTAGACCCTATACTAAAAAGAGATACCAGCTACAATAATAGTATGTGTGTAGATTAAAAACATCAAAAAAACATGTGTACAGACTCAGTTTAAAGATCCAACATGATTTTTGCAAGGAAGTAGCTACTCGAGTTCATGTAATCTAACATTTTATTGCAATACAAAGCAACGAATTGAAGTTTAATGGCTCCTATGAACCACAATAGTCAGCAGATTGATATTGGCGCACGTTGGCGATGCACAGCGCTGTTTCGTAACAAAGAACGGATCGTATGACGGCGGGGCTGCGCCGAGCCGCCACCCGTCGACGCGGACCAGTGAAAGTGACTAGCTCCAACACTACACACGCACAGCCACTGCCTACGTTCACGGTCAAATCATCAAAACGTACCAAAATAATAATAATCCAACCAACCTATACTTAGCAAAATCAATCCTTTCACAATACTGGCTACGACACTGTCGCTACCCAGGACAATATCGAACATTATTAACGGTATTCTTAACGTCTTACTGTAACTTTTTTATCGATAAGAACAAAACGAGCAAGTGGCAAGCACGACTCACCTTGTAATATACATCCATAAGGATGTTGTCCGGTAGTCCGCGGAGTACATTCCTCTCGCACTTAGATCTCCGCAGATAGTTCACTAAATTCGTCAGACACAGCTCGTATAAACTATCGGGTATTTTATTTACGCGCACAGTCTGGGACGACGCGTCAGCCATTTTGCTGAGACAGATGAACACTCAATTCAATTCGCCTGTCAAACACTGACTGCTCTGCCGATTTGACAGCTGTGAATCGAACGAACTTCATTGTAGTGAGATGCGATGCCATTGGTTTGTTATTAAGCTTATTTATTAGGCTTAAAAATAAAGAACGATTTTTATTGGATAAACAGTAACACTCACACTGACGCAGTCGAGTAAAACACTTTTATTTTTCTGACAACGCTAGAATGTACGAAAGGCTTTTCAAATTAGAGTAAGAACGATCTACATTTATCATTTCTGTACCTTTTATTTATCAGCTGATTATTTCGATTTTATTTCAACTTCGAAAAAGGAGGAGGTTATTGCAGTGGTAATTGTCAGCGGAGGGTACAGAACAAACCTTACAAATAGGTGAAATTGCAAAAAACAAGAAAAGGTGGAATGATTTGGAGGAGGCCTTAACCCGAAAAGGGAATATACAAAAAAAGAAGAAACTAGTAAACTAACTTATTAATAAGGATAGATACTAATAAAACTAACAAATAAGTTTATAAGATATGAAATATTATGTATAGGTTTTAAGGCTTAAATAAATAAAATTGTCAGCGGACTTCGCACGGATTGCACTTTTTAATTTTAAATAACTTCTGTAGAATTTTACTTAGGTATATTATGAAGAGTATCAAATATTCTGCGTTAATTTCGTGTCCATATTGCTTTTTTAGTCTGAAGACTGTCCCTTCAAGTCACCATTTAGAACAAAACCAATGAGGTCTGTCTGTTACGCTTATAAAGCCAAACAATGGCACCAATCTCAGTGAAATAAACGATTCGTAAACTTATAAGTCTGGACAAGGATATAGGAGTCATCCTATGTGCGTGGCACACGTCTTCGAGTGCGGCCTTAGTCATAATTTGCTTCATTTATGTATTCGGTTTATGAATAAAGGCGCAGTTCCACCGTGGCACAGGAAGAGGGTACACGTGTGTGATTCTTCGCTATGCAAATGAATGTGATCAGCTTCAGTTTGCGGATCCGCCTGCATTCAAGGGGTCTTAAAATATCTCCACACGAATTTTCATTAAGACCGGTCCATTAGATTTAACCTTTTAACCGCCCGACTTTATATCAATAGTCGTGCCCCCAGCGGCCGGCACAGAATCACTGCACACCCACGGATGTGTAGCGTACACACGAATTCACATTGGCAAAATTGAAATCCCGTGCCGTGTGGCATTTCGCATTTGTTGTTGGGAGAAGTACTTCCGTAAATTAACAAAAATGTAAATAAAACAACAATAAATTCGAACAAATTTATATTGAGAATAACTAACATATAACACTAACATTATTCACACAACGTGTCTAACTTAAAGCTGTCTACAGCGTAAATGCTCCAACTGCATTATGAATCATCAATATGAAAATGTTCTAGAGTTACAATATGCATGGCAGCAAAACATCTTAAGCAGAACAAAATATGGTGCTAAAAGTATGGCTCAATCCAGAAAATGTCAAGCTTCCCAGTCACAAAATAGTATCTTTGTAATGTTTAATTATAAAACTAACTATATCACTATTGTTCATCATTATAAAGATAACTCTGTAACTCAGGAACATATTCAAGCAAACATAACTAATTGAGATTGTAAACTATCAATAAAATACAGTAATTTGGTAGTCAATACCAGTCAAGAGAAACAATGTTTACAAAAATTACAAATGAATGTACTAACATACTGAAGACCTATTTATTAGTCCTTTATCTAGAAATCTAGAAGAAAACGCAATCGCAGTGACTTAACTTCAGTATGTTACGACATAATTTACAAACAAAATGGGCGATACAAAAATGTAAATGAGCTATAAGACGCAATTTTCAGCAAAGTTCAATGGATTCCTTGACTGTCATTGCTTGTGGCACATTGACGTCCGTAAGTGGGCCATTATTGCGAGCTGTCGATTATAAAATAATCATTATTTATGCTGCTATATAACACAAGCTACTCTACTGTATTACTGTGAAGTTTAGCGTTGTAGAAGGCTCATTTATATCAAAATATTGCACTTTAATTCACAGTTTCTCTGTGTTACACACATCACAATCCAATTACTTTTGGTTTAATACAGCTGTATATAGGTTGAGGGATGATCTTGCAGGCAGTTGGGGAGGTGTTTGTACAGTCTTTGTTTTCCTACATGAGAGTAAGTCTACTGCTTGCCGATGGTGAACTTGGAGACGGTCTCCAGCAGGTTGATGTAGGCGGTGTGCTCGTACGCCGTGCTGAAGTCCGACAGCTTCTGCGCGAACTCATTGCTGATGCCCTTCTCTTCGAGCACGTTCATTAGAAGATCGTATAGGTACTGGAAAACAACAATAACCATACATTAGGTATTTATATAACTTGGTACTGTTAGGTTCTGCTATGTAAATACATAGTTGTGATAAAAAGCTATCTTTTATACAAAACTGTGTAAAAATACAGAACATAAATAAAAAGTGCTTAAAATAAATTAAATATTCTAGATCAGTGGTTCCCAATTAGTGGTACGCGTACCCCCAGGGGTACGCGAGATTGCATCAAGGGGTACTCGCAGCAATCTCTAAACTAAAATCCTTAAAAAAAATAATTCAAAAACCTACATTGACAAATAAAGAATCTCTATTTCTATTTCTACATTTGCCAAAAAATATTCTTTTTAATTAAACGGCAGTAGTTGTTGTGAAAGATAAAAATAAAAAACCAAAAACTTGGTTTGTTGAATTTTTCACATACATTTTGAGGTTATATAAACCCTTTTACCCTACCCCCCCCCCCCCTCCAAAATTGGTCTTTAAAGGGGTACGCAAGTTCGAGGTCTTTCTTAAAGTGGTACGTAGAAAAAACTAATTGGGAACCACTGTTCTAGATACATCGTGAAAATATTTTTTTTTATTGAAATGTATTCCAAAAAGACAGAATAATGATGACCAATAGAAAAAAAATTGGTAAATGCAATTTGATGACAAATACAATTGCAAAATTTTCATTCCTTTGTGTGATTTATTCATTAAATTAGGTAAGAATTTAACACAATAGAATTGTCCTTTATACTAAATCTAAGTAGGTTATAACTTTGACACTAAAATCTAATGTTAGTTGCGAAAAATGTAGCGTTTCTATGAATATCTTTCATACGAATGAAGAGATCAACTTCACATAATCGCATACAATATACCCCGATTTTGGCACCTGACAACTACATGTGTTATAGTATCAAGTGTGGCATAGAAATGGGGCATGGTGCGACTCGGATTCGAACCCGGGACTTTTACCGACGTATTGTACCGCTAGGCTATGGCGACAGGTAGAAGAGAGGTCGAAATGATGGTTCATTATGGTATACAATTCCTAAACGATTTTTATGAACTTTTACGCGATATTGTTTTTATTATATGGATACCTAAACATTTCGAACTATGGTCACCTCCATGGCAAACTAACGTCTCTGCAGTGTTAGAGAAATTGATGTTTTGATGAAAAACAGTGAAAACTATACATTGTGGCAAATTTACTTATTTATCATTCTGAAGTTTATTGTACACGCATAGGAAACTAACCAAAATTATATCGGAACTTCCAGAAAAAGAGATTTATTTTTTGCAGAATCGTACGTAAGTTTGTCGTTAGTCCACGATGTATTTACTTTGTGAGCTAACATCTTCACACAAAAGTTAATCTTTTTTGTGATCTATGTATTCGGATTTTGGCCGCGGGTAGACGCGCGTACTAAAGCGACTATGAAGTTCACATAAAATATACATACGCCATCAAGCACGTCTCCAGCAACAGCATACACTTTGTCATTCCACTCGCCCTGGTAGATCGTCACCTCGTCGATGCCGAACAAGTCATCTGAAATTTAAGAAGAACAGTCAGTTTCCACATGAGAGACAACGCAATGCTATCACACAGCGCCGGTAATAAAATTAAATACCTTTTCAAAATATAGGTAAACCGAAACCAAATGCAAACCTAAATGCATATTTTATTCGGTTTTTAGTTTTTGTTATAGGGGGAAACAGGCCAACATCATTATTTTGTTAAAATTTTAACTGTCTAGCATCATGCATGGGTCATGTCATGTGATACAGCTTGGTGACTAATATAACGCAAAATCGCGCAAAAATCACGTTTTCTGTGTGGGAGTTCTTAAATATTTATTTTATTTAGGCTTTAGTTTTTGTTGTCAACATTTAAACATCATCTGTGTTTCAGCTGTCTAGATATAACGGTTCATGAGTTACATTCTGGTGACAGACAGACTGTGTAGTCTCAATAATAGGGTTCCATTTTTTCCCTTTAGGTACAGAAACCTTAAAAAATGTAATGCACTTTTATTTTAATCAGTTTTAAAAATTACAAATATGTAGCTGTATTGTTCCACACTTCCTGGCATAGTGCTCAGGAGTATTCTACTTAACAGCGTCAATGTACCCCACACTTGGCACCCAATCATGCCACAGACTGGTAAGACGAGCGTGGCAATTGTGTGGGGATCTCTAGAATGAAGCCAAAGCTCTAGGATTTGGCTATATTAATATGCGGCAGGTCCTGAGCAGACAGACAGGTTGAGTAATTAATACAATAGATAACTAGATTCTTCTATAGAATTAATGTAAAATTTATAAAGGACAACATCATTTGGTGTTGTCGCAATATGTTTTATTCTTCCATACCTTCCTATCAGATGCCATCAATCCATCTTTTCTTAAGTCTTCCTCTATAGCACTTATAGCCTTCAACATTCATCCTTTAAATTTTATTAATAACTTTACTTTCATTCCTTCTCATTACATGCCCATACCACCCTAACCACTCACTCTTTAATTTGTCCGTCACAGGCGCTAAATTCAGGCTTCCCCTAATTATACTCATTCCTTATTTTATCCATAAAAGACATAGCGTAAAATACACTCACTGTACTCATCCCCAGAGGTTGCTGGCGGGTCCTGAAGGTAAGAACAGGTGAATCCAAGGGTGGTGTCTCCTCTAACCAGGTCGACCTCGAACTGCGGGCGTGAGCGCATCTCGGAGAACTCCTGCTTCTCGGGCTGCGATTCGCCTTCCAAATCATCAGAGTCCACTGTGTGGTTAACATTGAATGTGACTCTGACTCTGTGGATGAGGAAAATTGGTTTTCGTTAGGCATGTTCCTGAGTCTTTGAGAATAACATTCTAAAAGAGTTGACAAATCGCGTTTTTCATGAGCATATGAGGTCTATGCAAGTTATTAAGTCATCAACTTAACAGTAGATTTTATGTGTTAAGCTGTGCTATTATAAAAAGATTGCGGACAACGCGCGTTTTTATAATTCTGTCTGTATTGACGCAGTATGTGCGATACAAACACGATGACAGTGCGTCTCGCACCGCACGATCTTCGTGTTTGGATCACGATTATAGTTTGTAAGCAAACTGTGTTTAATTTAAGTTGGAACTAAGTTTATAATATTGACTTGAAATTGAGTGTAAAATGATAATTAGTATGTAGCTGCATTGTTCCATACTTCCTGGCATGGCGCTCAGGAGTATTCTACTTAACAGCGTCAATGTACCCCACACTTGGCACCCGATCATGCCACAGACTGGTAAGACGAGCGTGGCAATTGTGTGGGGATTTTATTGGGAAAGTTTATTCTGAAATTCCCGCGACAAAAATTGCGAATGATATAAAGGAATAGTCAAAAGATGGGTACAAAACATATGTATATACATACATAACATAAAATCACGCCTTTATCCCACAGGGGAAGGCAGAGACGGTGGAACGCCATGTGCTGTAGCAGCGCTAGAGTTGTGTTTACTTTGTATAAACATGATGATCCAGTCAAAATGTCAGTCTTTAGGTGTATCTTTATTTTATTGTTTCCATGAGGTTTTATTTCGATTTATACAAAGTTAACTCTAATTTGTCAAAATGTAGTTTGTTGATAATCCAAATAAGAAAACAATTAGTTCTTTTAATAACCTCAAATTCATGTCTTTTTCGTCAGTCCGTTGGCGTCAGGTTGTCAGGTATTGCGCCAGAGGAGTCACATGATCCATAGTCCTAATGTTTTTTTAGGTTTTAGATCACTTTTATCTTAGATGCCACCATGTTTATGCAATTTTATTTGATATTTCAGTTTAAAACAACATGCGACACACTAAAAACAAGTCTACTTTATATAATTACCTTTTTATTCATAATAATAATAACTCAAATAGAAGAAAAACAATGTCTATATGCCAAATTATTATTTTTGTCTAATAACTGGTTCACCAAAAAGCAATTATTTATTGACAGATTCAAAAATTATAATTATTGTATCTTTAACATCAGTAATAAAAGTATAATTTCTTACATCTCATCCTTCATGTTCTTGGTGAGAACGACCTCAGCGCCGCTGCCAGCAACAGCAAACCCTTCTAGTTCTTTGGGCAGGCTCTTCACCTTCTGTGCCTTGCGCTCTGCTACTATCTCCTCAGTCAGGAACTCTACCAGCTCTCGCTCACCTATAATTGTTATGACATACAAATATTACTTGTATCTCTTTTTTGAAAATGTTATGGACTGTTAATGAAATTGAAACAGTGAAGGATAAGGCGAAAAATACTTGCTGATCTGATTCATCTTACATTTTATCAGTTAAAATAAAATTGTTTATGGTGATGAGATAATGATAACATTATTTGACATGATAAAAAATGTGAGAGAAATGCAATAGATAGGATCTGATGGCACAAGTTCTTTTTGTATTTTCTTAATATTTTTTTATTCACTCTAATTTTATCTAGATAAAATAGTATTTACATATCAATAAATGGTTTTATCTTATCAATACAATTAGTTGGTCATAAACATTGATTTATTGCTTGCCTTATTGTATGAAGATTTTGAGCTTAAAAACAACTAGCCTGTTACAATTTTTTTTACACTTATATTCTACAGTTGACTAACTAAATAACAAACAATGTTACATGATGTATCTAACTGAAACTAAGTAAAAGCTGTTTAAAAATTGCAATGATATATATTCTATACTGAATTTTGACATTTTTACTGTATTAATATAGCATGTATCCACAGATAATATTTAAAATAAATAATATAAGATAACTGTCCCATGTTTTTATGCAGGGACAAAGCAGTAGGCCTGTATCCCTGGATGTGACATGGAGTTAATGTCCCCTGCACCTGGCACTCAACTCAACATGGTTATGGTAAGCTAAGTGTGGCAAAAGTGCAGGGAATTATTTAAAAAAACCTATAGCAAGGACATATTAATCATCATATTGTGACATTTCTGTATTATTATTATGATGTAAAAATAAAGTTTAAGTAAGTAAGTAAGTAAAAGGTAAGTCTGTATGTTACTTTATTAAGTATTGTTATTAAATAAATTATTTTTATTTTATTTTACAACTTTTTGCACTTAAAAATTAGTACAACGGCGGACTTAATGCCATAGGCATTTTCTACCAGTCAACCTTAAGGTGATGCAGAGAGAACAAAGGTAGGTGCATAAATAAATTATTTTCATTTTATTCATGATAATAAGCTTTCGGATTTAGCTGAATGGGAGAACAGTTTTCAAGAGAAAGTCTATTGATCATTGTTATCTACATTATATACATAATTAAAGATAGTAGAATAAATTAATGTCAATTTATTAGATACCTCATTCCAAGTTTGACACACAGGAATGTGTGAGATGGACAATGTGGTAAGCACATGTTTTTGACAGAATTTAAAATCAACAACTTAATTACTTCTCACTCTATAATCACTACTAACTAACTATTGCTGAACTTAACTAAAATTATCCCTAACAATACACCTACATGTTTCAATTATCAACGTTAATGAAAGTAGAACTCACCAAGAGCTTTGGATTTCACTGGTTTGTCAAATTGAGCAGTAGGGGACTTATCGAAAAGGGTTACTGAGGAAAATGCAATATTTAGTAGGAAATAAGAAAACAGCTTGGTTATTATCTGTTTAATGCTTTGGTATTCATTAGATAGCACCTGAATGTAGTTTAAAGGTCACTCACCATCTCGATCAACATGATCTTTGCATGGTGCAATCACATAACCTCAAAATTGGTGCTGCTAAAATTTAATCGACTTACCTTTTGTGTGTATTGCCTTTAACCCACAACCGCAGCTGCATGTGTTGGAGTGGTTTTGTAAGAGGGTGGAGGTGCCCGAAACCCCATCTAACCTTTTTGAACAGCTCATGTGCCATATTCCTCTCGTGAAATCACGTTTCACGGGAGCCTGTGTGCGGGAAACCAAAGCACCCGTTAAACTTGAATTTTTAACACAGTTTTGTATTACCCTTTGCGCAGTCTTTACTAATCCGTTCATTGTGAAATATATTTTAAGTTACGGTGTGGTATTTCTTTCAATTAATTCAAAAAATGACAGAAAATTCTATAGAAGTAGAACCGAGAACGCCGCGAGCTGGCCGGTTTATTCAAGTTGCCAGCACTAAAATTTATTTAATTTTGTTTATGGACGATCTGAGGATCGGTTATAAGAACCGGAATTTATCGCAATTACGGTTTCATGTCAGCATCAAATGGATTTGACACTAGTGACATTGACAATTGACATATTTCACATCTATTGAAAGCTGAATTCTATCAAAAACACGTGTGTTCAGCCAGTGTCCACCGTATAAATACTATAGTTACAGTAATTTCTACTTATTGATCCATAAAAATGCCGAGAAAACGCAAGTTTGAAGCAAAAGAGTATGTCCAGAAATCTTCACCAGTTGAAGTCGTTTTAGAAGATGTAACTTCACATCCACTTTGTATGCATGGCCCAACGTTGTTATTTTCGTCGGAAAAGGGTCGCTTTTATGCTTGCGCGTCGTGTAGAAATAAGGAATGTTCTGTGCACATCGACGAGGAAGATTGGCAGAAGGAAAACGTGAGGCAACGTAATGAAAAGTATTATAGTTTGATACCGAAAATCGATAAGGCAGGGGCGTGGAATAAGTTTAGTGAGGTTAGTTCTACGTTAGCTACAGTGAACCTGATTTTTTTATAGTTTCTATATTTCACTACGGAAGTTTAGAGTACAATACCATCTTTTAACAATTGTCATTCATATATAATTACAGGTAAAATCAGGCCACTATGTCGACCGAGCGTACTGCAACACCTGCGAGGACCTGTACTTACTCTCGCAGAACACAAAGCATGCTAAAGAGCACAAGGTCATAACTCCAATAACCGATGAACAGCTGACTAGGCCCACAACATGGCTGCCGATGTTAGATAATGATACTGTGGAAGCTCAGTACATGTTTACTAAGAAATCTGTGAGCACAGTGTTTGGGATACTCAAGAATAATAATATCAGGTATTAATGCAACTAGCTCCTAATTGCTTACTGATATTAGACACAGTCCAGGTTAACTTTCTTTGCTGTCTGTAAAATTCACAGGTTTTAATTAGTATTTTTTTTACACTTTCTATCTGCCTATAAGGCAGCATCATAAAATTGATATGTTTCATTATTAAAGACTGAAAGAAATAATGCTTGTTAAGTAGTTATCTAGAGGTATGTAGTTACGAAGCGTAGCTCATGGCATTTGATTGCCTACATCTATAGATTAAAAGCATGTAATTACTTAGTAATTATCACACTAACCAGAAATGAAAACTAACAATGTTTCTAATTCAGCAATATCCTCTGCATCGGCACACCTTCAATCCATGAAGAGGCGCAGACTGGCTCAGACTTTAACTCCATACTGCTTGATTTTGACAAGCGCCACAGGCTGTTCAATCCACCAAATAAATTCATCTGGTACAACATGTTCAACAATTACTTGTTTAATGGAAATGAGGATGAGAAGGTGCTTAAGAAGTTCTTCAAGAAATCAGGGTAAGTAAATAATTATATTCATTTTTGTTTGTCTGAAAATTAAATCTGATATCCAGAGAGAACAAAAGATTTCAAAAAGTAAATTTTATATATAAAAAAAAAAAATAATTTCATTATTTATTTAAGCCTTAAATTTTGTGAATAATAAGATACTAACAGTAAACTGGAACTATTTTTTAAATTATTAAGTCTAATATTGAAATCTTTATTAAAATAAATTACTTAAATTAATTGATGTAGTTGATTTATTAGACAATTTTTTTAACATACATATACATAACATCACACCTATATTGCCCAAAAGGGTGTGGCAGAGGTGTACAACACCCACACTTCACATGTTATATATAGGTCCCATAGGATAGGGGGTGCCTATCGCCATCAACCGGGCACAAATTCGGGTCATCCACAAATAACACTTTGCCCTATCCAGGCATTGAACCAAAGTCCTTGTAGTGAGAGGCGCACATGCTAACCATTATATCAATGAAACACTAGTTCCTGTTATATATAAATGTAATATTATGTTCAATATTTGTTTTACTTATTTCAGTGATGGTGGCATCTGCATAGTAATAGACCCTCCATTTGGCGGACGTGTAGAACCCCTTGTACAAACCATCAAGGAGCTCACCGACTCTTACAGAAAGATCTGTGACAAACCTGGTGAAGACTTGTTGCCAGTTCTGTGGGCATTCCCTTACTTTTCTGAACCATATATTATTAATACTGCACCAGAGATCAAGATGCATGATTACCAGGTAATTTATCTTAAATCTACAACTTTTACATTAACACTTACTCAAGTGCCCCAATTGCCTTGATAACTGCTTGTTGGATGACCTAAACGAGGCCACAGAGAGCGCTATTACTATGGCTACAAGATTATATAAAACTTTGATTATTAAAACGTAAAAAAGAAGGACGCTCAAATGTGCAAACTATACATTTAAATTTTTTTTCTCATCACAGGTTGAATACACAAACCACAAGAAATTCCAGAACAAATCTAAGGATGGGCACAAATTCACATCACCCATACGTTTCTTCACCAACTTACCATTTGCTACAATAGAGCTATCAAATGACAGCCACTATAAGCAGTGTAAGAAATGCAAGTTCTATGTAGCAGCAACCAATAACCATTGTCATAAGTGTGGCAGCTGCACAAGTAAGAACGGAATGACGTATGTGCACTGTGATGCGTGCAAGCGCTGTGTGAAGCCCACATTCTTTCACTGTAAGGAATGTAATAGATGCTGTCAGCAGAGAAACCATCTTTGTGGGGTTGTTGTTGAGAGTCAGGTAAATATACTTTCATGTTTTTTTAGCCATTGATCTTTGATGTTTAATGATTCGATTTAGTTCTTTTTTTTGGAAAGAGTCTGACTTAGCAGAATTTATAATACAAAATAAAATATAAATTAATATGTCTTGTAAGAACTAGATGGTTAGATGTTAAAGTGGCGGCAAGTGCCTCATATGTTTTATTAGTATCAACAAAACAGATGTAAGTTTTAATTTGTTATTTTGCAGTCCTGCTTTAACTGTCAAGAGAAGGGCCACAAGAAGTCCAGCTGTCCAAAACTTCAGGGAACAAGAAATAAAAAGAAACGCAAAGCTGCCTAGTTAAAATAATCACTATTTTATTTTACACAATAAAATATTATAAAACACTCATTCTTTCATTAATATCATTTTAAAATCAACATGATTGGATTCTAGTAATTCTATACAAAGCTATACAAATCATTGTAAATAAATCAAAATGTTAAAATTCTCTAAGTAGCTTCTTCTACCTGTGATGTGGAGTCCAATCACATGGCACTGAAACAAATACATAAACAGATTAATTTGATAAGTGTCTAAATATCATAAGTAATCATGACATAATGTCATGTCAATATTACCCAAAGGGTGCAGAGATGTACACCCACATGGCATATTTTTTTTATGCCTTAAAATGTTCCTGAAATTTTATCCAAGATTAAGATGTTACAAAAAGTATAAACTAAATAGAAAATCTATCCACTGCATGTGAACAGAACAAGTTACAATTGTGTAAAATATTGATGGAATGACAGAGGAAATACATACTTGACATTGATCTTGTTGAGCAACTGTTGCGCGGCGTCATACCGCGCCTCCACTTTCGCGGCTTGGTCCAACCACGCCTGTCTCACTGCGACCCACCGCGTCGAGTGCATTTCTAGTAGCTGCTCCCGACTTGGTGGTGGGGCTTCACGCTGTAATCATAATATTGTGAAATATTTATTTACAGTAACTTGAATTTATACAAATTCTTTCACACGGACTCACACGCCGCAGCAGCGTAAATCGACGCATCAGTATGAACGTCGATTACGCGATTGACTTTTTATGCTGCTACCGCGCCGTGTAAACCGGCCCCAAACCTTGCTCAGGATCAAAGTCAAATTATTGCTATGGATTTGTAAGCTTAAGTAATTACTAGTAATAGCATTTTTTTCAAGGCAAAACTTTATACTAGAAGTAGTTTCTCAATTCTTTTTTAATAAATAATTCTTTTTTAATTTCTAGTTCTCCTTGTATCTGTATCTAGGAATTTTCGTTAATTTTTTATTTTTAGTTTATTTTTCTTGTATGTTTGGTTGTAGTGTTACTTTGTTTATATTTTCTTGTGAGCGTTGATTTACTGTGTTATTTTTTCTGGCAGGGACTAGCTGAAAATCAGTGCTGTGCATTGCGCGCAGCAAATACTGAGCTAGATCCCTTGCCGCACATATTCTGTGTACTAATTATATTTTGTGATTTTTAAATGTAAGATAATGTGTGGCGAATAAATGGTTCAAAAGTATCTAGTTAAATATTGAGAAAATATTTGTTGCAAACTACCACCAAGTTATACTTACATAGTTTAAATTGATATTGTTTTTATTAGCTTTAAGCTGCTCAGGTAGTAAAGGCGGTATTTTAGAGAATGGTGCTCCTTCCGGTCCAGGTAAGTCTACACTGTCTGGATTTGGTTCTGGATCTGGCTGGTTTTTGCTGAAAAATATTTAGGTACCAATAAGTAGGTTTTACTGAACAAATGTAAAAGTGCATGTTAGTTTTAAAGAAAAATTATAGCTAACATTATAATTTGTATACATCTCTGCCACACCCTTCTAGGTAATAAATAGGGTGGATATGATGTTATTTTAATAGAAAAAAGTTAGGTAAATAGCAGTAATTTTACTATCAAATCAATTAGACCCCACTTTTCTTACACAGAAAATGCAATATTATTTTATGTTTTCTTACCCAAAATCTCTATAGTTAGCCCTTGGTTGGTTAGCAATCCATGCCCTACAAATAGGGTAAAGAGGAGAGCTCTCTGTGAACTGTGACAGGTCTACACTTCTGTCAAACAGCTTCAGCACATAAGACTGCCGCTGTGGTGAACGTCTCCTAGACCTCATTCTCTCGTCCTCATCTGATTGCTCTTGGCTGTGAAAAGTGAAAAATTACAAATTAATTTTCATATCCTGCCTCCACATTATTCTTATCAACAGTGTGCATTGTTGTAAGAGGAATGGTAAACCCTACCACCAAAAATAACTACTACTACTAACTATTCTCTATATATATTTTTTTCATTAATTGACAAGTAATAAAAGTGTTTCATAAAGTGGTGACTAGTATCTTTTCTAAGTTATAATTAAAATAACTTTTATTAAGAGACACTAGGCCCTTATACATAGGTTATTATTATTACTTTTTCATATTCTTTTACAGTTTAAACATTTGTTCAAAGAACCACTACATTGCTAAAACTTTAAAATGCATTATATTGTGTATATAGTTAATGAAAATTAAAATTAGAAAAGAATTAGAAAATTGTAATAGATTATAATTATAAAAATTTAAATAAAGTACTAAAAGAATTCATTTACTGACATTATAAAACTTATTTCGTATATTTGAATGTGTGTGGAATGCATTCAATGTGGATGTAAATGTGTGTGTATTTGTGATTGTGTACATACATGTATCTATGCATAAGGTGGATTTAAGGATACTAATATATTAACTTAGAGGATGGAATATAAAGAAGTTGTTGTTTGTATAATGTATTTAAGTTAATGTGAAATGTGTGTAAAATCTGTGCTAGCTGCTTGCATATAAGTTGTTTGTTTATAGCAGCTTACCATACTAGCTAATAGCAAGCAATATGTGTTATTTAAACATGCCAATATAAAAGAAAACCTCTCTCTTTCCTCCCTGGATGTTGTCTGTTCATAAGATGAATCTGAGTCTCCTTCTGCAGTAGGCTCCAGGGCATCCATCAACGCTCCTTTGAGCCTCCCACGAGCTGTATGCACTTCTACGAATAAACAACATAACATTTCAATTCATTTTTTCAGTGTTAGTCATCATTATGAAGGTATAAAAAAATATTTACAATGTATTCCTTATTGCCAGTGATAAGATTGAGTGAGAAACAGGTAAGACACGGTCATAGTATTTATTTACTACCACTTTAATTAATTTTGTGTTGATAGTTACAAGTCCACTTATTTCGTTTCCATTTTCCTTTGTCTGTATATTTTCATAATGTTTTATAGTTTTTAAAAGATCAGCAATTAAAATAAATCTCGTGTGTCCATTATCACGGGCAAATAATTTTATATAATAGAAGTTATGATACCCCAAATACGTGGCGTAGAACAAAACGTACTTTCTTTTTGTAGTTATTGATTTCTGCCCAAGTTTTAACAAAGGCGAGACAATATGCATTTCCTAGATGTATTAGTTAAGGATTAAGCTGACTGTAGGTGTAAACAACGAATTAATAATACCATTAAAGAGTAAAATTAAACAAAAACAACACTGTGATTAAAATGGAAAGTATCCTAATAAATTACCTTTTACATCGCTACTGTCTCGATTGAAGTTCTGTTTTACTCTGTTTTTTAATGGTGTAAATAATCTCCTTCGTTTAGGCATTGCGTTATGTTGATATTAAAATATTTAATCAAAACAAAAGGCTTTTATTTACGAGCAATTTCGAATTTGTATCTGGCTGAATGAATGAAACTGTCATTAGTCGCCCCGCTCGTAAATTACAAAAAAAATAATCAATAGTGATGTCACTATGGTTACTGTCGCCCAGTAAATAGCAGTTACTTTACGGTTTTTGTTCCAAAATCGACTAAAAACTCGAAGTATCATTTGTAATCTGTTGCAAAATGATAATCATTCATTCTTCTGTTCTTAAGTCGATAAACTTCAATTTTTGATATTTGTCAAAATAGTTGTGTACGAAAATAGCGAGAGAGGAATTTCGCAAGGACTGCGGGATTGTGTAGTTTATGTATTATAAACGATAACGTTTCGGATCAATGATTGATAATGGCCACAACGGCATATGAGCATGATGCTGAAGGTAAATAATAATTTTCATTGTCATATGTTTTGTGTGTGACTATAATCATGGATATTCAACTAGAAATTTTACATTATTTGGGTGCGTGATAATATTTGTCTAAACTTTCAATATTTTCGTAAAGTCGATATGAATGCTAAGTCGGTGAAAGTTGAGTGTGAAAATTTTCCAAGTAATATTTTTTTATGAACTTAACCATCACGTCAATTAAAACATTCCAGCCAGTTTGCCGATTACCGCGTTCATTAGCATCAGCTACCGTATCATCACGCTACTCTGTCACTTAAAAAAACAGATTTTACATTAAATAACTTAAAGTAAAGATTTTGATTGAATACTTTGTATTTTAAACAGGTAGTAAATTTATCCCAGCTACCCAGCGACCAGATGGTACTTGGCGTAAGCCTAGACGTATTAAGGATGGCTATGTCCCACAAGAAGAGGTTCCCTTGTATGAGAGTAAGGGCAAGCAGTTCAAGGCAAGGCAGAACACAGGCTTGCCTGTTGGTCTTACCCCAGAAATAGTGGCTCAGGCACAAAAGTCTAAGAAAAAAAATGTAGAAACTGTACAACCCATCCCTGGCATGCTCATCACTGTTGAAAAAAAGAAGAAGAAAAAGAAGACAGGTTTGTTTCATCAGTTGGATCACTTGGGTTCTTCACTATCCAAATCATTTTCATATTTTTACTTCGTTTGAATATTCATTTTAGAAAACTGCTTATTTCATGCAAATATTTAAAATAAATGCATCAATCATTTGTTGTTAAATAAATAAACAGTTTTCTAAAATAAAAATATTTTTTGTACGAGACATCACTTATACTTATCTATTTTAGTTATATTTCTTTATTAGATGTTATTCAACATTGAGGCAATTGGTTGATGGATTGTTCTCTGACATCTATGATATCTTGGTATTTATCTGTTATGTCTGGGCTTAATAATATAATGTTTAGAAACATTACTAATCAAAGATATTCCAAGGAAAATTACAATCTAAACCTACTAGCTGGCTTCACTAGTAAATTTATGTATTAGACAGAAAAAGTAAATTGAAAATAATGCCATACTCATATTACAGTTTACTGATGTGTACTGCCATTTTTATAAATTTGTTAACCCTTATTCCCACCATTTTATCTATTTTAAAGAAAATTATAGAGCTAATTATCTACCTTTTTGTCTAAGAATAATTTAAGTATTATTATTTATGCCTGAGATATTTTAGGTTTTCTAAGGTGTTGAATGTTTTTAATATTTAAAGCTTTTTATAGCTAAACCACATAACTTTGCTTGATTATTTGTGTATCTAATTTAATGATCAATACATATTATTATAATTAAATTATAAATTTGCTATGACTGAAATAATAATACAAGGGTCTTTATAACACCAGTAGAAGCCAAAAAGTATTTTTTTAGATTCTTTGTCTGTCTGTCTGTATGTTCGTATGTGCATCACGCAAGAAAAACTGCATGAAATTGGATTTCATAGTCGCATAGATGGTGGTCTAATTTAAAAACTATGAGAGTGGTAGATCTTCAATTTTGTAGAAAATAGAATATAAATATTGAGTCTCACATGGACGAGACAGCCAGAGAAGTTGCAACAGCTAGTAATAAAAATAACAAAATGCAATTTGATTCAGTGAAAACAAAACTTATCTTTGGATCTAGTTCTGCATAGTTATTACATTATCAGACTCATAATGATTATTATGGCATATATTATTTTTAATGAGTAGGTAATTTGTTGTAACACTTTCTCTAGAAAATGTAGACAGTCTCACCTATACATACAATTTTAAATTTTAGTGTGTGCAAAGATTTACATTATTATATTTATTTTAATATTATTATATCAAAGACCACTTATAATATTATATTTTGGAATTGATTATTTCACTCACACAGAAATTTCTTTATTACTTGTCCATAGGAGTGGATGAAGCTGCTGACAAACTTGCCAAGTGTGAAATTCAAGAGCCCAATTTCTCAACACCCTCACAAGCTGCCCCAAACACCCCCACCACAGACCCAGCCAAGCGTCTTAAAAACTTACGAAAGAAACTCCGGGACATTGAAACTCTTGAAGAAAAAATTAAATCTGGTGACTTTGTTCCAGACAAAGATCAAAACGAAAAGTTGTCCAAGAAAAAGGACATTGTGAGAGATATTGAACTTTTAGAAAAAGAGTAGTTATTAAGTTTTACCAAATTAATAAGAATTTTACAGTGGAAATCTGTGCAATCAAGTCTGTTTGCATGAATGAAATGTGTTGACTTGTGTGTGAATCAATGAAATTTCTTTTTATAAATTATTTACAAAATATTTTGTGTATTCATTCTAACCTAAATTCTGGTCAGACTGCAGGTACAGGTATGTGAAATAAAAGCATAATTATTAAACAATCAAATATTTTAATAGATACATATAATTATGTATTACATTATATTACTTTATGCAAAAGAAGTTGCATCTCAAAAATGTAGGTACTTTTTTATAACATAATATAACAAGATGCACAAGAATTTATCCTTTCAAATAAAACAGATATCCTTGCAAACAGATATCATAATATGAAAATAATGATACAATGATGATGAAAGGTAACTTAGGCAAGTACTTATTTCATAATGAAATTAAATAAATTTAGATCTTGCTTTCAGTAATATTTTGTGATTTGATCTATTTAAATAAAAGTTTCGCATTTTGTGGCAGCATTGTTATTAGCTGAGGAAAACTAAATTCTGTTTCCTAGACAAGACATTTTTATTGGCAAATCTAAAAAAAAAGAATATAAATAACCATTGAAAAATGTTTATTATTTTTGAAGTTATTAATGTTGGTTTGTACCAGGGTATGACAATTCAATTATGCAGAGAACATTTGATTACTCAGAAAAACCAACATGGAGAGATTACAAATATGTTGGAAAAACCAACATATTTGTAATATTTAACATTTACAAGATTGACATGGCTCAAAATGAAACAAAATACTATTCTTAAGATCTATCTGTTTCACTATAATTAAAGATATTCCTAAAAATATCTACTACTTAAATCAGTTAATATAATATCCTTATATTAAATAATGTAATTTTACTATACATAGCCATGGTATGTGTCCAGAAATGTTTGTTCAGCTGGTTTAACTTGTCATTATAATGTTGGAATAATTAATGCTGGTGACTTCCTTCTTTATTTAGGTGGCTGCTACATTAACTGTAAGAAAGAAAGAACAATATATAATGATAAGACATCTAGATATTGGTTTGTATCATTAAATTTAATAAGGATTAGTATTAAGCATTTTAATAGGAAGAAAAAATGTTAAGTAAATAAATACAATGGTATGTTCAAGCAGATTCAGAGATAGCTAATAGATACACTTGAATTGATATGCTCTGTTGAGCAGGTTAATTGAAATTGATAATTTGACAAGGCCATTATAACCGGTTTACTCTGAACATCGTAAGAAATAATAGTTGATGCAACGTTGAAATCAAAGTCGTGAGGTTTGAGCCGTATATTAATATTTTTTACTGAAAATAATATATCTACTTACGTCTAGGGATATTAGATAAATTCATTTCTTGCTTGTTGTCTTGCATATTTGCCCAAACATGCAAGAATTCCTACAACTGCGATTCCAACTCCCAACACCGTAGCTAAAAAGTCACCGAAGTCGTATCCCGACGCGGCCTCAACATTGGTAACAGTGAGGAGAGTGAAGACAAACAAACACAATTTAAAATACATTTTTGGTAATGCTAAATCGCTACGCACAATACAAAAATTACGTGTTAACTTTTTGTTTTCCCCTTTTGTATTGTTTTCGACATGTACATGTCATCCTAGTGTTGCATTTTCATGTAGCCAGATTTAGTGCCAGAAAGTCGCTAGACCAGCCACCTGACGAGTTTTCTTTTTAGGTTAGCCACAATAGCCACATAACATAACATTACGCCTATACAGTGTTGCCAGATGGTCGTCTCGCGTTCTCCCCAAAACTTCGCCGAAATCCCCCCAAAATTCAGGTTTTGAAGAAAAAATCCCCCAAAAATTTTAAAATAATATTTTATCACTTGTTGCGTCAAACACGCGCGCGCGCGCCCCCTCCACGAGTCTAGGAGCCATTCCTTGTCAACAAAAACATTAAATAATCAGAAACTACTGTAGCAACACACGATTAAAAAATACTCTCGGAAAGCTGAAGGAATGCAAAATTTAATTTAATATTAACTCGATTGCCTAAATTAATGCTAACTATAGAAAATAAACCTCAAAGTTAAAGTTTTTTTAAGCAAAAAAAAATACAATATTTTGTTTTTACTTCGAGGTATACAAAACACTTTGCAAATTACTGGAATTGATTATTCTATACTTTAAACTACATGATATGCTCTTTATGAAAAAAATGCACCGAAATCTCAATAAAATATTAAAATTTTAGACAGGGAAAACGTAAACAAATTTGAAGGAATCGAATTCTCCACGCAAGGTCAAATGACCTTGGCGTAAACATTTGACAAGATGACCGCCGACTAACAGCTCGCGCACACATTCAATAGGATTTTATTGGAAGACGAAATAATGTATAGCTACCGAACACATATTTTATGATTTGAGTAACTATATTAAAATAATAGACATTGTGTTATTTTATTATATTTTACATACGCACCTACCTAATTTTATATATTTAGTAAGTAGGTAGTAATGCAAAGATATAAAAGTATGTAAGTAGGTACTTTTTGACTTTATACGACGTATGTAGCAAACAGGCGTGTAGTCCACCGAATGACGAGTGGTAACTAGATACCATTAACATCAACAATCCACAAAAGTAGGAAGAGGTGTGAAATAAAATATGCACTGTACGGTTGGTTTAAATCCTTACTAATATTATAAAGGCGAAAGTTTGTAAGTATGGATGTATGGATGTATGGATGTTTGTTACTCTTTCACGCCAAAACTACCGGGTCGATTTCGATGAAATTTTGCACACATGTAGCTTATAGTCTGGATTAACATATAGGCTACTTTTAATTGACATACCACGCGGGCGGAGCCGCGGGCGGAAGCTTGTCTTATATTAATATTCAAGGCACAACATTAATATTCAAGTGGGACCTGTATATATACATAATTATACAGTTATGTCCCACTGCTTATATTTTATTTAATCGTTATAATAATTAAAAAAACGTGTGGCACTCGGGGACTGCCGCGGTAAAGCTATTGCATAGCATTTTTTATCAACTTATGCAATTATAATTATTTATTTATTAACGCCGATACAACCAATGCCACCTAGAAGCGAGTTGCTGAACTAAAGAGACAAGCGTTTTTTAACTATTGATGCCATTTCGAGTTGATAAGTCGCGAGTCCTGTCAGTCTTCATTCTTTATTTGATCCAATACACATTCAATCTTAAGCTACGCACAAATTCCAAATCGAATGAAACGTAATTTAGATGGAGGTGGTGCGAATAACTTAATCACATCCCTAGCCTTCGTTGGTAGTTTGTTGCTCAGAATAATGACATTTAATCTGTGGTTAGTTGGCATTGTAAACTAGTGGCAACTCAGCCACCAGATGTCGGATGTTAAATTGGATTGTGCAGCTGATTGGTTGAATTGTCATAGGGTAGCCATACGAAGAAGATAGGGTAGGGCGATCCAATTAATTTCTAAACTTTTTTTGCCAAGCTGTAATTTTGGTAGTAAAAAGCCCCAAATCCCATCAAACTCAAATTTTTCCCTCCAAGCGTCCCCCCAAAAATATTTGCCCCCCAATTATCCCCCCATCATTTAAAAAAACCCCCAAATTTGGGGGAAATCCCCCCAATCTGGCATCACTGCGCCTATACTACCCAGAAGGGTTGTCAGAGGTCTACAACACCCACACTTCACCTGTTTTGTTAAGGTCTCATGGGATAAGGTGTATACTAAATATATATACAAATATTTGCCCATAATATGGACATGAAAATTGTATTTTGCATAATTTTCAAGTAGATAATTACTATTGGTGCATCCCAAAAGTCACCAGAAAAGTCACAAGCTTTTTTTTATTGCTGCATACGGGCAAACCCTAAAGTCGCCAGATCTAGCGACAAAGTCTATAAATTGGCAACACCGTGTCCTCCATGTCATAAGTCTTGTCAGTGTTGACATTAAGCTTGTTATGGGATTTTTTGGTAATATGTATGCGTTTATTACCATAGACCACATAAAAAAAGGCAGGACGTAATGTCACCTAGAAATGATTGAAGCACCAAAATGGCAGCGGTCTGTTTATAGGTGCGTGTGTAAGGGGTTACCAGACATGAGAAATATTACCCACATTTTTACAATATTTTAAATAAATATTTTAGAGGTTTAATTCTTATATTTTTTTATTTGCTGCTTTTACCATCAAGCATGATATAGGTATTTAGGTAGTTTCATACTACCCTGGTCAAAAACCAAACCTTATAAAACAACTTTAAGTTTGAATTTCAAAACAAAGTTGTTTTATATTTCTAGCAGGCGATGCGGGCCTGCAGGTGGTAGTTGTTTGTTTTTATTAAGGAAATATGTACAAAATTCGTTGCTCTGGGCACTCCTTGACGCAAGGCAGTGAAGATGCTTTAGTGCAGCTTCCCAGTTTTAAATAAATAAATAAATATTTCACAACTCACACACAACGCCATCTAGTCCCAAACTAAGCAGAGCTTGTACTATGAAAAATATTTTAAAATTACGACTCCTACGGCGCTTGCTGACTCTTAGATGGTGAAGATGCTTTAGTGATATACAGGGTGTCCCAGTTTAGGACGTGAAGCCGAAATCGGATAGTAGGGTAAGTTAGATAAGGGTAAGCAGTTATCAAAAAAATAAAAAACAAAATTCTTCATTACATAAACTATCAGAAAGTGCTTGAAAACGTCAACAAAATGTACAAACCAAATAAAATATATTATCTAAGTTAAACTAAACCAACAATCACGAAGTTTAGATTCACTTACATGTGATTTTTCAATATTTGAAATAAATATTGGCAAATAAAAATAAAGAAAAAAATAATAATAATAAACTAAACTAAGAAATAAAAAGTTTTAGATTAAAGTACTGTTATTTATTAATTTAAAACTTTATTTAAAACAATAAACTATGTTTTTTTCCTTATTTGGTACGGAAAAGCTGACAATGCGAATAAGTCCACCTTTTGTTTTATATAAATCAATTACCTCGAAGTGTATACTGCAGACTACACTATATTTTGATGGATACCAACTGTTATCATTTCTGCAGTTTCTAATTATTTTTATCCAATAATTTTTCCATGCGTCGTTTGCAGCAGGAAATCTATAAAACATAGAATAATAATTTATGCTAAATGTATTATACTACTAAAAAATATTTACCCAAATTCAGGGTAAATGAAAATATTTATTGACTGTCAACACTGATAGTTTTGGTATATTTTTTTACGAAAACAATATAATTTCGGCAATAAGCTGAATATATTACGTGCTTACCTATGAAAAGTGATCCCCTGGTTTTTTTGTCGAGGCGCTATGGTTTCGGAAGCTTTTCACAACACAAGACGGCATTTTTAATTATTTTACTTGAACATCCGAGCAACAGCACAGTCCAAAGCGTAATGGCGATTGACGGGCGATTGACTTACTATTGTGTCAATGTGTGTGTTCTGTGTGACCTGTGTGTACGTGTGACTTACTATGGGTGCTTCAGTAATCAAGAGACTCAGTCCTGCCTTTTTTTATGTAGTCAATGTTTATTACCAGTTATGTTATCAAAATAAATATTTTAAAACACTTTCACATTAAAACTATTGATCGTTAAAGATTGAGTCTGCTGTTTTTCGTACATTTTAGAGACTCGTTTTTCAATAAGAATTTCTACGGTAAAAATGCATAGTGCATTATAGTTTAACGCATCGGCACATTCGGCACAGAATAAGAGCATCGGTGCCATCGGTAATCTTTGTGAGAATGTTCTACTTAACGTTTTTAATGGTAGCAATATGTAAAAAAATAATGTCAACGTGATTGTCAATCGTTGATTCTCGGTGGAGTTGACGAAAATTGTTTTCAAGAGAAAATAACTGATTCTTGCCGTTATTAATGTAGATTATGTTAAGAAGGAAGACAAAGTATTAATATTACATCGACTGTTTACAGTAAGGACAGCTAAAGGCATTGATAACTAACTTTATTAGTGTAATGAATTGAAAATTCAAGTGGGGTGTTTTTATTGGTATTTGCTGTAATTGTGATCGTCAAAATGAGTTATAATTCTGGTGGTAGTGGTAGTAAGGGGTTTGGTTTTGCGGGTTTTACGATGCCGAAGCGTAATCCGTCGAATGTGTCGCTCCACGCGGTTCCCCCGCCGACGTCGCAGATGAACGCAGTGCCGCCGCCGACCAGCGGTTTGTCGAAGCAGGGGTACTCCACCATGAACGCCATCACACAGAACGCTGTAACTGGCAACTGGGGATCGCTAGGCAAGAAAAGATCCAAGACTGAAGATGAGTGAGTACTTGAAATCATATTTGTGTGAAAGTCAGTGCTTGTTTGAAAGTCAAATGCAATCATGAAAGTGTTGCATGATGTATTTGAATACCGGCTTCACGCATAATTTGCTGCCGACTGAGTTGCTTTGCTGTGGGTTTCTTAATATAGCTGGTTGAACACAAGTTCAGCATAATATGAATAATGCATGTATAACTTACCATTTTTGTTTGAGTGTCCTTATTGGATTCTAGTTTAGTTACAAGGGTGTTAATACTAAAGTAAACACATTGCAGGTACTTTGATGAGGAAGATGAGCCTCCAACCCCGGCTTTGGCATACATCCCAGCACCAGGCAGCCCCTCTTATGAGGCTCCTGCCTCTAAGGTAATTTAAACATACATCATTTGTACTTTTATCAAATCATTTATTTCCGTGGGCCCCAAGGGGCGCTTGAACACGTCAAAACAAACATCAAAACACAAAAAATATAAAATTAAAATAAAACTTAGCTAACTAAATTACTTATTGTAATAAAATGATTTGACACCGGAGCTTAGATTGACTTTAATTCAACTTAGAGAATTGAATTAAAATCAATCCAAGTACCAGCTCCGATGGGTATTGCATCATGAGAAGAGCTGGTGAGAAACTCATGTGCACCATCTTTTCAAATAATTCATACAATATTTGTTTGTTTTTTGACAATAATTCTATGTGTAAGTTAAAGCAACCAAAACAACAATATAGCTTAATATGGTTATAAAGAGAAAATAAACTCAAATATAGAAATGCAATTTAATTAATATAAATAAATCCATAGTATATAAGGTTGCAATATCTTACACTTCAAGCAAAAAATAAAGGAGTAAAAACAATGTGTGTATACTACTGTATATATAAGGGTTTCAGAACAGACAAAAAAATATTTATATACTATTAACAAAAACTATTTATACTACAAAAATATAAAAATTAAAAATTAAAAAAATGTACACACAGATTGCCTTTACTTAACAATATTTGAAATAACATGAAATGAGGTTATACAAATCAAATTTAGTGAGTTAATAAAGAAACGATATAATTATAAATTAAAAATTATAAATATATCACTCATTTAATCTTTTTCTCATTTTTTATATGTTTAAATATAAATTATAAAAGTAAAGTACATTTAAAAATATAAAAGTATAAAATTTTACATTTTTAAATATAAGTACTAAAAAATATTTAAAAATATAAAAAATAGTACCCCACCGGCATCGGGTACAGGGACCAAACTACCGATGGTTAGGGCTCCATAGAGAGGAACCTCCTCACAATGCGTGCCGTGTCCAGTAGTACCGCCTTCTGCATCAGACCCTTGATCCAGCCACCCAACGCGAGTCTCTTTAGGTGTTTGTCGAGACTCTTTGCTATCAGTCCGTTTACGGATACGACTATCGGTACAATAATAGCCGAGTCCACCTCCCACATGTCGACAATCTCATGAGCCAAGTCCAAATATTTTATTTGTTTGTCCTTTTCGGCCTTCACGAGATTCTCGTCATGCGGGATGGTGATATCGATATATAAATATATTATTATTATAATAATATTTTATATATATATATATATATAATATATATTATTTACATTATTATAATAATATAATAATATAAAATAATATCAAATCGGGACAGAGACAAAATGTTGTGCTATTGTGAAGTACCTCTTGATTCTATTTAGACTCTTATGTTCCTACAATCTGTTCTTTACATTCTTTAGTATGAATAATGTACTAGTCATTTAATAAGCTTAAAGTATTTCTATGATTTAAATCATGTACAATGAATGTAAGTTCAATTGCATTAATAAAAAAAAATAAAATTGTTGCTAAAATACTACATCCTATGCTTAACATAAAAAGGTCAACAATAATATTATTATGTATTATTTTATTCCCTGTAATATTGCGTAGACTGTGAACATATGTCTGACTGTCCCAGGCTGAAGATGATGAGGAAGATCCCCTAGATGCATACATGGCCGGACTGGAGCAGCAGGCTGCTAAAGATCTAGTAACCAGTAAGGAGAATGCAGCGAGTGGGAAGGGGGATAGCGGCCGGGGGACAAGAGGAGATATTGATGAAATGGATGATGAAGAGAGCTATTACAAGTAAGTATGAGAGTTCTTGTATAAAGAAGCAGAGATAACCAAGGGGAAGCTGCGATAACCAAGTACTTGCTGTGCACCTGACGGCAGTAAGTGTTTTAGTAATGAACAGAGCGTCCCTACACCATTGTCTTCAGTGAGCATTATATTTTCAGCTGCTATCTAAAATGACCTGCAATAACTTTCTTTGCTGACCAGCTAAGCGCTAAGATGTCAGCAATGACGGTCAGCATGACTCTAAAATGATGCTCAGGTGGCGTATCCGCCTAAACTGTGCTCAGTGGTCTTGCTATGATTTTGTTCATCAAAAACTTATGCACATGCAGACCTGACCTTCTTTGATCAAAAATCATTTCAATGGCGCTGAGCAAAGCTTTACTGGATATGCAGTCTAAGTCTCAGGGTGTCTTCATTGTTACTGGTGAAAAACATTGTTGTATTTAAAATTTTTGGATTTTGATGTTTGTTTTGACGTGTTATTCTGTAACATGCTAGATCTTCAGAGGGAGATACAATAGAAATAGTATCATTGTGTTTCTTTATAATTTAAAGATATGCAAAGGATCCAGAAAACATAAAACCTTTTCTTAGTATTGTATAGATGTTTTGAAGCACAATGAGATGTTTATCATTTTACAATGACAGTGTTGGCATTGAGAAATTGTACCACTCACAGTTTCTGTTGTTACCTCCCATTTGAATGTTGTCTTGTGTTGTTATACACAATTTAATAAATCCTGCTTACAATGTAAGGGTGTTATTACACCGAAATAGATCGACGTCGATCGATCGATCAAAAGAGCCATTATGAGCGCACCATTGTGCTCGATCGAAGACGATCAATTTCGGTGTAAAAACACCCTAACATTAAAGAAAAGTTTCTGATATTATTTTCTCTTGACATTCATATTTTTAACTCTTTGTGCCACGTTAGTGACCAACGCGAAGCGAAGCGATCCTTACATAGTACGTGATGGCGCGACAGCTACTATTTAAACAGAATCATTTGTATGGAGTCCCATCGCGTCGCGTCGTACTTATCGCTCACTTAGGACAAGGCCTTATTATACCCAAATTCCTCAGATACATGGAAGAAAATCCTCTCAACCACGGTGACGACGGTTCCGACGTGGAAATAGAATACGACGAGGATGGCAACCCCATCCCTCCTCCTAAGAAGAAGTTCATAGACCCACTGCCGCCCATAGACCATACGGAGATTGAATACGAGCCTTTTGAGAAGAACTTCTATACTCCTCATGAGGATATTGAGACCTTAACGTCACAGCAGGTTGAGGAGTTAAAGAAGAATTTGGGGGTTAAGGTACGATAACTTAAAAGATTAAACATTAATCATATTATGAAAGTCTTATTTTTATCTCCAGCATAAATTCCTAATATAACCTATTCATATTGATGACAATTGTAATAACTTAAATTACCACCATAACATCAAAGTACTTTGAGGTAGCATTACATTTGCTTTTTTGTGGATTATCATAAACCTTTTCCACCACTTACTGTAGCTATTTAATTCTTAAATAGCAGAAAACAAAACAGTAGCGCAGGTGCTACTAATATACTATAAATCACACTCTTCTATGCTTCAGATCTCTGGCCCCGATCCGCCTCGTCCAGTTAGCAGCTTCGCGCATTTAGGCTTTGACGAACAGCTGATGAAAGCGATTCGTCGTTCGGAGTATACATCACCCACGCCAGTGCAAGCGGCAGGAGTACCGGCCGCGCTGTCTGGAAGGGATCTTATAGGTTCGTGATCAATACTGTTAAAGTTATACAGTTTTTTTATACATTTAATTTTTGTACTTTTAGTTCCGCTTCATGTACTTGGGTTTTTATTTTATTTTATTTATTTGGGTAAATTAACAGTAACACAATACTTCTTAATCTATGGTATGCTTACATATTATTTAACAATTGTGTCACCAACACCATTTACCACAGCTTACTCTACTTTTGATGAGTAGATGATGCAAGCAATTTGTTAAGCAAGTCATTTATCAATGACGTGGAAGGCGTTCTACCAGTAGTATTAGTTGAGCAAAAATGTTGAGTTCTAATATTTACTTCTTTTTGAGTCATGCAATTTGCAGAAATGGTGCATGCAAACAAGCCTTTTGGTGGTAGGTGGAATTGAAACACTCGCTACGCTCGTGAATCAATTCTATAAATTCTATACTACTTTGTTATCTCAGGATTAATAACCAAACTCACACGGCATAAAAACTTTCCTCAATAGTAGCTTAAATAACTGTACAATTATTCTAGTGGAAGATGCTTCTGTAAGAAGTATTCTTTCGTCCTTAATATTATGTTTTCAATTATGTTTCTTCCTACAGGTATTGCCCGCACTGGTTCGGGTAAGACAGCAGCTTTCTTATGGCCTCTATTAGTGCACATCATGGACCAAAAGGAACTGGCACCCAATGATGGACCTATAGGACTTATACTTGCGCCTACTAGAGAGTTGGCACAGCAGGTGAGTACATTCAAAATGTTTGTGCTATTTTCACCCATCGACGTTTTCATGTTTTTTTTCTCATTTTAATGTTATAGATCTACATGGAAGCGAAGCGATTCGGCAAAGTGTACAACATTCGATGTGTGTGCTGTTACGGAGGTGGTTCCAAGTGGGAACAAGTCAAGGCTTTGGAAGGTATGTAGTTGTATAGGACCACAATTTTTTTTAAATATAGTGATAATGCTTAGCGATGCCCGTTACCAATAATGATCGTGTGTATCGTCAATCGGTTCACGTCAGTGACATCTTATGCATTTCTCTGACAGCACCAAAGTATTTATCATAAAGAAAAAAAATACAAAATATAATGATTCTCTATTTATTGTGTAGGAGGTGGTGCAGAAATAATAGTAGGTACTCCAGGTCGAGTCATAGATCTCATCAAATGCAAAGCTACCAATCTGCAGCGAGTCACTTATTTGGTGCTCGATGAGGCGGACAGGATGTTTGACATGGGATTTGGTAAGTAATATTTACCTTTCACGAGAAATTAACGTTATTTAAAGTTATGTTCAGTATGTTAAGCTGACTGTCCGTATGTCATAATGTCGTTGTCAATGTTGGGTACCGTTATTGTAGTGTTGGGTAATGTTGGGCAAGTGCGAAAGAGCAGACTCACCTAAAATAAAAATAAATTTAAATGTTTACTTTGTCGTATCGATGGTCGTATCCACCAACCAACCATTCACTTCACTAACCTCTTTTTTAGCGTCTATTGATATTTGTACGTCGACGTATTAAGTTTTTTATTATATCTTTTGTGCCTTCGTTCTCCAGAGCCTCAGGTCCGCTCAATCTGTAACCATGTCCGCCCTGACCGCCAAGCCTTGCTGTTCTCTGCCACGTTCGCTCGGAGAGTGGAGAAATTGGCGAGAGATGCGTTACACGATCCGGTCAGAGTACAGCACGGAGCGGCGGGAGAAGCTTGTGATCTGGTCATGCAACATGTTAGGTGAGGAGAAATTTCCTTTTTGATTTATGTGTAAAAGCTTGTATGAAATTGGAAAATAAAAAGTGTTGGGCCAATATTGGAGCCCTGTGCGACTTCTTAAAAAAAAGGGTAAACAAGCGTTTTTTGTTATTTCTGACTAAACTACAAATGCATAAATTCTATTGTTTAGTATAGAGATTAGAAACTAAATATATGTTTGTCATAAATATCACAGTACCCTAGCTTTAACTAGGCTGTAGGTATCATGGACACAGTCGATTGCTTGTGCATTTCTGTATTATTATGATATTGTAACAAAATATTTTCGTTTATAGGATATTTCATAAACCTGAAGAGAAATGGTCATGGTTGCTTCATAATTTAGTGGAATTCTTATCCGCTGGAAGTGTGCTGATATTCGTCACCAAAAAGGTAAAAAAGCAATCCAAATTTTAATATTCTTCTGAATTTATAGGCTTGTTATAAAGGTGTAATGTTTTATGTAGTTAGATGCAGAGCAAACGGCAGCAAATCTTGGGGTGCAGCAATATGACGCACTTTTGCTACACGGAGACATGGAGCAAGCTGACAGAAACAAAGTCATAACTGCCTTCAAGAGGAAGGAAAATAATATACTAGTTGCCACTGATGTTGCAGGTTTGAATACTCACTTTATTCATAACTTAAAAGAGATATTTTCATTTTTTTTTAATTTTATCTTAACGGAAAAATAGACCGCGTTTGAAATAAAAGTTTATATTTCATGCAAGCGCATCGATACTTTCACATCGTCCACGCCAGAGCTGATGATGTCAATCGATTTTTCTCGAATTTGATCAACGATGTATGTTTCGTTCAACGAATTGCAATCATCTTTACGAAGATTCCGCGTCATAAAATGTGATGGGATTCAAATGGTACAAATGTAATAGACATAGACATATTTATTGGTTATTTTACCGTTATAAATCAATATTAAAAAAATATTACATAAACGCTGGCGCGATGACTTGGACACCTTTCTGGATGACTGGCAGAAAAAGGCTTCGGATAGGGAAGAATAGAAGTCTTTGGGGGAGACCTTTGCCCAACAATGGGACAGTATAGGTTTATAAAAAAAAAAGTCAATATTACAATATGCTGATACATTAACATTACAAAAATAAATAAAAAATATCTGTAATCTTTTAAAGCAAATTTTAGCTTTGCTATGCATTTATTTTATATAATATTAAAGTTGAAAAATTAAGAATCCAGCAGGACTCGAACCTGCATCCCTTCCCAATGTTCTATTAAATGTGTTAAATCTTATATTAGGTATATGCGAATATAAATACAAATATTATATTTATTTATATATTATCTTCTTAAATTGTTAAAATTGTAATATCTATTATTTATCTGTGCGATTAATTAAGCCGTCGAGTGTAATTTTATTATTAGAAACTTTGTTGGTGACAGTGTTAATTATGTATGTGTTGGTAATTGTTCTTAATTATAATACTGTTTGTTTCTTGTACCACAATAAATAAATAAATAAATACTTACGTTAGCGCTTACGTAAGCACTTGGGGCGTATACCCAAGGGGTGCAGGTTCGAGTCCTGCTGGATTCTTAATTTTTCAACTTTAATATTATATAAAAAATATCTGCTTTCAATTAAAATAGTAAGCATAATTATCTACATCCATTCTTTATAATCATATGGTCGTTGCTCGATGAGCCATGCCTTTAATTTATTCTGAATTTTTTATACGGTTTTCGCTAAACTTACGATTTCGGGAATTTTGGCCCCATGATATGTATAAGCTTTTGGCTTTTTATGAGATAACACTTCGCCACCACTAGTTTTTGTATGGTGCGGGTAGTTATGGCTATCTTCCCATTTCGCATACTTATCTATCTTCTTACTTTTCTGTTCACAGCTCGAGGTCTTGACATCCCTCACATCCGAACCGTGATCAACTACACCGTGTCCCGTGACATCGACACTCACACTCACCGCGTGGGAAGGACGGGCAGAGCCGGCGTCAGGGGAGACGCGTGGACGTTGATCGATAGACATAAGGATAAGGACTTTGCTGGACATCTGCTTAGGAACCTCGAAGGAGTGCAACAGGTAAGGGAAATCTTTAAAAGTAACAAAAGTAACGATTATTCTATTAACGTGTATTCATACAGTAAACACTGCCTCGTTGGTCTAGTGGTTAGCGTATGCGAGGTCTCGGGTTAGATTTCTGGGTCGGGCAAAGTGTTATTTGTGAACCTTCCGTCAGGAAATTTACAATTCCAACTCTGTGCTGCACAGAGTTGGAATTGTGCCCATTTGATGACGATTGGCTCACTCAATATCCCTTGGGACCTAAACATAACAGATGAATTGTGGGTGTTGAACACCTCTGCCGCTGAACACCCTTTTGGGTAATACAGGCGTGGTGATGTTAATGTGTATTCATATGTCCACCAGATTTTAATTTCGTAAATTTAAAAATAGGTGGTAATGATCACTAACCACGTCTTGAATCAGTGGTTTCAATAAATGTTGCTTCCACCCTGTATGCTGTTAAAAACAAATTTTCCTATGCCTAGACTACTCTGTTTTGGCAGTCACTTGGTTGTATTTTGCAAAGTGTTGTAAACTTTCCACCAGGAAATTCTCAATAGCCGCACGGAGATGGAATTATGCCCGGTGGATTCCGATAGGCTCATCCCCTATCCCATTGAACCTAAACATTATAGGTGAAATAGGCATGATGCTATGTAAGTTCTTGAATGTTATAATGAACGATTCAGGAGGTGCCCGAGGAGCTGATGCAGCTAGCGATGCAGTCGGCGTGGTTCCGCAAGTCTCGCTTCAAGAAAGGAAAGGGCAAAAACTTGAATGTTGGAGGCTGTGGACTTGGGTATGTATATTTATTTAAAACTTCATGTACAGTGGGCCAAGCAATTAGGTATACAGGGCAAAAAATTCTACGCCATAGTGAAAACTGACTGCAATAGATGTGCATGTGTGAATTACATATTTAAGAAGTGTAATATACCCACTATTTAGATATGTAAATCATTTATCCATAACTGGCGTATTAAGTATTTACGATTACTTTAAAGTTTTTGCCCTGCATACCTAACTCGTTGGCCCACTGTACAATGATATCGCATATAGGCGGACTTAATGCCATAGGCCTTATATATACGCCTGTATTACCTTATGGTTATGTTTCATTTATTCATGTGAAAGCGCCAAAACACCGTTTTAAATTAAATATCTAATTGTATTTATGAATGTTAGACGGTGAGGTCGATTACAACGCATTTGAATTTCATTACCAATAGAATCTATTTCTCATACGGCATAATATTATTTACTATTATTGAAGAATGAGATTTTTAAGACAACATTTAGAACGCTTCAATGAAGGTATATACCAAAATCCAGCTAATTATTTCTAATTCCTAGATGAATTGCTAAAATTCTTAGACTATTATTTATGTATTTTGATTGCTATACAAATCATAAGTTATTAGGTTAATGTAGTATTAAGTGTTAGATTATTGTAATATATATTTTTTGATTTATTTAATTTGTTGATCAATTGTTTTTATATTCATATCTTATTATATTTGACTTGACATTTTTATAATAAACTAATTAACATAATAATAATAATATAAATTTAGATAATACCTAATAATATCGATTTTTAAATGTTTTATAAACACAAACTACTATGTTTTTAATGTTAGTTGCTTGCCTTATGGTGAAATGTGGTGATACTGTCCATTTATTGTTTACATCTTATGAACTGCCCACAAATGAATTATGAATTATGAAGGCTTGAATAAATGGTTGTCGTTTCCAGTTACAAAGAGCGGCCAGGTCTCCCCCAAAAGGAAGAGCCGACCCCCGCCGTGACTGCCAGCGCCACCGCCACGGCCGCCATTGAAAAAGGAGGCCAACTCGGTCCTGCCACCGACAGACTTTCATCGCTCAAGGCTGCCTTCAGATCGCAGTACAACCAGGTTAGTATCAGCAGTACAATTAATATAAGAATTAAATAAAGGTATCCATAGCAACTATCTATGGACTTTATCAGAACGTTATACACCTAACAAACATACAAAAGTCAAAAGTCAAGTCTTTATTTGCTTACTAAGTGTACAGTTAGGTCTTAAATATTAGAATACAGATCTTGATAACTTAGTAGCCCTTTTCAGGCGTTGCATAATTCGATAACTCAGTGGGAGTCACAACACATGGTAATAATTAGAAAAAATAACATAAAACACAGTTTTATAAATCTTAAATCTAAACAAATAATAGTTAATTATAATACTGTTAAAATACCTTAAGTTGTTTCAATTGCAATTTTACATTTAAAATATTCGTCAATAGAATAAAAACATTTTTCTATTAAAAATGTCTTTAATTTTCTATTGAAAGCAGACAATTTCGGGCTATCTTTTATCTGTTTTGGCAGTTTGTTGAATATTTTCACTGCCATATAATAGTAAGTAGTAGCTTTGGTTCAGCATTTTAATTCTAGATGATGGCAAATACAAATTATCTTTATGTCTAGTGTTAATATTATGGGTCTCTTTTACTTTTGTGAAATAATCTAGGTTTTTAAATACAAATATGCAGATATCATAAATATATATGGATGGAAGTGTTAATAATTTATACTTTATAAAATAGGGTCTACAACTGTCTAGATTATCTATTTGGGCTATTATTCGGACACAACAATCTCAAGAGTGTAAAATAATGTTTGATTATATAAGATTTGAGACTAAACATGCGTCGTTTACGAAATACTAGATATGATATCACGGGATTTTTTACGGGAAATATCGGAAAACAAGCTACAACAAAATACATGGAAAATATCCCGTGATACCTAAATGTCCATTTTATTATATATTATTATGTCTATTATTATTTTCCAGTTCACAGCATCCTCCGACCACTCCTGGGAGCAAACGCGTGCGGTCATCCAGCCCGGGGTCAACGCCCCCGCCTCGCAGTCCTCCGAGGACAAAGCGGAGACAGAGGAGAGAGCAGAGCGAGCAGAGAGAGCAGAGAGAATTAGAAAGAGTGGCAAGAAGAGTCGCTGGGAGTAAGAGAAGAAAGGAGACAAAGACAGAGTGATGTGAAGTGATCAGCTAACAGGATAGTCGCGGGTTTTGTTTGAGAAATATTTGGGGAGAAGGAACTTTTGTTATAGTATATATTTGCCAACTAAAAACAGCATTATTTAAGAGAAGAACCATCTAATAAATAAATGGTTTGTTGTGAAAGATTTGCAAGATGCATGACTTTTTATTGAATCTCCGAGATAACTGTAAATCAATATTTAGCTATGATTTGGAATTTGGTTTAGTAATTTGACAAAATGACTGCCAAAGATAGATTACACTGTGTACTGTTATAGTCACGAATAAGCCTTATTGATAAAGCAATAAAATTTTTAGTTAGTTCTGCGTTCACTTTTCCGAACTGTAAACGCTGAACGCTGAACGCAGGCCGCCGACGATGTGTGCGGTACTTAAGAGTACTAAGACATATCATACGCAGAACACAGAACTCAGAAGAAAATGACAAAAAACTTTTCAACTGATAAAAGGTTTTGTAAGAAAAAGCATCGATTCACACTTGTTTGGCAGCGACGCGTCAAGCTGTGTTGTTTAACCAGTACTGTTCTATACTGTAATGAAGATAGAGTTTAAAATGCTATCACAGTAAAACTGTGCGCCTCACCGCTACCAAACCAGTGAGAATCAATGCCAAAGCGTAAGTTTGTTAAAGAAATTTTATTTAGTTCTACTAAATGAAATTGTCACTGAAGGAATATCTACAAAAATGTTCCTTTTCCCCAATTATTATTCTTTTAATACTAGAATTTGTTTTAAGTGTTACATAAAATAATGAATGCAATCGTTATAGCACATAAAAGTATTTTAAATGAATAAATACCGGCTGAATATAATAAGACACAATAGTTTATTATATGAATTTAATGTATTTTCATACGAGGTAATAGAACGCCAACCATTAAATTAATATGAATTAGCTAGATACAATGTCATAAATAAATTTAATATCTTACTAATTAATAGATAAAAACGTGTAGTTGAGGTACCCATTAAAGTCATGCCAAAATTATTTCAATTTATCAATTTCCATTAGTTATTACACGATATCGGCAATGTTAAATGCAGTCATAAACTAGGTTATTGTTATTTTTTATACAATATTAAGGTTGAAAAAATTTGAATCCAAAAGGATTCGAAGCTGCACCCCTTGGGTAAACGTCCCAGGTGCTTTACCAATTCAGCCATGGATTCGTATGCTGCTAGATTCGAAATTTCTAGGCTTTTGGTGTAAGTTTTGATCGATTTTTACGCATTTAATCTTAAAGATGCTTTTTATTTAATAATTTCGTTTGTAAGGCTTAGGGTGCGTTCAAGATTACGCGGTGTCAAGCGACCCGCGTGATCCTGAACGTACCCTAAGGCAGCATATGCGGGCTGCTTAATGCACGCCTTGAGCCTAGTGAGTCACTTTAGCAAATACAAATGTTTCAGAATTTTAACGGTCGCACTGCGCTCTTGGCGTCTAGTTGACAATGCTATCGACTAGGCTTCAGCCGCTAAGCAGGCCACCCGACTGTAACCTTAAAGAATAAATAAATGGAGGAAAGCAAGTAGTTAATCGATCAAAACTGGTGCTCACAATCATGGTTCTTCTTTATCGACTTATTAAGTGTCATTTTTCCCGAGCGTAAACTTTATTCTGCTTTCAGAATTGCCCGAGTTACTAAAACTATTTATTCGAATATGCCCTTTTAAAGACTTTATCTACTAGTTACGCCATTATTCATTTCAGCTTAAGTAATGTGATTCCTGCATTGACCATGTGCCTAAACAAGAATGTATGCAACCAATCACCTAGCGAGTAGCTTACCGGCCGGTTAGGACGCAATACCTCATTACCGCATTACACCATACCTCACACGAATTAGCCTGATTTCACCAAACGTTAATTTACGGTTTTCATAAACCGTATTTGCTTATACGGGACAGAGATCGAAAGCTGTAGCTTAATGTTAAACTGAGTTTTACGTTGGTGAAATCGGCATTTATTATATGTAATCTTGGCAAATTAGTCATTTATAATAGCTAATCATAGAGGTCTGGTGAGAGTTGACTTAAATAAGTTACGAAGTAAGCATAATCCCGATAGTTCTAATGTGAATAGATATTTGATTGTTTGGTTACTTTGTTAAATAAATTTATATGTTCAGCACGGACGTAGCCAGCATTTGATTTCAGGGGGAAGTTTTGCAATGGGAGGGGTGATGTGCATAAAACTGTCACTGATATTGTAGAGGGGGCGGTGAAGCTCGTCGCAAGGTTGCCAGCCTATCGGTCTTTTATAGGATACATTTCGAACCTTATTTCTCCGTCCCCATTTCACCATCTGACTACCAGACAAACGGCCCCCCCGGCAGTAGATATTTCACAAATTATGTAAACTGCTTAAGAATGTAACGCCTTGCCCTAGTCAGTGCATGATTACAATCTGGGTACCTCATAAGGGCGCGTGCTCCACCGTAGACCGCATCATCACTTACCATCAGATGAGATCGTGGTCAAACGTGACTATCCAGCATAAAAAAACCCCGCCTGGCTACGCCCATGATGAAGAGTCTGTATCTGCACCCAAACTGTAAATTTTGTAAACTCTCGCTAAGACAGGACATGAGATCCAAGTTCACGGATTTAAAAGCAATCAAAACAGCCATCATACTGCTATTTAGTGGCTAATTATAATGTCTCCGAAAGTGCCGACTTCTTCATCATCATCACAACTTAAATTGTGATGGTATGGTATATCTTATTTTCATTTACTTTGGGTTTTATTTACCTTTTACCTCCGTGGTCACGTTATATAATAATAGAGATAGATAGAGAAAACTTAACAAACATACAGAGAAATAGGTATTTAAAACTATAATGTGCAAAGGGCGGCCTTATGGCAACCTTAGGATGGACAGGATAGAAGCGATATTGGCAGTAGTTTTATTGCACGAATTTGTTGATATATATTTATTTTTTAACTAAATAATGTATCAATATTACAGACAATTGTTTTTTTTAAATTATATCGGACACGGTTATGTATTAATAGGGTCCATAATACGTTGTTTTAGCATTCAATTTCGACTAAACAATTGTTAATTAACGTCGCCGATCTGTTTTATAGAGGTAACAAGAGTCAAAACACTCTAGATTTTCCACCCTCTAGCGTTGTATTCGCCCTATAGTTCTATATCTGTTTAAGAATAACGACAAACAATTTTGTCAATTGTGTGAGACAGAAATATAAGTACCTCGGCAATTTCGCGGACATCCTGGACTGTTTTGACTCTATAAGTTATTCATTGGTTCGTATAACATTGTACACAGTGATATAATATTTGTTTGTCATTGTACCACGTTTGAAATATGGATTGTTTTTGTGCTGTGTTTGTTGTTCACGACTATCTTGATATTCCAAAGCCGATATTTTAAAGCCGAGTTATCCATGGTCTAGTGGTTAGCGTATGGGCCTATCACCGCGAGTCAAAGTGTTATTTGTAAACTTTCCGCAGCACGGAGTTGGACTTGTGCCTGGTGGATGGCGATTGGCTCACCCCCAATCCCATGTGACCTAGAACATAACAGGTGAAATTTGGGTGTTGTACATCTCTGTCACACCCTTCTGGGTAATATAGTGGTGATGTTATTATACCTTAGGCCGAAAACTAGCTTCAACTTATAACATTTAATTTGTTTATATGCTCCATTGTCATAGCTGATACGAACAATATAACGTGGTCAATTAACACAGTAAAGTGCAAGGTTTTATTCTTGAAGCACACAATACTTTAAGTAGGTATATGTTTTTAAATTTATGAATTATGTAAATATGAATAAAGTGCTATTGAACGAGTTGTTTTTTTTTTTTTCTTATAAGGGTACTATCAGACTAATGGATACATGACCTTAAAGCGAAATATGCGAAATTTGAGTGCAGCGGTAGGCGTAGTGGTTAAAGCGATCGTCTCGCCGCATTCAATTGTGCTGGTGTTACGGGTTCGATCCCCACACGGGACAAATCTTTGTGTTATCCGCAAAGATTTATTCTGACTTTGGGTGTGCTTTGTGTGTGTGAATTGTATGTTTGTGAACTAACCCCGCGAAACAGGAGTTATTCCTAATGCGGGTGTCGTTTCTTTTAAATAAAAAAAAAAATAAAAATTGCATAGGAATTTCCTACTAGGACTGGGGGTCTTCACATGGCTACCCGTCCATGCGCAGATGGTTGTTTGACCAGTCGACGAGCGCCGTACTCGGCCATCGCCAATGCTGACCCGTGACATTGCATTTGCGGCTAATTTCAAAACCGCCAAGATCTTTGAGTTTATTTATAAATATTATAGAAGTCTGCCTTGATGAACAAGCGGTTAGCGTATGCGTCTCTCACCGCGAGGTGTCGGGTTCGATTCCCGGGTCGAGTGTTATCAACTTACTGACGGAAAGTTCACAATAGCAGCACGGTGTTGGAATTGTGCGCGTTTGATGGCGATAGGCTCACCCCTATCCCATGGGACCTAAACATTACAGGTGAAATATTGGTGCTGCACACCTCTGCCACACCCTTCTGGGTAATATAGGCGTGATGTTGTTATAGTATAGAAGTCCTGTTATTTCTGGCACATACTCCACGTCCTTCTTATTGATTTTTTTAGCATCTAGCTAGATTTAGCAAATTATACTAAGAATCAGTTACGAAATGACGAAACGAAAGAAAGCGAAATGACGAAAGAGGCAACCGTAGAATCAGAATCAGAATCAGAAAAAGCGGCTGCCCGGTGTGCAGAAGGTCGCAGGTTCAAATCCTGCCGGTGCCATATCTTTTTCAACTGTTTCTTAGTATAACATACTCCACGGTACGGGGTTTCACTATATCGACAATTTACACCAAATTTTTCTAGTAGAGGTTGAACGACCTTTACCTTTCCGACACAAATTCGTCAAATTGCAAAAGTTAAGCGCGGTAGATTACCAGTTGATAGCAAAACTTAAAACAAATCTATCACTCTCCTCAACTTCGCGGGCGTTCGTGTTGTCAGACAGTTACACCAATGAATTAAAAGTAAGCTATTAGCGCTCCACGCGATAGCAAATGATCGTGTATAGCTGCTGCTATTTGATTGTTTTGATGCCATCAACTTGTACCTACTGAAGTATGTAAGTATTTGTAGGATTGGCTGTTAGATTGTTTAGAGTTGAATGGAAAATTGTATTCGTTTCAATCGTTGAAACAGGTTGGTTAATGGACAATCTAATGTAAGGTTGTAGGACGTTTATGTGAGAAATTAATAGAATATACCTATAGGAAGATAGATAGATAGAAGATAGAAAAAACTTTATTTGTACATAATTTCACATAAAAATGTTAAGAGGTAACAAAAAAAAAGGGAAGTAACAGAAAAAAATGTACAAAGGGCGGCCTTATCGCTTAAAGCGATTTCTTCCAGGCAACCTTATGATGGACATTTCGGAAAGAGAAAATAATGCGGTAGTTTATGCTAAGATAATTATAAATTATTTGCAGTTTATATTTAACAATATTTAGATAATAAAATAGTTTAAATTTAATAAATAATTTAACAAATATATTATATAAATAAATTACATACTATAAGATATATATAAGATAATATAAATATGTCATAATATATATACCTACTTACAAATATACCATACATAATACTATAAGGAAAGAAAGTGCTCATTCAACATTTTTTTAAAAATTTGAATGGATCTGGCTTGTCTGATAGCCAAAGGCAACGCATTCCATAGGCGCAAAAAAAAAAATTGTTAACACGTTATAAATTCGCCAAACTTTTACGTTTAAAAGCGACAGTTAGACTGCTGGTCGACTCTGTATTCATTAGGCAGCGCAGCGGTGATCCTGGGGGAAAACCATGTCCTGTGGCGAATTCTGGCATGGCATGGCGGCCCACCGCGTGTCTCTCTGATCAGCAGAGGACACAGTGGTGGGGCAAGGGTGGGCTTGGTGGGACTGTGGGCTACTGGGCGCGTGCAGTCCTACCAAGTGAGGTGAGTAGAAATCTTCTCTACACTACCACCGAATGTGGTCGCGGATTCTTCCGTATGCAAGGAGTTGCCTTACCAGCATCGGTTGCCCCTCGCCCCGAGGAAGGACCGCTTGCGGGCATAGCTGCGGTGCTAATGATGTATTCGCGGTTTTGGCGGCCACCAACGAGCGGCTCGATGGCACTCAGAGGTGTTTTATGGGTAAGGGTCCTACATAACCACACCGTACCCCCTGAAAAAAACAAAAAAACTGTCTTTCTCGTAAGTGTATGTACAGTTATGGAGACCAAATACCTCCCAATCTAATATTTTTTTTACAAAAGAGTGTTTATGTTCTAAAATGTATTATTATTATCATACTTAAGTTTATTAAATACACATTGCCATAAAAACATGACTTAATGCTCATCATTGACAATAAACGTCCGTGTGTGACGCGACAATACATTTATAGTTATCTTGATGGAATAAAGTATGGTGTTGTACTTGATTTACCATGTAACAGCGAAAGTATAGCTATTTGTCTATTTCCTATGGCCATGATAAACTAATGGGTAATGCTACAGCCGACCATGGCTGATATGATAAGACAACACTTTTAGTCGTGCTATACGACCAATTTGTAATTCATTTACATTGATAAATAGGTATTTACTATAGATATGGATAACTAGCGGCGATACCCGAAGTCGAAGAAAGACGGCTCTATCAATAAACCATTAAGATTCATCTTTTCGAAGATACCTTTTAGTGTATTTTTCATAAAAATTATCACTTGCAACAGTGAAGGAAACATGGTGAGAAAACCTGTATACCTGAGTTCCTGAAAGTGCTCGATGGTAGGTATATATGCGAAGTCTACCAATCGGCACTGGGCAAGTGAAGAGGCCCATGCCTAGCAGTGGGTTATTTGATAATAATTATTACAGGCCTGCTTTTATATAGGGTGTAAATGACATCGTGAAGAAGCCTCTTACCATTGGTTTAGTACATGATTCTAAGGTTAGTAGTCTGAGGTAAATTCATGATTATGACGAGTTTTTTTTTCTTTTTTGCCTTTCTTTCCGACATTATGTAGCGATACGTTATCGTTGATGCTCAATCAATTTGAAAATTCCCGGTTAACTTGGGATTTTCCGATGAACATTTTTGCCGTTTGCAGATTCTTTTTCGATCAAAAATTTTCACACCTAGAGCCTAGAGCTTCACAATTATGTTTCTAATAATTTAAAAATGATTAGAAACATAATTTTCACGCAAGCTCATTCTCATACATTTTACCTGTGTGGAAATTACCGGTAAAATTTTTGCACCAAGGCCATGCAGTCTCAAAATTATGTACTGAATCACTGGTAAGCGGCTCCGTCACGATATCATTTACACCCTGTATACATAACCAAGTAGTTCTTTTTAAAATATATTACCAGTAATTCTAAACTAAAAAAAATAAGAGTTCTAACAGGAATATGTACCTAATACAACAGATTACTGCCTGTTCAGTTAAATATTATTTTTTTTTAACTACGCTCACAGCGAACGAACGTGTAGTCCACCTGATGGTAAGTGGAGTACAGCCCATGGACATCAACAATCCACAAAAGCAGATTATAGATGCGTCGCTGCAGCTGAGGATTACGGTGTTATGCCTCATGTGCCAGTAATTTCAGGGCCTGATCTCACCACCAAACCGGAACACAGTAATGGAAGCACTACTATTTGGCGGCAGGTTAAAGGTGAGACGGTGGTGCTGCCGCCCTCGAGCTCATTCACAAGAGCTCTACCACCAGTAAAACAACTAACTTAACTTCACGGACTCTGATAGTTCAACAGATAAACGAGTGCATTAAGTCTTGAACAAGCTCTATCCTTGTAGTTAAGACAAAGAATTTCTCTTGGGTTTTAAAAAAATTCTTTATCACCAAGAAAAGTGCCAGCTAACCACTAGACTAGTGGTTTGCTTATGGGTTTGCTGATTGGGACTGGGGTTTAAATGAAATGAAAATATATTAAGTCCTTCGCAAAGCAATTAGAATCGTCATACAGAACTAATTCTACTCTAAATTCGGAAAACTTAAACTCACTTTCATCAATCATCACAAAATCCACAGTTTTCTTTAGAAGAACTGGCAAGCAACTCGATGCCGGTTCAATCCTCGGGTAAGTCAAAATGGTTACTTCGGACTTTTCCGTAACAAATTTCTCTATGCGTAGAGTATGGTGTTAGGTAAATGGCAATAGGCTAAACCTCCACTCATATGGTACCTTAAATATGTTGATTTATTTTAATAAGGTTCCAAAATTTAATATGTGTATACAGACACTGTGTAACATCCTTCATTTGAAAGAGGATTTATCTTGTTTTATTCTTCGCCTTACCTCTATGGTTCTTCAGTTGTCATTCTATTTTTTTTATATGCATGCTAGAAGTTTTTCATATCACATCCAAGTAAAATAAGAAATATAGATCTCGTACTAAACTGATACTCTGTGTTTTTAATTAGTAGCCCTTCCTTATTTATATATATATATAAAATACAATATTAATAGGTGAAGTGTGGATGTTAAACACCTCTGCTGAACCCTTCTGAGCAATAAGTCGTGATGTTATAATTTTCAATATTATAATAACACCGGTTCACCCATTATTTTCTCATGAAATCAGTTAGCTACCCGCTAGGTCGCAAAGTTGCGTAACATTCATTATTCCAAATCTTATTCATGCTATATCAAAAGGCAAGTTGAACGTTTCATCTGAATCGTGAATATCTCGCCAAAGGGAAGGTAAGTCAGTAGGTCAGGGAAATAGGGACGCTTGACTTTGAAGGGAGTGACTTAGTAAAAAGATCAAGGTGAAAATATGTTTTCTTGGAAGATGATTCACGAAAGTGAACTCATGAATTGAATTTTAAGGTTTAGATTTGAAAGATGTAGCAGAAAAATAGATTTGCATTTATATTACATTTTCTGTTTCTTTCGCCAAAAAAGATAAATTATATTATTGTAATTTAGCCAGTTTCTGTTTCCGTGTATCTCTGACTTAATGCATTTTAGAGCCAACTATAGCATACAGCGTGTCTCAGCTTAGGACGTCGAGGCTTACATTTGGTCAACAATGACCCACAACTCCGTACTGTGTTTTATAATAAATAATATCTATTCAAATAATAATTAACAAGTTTTATACCATTTTAGAATCCTTATTAAATGCGCTAAATTTTGACGCTATTTTCCGAACTCGACTAGTATTTTTTATTTCAGTACGCTCAGTCAAAGCTGGGCTATGAATTAACTTTGAATCTATGGTTGGTCAAAAGTAACATTTACTTACAAATTGTCGAAACGAATCTTGAAATTCATGACCAAAGTTAAAAAATAACAAATCAAATCAAATCATTTATTTCCATGGGCCCCAAGGGGCGCTTGAACACGTCAAAACAAACATCAAATACAAAAAAAAATATAAAATTAAAATAAAACTTAGCTAACTAAATTATAATACTTATTGTAATAAAATGTTTTGACACCGGAGCTTAGATTGACTTTAATTCAACTTAGAGATAGGAATTAAAATCAATCTAAGTACCAGCTCCGATGGGTATTGCATCACGAGAAGAGCTGGTGAGAAACTCATGTGCACCATCTTTTGTTTGTTTTTTTGACAATAATTCTATGTGTAAGTTATAGCAACCAAAACAACATTATGGCTAAAGATGGTTATGGAGAGAAAATAAACTTAAATATAGCAACAGAATTCAGGATTACAAAACAATAAAACAAATTAAAAAAGTAAGTATCTCTAGTACACGTAACAGAAGCCGTCACAGGGTGTAAATTTTCTCTTTTTTTAAGCGTCTAAATTATTGCAAATATTGACTAGGATTTTTTTCACAATTTTCCTGATATCTGCCATAACTTATACCCTGTTACCCGATTTCGGCTTGTCGGCTTAAACTGGGACACCCTGTATGTTAAATCAAAAGTTGTGAAAATGAATACATCTATACGAAGTCTATGAACAAACTAAACTTCTGCCTATTGTCTATGGCTGCACCCATGCCTCGCCCCAGGGTATAAGTTCCCTAGATAAGGGGTTGTGAGATAGTAATCGGAGCGGAACTGCCTCATGCCTGAACTTAGTATTTTACTATATAGCGCTAAGCCTTCGCTCTTACCTACTATTTATTTAATACTTACACTATTTAAGTAGATATTTATAAACAATTGCTTGATCAGACTTGATGATACTTTTATTTAAACCTCTCAGACAATAAGTTGTAATTGGTATTGTACTTTATATTATGTGCTCCATAATGTATAAAGATTTAAATATTACACACAGGGCATAAATTATAGAATCTATTGATGGTGATAGAGCTCTTGTGAACGAGTTCGCGGGCGGCAACACCCACCTTTGCCGAAGATGCTCTACGTACTAGATTCGAAACTAGTCGGCATAAAATAACGTGAGTAACCCGTATTCTTAATAATGAAGCTCTAGTTCTTTAGTTTACTTTGATAAGTAACAAACACTTTAGTTCAGAAACCTTTCGCGCTGAAAACTCGTATGCACTCAAAGTAATTACATACAAACTGCCTTCAAACGACTTTACACTTCACTTAACTAAGCAAGTGTAGAAATTGCAGTAATTTGTATTAGAGTATTGTTACACCGGCATCGACCGACGTCAATCGATGCATTCGACGTTTATTCAATAAGAACGCGACATTGCGCTCGACCGACATCGATCTTTAAACTGCGTTGGTTGGTTAATTAAGAGGTTTCGCGATCAATCGCCGGGTCAGATAAAAGATTTACTTGGCATTTTTCCTCAGGAAATTCTCAGTAGCAACAGATCTATCATATATTATAACACATCATTCTGGGAAATATATATGAGTAGGTGTGATGTTAGTAACATCACACCTACTCATAAATACTTTAAATACCCTCCCAATCACATGAAAAGGTACTTAAGACAGCTGTTCAGCAATACTTACCTGGATTATTTCCTCTGAGACTGTCCCGTTGTCCTAGCTAAGCGAGCTAACGCGATAGGTGACGAGACGGACAAGTACTCCAAGTTCACGAAGGCAAGGAACTTAGCAAAGGTTAAGTAAAAAAAAGCTGCAGAAACTCATCTAGCCCAAGAGCAGAAGCACAAGGAGTACCTCGCAACCATTGTTGCCGCTTCCTGGTGAAATTCCACAACAGTATATTTACATCATTCATAATATATCATTACTTGAGATGGCATCGATTTTGGTGTCACTTTTTCTTTTTACTGACGTATCACGCGGGCGGAGCAGCAGGGAGTAGCTGGTATCTCAAAACATATTGGTGGTAGAGTTTAAGTCTACGAGCTCGGGGTAGTTAGCTGACGTGTTCAAGAGCCCCTTGGGGTTTATGAAAACTTTCACTTTGACTTTGACTATGGTCAGTACTAATTTGCACCAGTTCAAATATTGTTAAAAAATAAACTAATATTTATATTTGAGTAATATTTTTTGTTTTCCAAGCAAACTAAAGATTGCAATTATGCGATTTGTTCGGCAAACAGGCATTTTTCTATACGAAATTTTATTCCGGTGGAACTGACCACGTATGTATGCTGTTATTTCAATAGATATAGCTATGTCGCATTCACCCTGTATACAAATTAACGATCGTTTTTGTGTACTGTCATCTCATTCTGAAATTCACGTCTATTATTAAATTACCAGTACTACCACGATGATACGTAATTTTCCATTGTTTTTGTCAATTTAATAATCTACTACATTGTTTACGTAGATTAGTTAAATATAGCAAACGTGATTATTTAATTTATTGCGTATAACTAGTAGGTAGGCTTCCTGGTTAGCACCAGCAGGGCAAGCATACGACCGTGCGATTTTGTCGCGTTTTTGTCATGTTTCCCCACATAAAAATTATGACAAAAACGTAACTAAATCTATCTAGCAATCGTATGCTTGCTCCCCTGGTGTAATTACAGAGGCTGTTGGTAGTACTTACCGGCCATAAACATAAAATAAGATTGAATCTACTATATTTTTTTTTGAAATTGTCAGAGTCGATAAGGTTGACATTCGTTGATAGAACAATCTTTGTATTTTGAAATGTCTATAGTTCTATACTATACCTAATAGTATTAAGGTGGATCATGAATGTACTTTGTTGATAGTACACACGGCTACACATATGTACACGTACATCTCTCTCCACATGAAAGGACTGTGGTATGATTATGCCTCCTGTGCCAGACATTTTAGGTCCAGATATCACTAACCAATTTAAGTACAGTTATGTGAACGGTTAATTTATTCGTTGTAAAGTCTTCTGTTGTAAACAGTTAAGTGTGTTTAGTTTTTCTAGTATATTCTGCCTCAATGTAGGTACTAGTAGTTAGCGTATGCGCCTCTCACCGCGAGGTATCGGGTTCGATTCCCAGATCAGCCAAAATGTTATTTAAGACGAGTCCTGAGTGTAGCGAGGGATTTAAGTTCACCCAAGACTAAGACAGCTTTATCACCGAGGAAAATATACTATACTTTTCGTACCATTTGGGAAAAAAAATAACACAATAATAATATGAGATAAGCATTTATTAAAAATAATGACAATTAAAAGTATAAGTTAACATTGGAAGCATTGGTCCAATTATTGATAGAGAGAGCTATATTTTTGTTTGGTACATTTATTGTTGATGAGTTGATTTGATTATTTCTCAAAAATTTAAAGCATAACATAATACTTATAATAAGTTCATAAGTTTTAAGTATATAAAATAAACTTATTGTTTATGTATTTGAAGAAAACAAAAACGTGGCAAATTCCTAGTCTAATATTTTTGTGTCGGAAAAGCAAAGGCATCAAGCTCATAAGGCCCCGTCGGTTTTGGTAATTTAATTTCATAACTGCATAATAAATGCGTATTCCTTTTACAAAAAGATGTATAATGCTTTATATACAAACTCAATGGTGTAAACACAGATGTAGTTCAGTATAAAATTCGCTAAGTATTCCAATTTAAATCACATTCTCCCCCTAGAGGATGAATATAATTCAGTACAATTTTCTTGCCCTGTTTAAAACAGATTAAAAATTACTATTCTTATGTTCCCTTTTGTGGTATAGAATGTCACGTTTTTAAGCAAGTGGTACGAAAAATACATTAGATCTCGTTGCAACTGACACAAGCAAATATATATAAGTGAGTTATTGAAAAGGGCACTTTACTAGAAATATATTCATATATTTTAATATCAACTGATGTGCGCTCATCTCAGCTTGGTTGTATATTTTTCCTGTGTGACCTGGATTCAAGGCATATAATATGCAGTAGCAAGGCCTCGTTGGGTTTTATACTTAGTGAAATAAGACAAAGATGAGAAGTTGTGTTAGCTTAGATACAGTCAAGCTGGTTTAAAGTTTTATAAATGTTAAGCGTTTTATCAGGCTAAAGATATCTACAGAGTATTCTGGAGATGGGATGGGATGCTGCCCCAGCTGACGATTGCCATCTTTTCTGTAGTCTGAAACTATCTTCATACCAAATTTCATTAAAATAGGTTTAGCCGTAAAGGCGTGAAAGCGTAACAGGCAGACAGAGTTACTTTCAGACTTATGATATTAGTAAGTATTAGGATTGGTGTATCACTCTCACGTGACACACACTCTCACGTGTGTGGGTATTAGGATTGCTGTATGACACTTGCAGATCGTCGGTAAGTCGATAGCCGGGCAAGCATACGAGTGCGAGGTAGATTTTGTCGCGTTTTTGTCATGTTGCCCCATTTATAAATATGACTAAACATTCTCACGCTCGTTTGCTTGCCCTCTAGGTAATCCATGAATGTTACAGAACTACGATGAGACCCAGTTCTCTATGAAGTCACTTCATGGTCCCATCTTATCCTCACACCCAATCATAATACCGTGGGTAGAGAAAATGTTTTGATTCGGCGCCAGATTAAAGGTTTTTCTACTTTATACATTAAAACTCTACCAACTTCAAACGTTTTATTAAACGTTGTAAAAGTAGCGCGTACGAACTCCAAAGAATTCCACACGTACCCCTGCGCTAATAGCTTTTTAATACTTCTCCAACTAAAGACCTACATTTGGAGGCGAAACTTGTGCGATAAGCGTTATGCCTGATAACAAAACTATTTCTGTTTACGTAACCGTGGAAGATGGCGACATGAATATTTTAGTTTAATTTATTGTAAAGGATTCTTGGAAGAAAAAAATGGATTGATCGTTACAAAAAAAAAGAAAAGTCTGGGCAAACGCTTTTAGCTTTTGATGTTTAAATCTAACCTCGGAGATAAAATTTTACAATTATTTATACCATGGAGGTTCGTTAATTAATAAAATTATGTTTACATTCTCACCCGACGCCGCGCCGGATCGTCAGTAGTGAGAGACGCAAATATAATAGATTGGTTTTGAGTCATCTGAGCTCATCAGTATTTTGTAAAAACCAAAGAATATAATACTCTAACAAAAGTCAAAACCCATACCTAATCAGTCTATCTAATCTAATCTATTCTTTGGTCAAACCTTTAAATATTTCAATTATGTATGTAGCCAATGGGTGGCCTAAAGATAGCCGTAAACGATAATTATACAATATCAATCATCAATAGAACATCCAGTTTAACTTTACATAATTTACCATGACGTAAAATGCTTTTTATCCAATACAATGCGGAAAGAGTTCAAACTTTAACAATAGGCAAAATAATAACAGAGTGTGTCCTCTAAAGCCATGGTTCCATGGTTACAAAGAGGATGACAACGTAAACATTTTGTTCGAATACCAAACATTTGTTGTGAGCCGGCTGTATGCCGCGACGCCTGTGCCTTGGGCAAATAAAGTTCGTGATTGCGCGCCAATTTTGACAGCTATGGAAGATAGTTTTTAGTTTGTTTGGTGTGAAATTGTGGATTTTTGTTAAACTGGTATGTAAATTCTGTTTATTTGAAATTTGCTACAGAAATAGTATTATATAGTTTTAGGTGGATACTTATACTCAGGGTGGATTTGTTGTAGATAGATTAATGAAGTACCTACGTTATTTAATGAATTAATTTGCTAGTGATATTGAACAATTTTTTAAATCATTTGATGTTTTAGGCATGTGTACTACCACCATACGAAACGTTCTTAAGTAAATCTGAATATACGAATTATATTGACGACATGACATTGACCGATACGTTGCCTTTCGTTATTAATAAAATATAAGTATATTAATATGTGCCGATCAGTGATTCATTGCGAATTGACAAGTTGTTATCAAAATCTGCACCCCCAGCGTGCTGCTGGAATTGTTCACTTCAGTGTTGTTCATTGCGTGGGTACTGTGGGTATAGTCGAATAGATTCTTAATCCTCGTCTCTGTGAAGCCGCCATAGTCAGTAATATAGGGTACATTTGCCTAGCATCGAAGCTCAGGCATATTTTACCGTCGATAAGTACATCGCAGATTATCAAACTACAGATGTTAATTCAACCACTATGTACGATATATTTTTCTCTACCTGAAAATATCAGTAAGAGAATCCAATCCATTAGTATTTACGAAAGAACACAAAATAAAAATTTCATGTTTTCCAAACGAAGTGGCCTGGCTAATATCACTTGACTACTACCAGACTGAAAGTCTCACAATATTCACATAACTAACATTTCAAACATGAAAAACACACGTTAATATTCTCACTCACACACACAGATACACACTTACACAAGTTCACTCTCACACTATATAGTCACACACTGAAACACTCACATGTATCCATAAATAGTATTCATTATTTTAGTTTTTATATTGTAAGTTGTTTGTATTGTCGAAAGACAAGCCGTTAACAAGATTAACCGAATGCCGAGAATAAGAAGATTTAGTTTAAGTTAGATTTAGTTTTCTCTTTTATTTTATTATAAACATTGTAAAATGATTTGTATAAGTTAAAAAACTAACGGCAATAAAGGCTTATTTTATTTTTTTATTTATTGTTAGTTTTACTATAAAGCACTACCGTGTCTTCATATTTCTTAAAGCAATAAGAATGTATCTACCATTTCATTAATTACTTTATCGTAAATTGAAAGAGGTCTGGCATCCTGTAACACAGATATTTTCAAATACCTATTTCAGGCACCAGTCTCTCGCTTGAGCATTTTAATTGTAATAGACATAATAAGACACTAAGAACAATTTGTGAAGAAAAAATAAATTATATTTCAAGGATACGACGACCAACACATAAAAACAAAGTATAGATAGAAGAAAGAACTCGAGCCTACTCACGTACAGTACATACCTACAAGGATACAAGATTTAATCTTAAACCTTCCTAACACACCCAATTTCCTAACAGTTTAATCTGCCTTTAATCTCTGAGATTAGCTCGTCATGAGAAAATCACCATGACTCAGGCGAGGCAAGGGATTGAGGCCATGGCTCTTACCTACTGACTAGTGACGTCACTTATCAATTGGTTTTTATGGAAATTGTCTTGTGATTGTGTGATTGGAAATAAATGAATGACCCTTCACTTTGCGGCAGTCGGGAAAAGGAGGTTTTAAGATGTATTTTAATTACAAAAGGTGATTAAGTCAATACTTTTTGCAAGAAAATTAGTCTCTGGCACTAGGAATAAATCCTGCATCGCGGGGGTACATTTCGCACACACAAAGCAAACCCAGAGTCAAGAACAATCTTTGCGGATTACACAAATATTATTCCTATTTCATTTGTAATTTGCAAATACTAAATGGCTAGTATTTATGTTAACATAAGCTTATTCATTTCTAGTGTTAGGAAGCTGTTTCACGGTCGGTGACCAGTATTTGAACCTGAGATCTCTCTACCGCAAGTCCGATACTTCATCCATTGGCTAATAATAAGGACCTTTTTAACAGGCTTATATTAGCTTCACCTGTATGTATGTATGTATGTATGTAACCGACTCCTTTGGACTCGATTTTGACCCACTTTAAACGGACAGATTATTTATTAACATTTTGCACACCTGTCAAAGATCGATGACAATGCAATAATTAGATAAAAAAATTAAATTCTAAAAAAAAAATTTTTTTTTTTTAAAAAACGCTCTTATAAATAAACCAAACTAAAAAGTAGAAAATAAATAATAGTTTAAAAAAAATAAAAAACACGCTTTTAAAGTACTTCTAACTAAAAAGTGAAAAATAATTCCTAATATAAGCTGAAAAAAGCGTGGGGTGCGCTGTGCCATATTTTTCGTCTATCGAGCAACCCACGCTTTTTTCAGCTTATATTAGGAATTATTTTTCACTTTTTAGTTAGAAGTACTTTAAAAGCGTGTTTTTTAGTTTTTTTAAACTATTATTTATTAAGTTAAAATAGGGCATAACTGGATACTATGCTTAAAAAGTTTTGCAATGTTTTAATTTTCATCTCGATTTTCATTACGATTTTCTATCTAGTGTACGTTGACAAACAAAACTCAGGTACTAAAATTGAACAATACCTCTGCTTATGCCCAAAACCCCATACATTAGGAGTAATGAGTAGTTATTATCACAATGAGTGTTCATTCGTCATCTATTGTGATGCCACGGACGCGGCACGGAAGGCAATACGGACGCAGCAAAAACGATAAATAACAAATTTCGGCGGTATTTTACGAAGAACACACCATTGAGTTTCCTTGATTGTTTTTACCGACGTAAAAAAACGGCGGGGGGTAATCAATTCGACCGTTTTATGTTTAAGACTTCATAATTTAAGATTAACCTTAAAAAGTAAGCTTGATCTCTGTGGTTGTTTAGAATTCATTCAAAACATTGAGTATGCTTAGAGTATTAATTGCCTGAACGAACTTGTAGTCTGGCTGTTGGTGAGTAGCAACTAGAGCCTACGGGGCGGGGTACTTTAGGAGCTACGATATTATGCCTCATGTGCCAGTAAATTCAGGACCTAACCTCGCCTTGGCGTTAGATTAAAGAGTTTAAGCCCTGGGCTTATCAGAATTATCAGCGCTGCGGTGCTTTTAGCGCTGCAGTATTGTGCTAAGATGCGTACCATTTCTGGCATTATGAATAATATTTTTAAATTATTTAGTAATTTTTTTTTTCTTATGCCAGAACAAATGATTATTTTCTTTTCTTTCTTTTTTTTAAAGGTGTGATGGTGGGGCTCTCTCCCTCGACCTCATTCACAAGAGCTATATCACCATCAAAAGATGTACCAAATGTCAGGATTCAACAGTTTCAGCCATACATTTTCATTTTCGTTCTAACACAGAACTTTGTGAAACATTGTTTTTTAAGCAGATACTGTTCACAGGCCATAGATCACGAGATAGTAATTACAAACATTTTTACGAATACGAACCTTATTTCGCAGATCATTGAGTATAAAATGCTTAATTAGTAATAAAGTTATATGACTCATTGAAGCTAGATTCTGTTTCCCTGGTAGTTTGTTGGTGTTAATTATAGTCAGTAATTAATCAATTATAAGAAAGAGGTTTTATACCTTTTGTTTTATAAATAGCTAACCTCTCGGCCTCCTTAGCTGTTGACGTAAATCTTCACGAGTTATTTTGTAACCTAATGCTCAGGCAAATTGGACGTACCAATATCAAAATACTTTTTAAAATACCTACACTGAAAAGGCCTAAATCTATATTCCTATAAGGTCTTAGGTCTACTTTTGATTGAGTACTACTTACTCTCAAAATTCCAATGAAAATGTCACGACCAAACTGAAGAGACATATCCAGTCTTATTATTAAGAATACGGGTTACTCACGTTACTTTAGCCGGGATATGCCGACTAGTTTCGAATCTAGTACGTAGATTTATCAACTGGGCTGTTATTCGCGTGTCGTCGCCTCCGCGCGACGTCTAGCACTGTAATGTCTTCACCTCACGTCGGTTTTAATAATATTATATCCAGTCTTATTGGTTTCATCATCTCAGAGATCTATCAATCTTCATTTTTTTTCTGGTCAGACCTCTATCCGAATGGTTTTCAGATAAAGTATTTAAAATGAGAATCATCTGATACCTAATTGTTATAAATGACGCAGATGGCCACGGTCACCTGTGCGCATGACCAGCGGCACATAATGCACTTCCGGCGGAAGCGGCGCCATTTTGTTGTCATACATTGTGCGTGTCCACGCCGTGTAACAATCGATTGTTGTTGTTGGGATCGATGGTCGCACGGTACCTGGAAGGTTGGATAGTTTTAGGGAGCCTGAAAATTCTTCTGGTTAGGGAGAAAAATATAGGCTCTGTAAGGAATTAAGGCTTCTATACATTAAGCTTTATGATAACTAGAAAGATTTTTTATTAAGCCATTATTAAATTTGCTGAGCACAGCTGAGTTATTTGCTGCTTACATATTCTAATATTGACTGCGGTCTAGTGGTATAATTTAGTAGGCTTAGTAGGAAGGAGAAGGAAGGATACTTTCTAACTTGTCTAATTGCCTGCTAACTAATTAGACTAACTTATAGGTTTTGTCTTCAGCCATGGGGTCTGGTGCATCAGGCCTGGCAAGCGAGACGCCAGGCGGGGACCTGCGTCTCCCTGCCTCAGGACTTCGATTCAGCGTCAACCAACTTCGGGCTCTCAACTCTTATGTGGATACGCTCTGGGAAGAGGACCAAAAAGGTTGGTTTTATCAAAATATGAAATTGAACAAAATGGTCTGAAAGAGTTGCAGTTTATCAATTAAATTTCTTTTGTGATACGTTTTCCATCTTTTTATTTTTGACCGATTCAAATGTCTCATATCATTTACCGCTATTGCCCTACATTCTCTACATAGTATAAGGATCACTTACGTTCCTTTAGATTATTTATTGACGACCGGATGGCGGACTCGGTAGTGTGCAAGGTCGCAGGTTCGATTTCCGCTTAAGACAAATCTTTGTGTGCATGTACATGAGGGTTTGTCTTAATCTGGGTGTTTTTATGTAGGTACAGGCAATATGTATTTACAAAAGAAAAGTAAATACGTATTAGAATCAGTTATCCATAGTACAAGCTCTGCTTAGTTTGGGACTAGATGGCGTTGTGTGTAAGTTGTGAGATATATATATTTATATTTATTTTGGACAACATACAGACATTTCTGTGGTGAGCTGGTGATGTAGTGAAGACAAATTCAAAATCGGTTTAACATTAAATCAAAATGTTGGTTTTCCAGGTCGAATATCAACTGAATTGGAAAGTGCTGTCGAAAACCTTGTCCAGAGGATAGTAGATGGAGCTGGACAGAGGGATCCTCGATTCAGATGTTGTCATCTTATTGCATTACATAGAGGCAAAAAGGTAAGTTATATAAAATTACTATGGCTAGTTATTATGAAAAAAGTCTGGGGAAGGCAATACCAGAAATATTATACACCCGTTTCATTCAGTAACACTTGCACTACTGTGTTTCAGTGTGTAGCTAAGTATAATTAACTCTAAAATCACCTGCTTTTGGATGCATATGAACTTTAGTTACTATTTCTGGTTTTGTGGACTCCATTGAATTAAAACCCATACAGGTAAATAAACAAATATTATCAGATCAGCACCTTTACTGCAAGGTAGTTGCAATCTAAAACTTTTCAACTGCTCAAACAGCTGAGATCGCTGATAAGCAAGCAGGCGACGCCGGTAGGTAGTTCGTTACATAGTTCTAGGCGGAAGTTCGTGTCAGCTTACAGTTTGTTCACATACATTGCTTGGACTGGGCTTAATCTGTAATAGTGTAGTGTTGATTGTAGACACACATATGCATAGTAGTTGATGAGTTTTCAAAGAGAAACTTTGGACAAAAATTACATAATTAACTAAAATTCTAAGAGTCGCGCGCTCTTAGAATTTTAGTTAATTCACTCACGCAGTCAAAAATTCAGATTCTAACGACGCCATATGTTAGCTATACTTATACCAAAAATTATATTGGGCTAGTTCATAATAAGTAGTTAAACGTTTTTATTTGTGAGTTACGTAGCTAATTATTTAATTACTCATAAGTAACGTACTTAATTAATTTATCAAGAATCAAGTATTAAAACTATTAATCATCATTATGATAATGAAATAAAATAACTTTGCATTACAGATGCGTTCTCGCTCTTTGGAATACCTGGTAACCCTCGACTCTTTGCCTGCCTTAAACGGCAGTGAAGACTGTCAACTGCAGGATGGACCCGTAGGCTACGGCAGAATTCGTCTGTCCGGAAGGGAAGCTGATAAATGGGAGGAGTTCCTCACTCCTTCAGGATATTTGTGCAGGTAGAAAGTTATAATTAATGTTTGAGCTACGGTAGAATAGAGAAGTTTACTGCTAAGGGTTCCATAGACAATAAGGCTCATTTTCATTTTGAGATTATCATCTTGGCGACATCTGGTGACTACTTTGGATATGTAGTTCTCAGCCAATCAGAGGAGCCCATTTCGACTCATTATCTGAGCGAAATCTGGTCGCTGAGCTTTCAGAAAACTTTTCCATTCGTCTATTGAACAGAGAGGCCGTACAGATGCGAGGGGATTCCCTCATTAATTTTGGCTATCGCAAACGTTAAGTGGTAAGTATTTAATGGTGATCTTTCTGGGCAGTGCCTTGTATAAAAACCAACCAAACATCTGACAACCTATTATCAGCGTAAGTTTTGCCATTAGTCCTAAATCCCTTAAATGGTGCATACTTACTTATTCCGTTGGCTCAGCGACCCGAAATGGATCTTGAACTCTGACGTGAGATCTCTCCTTAAATAGTGCAGCTGGATCTTTTAAGGATGTCAACGGAAAGATGTACTGAAATTCATTATGCAACTCCTTTTTTACTCATCGAACAGCCACATTCTCATGGCATCTTTATGAATTTCAAAAAAAGAACATGTCATGCACGCGCGTTTCACTACCACAGCGCCGTAATTTAAATAAAAACTTATTCGAATTTTTGAATTGACGTCGTATCCCGCCTTTTTTGTTCAATAATAGTATTGAAAAATACTTTTTTCACCACACCAGCACGAAAAAGATCGTTTGCTTGCGAGAATTCAGTGAGTAATAACGCTTATTACTCACTAGTGAGGCAAAGTGATTTAAATTTCGAAACACTAAATCCTTCCAATGAATAGGCGCTAATAAAAACAAAACAGCCACCATGTAGGTTATAACCTACATGGTGGCTGTTTTGTTGTTTGACATCAATTTTATTTAAAAACTACAAACGATACGTTTTAATTATTTTAAATGATATTAATACACGCTTATTTAGTATTTTAATGTTTTTATATTAGTGATTAACCATTAAATTTAATAAAAATTAAGTATTTAATATTAGACTCCATACATAAATGTTAAGGAACAAACTTCCAAACGCATTCTTAAAAAAAAACGTGTGTCTGTGTCAGTGTCATTCATCGCAGGGAACTTTAAATTCTTTTCAGTTTATGTTTAATTGTTGACTACAATAAAAGTTTATCAAGTGATAAAGAACTTTGTGGAACTTCAGAATAGTTGAAATAACTTGCTAGTAGAAGCAAGTTAGAAGCTAGTACACAGAAGTTTGCTTTTTACCAGAAAAATCACGGAAGAAGTTTTTGATAGCATACGACATATTTAATAAGTGGCGACTTTCAGAAGGCGCTAAAACGCATTCTGAATCGGTATTCTCTACTGTCGTATTACATAGAATTATCCAAAGTTAAGCAATCGAGTTCGAGTTTATTTAAATCTTAATATTTTCTCACTGGAAGAGGTGAAAAGTTTTGTATGTAACGCGTAAGAAAAATTTAATTTCCAGTTCGTGACCTCTTAAATCTCTCACTTGCGAAGTAGTCTTTATTAGAATCACTCGCTACGCTCGTGATTTAATTCAAGACTACTTCGCAAGCTCAAGATTTAAAATTGGCACTCACAACAGAAATATAAACTTTTTCTCACTTGTACCATAAATAACTATTAAATTATATTTCAGTTTATGTTTAATTGTTGACTACAATTTTTAACAAAAAAAAAGTGAATCAAGTGATAAAGAACTTTGTGGAACTTCAGAATAGTTGAAACAACTTGCTAGTAGAAGCAAGTTAGAAGCTAGTACACAGAAGTTTGCTTTTTACCAGAAAAATCACGGGAGAAGTTTTTGAAAGCATACGACATATTTAATAAGTGGTGAATTTCAGCAGGCGCTAAAACGCATTCTGAATCGGTATTATCTACTGTCGTATTACATAGAATTATCCGAAGTTAAGCAATCGAGTACGAGTTTATTTAAATCTTAATATTTTCTCACTGGAAGAGGTGAAAAGTTTTGTATGTAACGCGTAAGAAAAATTTAATTTCCAGTTCGTGACCTCTTAAATCTCTCACTTGCGAAGTAGTCTTTATTAGAATCACTCGCTACGCTCGTGATTTAATTCAAGACTACTTCGCAAGCTCAAGATTTAAAATTGGCACTCACAACAGAAATATAAACTTTTTCTCACTTGTACCATAAATAACTATTAAATTATATTTCAGTTTATGTTTAATTGTTGACTACAATTTTTAACAAAAAAAAAGTGAATCAAGTGATAAAGAACTTTGTGGAACTTCAGAATAGTTGAAACAACTTGCTAGTAGAAGCAAGTTAGAAGCTAGTACACAGAAGTTTGCTTTTTACCAGAAAAATCACGGGAGAAGTTTTTGAAAGCATACGACATATTTAATAAGTGGTGAATTTCAGCAGGCGCTAAAACGCATTCTGAATCGGTATTATCTACTGTCGTATTACATAGAATTATCCGAAGTTAAGCAATCGAGTACGAGTTTATTTAAATCTTAATATTTTCTCACTGGAAGAGGTGAAAAGTTTTGTATGTAACGCGTAAGAAAAATTTAATTTCCAGTTCGTTACCTCTTAAATCTCTCACTTGCGAAGTAGTCTTTATTAGAATCACTCGCTACGCTCGTGATTTAATTCAAGACTACTTCGCAAGCTTAAGATTTAAAATTGGCACTCACAACAGAAATATAAACTTTTTCTCACTTGTACCATAAATAACTATTAATAATTGTACGATCCAAAATGTAAATAATTATTACAATAAATAATTATATTATTACTTATACATAGTTTTTTTGTATTAGATACTCACTAATTAAACTTTCCATGAATTTACATAGAGTTCTTACAACACTGCTGTACCCTAATACGCTATGGTTTCAGAACATTTATAGAGGATTCATATCATGGGTGTAGATAACTAGATATGAGTCTTGTATGCAACTGTTATAATTAGGTATTAAAACACTCATGTGATACTATTATCACACTCGGCTTCGCCTCGTGTGATAAACCCACACTCGTGTTTTAAAACCCCTCATTATAGAACAGTTGCATAAATAACTAATACTACACCTACGTAGAAAGTACCTCTTTGCTGTATCTAATACGGAGAATATCTATCAAAGAAAGTTAGTCTTTTCAGACGAGTTCTGAAAAGCAACATGTAATGTATGTTAGAGGTCTGAAATATTACTCCTAAATTCATTACTCCCATGGGAGTAATGAACTTTTTTTTAAATTTCTTTTTATAAAAAAGAATATTAAAAGAATAAAATAACTACTTTTATAAAAATAAATAAATTAATGTAACTTAATTATATAATAACTCCATAAATAAACCACTAAAATCACTATTATTACCTGTTACAAAATAATTACAAACGTTTTTTCACAAATCAACTTCATAAAGTGTAGCTGGCTGCATGCGATTGTTACCCGTGTCTCTATGCGCGTATGAAAGAAGAAATTGTGAAAATTTTTGCATTTCGCTCCAAATTCCTCATCATTTTAAAACTTTTGAATAAACAATTTGTTGCAAGAACTTAATATGTCGAGTGATAGTGATACTGACGATTTATTGACTCCGGAGGAATTGAAAGTAACTGCTCAAGCAGTGATTGAGGACCTCTTACCACAAAAGTCAAGGATCAGATATAATAAAGCGTATGCAGATTTTCTGCAATGGAGAAGTGAGAAAAATGCACAATCTTTTTATTTTCCTTGTAGGTGTAGTATAAAGCACTATGTATAACTCGGGCGAAAGTTTGATTTCTTTCGGGTGTATTAAGTACTCAAACTACACCCTCAATGAAATCAACTACTTTCATCCCTTGGTGTACAATGTACTATATTATGACACTGGCTGTTTTATTGTTGGCAATAAGCTAACTGTTTCAAGAACGTTTATAGAGGATTTATAGCATGGGTGTAGATAAATTAAATTTAATATTCATTTATTTCAGTTAAAACACCATAGATTACATTACACATTAATTACAAAAATAAAAATTGACCAATTTGATTACATGGTAAATAATATTATATAAAATATATAAAATCGTCATGTAATGTAGCAGAGTGATGCTCAGCATAAAATTTTGCTGATATAAATAGTCAAAGTCTTGTTAAAGTGGGTTATTTCTTTCATCCCATACATTTTATTTTCTTAATAATATATCTTAATTTTCTCTCATGATATTATATATATTTTTTGTATTTTATCTTAAATGAACGGTTGTTATTCCAGAGACAAAGTCCTGGAGCGTTGGGTGGAGCTGATCGCCCGATGCGCGCACGCTCGCGGCGGCGGAGGATCGCGCGTGTTATGTGCTCGAGCAGCCAAGCGCGCTGAACCTTACAACTATTGCTATTTGGAGAGAGGTAAGAATTCTTTTTTTAGTATGGGGGTACGATTATGTTTATTTTTTTTTCCTTATTATCGTTTATATTTTTCTAGTGTAAGGACCAGTTTTGAGGTTCCGGATAGATCTTATCCGATCCATAAAATATAACGTGACCGAATTTAAAAGTGACACAAGTTACATTTAAAAAAAAGAGCACAGCTGTCACTTTCATTTCTGTGTTATATGCTTATAAGGTTTTTCTTACACCTGTGTAATTGGGGCCTATTGTATATAGGCATAGATAATGGATAACAGTAGTGGGTAGCATAGACAAATTAAAGAGGGAAGACAAAGTACATTCATATTACTGCACTCAAAAAAAATTTTAAACTAAGTAAACACTATGTACTTACGATTTACCGCGCATGCGCAGCTTATTAAAATGGCACCAAAGTATTTATTTCATAAACTATTAATTAGTGCTTTTAATCGTATAATGTCTATGTATATGTGCAAATAAAATTCTTATAAATTTAACTAAATCTAATCACGAAGCTTAGATTTATATTCATTAAAAAAAGAGTTGGTACTCTGCAGTTTACTGTTTGTTTAGGTTTAACAAACATATGTTGCGTTCCATCATTCAACGTCGATTAAGCCCTGAGTACTTAAACATTTGGTTTAGTGTAGCCACACAAACTGCAATACCGTATATATATTTATATTTAATAACATATCTCTGGCGAGTAGTCAATTTGTCCCGGAATTAAATGCAATCAACGACTGCGAATGCCAAAAATGTGGCGCTATCGAACATTGTCGGCCTCCTGGCATTGCGATGGTCGCCGACCCGACTACTGTTTTGTCTGTTATCTACTGGGTGTAAATGACATCGTGATGGGCCGCTTAACAGTGATTCAGTTTATGAATTTAAGATCTTAGGTGCAAATATATTACATAGGAAAAAAAAAAACGGCAGAAACAAATGTATGAAAAAAATTGCCAAAAATCAAAATCATGATTTTGAAGTCTATGTGCGAAAATATTTGTGTGACAATTTTTCAGTGGCAAATACCAAAATTAACCAGACAATGCAGATGCATTGGAATAGTCTAGAAGGGTAACGTTACTATTCCAAAGTTGGTTAGTTCCAAATCGCAAAAAATCAAAAATTTTCTTCGGAAAAATCCGGTGAGAAGTATTTGACCCATGGTCTCAGAATTTCTTCTTCTCTGAAAGGCTTCATCATGATGTCATTAACATACTTACGCTATTTCACATTTTCACAAATTAACCCAATATGTATTGCTATGATGAATTCTGGACTGGAAGCTCGGGTCCAACGCCAGTTTAAAACACCATCCCGAGACGTTATTCCAGTGCTCTAAGACTAAATACTCGGTGTGGGAGCGAAGCGGCATAATATTCTTATATAAATATAGGCACTCGGTACCGAAAAATAAACCGTGCGCCTATAATATTCTCATACACACCGATTCCGCATCGAGTCATTAGGAAACGGCCTAAGTTTTGGTCGCTGGATGTAGTCGAGGCATACATAATACATTATTTTCTTCGTGTCTACCCTTAATAAAATAATGGATAGAGCACACATCGGTGGCGTTCAACATAATGTCTGGAATGTTCCGAATACCACGTTATCAGATCGTCTCGCTTGTAGGGAATTTACTGAACATTCTCTGAATCCTGCGTGGAGTTTACCTTAATTTTGATATATCTAAGCTTGCTTGGTGAAATAATGCACATCGGTCTCGTTGGGCAGAATGTCTACACGTCTCCAATTTAAGGGAATTTACGTGGCAAATTCTATACGTCCCAGACTCAAGGTCTTCATCTATTGACTCGCATTTCTTTACAATACCTATATTAATTGCGTACTTAAGTAGGATATGACTAGGATTTATTTAATCTCGTAGTGTGGAACCTTGCTTAATGAAAAACCACAAAATGTCTGGAATGTTCCGAATGCCGGTTATCGGATCGTCTCGCTTGTCTGGAATTTTTGGAACATTTTGTACGTCGAAATGTCTGGATTATATAGGTATTGCAAGAGCTAGTCCTAATATCATTGTTCCCACGCTTGCTGAATGAAAGAATGAAAGGAAAGCCCATCTACTGAATGTCTGTAATGCTCCAACCCAAATACCGTGATATCGACTCGTTTCGCTTGTCTGGAATTTACGGAACATTATCTACGTCCTACCTAGTAGATAGTACAGGTTTAAAAGCTCATATTGATGTAATTTTTTACTAAGATTGCTTAATGAAAGAATAAACACCTTATGTCTGGAATGTTCCAAATACCGTATTATCGGCTCGTCTCGCTTGTCGGAAATTTACGGAACATTTTCTACGTCCGCGTCGCGTCGTCGTCGTAATCTAGATTGTATAGGTGCGATGACTGTGGTAATGTATTTTTGCACTACAACTATGAAGAGAGGACCTTATTGCAGTATCTAACACGGCAAATATCTATCAACGAAAGTTCAGTGTTTACGTGCGAGTTCTGAACTATGTGATGAACAAAAATGAATGTTACCAGGTGAACACAGTTAACTTCACGTGTCTTTCGCGCCTCAGAATACAAAGTACTATTAATTATAATGATTGACAAGTTCTGTCTGCTAAGTAAGTTAAGGATTCACAGGCACATTTACTAAATCCAAATCTTTGTCTGGTCGAAGTTAGTAAAGAAGTCGAATTGGAGTTAACATGTGCATGACATTAGTTTTTTTTACGGGTCGGGTAATTGTAACGTTGGTTGACTAAGTAGAATACTCTAATAAGGTCTTAAAATAAGATTTTACACATGTCAGTCAAGTCATAGGTACTCATCCTAAGAAGTAAATTTAATTATATCTCTAATTATATCGATAAGCAAACGTTGTTGTTCATTAGTTGTCCGTGTCAAATTGAGTTTAATTAATTTTCCAATATCAGTAAATATCGTTTCTAAAGATGGGTATTTTCTAAAAGTAAAAACTTTCTACAGACAAGCCTATTCAAAACACATACGACCAATTCATACGAGGCGTTCAGCTTGCGTTGGAAAGTTGTGAAACTTTTAATTAAAAGGAAAATTTGTCGTGCGCGTAAACCGCTGCGGTTCGCAGACATATTGTTCAAGTCCTGCGCTGTGGCTCGAGTCACACACTAATGGAGTTTCGGCGATATCGGAAATTGTTTAGGCATTTATACGTGTTTGTGTACAGTGTTTGAAACAAAGGTGAGACGGAGGGTTATTGAAAGAATTGTACAAAAACCTTTAATAAAAGTCATTGTAGCTTTTCTGCTGGATAGATCATTATCGAGATATCATTATCATTATCTTGTTTAGATGTAATAAGCAATTCTGGATGCAAACATCGATGTCTCCTGCAACCCAAATACCGCCTTAAATCTATCAAGACAATCAAATCACTTGATTTCTGCTAACTTTCGTCGGAATTGGCTGAAACCATTCAATATTTGACGACTTTACGTCGTATAGACTCGCAGTGCAATTCTGTATCTGAGACGGAAGTCGCTTTACGTTTAAATGTATCATTGTCAGCTACGTGACAGACATGTTATCTAGGCTAAAGCCTGCATTACAAGAATTTGATTATGTTACCAATATTCCCTGGCGTATGAATACGTAGAACTTTCCATTACTGTCTTAAGATTCCGTGTATTAGTTTGACAGTTAGTTGTTCATGGTTCGCTGTTCATCTCTGCGGACACAAGTTTGTTACTTTGATGTCTCGAATATTTGTTGGTTATTGGATCTGATTGCGGTTACGGTTAAAGATAAACTCGAGTATTAAACATCTTGTCGGCACTAACTTGGATCACGCTGAATAATAGGAACTCCCGAAGACTTTTTACGTTAGGTTAAAATCAAGATGAAAATAGACTTAACGTCACATCAGTGTTAGAATGTATATGTCACTGTAAAATCGTTAGAAACGATGCTTTATTAATTACTTAAGGGGATTGCATCGATCGAACCCGAAAAATACGCTTGGTAAAATGCAGTTTGTAGACGAATTCTTTCATGCTATTACTATAAAAAAAATATACAAATAAACTTGAGTATATGAGAAAAACTTTGTATTCTTTACTTTTTCTATAAACTTGTCCAAATGTTGGCAAAAAAATTGAGAACATGAGTCTTTTTTAAACTAAATATCAAATTGTCTACATAACGGCTGGGTCATTTTGTATCATATTTATACTAAAAGAAAGAAAAAACCCTGTTTAACAATTCGTGTTGCCTATTTTCACGTTTTTATTTTTATATTTTGTAATAATCAAATATAACCCGAATCTTTGCAAAGCTCCCCACCAAGCACCCCCGCTATGCCCGTGGCGCTTACTCGGGATTTGTCTGTCAGTGTCTTGACGACACCTACGACGGGAGGACGTACGTGCGTTTTTTCTTTCAAATAATATTTTGAATTCATTATTCTTGAATGAACTCATAGTCCTAATGTAAGGCAAATATTCTTTTTATTTAGTATACATTGTAATTCAGTTTGTAAGCGTAATAAAACCCAGTTTTATTTAAGTTTTATATTTTAAATAATCATAGACTATATGGTTGAAATATTATATTGGTTAAACGTTAACAGTCAGAATAGAATATCGATATTTTTTACGGTTGAAAATATTAGTTAATATTTTTTGTCAGGTACGAGATTCGGTTTATTGTTGATGTTAATGACGTTTAATATTTTGTTCTATCGTTGCATTAGTTTGATGCTAGGTTAAATTCAATGAACTTTCCTTCATACTTTAACAGGCTTAGGACTGTCTAGTAATAGTATAATATAGGAAAGGAGAATAGCTAGGCCTAGGCGTATTTAAAAGTTCATTGATTTTATGTACATTCCAATTTACATTTTTCGTGATTTGCATTTTAAATTCCGTAATCGTCAATACAAATAAATAAAATTGAAGTGTCTGTTTTTAATGTCAAAATAACAATGTTTTTTTTAGCAAATATAGTTATTTGCACGATACCTACGCCTAAAATATAGATTTTAAATTTTTGTCTGTCTGTCTGTCTGTCTGTTTGTATCGGCTAATCTTCTAAAGGGCTGAACCGATTTTGATAAAATTTTAGATGCAGGTACCTGACTACAAGGCGCGTAACTTAGGCTACTTTTTATCGATGTACCTACCACGCCTCAACAAAATAAACAAACAAATAACATCATCAAAGTCTAATTAAACTCGTCACCAAAAATCAACATAATTCACAACAAACAAGTAGCACTACAAATTACGAATAGTAACTGATCATAATTCATATTACTTTCTTTTGGTTGAAAATATCACTTACAGCAATTGAATCTTTATATCAATAATGATAGAGCACATAATCGCATAAAATCAAAACTATTCTAGCCGATGAGTAGCCAACCGCGCGCATGCGCGTGGCCGGTGCAGCTCGGCAGTTCGTTCGGCGTTCGGTCGGGCCCGCCGTTCCACGTACGAAAATGATCTTTTCACCACACCAGCACGAAAAATATCGTTTGCTTGCGAGAATTCAGTGAGCAAAAACGCTTTTTACTCACTAGTGAGGCAAAGTGATTCAAATTTCGAAACACTAAATCCTTCCAATGAATAAGTGCAAAAAAAACAAAACAGCCACCATGTAGGTTAGTAATAAACATTGACATCAATTTTATTTAAAAACTACAAACGATACGTTTTAATTATTTTAAATTATATAAATACACGCTTATTTAGTATTTTCATGGTTTAATATTCGTGATTAACCATTAAATTAATTAAAATCGGGCACTTAATATTAGACTCTATAAATAAATGTTACGGAACGAATTTCCGAACGCACGATTTAAAAAAAAAAGTCTGGGTCTATGTCAATCATCGCGGGCAACTAAAAATTCTTTTCAGTTTATGTTTAATTGTTTACTGGAACTTTTTAACAAAAAAATAGTGAATCCAGTGATGAAGAACTTTGTGGAACTCCAAAAGAGTTGCGACAACTTGCTTCTAACACAGAAGTTTGCTTTTTTACCAGAAAATTCACGTGAAAAGTATTTGAAAGCGAACGACATATTTAATAAGTGACGACTTTCAAAAGGCCCTAAAACGCATTATGAATCGGTATTACTGTCGTATTTCATGGAATTATTTCAGGTTAAGCAATCGAGTACGAGTTTATTTAAATCTTAATATTTTCTCACTGGAAGAGGTGAAAAGTTTTGTATTGTAACGCGTGAAAAAATTTAATTTCCAGTTCGTGACCACTTAAAATCTTACGCTTGCGAAGTAGTCTTTATTAGAATCACTCGCTACGCTCGTGATTCAATTTAAGACTACTTCGCAAGCTCAAGATTTAAAATTGGCACTCACAACAGAAATATAAACTTTTTCTCACTTGTACCATAAATAACTATTATAGTTTAGAAGTTAAAGTTTAAAATTCAATTGAGATAACCTGCGAATTTGGCGGCAAGAGGTCATCAAAGTTCAAATCACGTTGAATTTGATTTCAAATATATTTTAGATTCTTAATTTGGTTTATTGATTTTGATTGATTTGAATATTTTTGGTTGACGGTTATATTCATCATCTCTACTATTAGCCCAGTGCCGATAATTTTTAAAACAAAAAAAAATAATATTACGATGAAACCCATTAGAAAAGGAGGAAAATATTATAAAAATTAAAGGAAAAATAATTTACAGGCGATCTGAGGTCGGAAAGGGGAAGAGGAGGGGGTTTTAAGAGTAAAAAACGGTTTCTTTTCGATTTTCGGCAAAACTAAAAGTCCTATGGAAAACAGTCGAATAGCAAAGTTGTTGGTAATAAAAAGATCTAAAACTTTTGTATTTACTTTTTTTTCATAATAACCTCAAAACTAATGTGAAAAATTCAAAAAACCAAGTTTTTGGTTATTTATTTTTATCTGTGGCGGTATCCGCACATAATCACGTGACATAATAATATGTTAACGAGTGCTGAATTGCGATAACGAAATGTTCACAGCAAGTGAATATACAGGGTTATTGGGTAAGTCAACCTAGATCCGTTAAGAGGTGGTAGTTCCCATCATTTCTGACTGATCTGACTATGAAACACCCCACCCTAAACCTAACCGTTTTCGAGATATTGGACTTAGAAGGTTTTTTTTAAAAAATATCCCGATTTCTTAACTATAGCCTATTTTTTTTGTATCCTATGCCTTTTATTTTTTTTTAATTCTGATTTTTGTGTGCCAGATAAGTTTGTTTATAATTCTCAACCCAAAAAGTGCAAGTATCTGAACCAATGGGATCGTAGTAGACGATTGATACCGTAAAAAAGTAATTAATTTGAAAAAAAAAAATTGTTTCTTTTAGTAATATTTAAAAAAAAATCTATGGCGTTAGTTCTGCAGATATTTTAAATAATATCTACGTTCCATTAGCTATCCAACAAGGTATCACAAGCTAGGGTCTTATCACAATTCATAGAAAAAAAATCGATAAAAGGCTCCCAGGTAGTAAAAAAAAACAATGGTACTTAAGATTAAACTTCTCTTTTGGGCCAGGAAACGAAATAAAACAATACAAATAATTATTAAACAACATTTATTTAAATTTATAAATCTTGTTCTACATGGCCGCCTCTGTTTCGCACACACACTCTCATTCGGTGTCTTAGTCCGCTTTTAACTACTACAGTCGTTAAGTCTCTTCGAATTTCGTCAGCAGCCTCAATAATCTTCTGTCTTAATATGTCAATAGTTTCAATTGGATTATTCTCATTGTAGACTAATGTCTTCATGTGTCCCCACACATAAAAATCCATGGGAGTCAGGTCAGGACTTCTTGCTGGCCACGGTATGGGTCCACCTCTTCCGATCCACCTATTAGGATACTCGTTGTCTAGTCATTCCCTGACCTCTCTTCTGTAATGTGCAGGGCAACCGTCGTGTTGGAACTTCATGTTTCTAATCAGATTTAGGGGTAAATCCTCTAATAAATTTGGTAACTCTTCTCTTAGAAAATGTTCGTAAAATTCTCCGTTTAAATTATCAGGTAGAAAGAAGGGCCCAATTAATTTGTTTGCTATGATTCCCATCCAGACATTTAAACTAAATCTTCTTTGTGCGGCTTTTGTCCTCTTCTGGTTAGGATTTTTTTGCGCTTTTGGGGCCCAATAATGAGCGTTGTGGTAATTTGTAATTCCATCTTTATCAAATTTTGATTCATCTGTCCACAAGATTTGTTTTAAAAATGCTGGGTCTTCTAAATCTCCATGAAGCATAAATCTACAAAAGTCTAACCTCCTCACTGGATCTCCCTCTTCGATAACATGTACTGGCGTGTAGTGATAGGGGTAGAGGCCTGCAGTATTCACCGTAAACCACACTTTCCACTGCGAGAGTCCAAGTTCTCGGGCAACAGCATTAGTTGAAGTAGTTGGATCCGCTCTAAACCGTTGAACTATTTGATTATCTTCATCTTCATCATCAACAATGATCCGTGGTCGGCCTAGGTCTGCTCGACGCCTTAAAACAGAGCCAGTCTCTCTGAGTCGCCGGTAAGCGCCGTCAAAGACAGTGACATCCGGTATTCGGCGGCCGGGATAACGTGCAATGTATTCGTCACGAGCTCGTGCAGAAACACCATTGCAGTACCCATAACAAAGTAGAATATCCGCGTATTCCTCGTTCGTGAAGGTTGCCATCTTCAACAGTTCCAATTCAGAAGCACAATTCAAAGTCCAGTTAACAAGCACAGTCACAATTTGTAGGAAACAGTCCAGAAATACAAGCCAAGTCGGGTAAGAAATGAAGAGCACTAAATATCGCATCTACTACGGACGAATCACGGAAGCAGACTAAAACGAAACAATAACAACAAATTGGCCGTGATTATTTTATCTCGCTTGCACCTGGTCAGTTTGTCCCGCTCGCACGCACCACAGCTCCGTGGAAGAACAATAGGACCAAAGAACCCAAATTTGTACTGCTACCTGAGAGCCTTTTATCGATTTTTTTTCTATGAATTGTGATAAGACCCTAGCTTGTGATACCTTGTTGGATAGCTAATGGAACGTAGATATTATTTAAAATATCTGCAGAACTAACGCCATAGATTTTTTTTTAAATATTACTAAAAGAAACAATTTTTTTTTTTCAAATTAATTACTTTTTTACGGTATCAATCGTCTACTACGATCCCATTGGTTCAGATACTTGCACTTTTTGGGTTGAGAATTATAAACAAACTTATCTGGCACACAAAAATCAGAATTAAAAAAAAATAAAAGGCATAGGATACAAAAAAAATAGGCTATAGTTAAGAAATCGGGATATTTTTTAAAAAAACCTTCTAAGTCCAATATCTCGAAAACGGTTAGGTTTAGGGTGGGGTGTTTCATAGTCAGATCAGTCAGAAATGATGGGAACTACCACCTCTTAACGGATCTAGGTCGACTTACCCAATAACCCTGTATATACCACTTCCAATACGCTACCGTTGGACAGCTGTCCGCCAGGCAATACCACCGAGCCTGGTCATCATCAGACCTTCAGCATGTATTCTGTAGTAGCAACCGTGATCAATTAGGCAGATTTTGAAAACTGGTCTCCTGACTAATTCCAATATTGAGAACCGTTGGGCGCTGATCTGGTTATCATAGACCTTCAGTTCAGCAGGTATAGCTAGCAGGCAAAGCGAAGTCAACGTATTCATATCAAACAAAAGAAATACGTAATGTAAGTGTGGGCACAAATAAATTACTTTTACATCTGAAAAAGTACTTACTGCCTCCCAGAGATCGAATGAATTAGGCAAATACTATACAGTATTGCGTCGCATCTGTAATCTTGTACAATCATCAGTAAATTTTGTTATAGTATGATTCTCTGTAACTAGAGGGCGCTTAATTTTTAAACACTGTTACAACAGCCAGATCTTCAAGGTTATCGAGCAATGTAATGCCCTTAATACGTATTTTTTATCATATATCGTAAGATGTCATACAATTATTTTGTTAAAATGTTTGTTAATTTATCATCTCGGTACTTTGTTTTTGGGTAGTATTTAAACGCAAATCATAAAATATCCTTTTTCTATGCAATTAAATACAGAATTCCCATCAAATTTACTGATTGCACAACAAAATATTCAACTCAAAATATCACTAAACACACTACAATTTATTTTCACAGCGCACAGCAATTTTTCCTAAAGCAAAAGCTTTTTTATCAATGCACAGCTAATAATCTTAATGCACATTATACATGTTAACTCTTTTTCTTTTAAATATAGCTTCCATTTTTATAATATTTACAGCAGTTTTTCTAAATCAAACAACATTTTATTAGTCACAGTCATCTTATTATTTATTAATAATCACATAATGAGATCAGCAAAAAAAATATAAAATTAGATACAAAATTGTAATTTATTGAATTATTAAAGCGGGTCTTGCTTTTGCGGGGCGTCCACGCTTCCTTTTTTGCCCAATAGGCACATTTTTAGCTTCTGCAGGTGGCGCCACGTACTGTCGTCTGTTACGATCTATGATAATAAGAAATTGGTAGGTAGTATAATATTATTTTATTTAGTGGGTGGATTCAAAAAGGGGTCGGAGTATCACACAGATTGATTCTAGCATATGCTATGTTATGGTCGCAGTTCTAACCTAACCTAACCTACTACTTTACCCATAATTGACCTATGCCATAACTTTTTTAAAGTTTTTCAGTTAAGTTGTTCTGCTTTTAGAAATAATGCAATGTAAAAGGATTTTTTTGTTATAATAATCATTAAATTTGCCGAGCATGGCTTCTTGAAAATTAAGACAAATATGATGAACAGATTTTGTTGTACTTACTGGTTAATATGCGACTGGGATAGTTATTTTGCTATGAAATATGGTAAATTTGATGTGCAGTCAGTATTTGGGTGATTCCTGAGAGAAGCGTTCCTGGCGTAAGATCCATGGCATTTTTTTTTTTTCAAGTTTTGTGAAAACAAAAAATATGTAGCAAAAGAGAACTTAAAAACAAACTTTTCTGTCCATAAGGCACTCACGTAAACATAATAGTTTCGGAAATAAAAATATGTTTGTTTTGGGTCGCCACGGATCTCACGTAAAAAACCATGGATCTTAGGTAGCATATGAAATACGAGGCGGCATAGCTTAAAAGTCGTTTATTTTAAAGAATATTAAACGAAATTGTAAATAAAACATCATTTGTCTAGTAATAATATTTTTATTCACTTAATCAGCAAAAACAAAATCAACAAAAGTTAGAATAATTATAAAAACGTGTTTAATTAAAATTTTAACAAATAATAAAGGTAAGTCGGGGATGGTGGTAGAGGAGCTCAAGGGGTGGTAAAGCCGCCATCCTACCTTAAACTACCACCAAATACGAATGCTTTCACTACTGTGATCCAGTTCGGTGGTGAAATCAGGTCCTGAAATTACAGGTACATGAAGCAAAGCACCGTAGCCCTCAGATGAAGCAACGCATCTACAATCTGCTTTGTGGATTGTAGATATATTCATGGGCTACAGCTACATATAACATCAGGTGAACTACATGCTCGTTCGCTACATACGTCGTATAAAGTAAATATAAAAACTAGACAATTGAGGACTCTAATAATGCTGGACTACCGTTTTTTTTCCCAGTGCATAGAAAAGCATAATTATAAACCGGCCAAGTGCTTGTTGGGCCAAATGCAGTGTAGGGTTCCATAATCAACCGTTAGAACATACCTAGTAATACAGATTTAAGAGGGGCTCACTGCTTGACCTACTTGAATTAAATATACTTGTATTAATTAATTTTATTTAATAAGTAACAACTTCAAACAATTCATTATTAACAAAGGTTATGGATTTTGTACGAATTATTTCAAGTAATTGCATTTTTCAATTCGGACTTAGCCGTGACACCTTTCCTTCATTATATTATAATACTACCACAAAATAGTTGGCTACAGAAAACTAGCTCATGCATATACCTAAGTTGCTATACCTACACTCGGCGGGCACGCGGGGGTCCAGGGGCCGTACGCGTGCGAACGAAAAGTAGTCTTAGAATTATAAAAAAAAAAGATAATAATTAAATTTAAATTAAAAAATTAATTAAAAAAAAAAAATTTAAAAATTAAAATAAAAAAAATTTTAAAAGAATTTAAAAAAAAATAAAAATTATATAAACAAATAGAAAAAAAAAATTTAGAAAAGAAAAAAAATTTTAAATTAAATTAATATATAAAAAAATTTTAAAAAAATAAAATTAAATTTAAAAATTAAAAAAAAAAAATTTTAAAAATTAAAAATAAAAAATAAAATAAAAAATTAAAAATTAATAAAAAATAAAAATTAATAAAATAGAAAAATTTATAATATAAAAATAAAAAAAAATTAAATAAAATAAAAAAAAAATAAAAATAAAGAGATAGTAATAATCATACATATGTTTACAAAATTTCAGCTTACCGGCACTAACAGTCTAGATGCTAGGGCCCGGACAGACAAACATAGTGAAACTTTATGGCTTTCTAGTAGATAATACGGAACTCTAAAAAACACTTTCATTAATTGACATCATTAGTAAATAGATAAATAGCAAGAACAGTGTCAGTCTACAAGGTAGTACCTTTGGCAGAACTCGCCAGCGTACAGGACAAAGATTCATGGCCGAAAACAAAGATCCGTGGCTTAAAACCCACGGATCTGCGCCCACGGATCTCACGACAATTTACATTTTAGGATATAACAATGAATCTATTAATAATATTATACATATTTTTACTTGAAAGTTTACTCAAGGATATAAGTATTCATGATCTTAAAGCATTAAGGTGAAAGTATTTTCAACTACGTAGTAAAACAAGCTATGGAATGTATCAACCCTGTAGGACCAAAACGTGTAGTAGTCAAAGAACTCACCTAACTTATTTTGCGCGAAACTGAGCGACACCACCTTTACGTCTGAGCACTGCCAGTAAACTGGCGATGTGTCGAACCAATCGCGAGATGCCTACCACGTTCGAACCGAATTTGGTTGCTATTTTACGTCGCACGGTTGAAACGACGCCCGCCGCGTGACATGTTTTTGAATGACTATAGCTACTATAAGTTTTATTTTTTTATAACAGTTTGATTATAATAGGATAGCAGCACTTTCTAGGTATTCAAAAATATATGAATTAATATAAAGCTATAAGCGTAGACAAAATAAATCGTCATTACAAAGTACAGGTTACGCGTGTGACACGTAAAATTCAAGCTAAATCACCCCGTTTTTCAGTTTCAAATGGATTTTAAACCAATTTTCAGTTTTACATTGTTATTTTAATTAATAGGCCTCATTACTATAATAGTCAAGGAATCGTATGAGTGCTAATTAAGTTATGTATGTCTATTATTTTAGATAATATTACGATGTGACCGTCAAAATCAAGCTTCCCAGGAATCACCCATTTATGCTATGCATGTAGTATTTCTGTACAAAAATAAATTTAACTGTATTGCATTATGAGGAAAAAAGGAATGTCATATTGATGTGTAATTTCGAATTATCTGCAGTTTGAGTTTTGTTAAACATTTAGTTTATCTGTAGTGAAGTAAGTTATTTGATGTAAAAAAGAATATAAGTGATGAGTATGTATTGATAGGCGATTATTTATTTGATATGCAATATAAAATATCCCTTTGTTTTTTCATATTATCATTCTATAGATGAAACGCAACTACTAAGCGTTAGCGGAGTTATGCCTACCTTACCTAGTGAGGGCGACGTTTTTTTAAAAAAAAGGAAATAAATACGAAGGCAAGCAAGCTTTAAATAATAAGTTAAACCATTTGATAAATAGCCTTGACTTAGGCTAACCTTCACAACTAGGCGTCCCACATTATGAACGTCTTGCAAAGACCGAAATAAAAATAACGCTAAATAAGATGAAGATAGCGTCCATGTCTCAGTGCCTTGTGAAGCTACCAAGTTCCCCTATAGTTTACCAAACTAGGGTATTTATGAGGTAATAACTCGATGATCGATGATTTAGCCACTAGAATAGTTATAATTAAATATCTATAATCTCCATGGTCTTGAAGTTGGCTGCAGATGGCTGCGCTGCCACTTTATCGAAGGGCACCGGCAACGCGCTCGAGCGTGGCCAAACACAGCAAGTGCGTGACCCGTGACATTTAATTTGCGGCCAACTTTACTACTGCCTAGATATATTATTTTTATTATTGGTAAATATCTATCTCTTTATAATGCAGTAGCATTTTGAGAATTGCTTTGTGCCCGATGGTACGAAACAGTATCCAGAAAAAATGTATTTAAAAATCTTATCAAAACGGGTAAGTTGAAGGGAAATAATCAATATGGTGTTTTGAGTAAGATTTATGGAAAATATAACGTGCATTTTTCACTAGAGATACATTGTGTGCATTTTCTCAGTCAATAAGTCTTAAACAGTGCGGAGTCTCTATAATGTTTGTGATCAAAAAACCCAGCTCTGCGCGTGCCTGGCTAGGTTTTTTGACGATACTTTGCAATGCAGCCGAGTTCAGCTCCGGTGTATAGGTAGGCTACGGCTCACGTGACCCTAAATAGTAAATAATAAGAAAGTAAACTGCAATAGTAAGCTCATAGTAGTGATACTACACACACACACTGCTCTACATATTTCATTTATTCATCGCGCCCATTCAGTACCGAGAGCATTCCCTAATTTATTAAAAAATGTAAGTCTTCATATTTCATTCTTGTCCCTCGAGCATTTTGTGAAGAAATATTAAGGCGCGGATCGAGCTTGATATTAAAATATGGGTAATGAAATAAAAATGCCTTAGATTAATGGCAGTGTTTTAGATAGTCCAGGGGCTTAAAAATGATCCTGTAACTTACGACATTCATTTTCAAACAGATTGTAGGAATTAAAATGGCATTATTTTTCATTTATCATCAGTTTTAAATCACAGACTTACTCTATCCATCACCATCACCACTTTTAAACTTAAAACATTTTTTTTTAAATATGGGTTTTATTTTATTATATTTGTCATAACTACTTAAGACACATCCATACTAGTAGATTGGTGTAATGCCCATGTTTCATCTAAAGATGAATAATGATAGCCAAGTCAAATGTTCAGCTGGGATTTATTTACACAGAACTTGTCATCCATATAGATATCAATTCTTTTGTAGACGTCATATTAATGTTTTTGATGGAATAAATATTATTATATATATTATTACATGAAATATCTCCTTTTTTGAAGTCGATAATAAATAAATTCAAACGAATAGTCCGACGAAGCTCTTAAAGCCTCTAAGACCCGAGCCTCTAAGAAGAAACTTTATTCTGTATCTATTTTACCGATATTGAAAAAGAAAGAAAAACTTTGAAGAAGGGATCAACTTTCCCGTTTTGTGTCGGAAAATGTCCTTGAAAGTAATACTAGGACTGTTTTTCATTTTGTTTTTAACTGAAAAGAGAAGAGCGTGAAACCGTGGAGTTATTTAATATTATTCGTGGAAGTGGTTCAAGGTTTCGTAAATAATTAATATAATATAATAATAAAAATCATAAATTTAAAACAAATTGCTACTGAACGGAGCTGAGAGCCAAAATTATATTTACTAGTTTTTATTGAAATACAAATAAATAAGGTTGAAGTCTACATTGGTAAGGAAAATATATACCTATTATTTTTAAATTTTCACAATTAGTTGCCTGACCTATACCTAAAAACCAGTTTATTTTTTCATTTAGACGTGAATCTGGCATCACTAAACCAAATTCCGAATCTTGAATAACCAAATTCCAACCAGGGAAGTTTCGTATATCAATTTATACACATCCTCGGAGGGTATATGCATAGTCAGCAACAATATTGTAATAGCTGAACACTTGAACTTCCATAATAATCACATTTTCACATAAAAAAAACATCCCTAATATAACATAATGCACTTATTTTGATTACTATAAGTTCAAATTCATAAAATCATTAAATAAGTGCGATTTTAAGAAATAAGTGGCTTTGAAAACTTATTTGTGTGTAGCTAGTTCTGTTGTTGACTACATGTCACCAACCCCGCCCAATTTTTAATATTATAACATCCGCAAATGCAAATGCAGATATTCGCAACATCCTTGATTCTAACCAGCTTTTCTTCTGTTTACCAGGCTCATCACCACAAACTAGTACCGACCGTCGACTCGCCATAGTCGAAGGAGCAGCCTGGGTGATGGTGAGAGTTGGTGCTGGTGAGGCCGAAGCCAAGCTGATGTTGGGCGCCAAGGTCGAGGGGTGCAATGCTGCGGCGTACACTGCCAGGGTACCCATCGTGCATCCATTGGCGCTGCTGCATTATACTGCGGGGCAAGGGGTAAGGATTCAATGTTATGAGTGTATGATTGAATATCGAGTGGAGATCTTTTTTTATTTTTATTTTATTTTATTTTATTGGAAGACCAACAACAGGTTATAACATTTTATGATACTTAATAATATGTAACATACAGGGTGTATTTTTGAAACGGGGCAGTAAGGGCAAGTACCTTAACCGTTGCAGTTACAGCAAAACGTTCTTAAAAGACCTTCCCTAACTTTTTGGGACATTTTGAACTGCATTCACAGATTTTGTAAAAAACTTACAGTTAGCAAAAAAAATGCAAAAAGTTCAAAAAAATTTTTTTTATGCCAATCGATTCTGTTTCATGTGGGGATCAAAAAACTCTATGGGACCATTTTAGCTTTCAGTACTAGAAAAGACAGAAATCGCCAAAAACGTTTCCCATACATTTCGGCAACAGAAACGAATTTCTACGATGGTCTAACTTTTTGTTATGGCCTGGAAGTGGGTAGAATTGACTGTAAAGTAAATAAAAAGAATTTTTACCCTCAAATTTCGAATTTGATTCGAAAATCTGTGTGTTATACTTAGTTTCAGCTGAGAAACTTCGTATGAGTTATTAATTAAGGATTTTCGCTAAAATGTCTTCTAATCGTGAAAAAATTGACTTATTAGAAGCGTATTTTGAAAGAACCCTGCAATTCCAGGTTTTTCAAAAGATTTGTAATAACCTTTCTTGTTGGCACATGCCGCAACGGATACTTATTGCGGTACCACACTAATGCAGCTCCCGCATTTCGATTATTGACAAAATACGCTTCTAATAAGTCAATTTTTTCACGATTAGAAGACATTTTAGCGAAAATCCTTAATTAATAACTCATACGAAGTTTCTCAGCTGAAACTAAGTATAACACACAGATTTTCGAATCAAATTCGAAATTTGAGGGTAAAAATTCTTTTTATTTACTTTACAGTCAATTCTACCCACTTCCAGGCCATAACAAAAAGTTAGACCATCGTAGAAATTCGTTTCTGTTGCCGAAATGTATGGGAAACGTTTTTGGCGATTTCTGTCTTTTCTAGTACTGAAAGCTAAAATGGTCCCATAGAGTTTTTTGATCCCCACATGAAATAGAATCGATTGGCATAAAAAAAAAAATTTTGAACTTTTTGCATTTTTTTTGCTAACTGTAAGTTTTTTACAAAATCTGTGAATGCAGTTCAAAATGTCCCAAAAAGTTAGGGAAGGTCTTTTAAGAACGTTTTGCTGTAACTGCAACGGTTAAGGTACTTGCCCTTACTGCCCCTTTTCAAAAATACACCCTGTATAGCTAATCATAGGTCTTCGCTGATAATCTTCTTGCTCTCATCTTCTTGCTCTTTGTCACGTCGATGTTATTCACGTCAAACTTTACAGGACCCAATGATTTACTGCTATTTGAGAGCCTCTCTTATACAGGTAGGGTACTGATAGATAACGTGTGGAAGTAGCTGCAAAATATACAGGCAGTCTTCTCAAGCTCTTTAAGAGCAGGTACTCCCTATGCTACGGAATGTTTATTAAAAATCGATTCATCTTACTTCCTCAGAGCTATTACGCAGCAGCTGTAGGCCCCCCTTCCTCCATGGTGTGTGGAGACCGCACATCCACGTGGCAGCTTTGGCATCCGTCTTTAGAAGCTGAGTTAGATGCGCACTGCTCCGAACTGTCTCCTGTGGCCAGGGTGGCTGCTGCACTCAATACTCTAGTGGATAAGATGAGGGAGGGAGCTTATCAGGTACTGCGTTTGTAACATTTTTCAACATCACGCCTATATTGTAGTGGCAGAGGTGTGCAACAACCACACTTAACCTGTTATGTTTAGGTTCCATGGAATGGAGCCTGTCGCTATCCACTGGGCATAAATATAACTTCATGTTGATACAATTGCCTGACGTAAAAATCTCAAATATTTTTTTTACTAAAATTATAACGATACACCAACGAGGCACCGTCTATGTTTTACATTTTTTTTTGCTTTTAAATTATATGGATCCGAAGTCTGGGTAGGATTTTGGAAGTTATTTTGAGGTACAATCTTGAAGTCTGCGGCATTATGACTATTCTATAGATGTATCTTACTTCTTCCTAAGAACCCTATACTTTTGATGACCTGGTATATTTCAAATAACTTTAATATGGGTGTAATGTTAATCAATAGATATAATAATTATTTAATAATAAATAAAAATCATTTATTCGAGTAACATGACCCATAAGAAGGAACATCAAAAACAAAACAAAATATGACAGTTTCACACAAATAGCTCAATTGACTATAATTACATTAAAATTAAATTGATATTTTAAAATTTAAATATAAATTCCAAATAAAAATTAAATAAGAATAAAAATAAAAATAAAAACAAAAATGTTAAAAATTAAATAAAATGTCATTAGCTTTAAAATATAAAATTATAGTAAATACAATTCATAGTTATTTATCATGCAAGTTAACGATGAAAATAAAAATTATAAATAAAAATTAAATTAATGCTTCATCCAAAATAAGAAACTTTAATGGAAAAAATATAGATCACTTTGCATTACAGCATTGCAACTTATTTCGACTTGAGACGGTTTTGCTTTTGCATGAAACAATGAACCTTACGACTATATCGTTAAGCTCGAAATCATTTTGTATGCACCTAATTTGAAATAAAAATTGATTTGATTTGATTTGATTTATTGTGAAATATGTTAATATACGTTTCTTAATTCGAACGACGCGACGCATAGTCACACCAGCTTACTTCTTCTTTGAAATTTGATCACGGTTGATGTTTCTATTTCTTAGGGCACTCTCCGCGTGTTAAGTCGTTACGCAGTGATGTGCTCGCTGCGTCGTCGGTTAGACCGTATCGGTGCTTATTCCCATTCCGCTGCGAGGTGTGCGGTGTCCGTGCATGCTTCGCATCATCTTCTCCTGGTTCTGGACTCGTGAGTATAGTACATTTCACTTCTTTCGTCTTCTGGGCCGTGTTTACTGTGACCGTAGGAACAATTTAACTTCCATCAGAATAAACATGAGATGTATCCCCCAGGTTATATGCGCTATGCGAGCGTGGAGGCATCGCAGGCTACGTGTACCCGGTGGAGAGGGGGGCGGTGGTGCGGCGCGGGGCGAGGGACGCGGATTGGCTGTTCGATGCTGCGTGCGTCAGGAGTTGTCTGCAGCAGCTGCATCATGTGACTGGTGAGGCTGACACATCATACTAGCAAACAGATGATTGAAGGGTTCTCTAGCTATTTCTCTCTTTGTATCTAATAGTCGTTATGCTTAAATCGTCCTGGCACTCCTAAAATGTTTCAACTGCTACTTGCTATAATTAGCTAAATGTAAAAAAAAAACCGTTACTTTACCATGATTATGTGTTTTTGTACTCTTAAACAGGTGAAGACATTTCTCCCACTCCATCGGACGCCTTAGAAACTGCACTATTTAGTCGATGGGAGAACATGATGAGGGAATCGAAGGCATCAGCCGGTTCTCCTCCGATGTACTCCAGGAGACAACTCCGGTATCTGTGGCGAGTGGCCAGCGAACTGCTCATTTGCAAGAGTATGCTCACTCATGTAAGTAAATGAAGTCACCCAGGTAAAGGAGGAAGTGACCTATTTCCATTATATTTGAGCTTATCCGCCATTGGATCAAAGACAGCAATCGCAACTTAACCTGTAAGTGTATACAAATCATAGATTGGGTGGATTAAATATTAAACGTGTACAAAGTTTACAGCAGATCTATAAAACTGCAACTTTATTGATGTTTTAGTTTATTTTAAATATCTCGAAACATTATCTACTCTTTGTCATTAAATAATCACCTCAGAAATGTCTAGAAATGTACTCGCCTTCCATTTCCTGCGGTATCAGCAAAGTGCAGTTCTGAGGTGAATGCTAAGTTGTGAGCAGAACAGAATTAATATCAGATCGATTCAGCTTTGCATAGATTTGTATGCAAACGGCGCGTCTAAGATTCTATTAGAGAGGGTTTAAGACGGTTACTGTAAATTCGTGATCAAGATTTTCTTGAGGGTAAATTTTGTCATAATGTTAATATCAATTTATACGTATTTTGTCTTATTTTATTTTAATCCAAGTTAAAGTGGACTATTAGTTGAGTCATTTGCAACAGCGACTAGGTTACGTAACAACTGCCGTCTGGCTTCCATATAACGATTATTAATAAAATCCTGTGGTCCCCTTATTTATTTATTTATTTATTGGTACATCAACAATATTCATATGGAAATCTTACTGTAACATGCATAATGAAATTAAATTATTATATGTATATCCATTACAGACGTACACATCGTTGTCTATATTTTAAAGGACAGCCCTTACAGGGCCAATGCAAGTGGTTTCAAAGCTTTGATGCCAGAAGCCTCAGCATTGCTAATTTACCATTGGTCAAAAAAAAATTTGACTCTAGTCCAGAAACTCTTTTTATGCTTGCCGTTTTCTACCTTCAGGAGAACCACAGCACCTTCCATGCAAACCTGATTCAAGCCACGTCCTTGAACCAAGAGTCCACGGAAGACCTGATCCACATCCTGGCTATTATGCTGGACCAGGCCAGAGATTTGTATTTAAACAACTTCCATTCAAGAACTGTGGGAGAGTTCGATAGAGAGATGTCTACTTACAGGTATGACTTTGTTGAGAGCTCTATTTGTTAAGTATATTATGATGGCTGATAAATCATTTAGCGAACGATAAAAAATTCTAGGAGACAATAGGTTTTTCGTTTAAAAAAGTCCGTCTTTGACTTTGAGAGAAGAGGAAGACCAGCTTCTTGTTTCTGCCTGTATATTTTTGGACAATATGCCCAAAAGATTATTGGTTTGCATAAATGAGCAATTTTTTTTTGGAAAACTGTCTGCGGTTTAAGTCCTAGAGATTGGGATGCAGGTTTCTAATTTCGATAATGAACGTTATTCCACAGGTCAAAGAAATGGAACAAGCTAAAAGACTACTATGACGCATCCTCCGCCTGTCTGATCGACGCCGTCCGCCGAGACCCAGAGCTTCGGCGAGAAGACCTCAAAGACCCTTTAGTCATGCTGAAGAGCATCCTGAACTGGCTGCACAAAGGGTCTAAGGACGACAAGAAATACCTAGGTCCAGTACTGAAGCCATATCTTGAAGGTCTTTTCGCGACTTCCATGGAGAACTCTTGGTTTTTAGAAGACTTTGATCGAAGGAAGTGTGTGAAGGAGTTTGATGGGTTAAAGGAGTATTGTATGGGAGTCCATGATGGGAGTTTGGATGTGTGTATGGGGTTGCTGGATGCTGCTAAGAAGTTTGCCTGGGCTAAGGCTATGGTGGACTTTGTAGACCGGTTTCGACATATCGGTGAGTATCACAATTATTTTTTTTTATCCCAAAATATACATTGATGACAATTTTATTTTTACTTTAAAAATAATAATACATAAGGAATATAATACAAAGCATAATAATAAGATAACAGGTATCTTAGCTTTTTATAAATAGTCGGAATATTCGTTTGACTTCTTTTTTAAGTCCAATTTATTATACCCTCAGACTGAGAAACATATATCATTCAAATTGGCAATTTTTTATGTATTTTTCTGTAAATTTCATCTGGAAATACTGCGATTGACTGTACTTAGTGTATCATCCATGGCTGTCCTGAAATCTTTATTATAACGTAGGATAGTAGTTCTTCTTCTTCGTCGTGTCGATGGCTAAGTCAAATTTTATTTTGACTTGCCATCGTGGTGAAAGGATTAGCCAATTCACTTTGTAGGTTTCGCAAATTGCCCAGGGTGCGCCGGACGTAGGGAATCGTTGTGTACGTCACTCCTTTCATGCACCCCGATTGTAGTTACATGTTGAGTATTTCACCCCTAGATGTTCGTAACATAAATGTCAGAATTTTAACTCAATCACCATTTATATTACATTATAAAGTTATGCAATTCAACGCCAAGTCCAATTTATAAAGCGTGTTGCATAATTAATGCTAATTGAAGCAAGTAAAGTGCTTCGGTAATGCTAGTCAGGGAATGCATTCAGTGTTGAATACAATTTCATTGAAGTAGCACGTTTCATTTCATTTATTGGGTTGTACAGTAATAGCTGTTTCGGTTATTATTTTATAAACTTTCCATTTAAACAAAAAAATGTTCTTATTTTTGTTAAATAAATCAATGTGGATGTCGTACACCTGTGTCATACTCTTCTGGGTAATATTGGCGTGAAGTTATGCTATTTTTTAATGTCTCAAAATACTGCTACACCAATATGACACTAAAAGATGATATTTTTGATGATTTACGATACCTATAGTTAATAATTTACCTCAATTAGGCGTCTAAGCAAACTGACTAGTTGATAGGTAAGCTTAATAAGGCGAGGCAATTTCACGGAATTTATTCTTTAATATGGTTGTTTATTGCATGGCTCTAATCACTCACTTTTTGGTATAATTTAATTGTTTTGGAATAAGTTCTGGGTAAAATTTAATTTGATCTAAGAACTTTTAAGAAACTACACTGAAAATCACGAAATAAGTAACATAAAAGTTCATTTTGATGGTGATATTTAGGTTTTTTTTTATAATACTGAGACATTTTTCATTTATTCTGTTTGATTATTGATTTTCTTTGTTACTTTTTCAGTTAACAGTATTTGTTGTGTAGTAGCATCCTCATAGTTCCTTCACACTCGAAGTTCAAACTTTTGTTTTTTGTTTTGAACAGCCTCGCCTTAATAATTACCCCGAATATTATAACACAACATAACGCCTTCGAAAAGAGCGTGATCACCCCAGTTCACCTATTATGTCAGGTCCCTTAGGGTGCGAGTCCATTGTATCTCATTATCTTTGATACATATAATAAATTGGAAAATTAGCCATGTCTGTACATTTAACATATTTAAGAAAAAATATACGAGATGACTTTTTAATAGCTTCTACTGCTATTAAAAAGCCAAAACATATTTTATAAGATTTTTGTCTGCCTGTCTCTCTGCCTCACATAAATCTTATTAAGAGAGTCTATCTGTATGTTTGTACGCGCTTCACGCAAATCGACTCCATGAAAATGATGTTTTCACAGTTATGTAGCTGGTGGTCTAACTTAAAAACTGGTAAACCTTAGGAGGTAAATTAGGGGGTGTTAGTTTATGTAGGCGGTTCCTCAATTTGGCAGAACATTGCATCTGCACAAAGTTTCGTTACATGAGGTAAATGAACGGTAAGATAGGTTTTTTGAAAATATAAATCCGCAAGAGGTTGTATTAAAAGCTATCGAATTCCACGCGGACGAAGTCGCGGACAAAAGCTAGTATTTAAACAATGTTTTTCGAAACCGACGTGATAACAATATTTAAATACTTCCCAATCAATCGTCACGCCCCGTGATGGCTATTACCCCAGGATTACGTAACAACAAAATAGCACTATTTCACATCAGAATCCAGGGGATGAAAATTTCACGATCATTTTGCATTGCAGCAGAATATGTTAGCATTTTAAATATGACCAGTGTATATTGAACTGTCGATATTGTGCTGGTGAAGGTGGTTGTTCGAAGTCCTGGGGTCAGCCATCGCTGGGCAGGCATTAATGCCCGTTGTGGCTATGAGGCAGAGATGTCGGTTTACTCGAAGTGGCGAGATCACATTTTGGATCTACGATAACCACACGCCTAAGCTCCTTTCCTCTCTTTAAATACTAGATTTGTTATTAAAAATAATAAAGCAAAATATTCATAAAGTTTAGTCACTTGTGAGAATAGCCAAGGAGTGGCTTTCTTGCTTGATCCGTATTATCATATATATAAGTATTGTAAGGAAAGTAGCATATGATCACGACTATATTACCTAGATGGGTTAGCTATATGCGTAGCCCGATGCGTTGGTTGGACCAAATACGCACTACTCTAGACTCCACTGTCTACGATGCTCTCCGAGTGGCTGAGGACAGATTAAAACGGCGTAAAATCGTGAAATCAAGCCTTATGGATGGAGGAGGTCACGACCCTCAGACATGAGGATTACGACTGACGGAGGAGGGGTTAGCTAGAGGTGTAGAACACCCATATTTCACCTGCAAGGTTGGATGGTGGGATAGGTCACAAGGGACCTTCCCTTGTGACCTATCCCACCCTAGGGTGAAAAGTAAAAGGAACCAAGTAGAAATCCCGTGGAGCAAAGCGCATCATTGGAGTCAGTTCGAACAATTCCGTTTACGATTACCAGTAAAAAGCCCACTAAAGTGTGTTATGTTGGCAATCAGTGGAACCACTTCTGGCGAGACTGTTTACTACTAACCGATATCACATGACGTAGTCAATATAGCTCTTCCAGCATATCTCGGTCTATGTATTAGTTTGAAAGTGTATAAGTTTGAAATCCCGCTAAGTTGTGTAACGGCAAACGGCGGGAATCAGTGGAGCCACTACTGAATCTCTGTTTGGGACTGAATACCACATCGTTGGGCCATCGCATCGCCTGTAACTTGTGCCGCGAACACACTTGCTTCTTACTTCAAGAACTTGACTACATTTTGTTGTTAAGGGTCAGGCGGAGTATGATTTTCTCTTACAAACGCAATCATCTGTGCGTATCTATCAATCTCTGTCAAGCATATTTACTAAAATCTTTTGTTTCATTTACATTTAGACAGTATTCATCTGGATATTTGTTAAACAGACATTAAAAATATCTACATGAATCGAAGTTTAAGAAATTGAATTTCACGTATATTGACAGCGTGAACGTCAGTTTTGTCATTATATTTGTTCCGTATTATAAACTATTATATCTAATGTTTTATGATTAGAAACACAGTTTATATTGTATAGTGTTGGAATTAACAAAAATAAATGGGAAAACGTATTATATTTCGGACTCTCAAGTGATAGATAATAGAGCTCTATTATCTATCACTTGAGAGTCCGATTATGTTTCCAACGGCAACCTTTGACAGCGTCAGCGGCATGCGGTAGTCGACGGTAGCAAGTGTAGCAACATGCCGCTCTATTGTTGAAGCTCTAGCTCAGTACTAGTAGTCAACAGACAGATTGCATGGTCTAACAGTTTTTAATATCGAGAAATGTCCTACGATAGTCATTGTATAACGAAAAGGTTGTAAGGAACATCAAGGGTCATAAGATTAGATTATGTTATCACGTGTAAGTGTTAGTAATATTCTTAGTCAATTCTGTAAATCATAAATGAGATTGTAGGGTTTTCAGTATGGTTGAGTGAAATGGCACGTCAAATCCTTGAATTGGGGTCATCCGGAGCCGGCAAATTTAGCAGAGGACGGAAATAAAGCTCTGTGCCGGAGTAATGTTACAAACAGGATGATTCACGTTACATACATCCGCTGGAGAAAGATCTAACTTTAGCCACTGAATGTGTATTGTTCTCAGTCCCTTATCTTTGACGAAAACATTAAGTTCTTAGACTTAAATTACGTCTAATTTTTTGAAAACTTGCAATTATTTATTTAGATGCTTATATATATTTTTTGTAATTTATATCACATCGCATAGACTCGGTCCTTAAGAAGATTTTGTTGCGTTTTGAAGTGGACTTGTCCAACTGCTGGATACGTCCATCTCTCTTGATCTAGTATATGCCTTATGTAATGGGAACACGTGCGTTCTCTGTCACTGGAAAAAAATTGTCATAAAAACGTAGTAAGAAACTGATACTCTATTACACTTCTATATCACACTCTATTGTCATGTGGTTTTCGTGCCAGTCATTCTAAGATGCTTCCTAACCAACAGTCTTCGTTACAGATTTCCGCCTAGTATTCCCAACAGGCGATGGCATGGCAATATCCTACCCCATCAAGTTACCCTCTCGAAGAGAACACAGCTCAGCCCGCACCCTCACCCTCAGCAGGCGGGACAAAGCTGAGGCAAAGTTGAGACTTGCCAAGAGATGTGTGCTGGGAGCCTTCGCCAATGGACTGGTTGGAGATAGACGGTAAGAGGGATTTTAAGTGTATTTTCTTAAGAACTGTACTACTATTTTTAATATCGTGTAATTCATTACTTATAGCCTTTTTGCAAGAAAAGAATCTTACAAGCAATCTCACTTATTGAAAGTCTATTATAAAATTGCACACCAAGTCTTGCGAACGATATTAAATGTGGGTTTATATATATGAGCCTACGCCAATATAAAATTGTAGAGAGTAATCTAAAAATTTATATAGGAGCATTTCTTGAAATATTAATACATCGCCTCTGCCTTGATGGTCTAGGGGTTAGCATATGCGCCTCTCAGCACTAAGGTCTCGTGTTCGTTTTCCAGGTCGGGTAAAGTGTTACTTGTTAACTTTTCGTTAGGAAACTCACTATAGCTGTACGGAGTTGGAATAGTGCCCATTGGATGGCGATAGGCCCTTATCCTATGGGACCTAAACATAACAGGTAAAATGTGAGTGTTGTACACTTCTGCCACCCTTCTGGGTAATATAGGCGTGATGTTATGTTATAGTATTAGTAACATTGCCCAGAGTCCAGCTAAAAAGTAAACTAATTTAAGAATAAAAAGTGTATGAATGAAACACGGTTTAAAACGATAAATTCCTCAATATTTAGTTATCAGACCCCTGATCAGCAATAAAACTGCCAAATTTTTCAATAGCTCGTCAATAAAATGTTTCGTTTCACCTGTCGTTGCATTTGAGGTCGCTCGGCGGCAATGACTATCGCCTGGAGTTCTGGCATCGCTCCAACAAACGATACGATGGCAAACGATACATTCTCATTTTCAAACTGTTTGTGCAGTTTGATGTTTTATGAGCCATATTGTTATGGCAGATCTGTATAAAATTTCAACAGAAAATTGTTCAATTTGTAATAATTTACAACTGACATTCACTTTATTTGTTTGTTCATCTGACTCTTCTCTACTGAATAAATACTGAAAGTTTTCCTAGGGATATCACCACTTGCAAGCAACAATGCACTCCGTTCCCCGAAACAGATTCATTCATCCTTATTTACAATGTATCCTCTTGAGACAGCTGGAAGGTTAGCGGGGCAGGTCTCTTTCATTTATATACGATGTAAATAGCAATGGGTATGTAGTCTACCTTATGTTAAGAGGCAACTATAGGTCATGGCAATAAGCAAATTGTTGTTGCATTGCTATATTTGAGGTAAACAATGTTATACCTCATGTGCCATACTATTTGGTAGCTGATTAAAGCTAGTGTGGTCTCCTTAATACATATTCACTAAGCTCTAGCTCTTCCACTATCTGGGTTTAACCCGGTATGTGCAATGCAATAAAACGTGTTACAACTTAATAAAGAAGAACTTTTTTTTACGGAAAAGTTTCATAGAATTTCTTTTCGAGCTGCTTATTGGAAATTCCTCACAACTCATTTTCATGTCAGTACAATGTTCGCATTACAGGCTGTACCTACATTTCTAGTACAAAATAAAACGTTGTAGGAGTTTAAATGAGCGCGCGTTATTCAGTGGGCAGCCATCGTTAAAAGTTCACAGCTTATAGGGATTACTTGTTAAGCCCGTGACGGCGCTCGTCCACGATTTAGTACGACGTTTTTACGGAATTTCTACGAGAAAATATTTTGTTGTACAGTAACTAGTTTTTTCTTAGCTTTGTGCAGATAAAGTAGAGGTTAAAGAGTTATTTTACAGAATAATGTTGTGTAGTCTATCTATTTCAAAATGCAAAACTGTTAATTTTTACGGCTAAATAATTGAATGAAATTTAATGTCATCTTGGCCGGCAGTGTTGAAAAAAACACGGCTACTTTTGCAGTAGTGCCGGACTTATTGCAGCCTCTACTAAGTTAAAATATTATTACATAAATCCATTCTGCATTACCTTAATAAAAAAAATAATCGCTGCGAATTCGACAATATCAAAACAACAAACAAACACAGTCCCCAATAAAAGTGTCACACACACAAATAAACCGATATTAACAATCACAAATTGGTCAGGCCTTTATTGGATACTCATACACCATCACGAACAGGGAGCAATTCTCACGAAATAGATATATTATCACAATCGAGATGATTTTGATAATCACAATCACATTTTGTTTGAATTAACTTGGAGCATCATACTTTTTTCTAAAATTGAGTATGCTTTGTATAAAACCTAATTGGAATTTTCTATTGCGCTGGTGTTCGGTTAAAACCTAAAATGTAAATGAAAGGGTATAGTCATAATATAGAAGAAGAAATTAGAAGAGATACAGAAGAAATGAGAGCGTGAATTAAACATAAATAAAATAAAATAAAAATAAAAAGCATTTATTGACTCAAATTAATCACAACAATGTTTGCGTAAGGTATGACACTAGAACATAATTGTCACATGATTACAATAGAGCTGCCTCGATGGTCTAGAGGTTAGCGTATGCGCCTCTCACCGCGAGGAAAAGTGTTATTTGTGACTTTTCCGTCAGGGAACTCACAATAGCAGCACGGAGTTGGATTTGTGCTCGGTGGATGGCGATAGGCTCACCCCCATCCCATGGCTCCTAAACAACAGGTGAAATGTGGGTGTTGTACACCTCTGCCACATCCTTCTGGGTTATATAGGCGTGACGTTATGTTATGTTATGTACAATTGTGTAATTTTCGCCCAGGTCTATTGCAAATATATTTATTTTTTCTATTGCACAAGAATAACACGGTTGTCTGTTGTTTGCCCGAAGAATATATGCCATAATATTCATATGCCCGAATTTCATTTACCCGAGTTTCATTTGCCCGAAAGTTTTGTTTACCATAAAAGACATGTGACATACTGTTATTTGCCCGAACATTAGATTTCATAATGATTCGAATGCCATACGTATTGTTTTCCATACTTTCAATTGCAATAATATTATTTGCCCGAACATTTGATTACATAATGATTCGAATGCCATACGTATTGTTATCCATACTTTTAATTGCAATAATATTATGCAACAGAATGTTCAAACGCCATACTAAATTAATTTCCCATCTATCTAAGGTATGTATTTGCTCATGAAATTTTAACAGGCGCTCTAAAATTATTTATAAACATAAGTAATTACAAATTAGTGGGTAGGAAAAATATTTGTAGGCGATATTTATTGACAAAAGTATAACTGGATATAAATAAAGTATGATTATAGTATTAAAATTGATTTATTTCTAATACCTACTTATCACTATAATCAGTCTAAGTCGCTTCCGTACAAATTTAACCTAACGCCTTTGTCCTAAAAAGCGATTGTCTTTCATGTTTCTAACCTAAACTACCTATTAATTTTAATAATTATTTTAAACTTTTTACAAGCAATTTTGGTGGGAAATGATGTTATGGCATATGACAATTACGGCTTACAATGATTATACTGGCACTTCGCCGGCCGCTGCCGCGGCACGCTCGCTTCGCTCGCTCGGCTCGTGCGTTGTCTTTCATGTTTCTAACCTAACCTACCTATTATTTTTTATAATTATTTTAACCTATTTTACAAGCAATTTTGGTGAGCAATGATGTTATGGCATATGATAATTACGGCTTACAATGATTATACTGGCACTTCGCCGGCCGCTGCCGCGGCACGCTCGCTACGCTTGCTCGGCTCGTGCGTTGTCTATCATGTTTCTAACCTAACCTACCTATTATTTGTTATAATTATTTTAACCTATTTTACAAGCAATTTTGGTAGGAAATGATGTTATGGCATAATATATGATAGGTAATTACGGCTTACAATGATTATTACAAATGATGTTATGGAAATTGATTTTATGGGAAACAATGATTATAACAAATGATGTTATGGCAATTAAATTTATGGAAAACAAAGTTTCTAGCACGTGACTAATATAGAAAACAATGAATATGACAAATAAAATTATGAGAAACAATAATATGTCAGGTGAGTATTATAGCAAATAAAATTCGGGCAAATGAAATTCTGGCAAACGGCGGTACACCGAATAACACCTCTGTAGGTGTCCGCTATTTGTCATCGGCGAAGGTGAGCACGTTATTTGTGGCGATGATTCGCAATATAATAATATGCCGCGATGGTACGACGGTATTGTTAGCATTATATACAGGCGATTATTTTGTAACTATGAGAGATATCAAATACTTTAAACTGGTATCAAACGTACATAAATGAGTAAAGTTGCAATCATATTTTTTTCAAAATAAATCGAGAAATACCCAAAATTGTAACTTTAATCACTTCATGTATCTAATCGTTGAGTTTGTTTTGCCGTTTACAGTCAGAATTTTGTGCATTTCTTGTTTTTTATAAAAATTACTGTGTACAATTTTACTCTGTAGATGAAATACTTTTCATATCAGTTTAAAATTGTTCTAATACATAGTTTCGGAAATATCACTTGAAAAACTAACTAGTAAAATTAAATGACGACTCTATTTATCGTCCAGTCTATCGTTTCAATTTCAAAAAAATATTGATGCAGTCTTACTACGTATAAAGTTACTTAGTATATATCTCATAGCGGCACTTAATATATCTCATCATAACGGAATAATCACCTGGACACACTTAACGTTACACCTTGAATACCTTTTAGTGCCAATGTTTCTATTGAATTCTGTTGGCGGATTAAGCTTTTATTTCGAGTGCTGGTTTTGTGTGCATTCATTTAACGAAATGTTTTAGAATATTTAGGAAATCTACACCATTGATTGACTAGATACAGGTTAGGGTTAATTTGGTGTCTTAATTGTTTCATGTGATATTTTGTCTATTCTACTAGAATTGCTCCCTGATAGGGGTGCGCTATTTGTCATAAGTGTAAAAGGGTGCCCGCGTTATCTGTATGCAATATATGCCGCAACCGTACCGTTGTTGTTAGCGTTAAACCTTTTAGAGCCATTGTTTCAATATTTTGAATGCTGTTAGTAGATTAAGCTTTTATTTCGTTTGTTATTCATGAGCTAACAGAGAGCAGGTTTTGTTATCAATAGACCAACCACGGTTTTACCATTTGAAGCAATTGCAAAAATCAGATGGCGTAGTGCTATCTCTGTTTGGCGCACGCGCGTTTACATTTATTCCCGCGAGACAGCACCAAAATGTAAACGCAAATAAAATTTATCTTCCCTTTCAAAATATATGAATGAGGAGATGTCTGAGATCTACAAATATTCAAAAGTACCTAAACCAACAACATGTTATTTTTCTTCTTCATAGGCCAAAGCAGAAACCAATGTCGCGACACGAAAGCAGCGACGAAATTTTAGCAAATGTCAAAACAGGCAACTACTGGCGAACGACCAAACCAGACATAATACCGTCCACCTCCATCCAAGACATTAATAAAGACACTCTCGAGATGCCCAGGGTCAGAAGACGCTCTCGGAGACACCGACCAGCTACTTCATACGGTTTTCCAGAGATTTCCATCACTAACCAATCTGATACGAAGACTATGAGACGGAAATACCATACGTTGAAGAGTCTGGTGTATACAGAGCCCGTGGAGAATATAAGGGAGCTGAGGGAAAGACCACGGTCTGCTGGGTCTACTGTGAAGAATAAGGAGGCGTTGAGTAGACCAAGTATTTTGGAGACGCTGGATTTTATTAATAGTGTGAAGAATGCTTTATGTGGTGAGTTTATGGTATATTAGAAAGCATCCGCTTTTTATGGGGAAGCTGAAAATGTTTTACGCATCTTATCTCGTTAGAGCTGAGAGAGATAAGTAAAACAGTTTATGCAAACTGTTTGTGCAAGTATAATGGCGCGTGTAGTCGGAGTATGGTTTGCACAAACCGTTTGTACAAATACCTTTGAGCCAAAATTGTTAACATTAACTATATTTTTAAAGCAGTTGTTCCTACATATAAAATTTAATTTCAACGTTTTATGATATAAGCAGCTTAAAGAAACCACAACTTAAGCGGCTACGTCTGTTCCGTTTATGGCTTAACTCTTCCGACGTTGTTGCAAAAATGTATTAAATGATCAGGAACAGTTACTCAATCCAGATTTTAGTAGGTATGTGGTTAAGCATGCATACATGCCTATTTTCTATATTATTTGTCTTTCAGTAGAGGAATCAGGAGCATCAGACACGGAAGATTTAGCCTGGTCGTTAGAGGAAGAATGGCTGGTAGGTCAGGCGGCTCCCCTGAATCTGGTAGCGCAGTGCTGCGGGGCTAATACCCTGCATCTGGCGCTCGGGGACCTGGTGCTGGCTTTGCTACAGTCTGGCAAGTTTACTGTGAGTTCGTATTCAATAGTCTTTTTTTAATTTTGGTTTGTGGGATGACAGTTTCGTTATCTTCTATTGCCTTGAGTAAAAAAAATAATCGTCGTTTCGCAGATTCTTCAGGAGCTGTGCTCATTCCTGGGCGATGCCAGTGAAGGAGCTTTGTTTGCTCTCCATCGACTTGCAAGAGCTGCCAGGTCCAGAAGTAGTGAAAGAGCTACTAGGTACTACTTTTTTCTTATTTGTCACTGGCCTTCAAACGCCAGTCAGTATCCAGTAAAAACGGTAATGCTTGTCCTGCTGAGTTCTAAAAGTGCATGTAAGAACGTAACTGTTTTCCATCAGCTCATGGCGACTCCCAGAAGCTGAAGGCACCACAGCGGAATCTCCACAGAAGTACCGACTAAGGCCACCAGATTACATGTCTGGTGATGAAGCACCACCGCCCCCACCACCGTTACCCAGGAATTCCAGTATTGGAAGACAGGTATTTGTAAACGTATGCTAATCTAGTTTTATTATTGATTATTTTATAAAGGGGTCAGCCATGATCATTGGTCCGACTATAAGAGAAGTTAACGGTACTACAGCAGCTTTTCAAAATAGAAATGGGAATTCGGAAAAAGTATCCCACCATTCAGATGATTTATAAAAGTCATTGTGGCATCCAACTGTGGTAATCAAAATCTAACATAGATTTCTCTTCCAGGTATCACACCGCTACTCTGACTATCTCCCTCCAAGCCGTCTTCAGCTCGAACCGACCATCAGCCAACTATCTCTGAATCCAAAGACCGAGTACACCGGCATCATCAACCCACTATACGACATTAAAATACCAAAGAACAAATTTTCAGTCAAACGCTCCAAATCTCTAGGCCGTAGCTTCAACTCCAAGAACTTAGGGGTAGACATCACCAGGTATAACATAACGTTAGGTCACAGAAGTGGCAGGCAGACCAACGATGTGGTCACTGCCATCACGGGCATGACGGGAGAGACCGCGCTGGAAACTAAAGGTAACTTCTTCCAGAGATATAGTACTGCTGAGGTTGTTGGAGATTCTTATAGGTTGAGTAGAGTTACTATTGATTGATTTTCATGAGTCCGTTGCCAATATTGATTGAATTAGTGTCCCCGTTTCCCGGCTCCCAGATCGCGAGCATTTGCCTGAAATGTAATTGTGGGACACTATTGGCTCGTAATAATAATAAGCCCCATTTCAGATTTAGATTGAGATTAAAATGTTTTTCAGGCCTCTGCGCTGTTGGCTTCGGCCCCACATATGCCTTCCAAAATACCGGGACTCCATAGTTCCGTGTTATGGAAACATAAACTACAAATAATAATAATCATTATAGGTTGCGCACTGTAAAACTTGACTCGCTTCCCGCGCCAGTGTAATATTCGAATATTTAACGTTATATTACAATTAAATACTCGCGGTCTGGAGCACCTTTATTAGTATGTAATATTAAAGTTGAAAAATTAAGAATCCAGCAGGACTCGAACCTGCACCTCTTGGGTATACGCCCCAAGTGCTTTGCCAATTCAGCTATGGATTCGCATGCTGCCGGACTCGAAATTTCTCAACTCTTTTGTGCCAGCCGAAGCTAGACGAACCATTACTTGGTTTTAGCGCCATCTATGCGTTACTTATTCACATAATCGCATACAGTACGTTTGAATTAAGATCAACTCATTACTGTCGAGAGATGACGCATTTTTATCAATACTTGTAATATTTAAAGCAAATTTTAGCTTTGCTATGCATTTATTTTTATGTAATATTAAAGTTGAAAAATTAAGAATCCAGCAGGACTCGAACCTGCACCTCTTGGGTATACGCCCCAAGTGCTTTGCCAATTCAGCTATGGATTCGCATGCTGCCGGACTCGAAATTTCTCAACTCTTTTGTGCCAGCCGAAGCTAGACGAACCATTACTTGGTTTTAGCGCCATCTATGCGTTACTTATTCACATAATCGCATACAGTACGTTTGAATTAAGATCAACTCATTACTGTCGAGAGATGACGCATTTTTATCAATACTTGTAATATTTAAAGCAAATTTTAGCTTTGCTATGCATTTATTTTTATGTAATATTAAAGTTGAAAAATTAAGAATCCAGCAGGACTCGAACCTGCACCTCTTGGGTATACGCCCCAAGTGCTTTGCCAATTCAGCTATGGATTCGCATGCTGCCGGACTCGAGATTTCTCAACTCTTTTGTGCCAGCCGAAGCTAGACGAACCATTACTTGGTTTTAGCGCCATCTATGCGTTACTTATTCACATAATCGCATACAGTACGTTTGAATTAAGATCAACTCATTACTGTCGAGAGATGACGCATTTTTATCAATACTTGTAATATTTAAAGCAAATTTTAGCTTTGCTATGCATTTATTTTTATGTAATATTAAAGTTGAAAAATTAAGAATCCAGCAGGACTCGAACCTGCACCTCTTGGGTATACGCCCCAAGTGCTTTGCCAATTCAGCTATGGATTCTTAATTTTTCAACTTTAATATTACATAAAAATAAATGCATAGCAAAGCTAAAATTTGCTTTAAATATTACAAGTACCTTTATTAGTGTTTCTAAAGGTAGACTCCCGAGCGACGTGTTTTCATCTAACGTAATATGGGTTTTACTTTAATATTATTCAGTTTTTATCTATTTTTAAAGACAAATCATATCTTTAACACTACAATGCATGTTCATTCGTGGTTATATTGTCAAAATTTTTAAGTTTTATTTAGCTACATACAAACTGAAAAATTAAAATAATAGTATTGAGAAAATGGGTGCCAACAAACATGCATTTAAGTGATTTATCTATAATAATAGATAAAAACTTAATAATATTAGAGTAAAACCCATATTGCTTTTGTATGGAAAACATCCAAGCAATTGTTCTCTCTTAAAATGATTCTGTACATAGAATGCAAGAGCAAAGGAATTTATAATATAAAACATGTTTGGTGCTTTTAGTACGTTAAAAGTAAATGAGTATTTTGAATATGCAGAAACTGTCGTGTTTGTTTTGTAATTTGTTTGTATTTACATCTAAATAGCTAGTGTCGACTATTGTAGAACTGGAATTGGTTGATTTGAATAGTAATTTTACAATAGCTACCTTTCTAATATGTATTACAGGTACTTTCAAAAAGCTAGGGGAGGATTGTACACAAAATAGGGTAATCTCATGCTAGCAGAGAGAATTGATTTTATATTTTTATTAGTTCACTAATTCCAAAGATAATATCTTCGTTGCTTGTTTCATAGTGTAGAATTTTTATATAAATATGGCATTTGTTGTAAGTATTGTAAATTGTCATTGTAACAAATTTAGGTATATTTTGGTATATTATGTACAATAATAATTACGCTTTGTTGTATTGTAATATTATGTTGTCTACTACTGTAATGCAATAGATTAAGGCTATTTTGAGACACTATGTTTTTTGTTAATAAATAAGAAAAATCGATTAACAAATTATTGTAATTTCAATTTTATTTCAGATCATCACATAGGCTACTTTTTAATATCGCAGGTGGAGTCATGGCGTCAAGTAGTAAAATACACCAGATGGTGTAGCTCTACTGCAATCCCTCAGTTTCATCCACTAAAATTGAACCGATCCCCAAAAACTTAAATATAAGTGAGAAAAGTTTTCAAAGTTTTGATGAATGGATGGCACACTTAAACCGTCGACGAGTGAAGGAGGAACTTTAGCAAAGTTATAAAAGAACGACGCCGATTCTCTAGCGCCGATTTCACCTACGTGTTAAACTCAAGTGTTTCGCTAAGCTGCATCTTTTGATCGCTCTGTCCCGTACAGACATTGAATGAGAGATAAAGATGCAAGTGCGGGTTAGATAAGATCATACTTACATTAAGAAGTACAAATCGGGGCTAGAGGCAAGGAAATAAGAGTTACAACTTAAAGGTAAGAATAGAAAGTTATTTCGATTTTGCTGATAGCGATAGCTTAAACACGATATTTGAGTTTGGATAGTCAATGTTAAATAAATGTAAACCTGCTATAGTCAGCAACTAATATAAAAAATCTCATAATAAATAGTACTGCCTCTATGGTCTAGAGGTTGTCGTATGCGCTCCTTACCGCGAGGTCTCGCGTTCAATTCCCGGGTCGGGCAAAGTGTTATTTGTGAACTTTTCGTCAGACACGATTCTCTTCTCGATTTTTGCTGTACATACTTAATTTTATTCTTAAAGAACTTGCTATATTTGTTTTACAAGAATAGCTGCTGTCCTATAGCGCATGGTGCCTGTACTGTATTGAATATCCGACAAATGGGCGTCTCGTGTTCGTCACTTAAAGCATCCGGTTACAGGAGCGTTGTCAGGGGTAATACCGTCACGATACAGGACACGAAGAATATTCTCTCTACATGATCGAATAGACGATGGAAATGAACGTCGGTAATTATAGATTGGTCAGTTGAAATAAAAGTTAGTCATGCGACTGAACGACTGATCAGCTGAAATTAAGGTTGGTCAAGTGATTGGTCGATTGGCAGATAGAGTACAGATTAGTTCAGAATACAGATCAGATTCTTTGTAAAATCACATCAGACTAATTTTTAGCATTTCCCTTCATCTTTTTAACATTTTAAAAACTGAAAATCACAGAAATTAAAAAAAAAAGCAAAAAAATATATACTTATATAATATAAGCATTTCCGTAAATAATTATCTGAAAAAAAAAAAAAGTAATGCTCAACAATATAAAAAGCTCAATAAGGAACTTATTTAAAAGAACTAGGATAAAAAAAATATACATACAACTCACCCGACCAATCTACATTTTAACTGACAATTCAAAGTACAAGCTTACCAACATTTTACCAACTGAACCCTCTTTACCCATTTAGTTTAAGGCACAACTTCCCTCGAGCCTAAAGCCTTACTACTATATAATATCAGTATATCGATGACTTATACCCTTTTATACCCCTATACCCGGGTATAAGGGTATAGGCAACGGTTACCGGGCCGCTGTTGGCAGTAAATATGTCAGTATTTTGTGAACGTGTTACGGCGGCCTATTGTCCGCGACTTTGGAAATAACTATTATGTGAATGCTATCTCTGGGTTGCTAGCTTATGAAGAAATATTCTTATGAGAAAAAGGTGTTTGGTACCTGTTCAAACTAGTTATTAAAAATGAGATTATTATTTTCTCATAAATTATTACGATCGTTTCCTGATATATCGATTCCTTTATTTCCTGGTACGGTAGGCGCTCGGTTTTTGTGTGTCAAGCGCCTGATATTTGTATAAGAATAATTAACCGCACTGCTCCTTTACTGATTTAACAGGAAACGGCCTAAGAAAGCTAGTTGTTATTACAAAAAGTGTCAATGATGCTCATTTTTCATTTAGTCATTTTATTTTTGACTCAACTACATAACCCACCGTTTTAAAAACAGCTAAAGCAATAAAAACCAAATTATACTCAGAACTTTTAAAAACAATTTTTAGTAACACTTACAAATCTTCAAGCAGACTGCACCAAGATGGATTCACCTCGCTTATCATTTGCCGCGCAGTGTTTTTTACCGACTTCGAAAATTATCTTAAAGGAATTTCAAATGTGAAGGTAATTTATGTAAGCACTTGCCTTAGCTTGCCGGTATTTATAATTCGTAGCAATGTAGTTCAACATCCGACGTCTACGTGAATTACGTAGTGCTACGCTGTAGCGCTACGGAGCTACGAGAGTTTCGTTTTAATTAATGGTGATAATTAATTAAATGTGATGAGATTAAGGCTTTCATTTCATTTTAACCTGCACTAGTATTATTCGGGCAAACTCTTCTACGCGCGCCATCCTACTTGCGCAACAGTTTGTAGAAAAGTTTGTGCAAACTTTCAAATGAATGTAAATTGCCGCACGTAAGTAAGATTTAGCGTGAAGCTGGAAAATCGTTTAGTATGCACAAACTTTTTGCGCGAGTAAGATAAGGATTTTAATCGAACTTAGATTTGCCCGTATAGCCAGAGCTTGAAAGAAACTATACTAAACTGTACTATGCAGTTGCAAATCTTCAACCTGTCCTCACCAAGATGGTTTCCAGCTTATCATTTACCGATCAGTATTACCTATCTACTTTAAGAATAATCTTGAAGAAATTGCAGATGTGAAAACTAATTTATGTAAGCTCTCGCCTTCAGCTTTTGCTTGTATTTATTCTAAGTAGCAATGTAGCTTAACAACGTCTACGTGAATAACGTAGTGCTACGCCGTAGCGCTACGAAGCTACAAGAGCTTTGTCTAATTAATGATGTTAATTAAGTGTGATAAGATGAAGGCTTTTATTTTGTTTTTTACCTTCATTCGTTTTTAGTTTAATAATAAATATCAGAAATTATTTAATGATCCAACATGTAATTCTTTATTTAAAAATAACACTATTTATTAGTTTTTTTACTCAGCAATTAAAATCCTACACCCAATTAAGACCAGTGGCACCAGTTATTGATTGGTTATCGATTCTTTGCTTCGATCACATTATTGATAATTCGTTGTTAACCAGGTTCGCGAGTAATGATCGATCTGGCACACTGCCATGGACATCAACAATCCATTATAACAGATTGAAGATGAGTCGCTTTATCTGAGGACTGCAGTGTTATGCCTTTTGTGCCTGTTATTTCAGGGCCAGATCTCAACTTCAACACAGTAGTGCACTACTGGCAGAAAATTAAAACTTTGTAACTCTTACATAATTTCACAACTGAATTCTGGATGCATACCCTTAATATGGTCATTAAAAAGTGCCAATAAATCTTTACAATAAGCCTTATCCGACAGAAATATATTGCAAGGTCAATGCTCCCAATAAATAAAAACGACAAGCTCAATTGAACAATATTTGGGAACCGAAATGTGTCCGGTTATTTCTGTTCATTCCGATTTAACTGCCGCCAAATAATATATAGGTTTGGCTCATGAGAAGCATTTTTCATTGCTGGATCTGGGATATATGCTTGTTGCTTAAACTATGTCGTATTATCCTTTTAAAAAGTTAAAATTTACAGAACTATATTTTAATTTACATTTAGCCCCAATTTCACAGGCGTTAGATAAACCTTAGTGGCAGGATAAGCATATAACACACATAAATGAAAGTGACAGCTGTATTCTTTTTCATGTGTAACTTGTGTCACTTTTAAATCCGATCAGGTTATATTTTACGGGTCGGAAAATATCTATCCGGCTATATGTTGCTAGCAGATGTAAGGTTTTTATCAACACAAAGATAAAATATTTTAAAATATTTCACCACATTGCGTCATAAAAAAACAGAGTAGCGAATAAGTCTAATTAAGCTTGAAGCAGCGCTTATTAACTTATTCTGTCATACAATGCGACAATCAACTGCACTATAATGAGGAACATGACCTAGATCTCAGGTCAACGGTCATGTTGCTGTGAGTCCATATTATGGTAGAGTTTCTGCCGCATTCGTCACAATAAACACAATGCAACCGAGCTCAACTCTGGTTCTTTGCTCTCTGGAGCCAGCAAAGCGACATTGGTGAATCAAGTCTTACAATGAATGCATTGGTTTCATGCCAACAGTTTCGTTATGCATATTAGGCTTTAGATATTCCATAAACGATTCAGTATCGAATTCAAAACTGAAACGTTTTATAAATATCTAAAGCCACTGAATAATCTAAATACAGCTACTGAATAAACGCCTATGGATTAAACAAAACACTTTTTTTCAATCAAAGGACTAGACGTTCTTGCTATTTTATAAAATACTAGCTTTCGTCTGCGTTATTCGATATTTCCATGCTATTTACTACAAACTTGAGAAACTCCCCTCTTACACTTTGAACTATTTTAATAAATAAATAAATATCTTTAATGTATAGACATTTTAATAAATGTATTTGATAGGTACCTAAAGTATTGGAATGTAGTACCATAGAGTGAATCGACAGAACTTAAATAGTTTTATACAAGTTTTAGAAACAAAACTGAAATAAAAGACGATGTGCTGCACAGAACTTTGATTCCATTATTAACGTCAACAACTTTACGTTCATTGTAACATTTTCCAGTAACTCTTTGTTTTAAAAGAGTTGTTCAGTATTTTCTTTCTCAGGAGTTCAAGAACATTCGCAACTTAAATATTATTTACAAAAGAGATTCGATACTTAATTACTGTTTAGATCTTAGCAGTTTAAACCATAAGGACTGGTCTAAGGCGTTTCCAACTGTCAAATGGAGAAGACCGCCGGTCATAAACATCATATAAAACAAATTGTCAAATTACAGATGCGGGGAATAATCTACCCCCGCTTCTCGCGAGTTTTTTTCGTATAGATATTTGCTTTTATTACCTCTCTATATTGAATAAGTGCTCTTTGGTTTCGATAGATACTTTGTTAGGTTAGATTATCAAAGAAAAATAAAATCATTGTATAAAATATAACCCCATTTTAAAGTTAACTGCCTCATTGGCTTAGTGGTTCACATATTGCCTATTAATAGTCTTAATTTATGAAGTTATTACATGTTAGTGATCTAAAGTGTATTGCCCACGAAGAGTTATAGTTACAGAACTATAACTCTTCGTGGGAAATACACTAGTATTAATAAACATGATGACCAGCGCGGTATAACTCGCGTAAAACATTATTCCGCACGATGCCCGCAAGTAAGTAAATATGCACAACGCCATCTATTGATTATTTTTCGTAAACTGACTTCTAACTAAAATCCATAAATTAACTCTCTTGGGCATACAATTTAGAAATACCCCGGTTCAGAAATTCTTATTTTTTATAGTTTAACCATACGAAATTTCGTGCCTCCAACTTCAATAATGATGAACTTCCATACAACCGGTCAAACCTTATTTGACCCCCTTTGGGTGGCAAATCCAAAAAAACCTTCTTATAAGCCCCAACGCTATGTAAGGAACCTTCGTGCATCATTTTAAGTTTCTAGCTCTAGAGATTTAGGCTCTGCGTTGATGAATCAGTCACTCGGGCAAACAATTATATAAGTATAGATAGATACTTTATTGGGTTGCATGAAAAGAGCCTCCCCGAGTGACGAACACAACGATTCCCTACGTCCGGCGCACCCTGGGCAATTCGCGAGTTTTCAAAAGCGAATTGGCTAATCCTTTCACCGCGATGGCAAGTCGAAATAAAATTTGACTCAGCCATCGACACGACGAAGAAGAAGAAGGCACTTTATTCTGATACTTGTAATGCCTTAAAGGGCAAATTTACTACGAGAAACTTCTTATTCGTATGTTGACATGAGAATAAATAAAATTGGGGTCTATAGAGAGAGAACTTTTGATATTACCTAACTTATGTCAAACATTTTGAAGGAAGTGCCCTCAACTTGTAGTGGCGCCGGCAATATCACTTCTAAGAAATGTCTATTGCACTTACTTTGTAGGGAATTTCTTATTTACTTTGAATATTCAACCTTCTTGAGCCTGAACAATACTGAACATATTGCCTCTCGTCATAAAAGGCTATAATTTCGGGTATTTTATTGAAAATACTGAATCAGTCATAGAAGCCGATTCCAATGTAATTTAAGGAAGAGGGAGTAGAACCCATATGTTCGAGTGCCCTGTGTTCTGCTCCCAACGCCATGACCTAGAACAATAGATTGTGATTAGGATAGAGGCAACTGAAGCATCCTGGAAGGTAAAATAACTAGACCTCAATATTTTAAATTTGCTGAGAAAAATATGTATCATTGTGATAGAGAGAAACAAATAGTCTGTTGTCTGTTTCTCTCTATCACAAATAAGATTAAACTAAAACAAAAAAAATTAAAACATAACAAACAAAAATATAACCGAAAAACAAAAATATAATATCTTTGCCGCACACTCTTGTCCTGCAAGAGAAGAAAGCTCGTGGCTTTGACGCTAAAAAAATAAAAAAATGTAATTTAGCCAAAGGATGATAAATAAAAAAAATAGTCATACCTTCATCTCATGCCCCCGGGCAGACAGAAACATTGAAACGCCATTACGATTATATATACCTCTTTCATTCCTTCAATACTCATAGGCGAATGCTAGACGTTTACTAATTATTTTTTATTGCGATACATCCAGGATCACGATATATATTGAACGTATAGATAAAAGTTCGGATTTATTGCGTGTGTTAATTTCGAGTCCCGAATATAATTAGTAAAAGATTTTATTAAAACTGACGTAAGTTTGTAACATTATTCAAATTATGAAATACGGGTACACCTATTATAGTAGAACTTTTTAAGTAATAATTTTATATTGCATTACAACTAATAGCATAAACCTCTTTTCGCAGAATATCGTTTGTCATAAACTCATTTAGCATACATTGGAACCCATAATTCTGTAAGTCAGAATCATCTGTACGCATAATTTTGATATCCATAATAATCACAATGTATAATCATCACATCGCAGAAAGTTCAAAACCAGATTCATCTTTTGGCATATATTTCTTATCCATAACTATTTAAAAGTAGAACCATCATTTCGCATAATGCTTACAGCAAGAATCATCTTTTATGATTATTGCAACACTTTTCTAATCAGGCGTTATCATTTTTACTATTGCTATTTGTTGGAGGTAGTAATCACATGAATCATTATTAGTTGTCGGGTACCCTTTTGGTTTTTATATCCTTGCCCATGAGAGCATGTTCATTTCTCTGTCACAGTTCTAACCTAACCTAACCTACGCATTTTTAAAGAAGAAAGTAACCCAATCTATATTATTCTAATTGAAATTCTATGATCTTCATAGTATGCCTAGTCAAATTATGTTAAATAATCTGTACTCTAAATGAACGTTATGCTAAATGAAATTATACAAAATTTTACCTATGCCAAAGGTAAATATGCCAATAAAAATTCTACTATCTTAAATGTATGCCATTCTAAATTCGGTCATAAGCACATTATGCCTAAAAATATTTATGTCAAATATTTTTTATGCCTAATAAATGATCGACTAAAGAAGTTTCTGCGAAGTCAGTTATCCCAAATAGGTTTCGGAGTATCAAGTTTCTACCAAATAGACCGCACCCATGAAATACGGGTGTTACTTACGTAATGTTGGTCTATTTAGTCGACTGCGGTTTCACCTATACATTTAGGTGAAACCGCGGTCGACTAAATAGACCAACATTACGTGAGTAGCACCCGTATTTCATAATTTGAATAAAATATTTTAGTTTAGAATCTTGAGCGTAGTGGGGTAGCACGAGATGAAAAAAACTCGAGCTTTTTTACTGCGAGCGTGAGAAAAATAACTCGACGCAATATCGAGTTTTGCTCACTGTTTACACACAAAAAACAATGTCTTTGCAAGCTGCCCGAGGTGAATAAGCATTTTTCGACAAGCAAAGTCTGTATCCGCCTTTACAGGCACGAGATGATTACTCCCCGGCGATAATCTACGAAAGTGATTGAGGAGAGTTTTTCTAATCGTGGTCATTCTGCTCCCGAGGGTAAATGTAACGACCGATGATGGAGCGAGATGGGTGTAATAAAAATAATGGTTATTTGATCGGTGTTGTAATTATTTATTCCGCGAATTTTGCGGGTTTAAGGCTATGGTAGCCAGTTATTATCGAACTTATTAGCCAGCTTTTTGGATTCCGTAGTACCTACAAGGATACCAACACGAGTTCGGAATGTGTCGTGTGTATGTGTGTGTGTGTGTGTGTTGCCGACTAGAAATTCTAAGTAGTAGCACGAGACAACGAGACGAGACAGAATTTCCTGACGGTAAAAAATCCAGTTAATTTATTTGCCGATCCCAGGGATCAAACCCGAGAATTCAACATACATTATTTTATACGCTAACTATTAGACTAACGTAGCAGTCTATGCGATACAACTAGTGTGAGTAATACAGGGACTTGTTACAAAAGAGGCCAATGTCAGCATTCCACCGCTCGGCTAGTCAACAAAGACATCATCCATCCATCGGCGGGTAATGAGGAGTAACGCGCGATGTCCTGTCGCCGACACCTCTCCGCTCATCGCCGGACATGGGCGAACGAAGCTGGACTGTGATTGACACCTCTACTAAGCGTTATCACTCTCGTCTCGAAGTCAGTTCCCAGTGCTGAGAGGCAAAAATGTCCTATCCGTCACATATGTGACCCATACCTTGCAACCTCAAATTAGGTTTTCTTCCAAGCTCAACATAATCCTCTTTAAAATACTAGGTACGACTTAACTTCTGCAGTGCCTGATAAAGTTTCAGATAGTTCAGTGACAGTAAATTTTATAAATTTATTTACAAAATTGACATTTAATTTCTTAAATGAGTTACGAATAGGCTACCAGGGACATATCCAGAACAGGTGAACCTCACTTATAAATTTAGATGGATGATTTGACAAACAACAGTATTTGTTGCATACAATTTTAAAATTGACCTGCTGTTTTATTACTCTTCCTTTATTCAACTTTACGGTGTGTAGAGTAGAACCAAGTATGCAATGTTTATTCGACAGTATAATTATTAAACATAGTAATATCCTACTATAAAGAGTTTTTGAAGAAACAGCCGACGTCGTCCGTCGCGACTTCATGTCAGCAAAGATCAATCGTCAATCAATCGAGTTCAATTAGTAGTCTCCTTTTCCACGTGCAACACAATAAAGCAAGGAAACGATTACTTACGGTGCAGAAACGTGCCTGTCCGACAAATTGTATATATTAATAGTACGCATGGCAACCGATCAACCTATATATAACCAGTATAAGCTGGTCTCGCAATACTTGGAAAGCCTACACAACGCGAGACCATGTTATACGGGAAATGTATAGGTTGGTGTGATCGCACCACTGCCACTGTTTGTGTTTATATACCTACTCTTATTTGTCAGTGGAAAATTTACCAATTTATTGCCCGCAACCTTAACCAGAAAATTGGGGTTATTTATGTGTCATGTAATGTACTATTATGTGCTTGTTCGTGCTGGTGAAATGCTATCATTATTTCACTGCAGACAAATTATTATACTTCAACCTTTACAAACGTGTGATCTGTCATGTAAAAAAATATGACAGTGCTAAGCAATACCTGTATGAGTGAACGAGAGATTCAATCAAATAGATTGCACGTTTGTAGTGTCGTTCCAACTAGGCTTTAAAAGACTATGGTGTGTCCAGTCCATTTGGGAAAAAAAGAAATTACGATAACGTAAATTAATTGAAAACATTATTACGTCTAATCGCTTCAATATTACCTTACTTACCTATTAAAATTTATAAAAAAATAAAAACTTTATTTGGCACTCAAAATAAAACAGTAGGTACATAGAAAACACTTCATATACCTAAGTACAAAAGAAATCATAATATAATGTTCTGCTGGTACTTAAAATAGGAAATGCTATAACGTACTTCCTACTTCTTAATATTACAAAAAACGTCTTGTAGTACTTATTTAATAAACCTTACTCTATTGTATACTGTAGCGAGATCTGCTATTTTAAAAATTATACGGTAAATGACAAACTGGCTTTCCGGTAATTCTTCTAGAAAGATAGTAGAGTCATCTTTTTCCTTCTCCCTATTGATCGACGTCGACTAATCCATTCTATTATCGATCGGCGAGCGATCGACCGGAGCAATATAACCTTTTATTCTCACTGGTAAGCGTTTGGGTCGCACCGCGCTGTAGGCAGATGATACTGGTTGGTGCTAGACTTTATTGACTTTGTCGTCTGTGGCTTGTCATTATTTATTTATGAATGAATCAGTGTAAGTTCCTGCATGCAAGGTGGATACAAAAAAGGTACTTACCTTTATTTAAACCACCGACTCTAGACGAAGTCAACGTTAATTTCCAACGGTTAAAAATCATATTATCAAATTGAATAATCTCAATATTTATTTAATCTTTTAAAAAATAAACACTTTTTTTGTTTTCTTTTTTAAAACCGACGATCACACTAGAAATGATTCCTGTGTCGCGGAGGTGTTCACAAACATACATTTCACACACACAAAGCACATCCAGAGATGTGAGAGAACATGAAGATATGTTCCATATCTTTGACATGTTCAATTTGTGCGGCAAACGTGATGTTTTTTTATTAATTATTTTATTTTTAACGGCAATAAACACTTACCTCTTCTAGAACCTTTGGTTTCAATTAATGCCCCTATGTCACATTCAGCCTGTATAATTGTTCACCAGCACTCCATGTTATGTCTCAAAACTTTCATAACTTTTATCCACCAGGCAAAATTCTAACTCCATGCTGCTATTGTGAATTTTCTGACGAAAAATTCACAAGTATGAGAGCTTACCACTTGACCATCAAGGCATTGAGCAGTTCATATTTTTGTAATAAAATCTGATCATTAATTTACAATAGGTATATAATTATTTGTTTTTAAATAAGTAAACCTTTCGTTAGTATTCACATATTTTATTAACGTGATTTAATAAAATGTATGATTTTATATGAATACCCATTTCATATATATTTTACGTTAATAGCCACAAATATGGAACATGAAAAATCCTCTCTGAAGGTCATTTATCTTAAAATAAAAGCAAATATTATACGAGGTTCATTTTTTGCCTGTGAAGGTAGATAACCTTGCCCCCTGCCTCCCCCCTCTCACTTCTCCTTTCATAACATGAATTAGCGCAAAATTATCTGTTTTTAACGTGATTGCGCAGATATTAAAGCTTGTAAAAGGGTAAGTATTTATTTTATGGTGGTATTAGCTTTACTTATTACATTACTTGCGGTGGAAATGTTAAATGTGGAATAAAAAAATAAAAAAACGTTCAGGTGGTCGAGTTCTGCATTTTACGTTCACTGTAATTTTATGCAGTCTTAAGATACTTGAGCGCTGAACATATCGTCAGTGGTTGGCGTTCAACGTTCACAGTATGGAACATTGAATGCGAAACGCAGAACTCCGAGAGGGGCCTGCGGCACCTAAAACGACATAATTTTAAACTGTGACACTTCCTGGTCCTTTCGTATCAGAAGGACATTTGAAAAGAGTTTTGTAAGCATACATTTTACATTATACTGGTAGTAGAGCTCTTGTGAATGAGCTCGAGGGCGGCAGCACCACCGTCTCACTTTTAACCTGCCGCCAAATAGTAGTGCTTCCATTACTGTGTTCCGGTTTGGTGGTGAGATCAGGCCCTGAAATTACTGGCACATGAGGCATAACACCGTAGTCCTCAGCTGCAGCGGCGCATCTATAATCTGCTTTTGTGGATTGTTGATGTCCATGGGCTGTACTCCACTGACCATCTGGTGGACTACACGTTCGTTCGCTGTGGACGTAGTAAAAAAAAACATCGATGTGTGTCTGTTATTCTTTCATGCCAACGAATGATAATGCCATTTTTTTAAGAAATTTAGCAAACATGTAGTTTACAGCCTTAAATAACATACAGGCCACTTTTTATCGACGTCAGTTTATAGATTCATGAAACAGAATACTATATTTTGGGCCAGTCAAAAACCAATAAAAAGATCTTCAGAACTAAATGAAGTTATATCGAGTTATCGAGATAACTAACATCGAGATGCTCGATGCCAGTTAATCCATGAACAAAGTATTAGATCCGTTTGACCTTTGAATCGGCACGGGTGAGTGGCTGCTGTCAAGTAACTCATTTGTTCGATACAGTTAGCTAATAATATATTAATCCATAGTACTTTACTATAGCTATAACTGCCTCGATGGTCTAGTGGTTAGCGTATGCGCCTCTCACCGCGAGGTCTCGGGTTCGATTCCCGGGCCGGCAAAGAGTTATTTGTGAACTTTCCGTCATGAAATTTAGAATAGCAGCACGGAGTTGGAATTGTGCCCGGTGGAGGGCGATATGCTCAGCCCTTATCCCATTAGACCTAAAGCATAACAGATGAACACCCACATGGTGTTATACACTGCCACACCCTTCTGGGTTTTATAGGCGTGATTTTATTTGTTAGTAGTAGGAAACCTAATTAATAACCCATTAAAATAAATACTGTTGTATAATATTCTTGCTTGATACCCTAAAAGTAAACTACCATTATCCACCTTAATGGAAAAGCGCTTCTAATCAAAGAAGTCCAATTAACGATCACGTGTCAAAGCCAAGTGCCACGCTGCTACCCCGGTTACGTAGATCACCTTTATACACAATAACTCTTGCTGTTGGCCTCACTCCGGTTAGATGTTAACAAAAAATTGAATATGTTCTCTTCGAGGACTAACTACTATTTTCATATTATTTTATGTGGCAAATATACGAACTCAAATACGCATAAACGTAATATAACTACGATAATTATCGTGTAGGTATTTTAAAATAATCCTCATTTAAAGGCGATAATAGAAAGTAAATATGTGACCATAAACTACAATCATTTTATTTTATAGTGATAGGAGGTGACAGTTGGCGTTCCGAAGCTTAAAAGGGCCTTTAAAATTTGAACTTCAAATAGATCGGGAAACCGCCCTTGTTGTGGTTAGTGGTAAGTGGTAAGTTTTGTTAGCCCCAATTTTACCAGTTAAATTTCTTAAGCCGCTGTTAACAACGAAGTATGGTTTGTTATCTCACTGTCCCGTCAAACATTGAATGATGCAAATATCGAAATTTGGGGCTTATTAATAGTAGAGTCAAAGTCAAATTCAAATAATTGATTTTCATTAACCTCAAAGGGCGCTTGAACACGTCATTTAATCAACATACATTATGATTACAGAGCAAATAAAACTAATCTATATGTATAAATTAAAATTTTACTTATCAATATACTATGATTTGAATTACCGAAGCTTAGAATAATTTTAATTGAACTGTTAAGTCAGCTCACTATGGGAATTGCATCATTAGGAAGAGCTGGTGAGAAACTCATTTGAACCATCTCTTCAAATTACAAATCATACAATTTTGTTTTTTTTTGACAAAATTTCAGTTTAGTATTAGTTATTACAACACCAAATCTTCACATAAAGGAAAATAACAATAAAAATAATATAACATGTCATAATTACGTACAACGTACAGTCGAAAGCAGTTCCGCATGCCCACCTTTAAGACGGTAATCGCATAGCACCGCTCACGGCGTGTATACTCGATGCTCACGTTCTGACCAATGGGGAGCGCGAACGATATTCGAGTTGTATGCGTATAAATATCTATATGTATAATTGTTACACTCACACTAAGCGAGTGTGCGCTCGGTTAATTGTAGATGATTTTTAAATAAATGTAAATCCCATTCGCGTGAGCTCCTTGTTATGAATAGTGTTATTGCCAGCGAGAAACAATTTTGAACTTATTACTATCTTATGTTTAGCTAAAAAAAATATATTGGTATTGCCAAATATATTCAAATGATTATTTGAACTTTCTGAAACAAATTTTATTTTTGATAAGAATTAATTTATTCAACAATTTATTTTAGTTTTATCTTTCTTTATTTATTAAAAATTTCTTAGTGACTAGATTATGTTAAAAGAAATAAATTGATAACTATCCTTGGGTTATTTTTGGGCTTCAATTGAAATAATATATTTTAACAGAGGCTGCTCAAGTCTTCGAACAAGTGTTAAGTTAATCTGTGAAGAAATCTTAAATGGAATGTATAAATAAATCTCTGATAAAACTGATTCCAACGGCGCGGGCGCATTGAATATCGTAATATCATCATTGTGTTAAAAGATGAATGGACTGATATGCAAGTATTTGTAAATAGGATTTTTATATTGATGCGTTTAATGGGGGTGAAATAACTGTCTTGATTGCTTATTATTTGTTAAATAAATTAAATGTGTTAAATTATATACTAGTAAATTCATTTTAAGTTAGGTAAAAGTAGATTTTATCACTGGATATTGTCGGCGATTTTGCCAATATTAAAAACCGAGTTAACTATTGTTTTAAATCGTAAGAAGTTCAATAAAACATGCCGACAAGCATTGTTAAGGTGCAATATTGTTTAACATTTTTTAACCATCATTTATCGGCTTCTAACACAAAAAAAAATAGCTATTGTTTAAGTTCTGAGAAATTTGACTAAACAATGCACTTACAAAACGTTGCACATTTCGGCTATTGTTTATATTTTGCCCACTGCACTCACACAAATACAATTGTCTCAAAGGGGGTGGGGCAAGGAAGTGTGGCTATTGAGCTTGCACTCACACAAATAGAAAAATGCCTCTGATTCGTTGGTTCAATGTGTGCGTTACTACCTGCGCTGTCGCAGGAATATTTTCTAAAGTGGGCATGCTTATCTGCAGCCGATAGTACATAGTGAGCACTACAATTGACATAACTTCGTAGTAAGGGCAAGCATACAACCTGCAAACAGGGATTATTAATAATATTCTAAGTAAATGCTCTTTGCTTTGTCACCGGAGCTCTAACACCACATAGTCCGGAACGGAAGCGACAGCCAGATCTACACAGAATATTGGAATAATCAGACATTTCAGGAGCAAACTTGAACTAATTCTTGAGAAGCATGCTTTAGTTATATAGCTATATATTAAGTATAATTTGTTTGAAAGTCTTTGTAAGTAGACTTTGTATTTGATATTATTTGTCTTTATTAGATCAAAATCAATTTCATCTGTTTTTGATAATTCACTGATCACACACATTAAGCCTATCCAAAGCTTTTTGACATATAAATGACAAATTGGTATTAATCAACTTACTGGTAAATATTTGAAACTTCATAAGGAACTATAAAAACTGGAGCTCCTAACTTCTTTTAGGGAACGATTTAGATTTAGAAGTGGATAAACTGAGGTTTTATCAAAACAATCTTTACGGTGTCAGAGTTGCATTCAACATTGATTTTAACGAAAAGAAGTCAAACAGTTGTGTATTTGAATAATTATATTGTCTGACACTTTAATACATTTTGATGCTTAGAGGTTATGATGAATTTCACTTATCATCGGATTGACACTCATTGTCGGATGAAAAACATACTCGTTTGCTACATACATCCTATAGATACTTCCTTAAATATAATACTATCTATGTTTCGGCATATCATAAATATTGTAGTACAAATAGCAAACATAAGTTTCTCTTTCTAAGTTTATAGAAGAGGCCAAGTATCCCTATCTGAATTCTTCACATAAAGCTAGGCCCATCGTACAGCCCGAAACTATTTTCAGTAACATAGACTATTTTATAGAGGCCTTTGTTAAAAGGTCAAGGTCGTTGACCCTTTGAAGTATATGGCTAGAGGAAGAAAGAGGCTTGACTATGGCATTGCTTGCGGTTGTAAGAGGTTTGTAAGTTCAAAACTTTTTTATCATTTATTTATTTGTCAAAACTCAGTCATATTAGGGACTGTATACATTTATTTTTGTTATAGACCCATTTAGCTTTCAGAAAAAATGCTCCTAAATTTCATGAAAGGCAAAAATTTCGTCCTCTTAGCTTTTTCAGGCAAGTATCCCAACGTCCCTTGCTATTTGAATTCTTCAGAGGCCTATAGTGCCTATAGGCCTCTGAAGAATTACTACCACTAACATAGACTATTTTATAGATACCTTTGTTACAAGGTCAAGGGAAATAGCCTCTAAGGGATAGGGAGGTCCCTATCCCTAAGAGATTTTCTGTTTAATGGACGAGATTTCTGAAAACTCACCCCTCAGAATTATCGATGAAATCGTTTGACAGAAAATGTATCCATTGAAAGGTTCATAAATGACATTGATTATTTTCATAACACAGAAACGGTTCTAAGTTAAGACATATTATATAAAGCGGTGTTGAATATTTATCATATTTTAATTACGTTTCATGAAATAAAGCAATAGATTTTGTTTTTATAACAAGGAAAATACTAGTCTCGTTTCTTTAGCCAAGTAGTGTCAGTAATATGGACCACTTTATACCTACTGCCTAGCCGTTACAAGGTCAAGGGAAATGGCCTCGAAGGGATAGGCCTACTTCGATTTTCTTTTTAAAGATAAACTTGTCAGTTGTACTGATTGGATTCCTAATATTTAGGTTAGATTGCTGTAAATATGTGATCACGTTGATGCGGTGGTACTTGGATGTTATAAATAAAGCGGGATGGTCTTTGAATGCCCTGATACTTTAGCTTAGTGCATTTAAGAACACCGGTGTCCAATTTAATTACTTATTTTATTTTGACTTATTTTCATGGCAAATGTCCTATTCTTTTCAATTTTGATTTTCATGAAGTCTATTGGCATTTATTTAGCATAAAGGATATTGTTTATTCTTTATCTTAGATAAACACTTTGTAAAACACAATAAAGTATTGAGTATTTGTAATTAATAATGCTTCGACTATTTGAAACAATCTCTCGCTCTACGATTGATAGCCTTTTGTTTAAGATACATTTTTCTATAATAATACTGTCATAATATAATAAAAGCTTACTTGAATGTTAAAAAAATTATTGTCTTGTGTTGTTCAGAATTATTAAAAATCAACATGACGCAATAAAAGTTAGGTTATTTAATCAGGTACGCTAAAGAGCTTCATTATCTATACATTTTCTTCATTTTATTTCTCACATTACGTTCCTTTGTTTATCGTTTCTGATATTGTTCTGTGTTGTTATAAGGTTCGATGAGTTTTCCTTCATTTTCCTTATTATTATGGCACTAAAGAAAAAGTGGAGTATCACCTGTCTCTATGCCAAATATATTAGATTGATCTTTGCCTGAGGGCTACAAAGAGCTGCCGTTAATATTTTGGTACAAAATAATAGACGCGTATATTCTGAGGATAACGAAGAAACACAAAAAGGAACCATTAATAATTAAATCTTCATTCTACGCAAGATTTTTTTCTAATTCAATGAACAACAAAATAAATTGTCTAGAAAAAAAACAAAAACTGGCACTATGAAAAATATCTTTTTTAAATTTTGAACGTGCCTAGACAACAAATTGAGTGGATTATATGCACTGTACGGATGTCAAGTCGTCCCCCTCTCTTGTACGGAGCCGGTAATGCTATCTCACTCTAATTTTCCAGTTCACGCTTGCGCGTTGAGGCTTTTCCCGAAAGATGTGAGCCGCTCGAAGCTACGTAGGGTGAAAAATATTGTTTTAATTTTTATGAAAACTAAAATATTTATTTTATAGTTTTTAGTGAAGATGAAATGTTTTTAATTTTTCTGTATAAGTTCGATTATTGCCATTTGTAGCAAAAAAAATATTCAGTATTTTTTTACAAACGCATCAATACTTTAAGCTAATCTAGCATCTATTAAACAATAAAGCGACATTAAAATAAATACATTATCGTATAGAAATGCTGTGACGCAATACAAACCAACTGTTATAATTTACAACAATATCAGTTACGCAAGAGGGGAGGCGCAGTATACGCAGCTTCGATCGGCAGACGGGCGAGATTCAGCCTCTGGAACCGGCTAGATCTCCCGGGCGGGCGAACGTACCGACGAAAACCCCGGACACCGGATAAAATTCGACCAGTGCCGTCGTAATAATTAGAAAAAGTAATCGAACTGTCAAAAAATGCGCCTCCCGCGTATTACACCGGTCACATTTGAATTTGGAATTTATTTCTTTTATATTCGGCCAGTGTGAGTGAAGGTACGGTGTGTGATTGTGACCTTTGTTTTAGAAAAAAGTAAAATCGTTTAATGTTACGGTTTTTTGTTAGTAAGCTGTGAATCTGTGATAATCGTATCAAAAATGGGATTTACGGTAAGTTTAATTTAATTAATTACAACAAGTTTATTTCAACTTAATTATGTAAAAATATGTCAGATAAAGAGGGCAGTTTGATCTACGGATATTTTCAAACTGAATTATTATAATTTATGTACAAAACGTTCTAGGTTGTCTAGATAATAAAAAATAATTATGGATGGTATGATGGTAGGCAACAAGTAGTATCTAGCATGATTTTTTTAGTTTCTGATTACCGTAGACATTCGTTGGTATAATTGAATATAAAAGATTGTCACGTACTATTTCATGGAAATACCGATTCGGTGTGTCCCAGGAACCAGTTTATCTGATTGAGCAGGTCTTATTGGATTGTCTTGTCAAATCCGGACCATCCTTTTACGAACAATCTTCAAATCAAATTTGCTACTTTCCTCTTCTATTTATTAAGACATTGACATGTAAAAAGCGTATTCAGCCATTTGTTTTCGAAAATGGAGTGTGATTTTGACAGGATCAGTTAGGAATTTTGTCGTTAAATTTCACACAGAATACCCTAGTGACTTCTATTATTTGATAGTTTATTTTATTATTTGCTATCGATAGTTTTATTAGCTGATTTAATGCCAAGTGTTCAGTCCTTAATGCTTAAATACCGCTGAAACGTTTTAACTTTAAATGCCATAAAATATAGTGTGCATGAAATAAACCAAGTGGGTAGAATTTTAATAAATGAACAGTCCAAATATTTAACAAAAGATATTGTAATGATATTGTTATAATACCTACGAAATTTAAGGTTAATTTAATGAAAGATCCAGATTGGTTTGCCAGCCAATAACAAAGGCCTTAGAAGATCGCATTTTTACTATGAATATATTGATTAAATAACATAGAGTACTATATATTCTATCTGCGTGGTATGTCACAAAAAATATGTCCCAATAACTAACATTGTAATAATTATAATAAAAAAAATAATAAAAAACTTTATTACCAAAAGATACATTTAGTACATTATTTTAGACAGTGGCTACCAAACTATGTAGGTTTTCCTGTTTTTTGATTAGCCAGACTTGCTATTTTACGTTTACAATTTGTTACACGAGATTTTTATACAGGATGTCCCACGGTGATGTCACATCGAGGGAATGTATCTTAAACAATGGAGATAGGACATTGTACTGAAAGAAGACTTCGTTTTGATTTGAAAAACAGTTTAAACTGCATTCAAACATTCTTAAAGATAGGATTCTGGTCGACTCAAGAATGTAACTGGATGTATCCAGTATTATCCATTTGTCTATAAAAGTATGGACACCTAAACGTGTACCTATCACCTAAATATTATGTTATGTTAAATACACATGATTGTGTATTTAATATAACATAATATCACATAATTTTGACGACCGCATGGCGGAGTGGGTATTTAGTGTACCTGCCAGCGATGCCAAAGTCGTGGGTTCGATTCCCACTTAAGACAAATCCTTGTGTGCATGAACATGGGGGTTTGTCTTAGTCTGGGTGTTTCTATGTATAATATGTATGTATTTACAAAAGAAAAAGTATGTATGTATGTATTAGTATCAGTTATTCTAGTACCCATATTACAAGCTCTGCTTAGTTTGGGACTAGATGGCGTTGTGTGTCAGTTGTAAAATATTTAATATTTATTATTTATTTATCACGCCTATATAACTCCGATCCGGGAATCGAACCCGAGACCTCGTCGTGAAAGGCGCATACGCTGAATCCTAGACCAACGACAGTGACTCTGTATTTAGCTACGTTTTTTAACGACAACATTTATTATGATAAGGAAAATAATAAATATAATATCTAAGATAATATATTTAATATCTAAGACAAAAACGATAGCTCTTAAGGAAAAAGCTTTCAAGAGATTAGCAGATTTTTAAATTTATTATTTATTCAGTTTGTTTTCTCGTACAGCGCTTTTGTTACCAACAATTTTAACAAAATTGCTTTTGATAAAATTTATTTGCCCCAGTCCTTGTCCTGTGAAAATGTCACAGGACAAAGACTCGGGAAAATAAAGGAATCATGGAATTTTGGTGACCTAAATTTGTCAAACCACCAGAGCACCAAGTTATAATTAAGAATATTGTCAAAATGGCAATAGAGGAACGCAATTTTTTTCATTGTTTGCTGATCAGCAGTTATCGTAGCCAACTGGCAACACCAGGGGCATCGCTTGTGCGTTGCCGGCGACGTCGGCCAGCATGTAGTGGAGTTCGGCTACACGCTCCATTTTACTTGCACAAACAGTATGCGTAAACAGGTCGTATTGCCGGATACACGCTCAATCTTGCGTACGAAATTTGAAATTTTTAAACATACATAAAATTACGCCCTTTTCACTCTCTCTTAACATTCATATATCTCGTCACACATGCTCGTCGGTTTCGTGTACTACGTACTTGTCCTTTCTGAAGGACGCCATTTATCTGGTCCCTATATTTCATACATTGAAATTTTCATAAATTTGAACCGTTTTTACAAACTGTTTGTTCAAGCGAAGTTGAGCGTGTAGCCAGCGAAAGGTTTGCACAAATAAGATGAAGCTACCTCATCCTTCATGTTGTAGAGGAGTGAGTAATAAATAAATCTGTTACAGAGTAATTCGGGCTGCCACAAAAGCACTCATTTGTTTCAAGAGCGACCATTTTCTTTTAGAACGGCACCAATATGGCGTCATTTGTGTCATTAAGCAATAATGCTTTGTTTTGGGAACGTTTCGCTGCTATGTGGTCCCATTACGGCGAATTGTGGAATCAGCAGTTAAAAGGAATTCTTATGAAAACAAGGAAAAACTGGAAAATAATGTTTGGGAACGAGTTTATGGAAATTAGCACCAAATTTGGGGCACAGACTGCCTCGATGGTCTAGTGGTTAGCGTATCAGAAGCTCATCGCGAAGTCTCGAGTTCGATTCCCAAGTCGGAAAAAAGTGTTATAAAATTTAGACGTTTCCGTAAGGAAATTCACAATAGCAGAACGGAGTTGGAATTGTACTAAATGGATAGCGATAGGCTCACACTCTTTTTTTTAAGTATTTATTTTGATTACATTTTTGGAGAAAACACCGCCGTTAACTGCCGATAAATAGTAGCAATGATTAGATCCTAAAATCACTAGCACATCAGGAAAAGCATCGTGGTCCTCAAATGTACACGCCTCTACAATCCGTTTAAGTGGATTGAATTTGTTTCTAGGCGGTAGTCCTTGCATAAATGAGATACTTATGATAAACGTACACGCAGACAAAGCTGCAGGTAGAAGCGAGTCACACTTACATATTATATTTAGGGTTATTTCTTTGTTACTGTAACAAACGCATACACTTCCTAATAAAATTGGAATCAGCATTTGATCGTATGCAAAAAACAGGTCGTCAAAAACTTCATACTATTCTGCCAGCAACGTTCAAGGTCATCTAGAGGTGAAAGAGTCTATACTATTTTATATAATATTAAAGTTGAAAAATTAGGAATCCAGCAGGACTCGAACCTGCACCCCCTGGGTATACGCCCCAAGTGCTTTGTATACCCAGGGTGTGCAGGTTCGAGTCCTGCTGGATTCTTAATTTTCAACTTTAATATTATATAAATACAAAAAGGCATAGCAAAGCTAAAATTTGCTTTAAAATATTACGAGTCTATACTACTCACCAAGGTCTCATGGGAAATGCCATAAAGTTTTATCTAGCACATATAGTCCAAGGGTTATTTCTGAAATTGTCGGTCGAACCTAAACATAACAGATGAAGAGTGGTCGTTATCTACCTCTGCAATATGCTACTGGGTAGGTGTGATACTATGTTATATAGTTCGCAGTACATGTTATTATAGCTAAGTGCATGCGCTCGGCCTGGTGCGGAGGTCAGATCTATTAATACGATTGAACACTTCGTTGCGATGATAGTCTCATTGGTTCTAGATCTTTCAATTCATTTGTGATTTTTCTATTGACGCTAGTTAAACATGCTTCCATTTTTTTTCTTTATACGACGTACATGTAGTTCGCTCGATGTTAAGTAGTGACTGAAGACCATGGACATCAACAATCCACGAAAGCAGATTGTAGATGCGTCGCCGCATCTGAGACTACGGTGTTATGCCTCATATGCCAAGACAATAGTATTGCAGGCATTACAATTGGCGGGGATGCTGCCGGCCTCGAGTTAGTTTACAAGAGCTCTATTACACTCAAAGTTAACAGTGGCATTGAGAGGTAAAAATAGCTAGGCTGTTGTCCATACAAAAGTAATATGGGTTTAACTTTGATATTGTTAGGATTTTATCTATTTTTATAGACAAATCATATCTAAAACACTAAAATGCTTGTTTGTTGGCGCTTATTATTTCAGAATTATTCCTGATAGTGCCTAAAAAGTACTCAAGGGTGTGCGAAGTCTACCAATCCGCACTTAGACAGTGTGGTGGACTATGGCCTAACCCTTCTCATCCTGAGAAGAGACCCGAGCCAAGCAGTGGGACATGTATTAGATACAGGGCTGTTATAATAACTAACTCAGTTAATGATTAAAATAATTTTGACAAAATGGCCACAAACAAACATGCATTTATGTGTTTAGATATGATTTGTGTATAAAAATAGATAAAAACGTAATAATATTAAATTTAAACCCTTAAGTTTTTCGTAAGAGTAAGATTTTTAGTCTGTCGATGTATGACCTAAAATTAGCTTTCAGTACATATCAAAGCTTTGTCTTAGTTCTTCCACGTATTGTCGTTTTATTAAGTAGCCCAACTTCTAATGTATCGGACTCATGCTCGTGGAATGATTTGTGTATAAAAATAGATAAAAACGTAATAATATTAAATTTAAACCCTTAAGTTTTTCGTAAGAGTAAGATTTTTAGTCTGTCGATGTATGACCTAAAATTAGCTTTCAGTACATATCAAAGCTTTGTCTTAGTTCTTCCACGTATTGTCGTTTTATTAAGTAGCCCAACTTCTAATGTATCGGACTCGTGATAAAGAGGCCGTAGGCTAGACTCGTGATCATTGCAACGTGACGTTTTGCTGATAAACAAAATAAGAAAACATTTATTAATAAATAAATATTACAATCGCAAGTTCGAGGAGCTCGTGGCTAAGTTGAAGCCGCGCGAACCGCTTGATCTTACAGGCTAAGTAATGCTAAAAGCGGTCGGCCGCGGATGGGTGACCATTACAACATTACGAGTTTTCTTCTGTCGGTTAAGCCGTCTGTCCTAGTTGTCATTTGAAGATCTGTAGCAGTAGTTAGGTGTAGTCAAAGGTCGAAAAGTCTGACAACTAGTCTAACAAAGAGTCTAACTAGCTTCTTCTCGTAGACTCCATAGGGGTCTCGGGGTAATCAATCCAGGCATTGGCCTGTCTTGATGGTATCACCGCCGGCTGCTAATACAACCGGGTCGCTGTGTGGAGTCCGGGTGGGCCCGCTGGTCAGTCCGGGTCTTCAAAGTATCACCTACTTCGTACCGGGCTGTAGGGGTCTGATGGCAGTTGCTTAACGTAAAATTCTGATATTCTGCTAAATCTGTTAGACTAGAAGCCCGGCAGATGATGATTACAATCGCAAGTCGTCCTTCTCAATAATTCTATTACCGAAAATTAATTACTTAGGCCTGATTGAAAATTAGCGTCAGACCTGAGTCTGACAATATGCTGAATCAGGACCTATTTGGTGCAACCTTGGGTCATAGTTTAAAATATTGTGTATTTATATATTCTGTATATTGTTAATTTTCTGTGTCCCATTTGTTGAAACTAAATAAATTTATTTTCTTTCTTTTCTTTTTCCTTCAAAATTGTGTATCAAAAATAATAGAAAATGTTCTTAAGATATATAAAGAGTAGTATTCCCTTATAAGCTCCCTTTCATATCACTTGCCAAAACACATTACAATATACGAGGGCGGTTCTAGAGCCACTTATACCGGATTATGGCCGCTTCGATATTTACCGGTACGTTTCGGTATTCGGTATTATGCATCTTTATGGCCTTGCCTTTCAATGATTTGTGAGTTATCTGGTTTTGGCAGGTGAAGTGCAGAAGTCCCAGTATTATATCTCTCATTCCTTCTTATATGTAACATTAACATAACAAGTGAAGTGTTGGTGATGTACAGTGGCGATCAAAAGTCCAAAAAATAGACACATGTTGTTGACAAATAATTGTAGTTCATAATTTCACTTAGACTAGCTAGCTTCTAGCTTCAGCTTCAGCTTACCCGATACAGCTACTTGCTCATGATAAATAGTTGCGAATTTTAAGAACAGGTCGCCATTGAGACGCGTTTAGTACGAATGCGACAACATTTCATTAGTGTGTGTACTGGCTGTATCGGGTTCGTACAGTTCATAGCAATGTAATCCTTAGCATGCCTATGGAATTTTGAGTTTACTGTACACTAATATTCTGTCACACCAGCCTAGGTAATTTAGCCGTGATGTTACGTTATTATTATATTTGACTTCATATTACTTCTAATAACCGTTATTAAGCAAACGTGAGGATTCTCCTGGGCAAAGGCTATCGCAAAACAATAACATAAACAAACACTATAAAGATTAAAGTAGATCTTAAATAAAGTTTGCTTTGATAAATAAATATCACATAACTTTCACACAACGTCATCTAGTCCTAAATTAAGCAGACCTTGTATTTTGTTATAATCAGGGATCTTGACGGTTTTGAAGTTAGTCGCAAATGAAATGTCACGGTTTGGTATTGGCCACGTCCGAGAACGGTGCTCGTCGATTAGTTAAGCAGCCTTCTGCAGCCAATTTCAAAACCTGATTAAAGTTATTCTAGTAAAGTTATAATCAAGTTTAAAAAAAAAAACACAAAGAAAAAAAAGCTCGAGTGAGCTCACATTGATTCAGTCTTTAGTTTCAATCTAGAAAATGATTCCTCTGCAAATAAATTAACCTTATCTCGAGAACATTTTAAAAACAAAATACTTGTAGAGTAAAAGGAGTCGGTGAATCAAAAGAGCCAATTTATCATGAAATCTTGATAGTTTTGGCGGTGACGGTGACGATGGCGGTGATAATAATTTTTATCCAATTTTAAATCTAGAAGTACCGTTAACAAAATATATTTCACGTTATTTTATGCCTGTCTGTTTTGTGTGTGTAAAATGTATGTTTGTGAACGCATAGTGCGAGCATTTTTTAATCAGACAATACAATTGAACATATAAGTTAAGGTAGAAGTTTCAACAAAATAATATTTTACTCAGTGAAGCTAACATAAAAGGAATTATACATCTTCAAAGCTGCAGATTTCTGTGCTAAGCCAGAGTTGAAAGCTACTTAAGAGCCCTATTACATTTTTACGTTGCGCCAAATTAGGTGTTTTTCTGCGACCGCGCGGCAAGTTACGACACTCGATGCACATGTTGCGTGAACAGTGACTAAATAATCTTGATCCGCTGTAGTATGATTTCCTATGGCACTTCCACGGTAAACGAATCGTAAAGTATGCTTTGTTGTTAGAATAAAAAGTATTTTTTCAGTTTACCAGTTTAGTAGTTTGCAGAATTGGCTCCTTATCAATAACAGGTATATCATTTTTACAACATTTAGTCAATTGAAACACATTAAAATTATTTTATTTCGTATATTTTTGATAACATTATGAAACTTAATATAAAGTAAATATGAACATTATGCTAAAGTAGGTGTGATCCACAAAAATAAATACATACATTATAATATGTCGATAAGTGTCGTTTACTATAGTGACTTGATGACAATTTTTCGCTATGCGCATCAATTGCAACCAACTGATTCATGAAGAAACGAAAATCAATTAAGCGTCTTCCTTGAATATCTATATTATCCTGTGAACAAGGCAAAATAAAGCATTAGCATTACCCATCAAAGAGATATAAGTAAATTGTGTAGCGTAAGACAAAGATTAGTTATAATAGGGATTTCCTAAGTCTTAAGCAACTAGTTAGCGTACATACCTTTTCATCATTACGGTTAACAGATATTTCTTCTTTATCTATTTCTTCAATGATTAAACTATCATTAGTCTCGAAGCCTGGATTTTCATTGTCAACACTCTAAAAAATTAAAAAAAAAAAAACAATATTAAATAATTTTCCCAAACGAAGCATTACCTAGAAAAAAGATATAAGTACATTGTGTAGCGTAAAACAAAGATCACTTATGGGGATTGCCTAAGTTTTAACAAATTATTTGGTATACAATGTATAATATATATACCTTGTCAGCGTTACAGTTAACAGATATTTCTTCTATATCTGTTCTTCAATTATTGAATTATCATTAGTGTCGAAGTCTGCGTATTCACTGTCAAAAGTCTAAAAAATTAAAAAAAGCATGAAATAAATTAAATTTTCAATACGAAGTATTTCATATTAAGAAAAGTTCATTATTTTACCATGTCCTTAGTTTCATTGATGTTGCTAGATGTTGAAGCTTCAAAGTTTTCCAGATTCTGTTTTTTATTATTTCTATAAAAAAATATAAATTATGAATATACAGGGTGGATGCGACATAGCGACATTTATTGAAACCACAGCTTCTATACATGGCAAGTATGCATTTCCATCGGATAAAAAATTCTCTGGCGAAAAAAAAAATTCACGTCTTCCGAACAAATTGCACGATCGCAATGTTCAAATTGTTCGGAGAACGTGATTTTTTTTTTTCGCCAGAGAATTTTTATCCGGTGGAAATTGATACTTACCATCTATAGAAGCTGTGGTTTCAATAAATGTCGCTATGTCGCATCCACCCCGTATAAGTATGTTTTAATAGAAATGGGAAATATGAGCAAATTTCTTATTTTTCTTTCATAAGAACTTTCTCGAACACGCCGAAAAAGTAGGTATTGAGGGGAGCGGATGTCCTTTCTATTTTTTTTTTCATTAGAACCTTCTAACAATTCATAACTAACACGACCAATTAAATAACGACGAAAAAGAAATTAAATACATACCTTGCTTCTCTAGCTTTGCTCAGGTTTTCGATGTTATGCCTTTTACGTTTCCTTAAGCATTGGTATTTACATTTACCCATATTGACTGTAGCACAACTACAATAAAACGCAATTATCTGTATAATACAAAAGAAGTAAAATAATTGTGCTACTACAACACACAATACCAAAATAATATTATACTCACAATGATCAAGAAATCGCGATCCTACTATGAGATGCTCACACGCACACACACTGACGTAGCGTTTACTTGCCTAGTTACGCACACTAGCGCACGAAATAAACTGACATAGGTCCGACCTCGACAAGCGCTCGTGCGCATCTGATTGCATCGCCCCGGCGCAGTCAAATAAGTACTACTTTTATTTGATTTATTACAAAATAACTATAGCAATTTTAAATAAAACAAAAAATTTATAGGATAAAGCAAAAGTGAAATATTATTTTAGTAAAAACTTTATATTGAAATAATACGAAATACCAGAGATATTCTGACTTGTTTTGAGGTAATTTTGATTAAAACTTGTATCAATTCCAGACCTTTTTTTATACTCATAAAAGGTCAATATTAAAAATATATTTTATAATGATGTTAGTAGAGGATACATTCAATACAAAAAATAATATTTTGATGGGCAGTGTTAGCCAGTTTTTACAAATTAGAGCTCTCAAACAAGGTCTGTTCCCCTCTTTTACTGAATCATACATCAGCAGAATGATGATTACTGCATAATTAAATTAAAAAAATAATATCTGTTGTATTAATGTTTAAGACGAAGAAATGGGCTATCTTTATAATGTAATTTTTTTAAGTAATAAACAGCAAAAAGTATACAATTACGACGGCGAAAACCTTGCACATACGCATTTTTTTGTAATAGGGCTCTTAACTCGCATAAAGTATACGTTCAGTAATCCTAAACAAAAATAGAAATAAATTTCTGTAATCCGTCTGCATTGTGGCTCAGTGGCAATTCGCCTCGTATTTCTACTGATATCTACTTTGTAGTTTCTAGAATCAAATGTGTGTGTATAAGGCATAACGTTAATTTTATAGACGACCGGATGGCGGAGTGGGTAGTGTACCTGCCTGCGACGCCGAGGTCGTGGGTTCGATTCCCACTTAAGACAAATCTTTGTGTGCATGAACATGGGGGTTTGTCTTAGTCTGGGTGTTTCTATGTATAATATGTATATATTTACAAAAAAAAAGTATATATGTATAAGTATATTAGTATCAGTTATTCTAGTACCCATATTACAAGCTCTGCTTAATTTGGGACTAGATGGCGTTGTGTGTGAATTGTGAAATATTTATATTATATATTTATGTTTTTCTAGTGCTTAATTTGAAAATCCTTCATTATCATAGTTAGTGACGCTTTATTAGTAGTAGTACGATAGTATTATTGAGTCAATTTAATGAAAAACCAATTATAGATGGCAGAAAATTCACGGTTTAAGCACCACACTAGAATATAGTTGTACAGCACTATTGGCAATTACATATATATATACACAGTAACATTTGTGTTTGAATATAATATTTTCTTAATACAAGGCACATAAAAATAAAATTATAGTATTCTCTTTTAATAATACTTGTGCATTATTAGAAGAGGAATACAAATTAGATGAAATATTTTTTTTTTTATAACTATAAGTTGTATAACTAATTCATTATAAATACCAATAATAATAGTATATTAATAAATAAAATAACTTGAAAGAATACATTACAATATAATATGCGTTTTATAACATGTCATATTTATTAAACAGGTATATTTATTCATACAATTACAAATAGAGAATTAATTATATGTATAAAACACTTCTCCAGTAAAAAACTTAACTTTGAAATATGTTATCTTGTATACTGCTTGTTTGATCAATCAAGATAACTTATTAAATAGTTCAACAGATTGATACGTTGCAATTAGTGGACAAACAACGCGATTGTTTCATTATTCAGAATTCTTTACTAAAATTCATCTCCTTACTTTATAAAGAATTAACTGCAAAGTAGTAAAGCATTTAAAATAGACGATCCAATAACCAAACAACAATCGCTACTCTAAAGGGTATGAAACAACTAAATCCGCCCAAAATTGCCATCACGAAACTTAATTAAAGGTAAACCTAGTTACGAGTATACCCTGTAGCATAAATCATAACAAAAGGGTGTAGCATAAAGTATATAGTATCTAGGTAGCCTATTTCCCAGGGCATCTCATTACCTGGCACAATTTAGTGTTCAAAACGCCCAGCTCTATTCATGTGGTGATATGCTGCTTAGGTTTATTATCGAATGTAGGTGGTAGATATTTTGTGAACGAGCTCGGGAGAGAAAGAGAAACCAATAACTTATACCTTTTTCAATTAATTGTTCATTTAATTTTTGACGGCTCAGTTCTCGAAATAATAAACTGCACTAATGTCGTATTTTATTGATGGGTACTTTTAGTGAAAGCCAAGTGTCCTAACATACAAAAACAAACAAAACAAGAAACCACAGACAATAAAAATCAGGTCTTCAAATAAGATAACTCAATCAATTATTAAAAAAAAATGTATATTAATTTTGTATTGTGTCTCAAAAAATAATCAAAAAGGAAATTAAAATATAATATTAAAGTTAAAAAATTAAGAATCCAGCAGGACTCGAACCTGCACCCTCTGGGTATACGCCCCAAGTGCTTTGCCAATTCAGCTATGGATTCGTATACTGCCAGACTCGAAATTTCTCAACTCTTTTTTGTGCTAGCCTTAGCTAGACGAACCTTACTTGGTTTTAGCGCCATCTATGTGATGTGATAAGTCACTTAGCCACATACAATAAGTTTGAATTAAGATCAACACTATTACTGTCGAGAGATGACGCATTTTTATCAAATACTCGAGTTCGAGTCCTGCTGGATTCTTAATTTTCCAACTTTAATATTATATAAAATACAAAAAGGCATAGCAAAGCTAAAATTTGCTTTAAAAATATTACAAAAAAATTAAATAGTTTCCTTATTCCATAATTAATTATTTGCTACAAATTAATTCGAAATCCAGGCAATTTCAAATGAAACAAGTAAAATTATGATTAAATATAAATTATTACAATGAATCACACATCACTCTTCTTGAAAAAAAACTTATAAACGAAAAATTCATAAAAACTAACAATACTGTGCATTTTAATCGATATTAAGGTCTATTTATATGCAATCGATTATTATTTCAAATCGAATCGGTAACTTGTGAAGGCATCACTAGTGTTAAATGTCAAAAAGAAAATAAACACAGTGTCATTGGGCACAGTGTACAGAGCTTGTCGTGAAACCGGACAAACACCTCTTTGATGTAATATTAAAACAAACTGACATGCTCCCTGTACTAGAAATGTAACGAGTCAGATGGATTTGTGTATTCCATAATTGGAATACTCGGAACGATTTGGAAACTTAGTTTATCAATTTGTAAGGAACAAATTGAACAATTTTAGAAATATGAGGATTTTTTTTGATAATATATTCGAATACTAAAAACAGCCTTTTCACTCTTCTCTATCCTATACGAATGCTTTCATGACCGACGAATGGAGTTTTATTTAAGAAAGTTGACGCCATTTTTAATATCCTTCTTACTGAACTCACCGCTTTTGACACCTGAAAACTGTGGAGCAAAATATTGCGAGTATATTTTGTTTTATATATAAACGTCTCTAACAAATTTAAGTATTTTTTTATTAGAGTACTTATAAATTAGGGGTGTTGCCAAAATATACGATACGATTCTTTATGACATAAAACCGATAGCGGATATATTAACTTATACTTGACGATGGTTTTAAATGTTTGCTAGCTTACGAACGAGTTTAGTGTCCGTGTTTTCCTCATTGGTCTAGTGGATTGCGCACCCTGAGTTTTTTGGTTCTATACCCGTCAGGAAATTCTCAACTCTCACAGCACGGATTTGGAGTTGTGTACGGTTAATGGCGATAGGCTTACTCCCTTTTACAGGGTACCTAAACTTAACTAGTAAATTGCTTACTGAGTAATATAGGTGTAATGTTATGTATATAAATATGTTGTTATCCATCTAATTAAATGAATAAGAACGATCTTCCTCAGCTTATTGACGCTGGTATATAAAATCATTTACCTTCATAATCCGGGATTTTCCATTTAAAAACTTACATAATTACCTATACGTACGAAAACAGGCGAACCGATCTTTTTTGCCATCTGCGATGCTAAATAGACTCTATAGTATTGCAACAAGGTTCAGTTTCACATTGTGCATTACAACATGTAAGGGTAGGAGATTTCGCTCGCTCAGTTAACGTAAGCTAAAGTGACAGGTGGGCGGCCATTTTAATATAAGCTGTCAGATGAAAATTGCGGTTGTTTTTGTAAAGCAATTATTGACTTTGAAGTGGATTGATTTGAAATTATGATTGCATACATAGAAATATATACTATAGAAATGGCTTGTCCGAACACATTGCCCTTCAAATTTGACATTATGAATAGCAGGATCAGTAACGCCATCTGCATTGAACTACCATGTAAATGACTTTGCATTCACGCGATGTGAACCTTGTAAGGGCGTGATGAAATTTCGTTAGCATTTTTTTGCCGAAGGTACAATAAAATTGTGATTCTTTCAATAGTGTAAAATATTTATTATTACAAAATTAAAAATACTCCTAGTTATATTATTAAAAGAACAGTACATCACGGGAATTCTAAAAGTAGGTCATATTTGTTTAAGGAATAAAATAAAATGTTTGTTTCGAGAAATATTTTTTTACTAGCTTCTGGTCGTAGCTCCGCCCACGTGGTATGTTTATAAATGATTTAAGTACACACTACTAAATGTAATTTGTACTTAAATCCTTTGGTGAACATTTTCTATAATCCGTGAAAGGCCAAAAGATCATTGAACTTTTGTTACAAGCTTTTATTTAGTTTTTTCAATTCATCAACTTTAACAAAATTATAGACTATTCTTGACTATTAAAATTAGGAACTTACTTAAAAAAAATTAGTGTTTAGCTACTTTTGTTGCTGACTGTACATATATTATCTCTAGCGTTATAACAAGTTTACGCAGTAACAGTACATTGCACAATGATATGACAATTCATAGCAAATACTTTTTTAAATTACCAAAAATATTCTCTTGAACGCCCGCGGCATAGTTCAACTAAGCGCAGTTGCGCAGTTCTAAAGTCATGTCACGCGCATATTCACGATTAAAGAATATGGCGTCGGAACGAAAAATTTTAGCAAATAAAATTGATAAAATAATGTAAAGAGGTGGATATAATATGATATTTGTGACTTACCGGTGATATTTAATACCATAATCTTTTTTGTTGTGTCTAATTTGGTAGTTCGTACAACTTTTCAGTGCACAATTAGGCATTTTGTCGTGTTTGACCGCTCACGGAGGCAGCCAACCACAGTCAATTTCACTACGCGCTTTTTGTAGTCTGATTGACTCCAAAAAGGTTAAGTCCATTTATCGCGCGTTAGCCGTGTCCTTACTTTATACGTCAATGATTGCATAATTATATTTTTAGCTTCGGCCCGCGGCTCCGTCCGCTTGGTAAGTCGCCTTGCTGATTAAAAGTAGCCTTGGCTAAGATTAAGTTTGCAAATAACAATATCTTCAGCCTATATTATCCGGACGGGCTTAGCAGATGTATAAAACACCCACATTTCACCTGCTATGTGTAGGTTCCATGTGATAGGGGGTGAGCTTATCGCCATCACAATTATCGCGGGCACAATGTTGAATTCCTGACGAGAAAATACCAAATCTAAGATAACACTCTGGAATCGAACCTGAGACGTTGCGCTGCGTCGCCGGATACACTTACCCTTTAAACAATCAGTTGTTGAATATGCCAATGATCTGTAATCTTTAGCGGGTTCTTAGCATTTTTTAAAATAGAACCATTCTGTATAAAAATATGCCAAACCCACAGAAATAATAAACGTCTGTGTCCGAATAATACCGCAAAAAAAGTATGCAAGCTATAAAAAATCACATTTACCATTCTGCAAAAAGCCATCTATGTTAAGTTTACGTTTGCGACTTTTACAGCTTGCAAGGGACTTCGGCGACTCGTAAAACTCTTAGGGGCTTAATCCCTGGCTTTGAATTAAACAATAAGTGATCAGAATGATCAGACTGTAAACAAGATTTTGTAAAGATGCAACTTGAGAAAGTCGACACTCACTGAGTGACACAGTTTTATTTGTACCGGACAAATAACTTTATTTTCCTCTATTTGGCTGATAAAGATAACGCTTTTCTTTTTCATTTTTCCTCCACAATATTCTTTGTTCAGTAGTTCCTATATAATTTGTGAGTATTTGAGGGTAGACTTTGCGAATAATATACAATATACTAGTGTATTGCCTTACATATAAAAATCTAATATTACGTTCTACTATCTAATATAATTTTCGAGTGTTGAGTCCTTTGTGTAGCTCACAAAATACTTTTTACCTATGTAACCATTTGTGATTCATTCCTGTTTCGACCACAAAGTTTCGACCCACTCAAAAAATTCCGCGTTCGTCTCAAAATGTGTTCCGCGTTCGACCCAAAATTTAAAAATTATTAATATTAATAAAAAATTTCTTGATTTGCCCAACTTTCTATTCCTCGTTCGTCCCAAAAATAATTTGTATAGAAAAAATACTGTCAGCAAAATAAGTCGCTCTTTTATGATTCACTAGGTATTGAAATGAAATGAAGGATTTGAGTAAAGTGTAGTATAATAATCCATATAAGAACAACCTTTAAGTTATTTCAATTAGGGTTTGGTTAAAATGATGTAAATAGACTAACGTATAACTTTTAAGATACATAAAGATATTTTAATGAAAATATACACAAATTATTTAATAGACAAACAAGCTAACTTCAGTACGGGTGGACAATGATTAAAAAAAAATTATCTCTTGTGTATCTACAATGGACTCTAAGGTTACCAATAATGGATATTTATTAATGGTCGAATACAATAATATACAACGCAAACGACAAGCCGCTTCTTAAAACTCTAAAATCAGTTAACAAAACTAGTTCTTGTATAAATGATTTATGGGTGGGTTAACGTAAAGGATAAGCAATTTTAAGCAGGTAATACACGGACCAATAAACTATTGTTTAGAATGTCATAAAAATCTAAATTTGTCAGAATAAGTGCAAGTGTTGCCTAATCCGTAGTTTTGATTCAGAATTGCGGCTTCGGTGAAATTAGTGAAATTATGATAAAAATAATGTATGGCTTTGAAAACAATACATTGGGTTATTTGAACATTTTACCGAAACGATATATTATTATAAAAAAAGAGATTATTTTTTTAAATGAGTGGTGAGATATATTGTTATTTGAAAAGTCAGTTACTTTGTCAGTTATTAGCTAAATATTGCTTGGTTAACACGTAAAATACTCCGCGGTTCGAAAAAAATGGATGCAACCGATGATGTTTTACAATCTACTTCTACTTCTTTTACTTCAAGGGAGTTATATTTTGTAAAATCAAAAAGAGGCGGGCCGATCCTACTCTACAATGGATACGGGTTATCAAAGAGGCGAAACAACAAAAATGGCACAGTACCATGGAGGTGTGTTAATAGAAGATGCAAAGGAAAAGTGGTCACAAATATTGGCAAGCAAATAATCAAGGTTTGCCCACACAACAAATGCATACCTAGCATTGCAAAAAATGAAATTAAGCGAGAAATATATCGATGCCAACAAGAAGCTGCATCAGCGGAGGGGCAACCAATCCAATATATATTCAACAGAAGCTTAGAACCACTGCAAAATAATGGCATGCATTTAGTATAAACATTACCGGCCTTTGCCAGCATTAAAACATGCCTGTACAATGCCCGACACAAAGCACAGAACATTACTTAATCTACATTCACCGTTGCATCAGAAGTGGAGATACCCAGAGACTATTTTTTTATTTTTTGATTATGGAGATCAGAGCACTAGAATATTGGCATTTGCACACGAAGAATTGAGATAGTCAATTAAAAATGTGAGAATTTTTTTAGCAGATGGCACATTTAAATGTGTTAATAAACCTTTAAAGCAGCTGTAAGTAATTTATGGAGACTTTGGCAGTTCAGAAGATAAAATACACGTTATTCCGTTGATATACGTTTTGTTAATGGATAAAAAGCAATCGACATATGAAACGATATTCAGATTAATCAAGTCTGAAATCCCTGATTGGAGCCCGATTACATTCAGGATAGACTACGAAAAATACAGCCATGAACGCTATAGTTAGCATTTTTCCTGAAACAATTAATAAAGGATGCTACTTTCATTTTCCCAATTTCACATTTCTCAATATCATCTAACATAACACATATTATTATATTATGTAAACCACACCAAACTTTGTACATAGAAATAAGCTAAGAAAAAGGACCTAATCATAATAATGGACACACGTTATGATTAGGTCTATAGTAAATGATGGATTAGGTTAGGCAACAGGTAAAACTATTTAACATTTTACAATTTACTAAAATCAACGTTTTCATTGCAGTCAGTACTTTTTATCAGGTGGGTCGAAACAGCACGGAAAAATAAAGTAGGTCAAAACAAGAATTTTTAGGAATGTGGGTCAAAACAGTTGGTCGAAACAGGAATGAACCGTATTTGTTAAATCATTTTTTTTCCTTACAAGAAAAGTGTTATTAATTATGGAATTTATCATAACTCTTTTAGCTCTTTTATAATGCTCTCACGACTTATAACCGCTCAGTAAATTTATAAGTATAACGAATTTAAAAGTACTTATAAACTAGCGTAAGAGTTAACAACCCCATCCTGTATAATTAGAGACGTAGGGGATCGAGAATTGCTCATTACAGCACCCTGTATGAGATTAACAACACCCCTTACATTTGCATGGAGAGAACTATTTTAGTATTCATATGGATTTATATTTATTATAGCACTAACTGACACATAGGCTGGTCGAGAAATAAGTTTATTACGAAAAATTGAAAATCAAGTAAGTTATTGACAAGAACTTTAATGATTTTACCATTATGGCTTAGGAGGTATTTTTTATTTACTGTCTGAATTGTGCTATAGTTGACCTTTTCCAATAATTAGTAAATTTTTGAGTCTCCATACACAAGGATTCATAGAAAGAAATAATTTGCAATAATAATGTCTTCACCTCACGTCGGTTTTAATAATATTATGTTTTAATATTGTCTAAATAGCTATCTCACACTTTAAATTACATTGTCTTATTTGTTTAAGAAACCTTTTTTGTCAAATATCTCACACTTTAAATTACATTGTCTTATTTGTTTAAGAAACCTTTTTTGTCAAATATCTCACACTTTAAATTACATTGTCTTATTTGTTTAAGAAACCTTTTTTGTCAAATATCTCACACTTTAAATTACATTGTCTTATTTGTTTAAGAAACCTTTTTTGTCAAATATCTCACACTTTAAATTACATTGTCTTATTTGTTTAAGAAACCTTTTTTGTCAAATAATACTTTTGGTACTTCAGTAATTGCTGTAAGACTAGCATTAAGACAAATCTGGTAGTAATACTCCTGGTGATCTGAGTCAAAGGTTTTCCTAAATGAGACACCAGTCTCGGTTTGTACAACATTCTTATGTATTTTTTTACCAATTTGTAAAAGAGAAAAATAAATCGTCACTGTAATTTAAAGCAATGATTAGTGCAAATGAATCTGAAAAGTTAGAGGTATACAACACCCACACTTCGCCTGTTATGATTAGATCCCATGGGATAAGGGGGAGGCTAACGCGAATAATACACTCTAATATATTAATAACTAGAAGCCTTCGATACTTGCACATCGTTACAAAACCTCATAAGGCTTCAAAGGAGAAGTTAATAAACTTAGAAATTTTGACAAAGGCGGCGATTCCGCCCTGTCTCAAAGACCGGCATTTCCGCCCTATTTACATGGCTAAGTTGTTAGAACCTTCCAGTAATTATGGCCTGTAGACGGTTGCTTTTTTAACAATTTGTTTTCCTTTTGAGCGAGCAAATCGCATTATGTGTGTACAACGTTTAGGGGAGTGTGTCGATCGATATATTGGTTGGTCGTTGGATGGGTTACCATCTCAACATAACGAAATTTTCCGTGTTCCGAGGAGCACGTAGCCGTCGTCGGTCCCATATGGGCATTGTATTTATAAAAGACCAACAGCACGACTTTTTGCATAATATATAACGAATACTTTTTTCGTACACCAAGTGAAGATCCCAAAATACATTTATGCCAAATTACTATTATGCGGAATAAGGGGGAATTGTTATACTAAATTAAATTATACACAAAAAAGAGACCTAACCCATTAGGAACCCCTCTTTTCGCATAATTTAGTTTAGCATAACACGTTACGCTTAATAATTTTTGGCATGATGTGTTTTGTGGAATGTATATTTTGCATTATATTTTTTTTGCATAATTCTTTTTCGGCATAAATTTTTCCCTAATGTCATTGAAAAAAGCCTCGTAGAGTGAATGAATTCTGCATCAGAGCTTTCTCATGTAGCTTGGGTATAAATAGGTCACTTTTTCATGCCATAAAAACTCACCATCGTTTACTCCAACAGACTTGAAATATTATTTAAGGGTAGACACCCGAGCGCCTTGTTGCCATACTAACGTAATATAGGTTGAACTTTAGTATTATTAAGTTGTAAGTACTTTTATAGACAACTCTTATTTAAAAGACAAAAATGCATGTTTGTTCGTTGCCATTTTGTCAAAATTGTTTTAATCATTAATTGACTTATATATAAACTGAAAAAAATAATAATAATTTCAAAAAAATGGGCGCCAACAATCATGCAATTTAGTGTTTTAGATATGATTCGTCAATAAAAATAGATAAAATCTCAATAATATTAAACCAATATAACTTTTGTAAGAAAAACAGCAAAGCCATTGTTCCCTCTTAATGTTGTTTATAATTATAATTTTAAGAGAGCGCTTAGCCAAACGATTATTGTTTTTTTAAAGTTCATAAAAGTATACCGGCTGTTAACGTAAAAGCCAATAATTTAGCGCTTAATGAATTAATGGCAAGTTGAAAAGAGTTTTGTAGCAAGCTCAAGCGTTTTACTCCTTTGATTAAAAGGTATATATAAGCACAAGTATTTAAGCAGTAGTTAAAACAGATGGTTTAATAAAAACTGCCTCGATAATCTAGTGGTTAGTGTATGCGCCTCTGACCGCTAGGTATTGGGTTCGATCGGTCGAGTAAAGCGTTATTTGTGAACTTTCCGTCAGGCGATTCACAATAGCAGCACGGAGTTGGAAGTGTGCCCGGTGGATGACGATAGGCTCACTCCCTATCCCATGGGACCTAAACATAACAGGTGAAGTGTGGGTGTTGTACACCTCTGCCACACCCTTCTGGGTAATATAGGCGTGATGTCTTGTTATGTTTATTACTCATAATTATGATGAACAAAACAATAAACAGGTATGTCTATTAGTCCATGTGTAGAATCGTATTGCTTTCTTAAAAACCGAGAAACCATTTGTGTAATGTATTACTGTGAGCGATTACTCTGCTTGTCTCCAGTGACTAACAGCGCAATGTTGTTTGCAATAAAATAAATCGTGTCGACTTGCGCCATTCGTCTAATTTCAATAAAAGTCCTTGTAAATCGATCTGTCTTTGTCTGCTATGCTCATGTATGTTTTATGTTTTAAGTAATTCGTTTCCTAATATTTATGTTCTTGCTATGTATTTAGTTAATATTTAATAACATAACGTCACGTTGGTGTGACAGAAGTGTACAACACCCACACTTCACCTGCAACGTTTAGAACCAACTCCTTGCTGCTATTGAGAATTTCCTGACGGAAAACTGCAAATAACACTTTTGCCCGACCCGGTAATCGAACCTGAGACGTACGCGCTGAATGGCGTATACGCTTACCACTTGATGACTAGACTACGGTACAGTTATAGCTATTTATTTAAATAAAGTTTCAGCATTAATAATATAGCAATTGCGTAAATATTTAAATCACTAATTACCAAACATTTACATAAGTGTAATGATCAATATTATTCGAGCCGATATTAAAAAAAAATAAAAAATACACGTTGGTCTAGCGGTTAGCATATTATTATGTAACCACTTACCGCAAGGTTTTGAGTTTAATTCCAGGGTCAGGAAAAATATATTTCGGATTTTTCCGTCAGGAAATTCTCAATTGTAGCACAAAGTTGGAATTGTGACCGGCCAATGGCGATATGCTCACCCTCTATCCCATGTAACCTAAACAAAACAGGTGATTTGTTAGTGTTACACACCTATACCCTTCTCGGTAATGTAGGCGTGATTTTTTGTTATGTCATAAGAATTAGGAATAATTCGATCAAACTTAACTCGAATGCCCATAGACATATAATAAGTAATATATGTTAGCGAGTATATTTCAAAATAAAATGGATACCAAGCTACAACGTTGAAACTTCTAATTCAATTCAAATAAACTAGTCTAACTTTATAACAAAGAAGTAAAAGACAGACATAAAAGTATGTTAGGTCAGACTGCACCTAGAGCCGAGAGCCATTATATCTCTTGTTGAAGTCGGTTGAATGTCAGTGGAGAGTTGCATCACGCGACAGAAACTGTAAACATCGTTAGTTTAGTTTATAGCTTTATACCTATAACTAAGTTGTTAAACTTTCATGTTGCTTGAATTGACCGTAACTGGAATAGATGTGGGTATTTTGGATAACTGCCTCGTTTGTTCAGTGGTAGGCGTATTCCCAGGTCGGGCAAAAATGTTACTAGGATTTTTTCCGTTAGGAAATTCTCAACAGCAGCAGTAGTTGGATTTCTGCCCGGTGGATTGCGATTGGCTCACCCCCTATCCAATGGGACCTAAACATAACAGGTGAAGTGTGGGTTCTATACATCTCTGCCATACCCTTCTGGGTAATATAGGCGTGATGTTATCTATGTATGTATGTATTTTAGGTATTATAGTTTGATTGAGGCAAAAAAAAATATCTTTATGTGGATCATCTTGTCTTCATCATAAAGTTCGTCATATAAAAAAAACTTTTGCCAAAAACGGTTACAGATTTTATTTTTTTTATTTTTAAGAAATTTTATTTACTTTTAACGAAATGAAGATAGTATTTTAATTTTTGCAAGTATTTTTTTAACATTTATTGTGATATATGTATTCATAAAAAAAAAAGAACTCAAATTTATCGTCTTCAGTAGATATTTTCCATGGTAGACTGCAAAATGTTCACTACCGTCACTACTATTGTTATACACAAGCTCCTCCTAATTCTTTGACAAAAGTAAAATAGGCAATAAGCGTTTAAACTTTTAATTCAATTCAAATATACTAACTTAATAACACAGAAGTATAATACAGACTTATAAATATGTAAAGTCAGTGTGTATCTAAAGCCATTATAACTCTTAGTAAAGTCGGTTAAATGTCAGTGTAGACTAATGTACAGTTCGCGACAGAAACTGTAAACATCGTTTGTTTAGTTTATTACTTTATACAAGTTTAAACTTTCATGTTGCTTCAATTGTCCGGAACTGGAATAAATGTGGATATGTTTTTGTAGCTTTATGGAGGCGAAATAAACTTATTTATCTTTAACTTATTTTAGTTTTGGTTGCTATGTGGTCCATATCAAAATATTCAATAATAAATAAAAATAAAAATGAAAATGAATAAAAAATCGTGAATTTCAATAACAATTGAACGATTAAGATAAACGAATAATAATCCATAGTATTGCATAATTAATACTAAAAATGGCGTATCCCTGGTATTCCTGCAGGAATACGCATCCGTTTTCTAACTTCTTGTTAAACTTACCGTTGTGGTTAGTTTTAAACCAGGTGACGTCATGAAATAACGTAACATACAGTTGAAAAATTGAGGATCCTGGCAACAGGCGACCGTAGCTGGTTGGACTGCCCAGTGTGCAGAGGGTCGCTGGTTCAAATCCTGCCGGTGCCATAATTTTTTTTAACTGTTTCTTAGTATAATTAATACATAACGAACACCCCATACAAATTATAATAAATTATAGACACATGTCTTAACCGTGTTAATATTTTTAGGGGCTTAATTACCTTTTTAGGGTTCCGCAGTACCTACAAGGAACCCTTATAGTTTCGCCATGTCCGTCTGTCCGTCTGTCCACGGCATAGCGACGAAACCGTTGGTGCTAGAAAACTGAAATTTTGCATAAACATGTATGTTAACTAAACAAAGAAAGTCGTAGAGTAAAATTTGGAAAAAAAAAATTTTCAGGTAGCTCCCCTACATGTAAAGTAGGGATGTTTTATTTTTTTGTCGCCTACCCCATAGTGTGGGGTATTGTTAGATAGGACTTTTAAAAACGTTCAGGGGTTGCTAAGACAGTTTTTTGATTTAGAGATCCGTTTGCAAGATAATTAACTTTAAAGAGCAAATTTTTGTTCGAGTAGAGCGTCCCCCGCCCTCTAAAAGCTAAACTACTGGATCCCAAAATCTGAAAAAAATTGTGTCGGTAGTACATGTAATGAACTTTAAAGGAAAACTATAGCGGATAAGTTCACTTCATTAGTTCAAGAGGAATAGGGGTCCGAAATGTCAGATGCAGTTACTCAGAATATTTCGTTCAAAATTCTTGAAACATAAATAAACATACATAATACATATATAAAATCACGCCTTTATCCCACGGAGGTAGGCAGAGACGATGGAACGCCATGTGCTTCGCTCCTTACATACTTCTTTCGCTTCCTCGTGGTTTCGTGTACTACAAACATTTCCTTTCTGAAGGAGGCCATTTAGTTAAAAAGTATTTTTCTATGGAACCCTACTGCGCGTGGCCCGACACGCACTTGGCCGGTTTTTTACTCTACAGTTTAAACCTGTGTCTATAATGTTGTAATTAGGTATGTGTTCAAATCGGGAAATTTAAAAACAACCTTATACAAGTTCAAAACGTACAATAAAATGAATTTAATATCAACAAACACCAGAAGCATCAAATTAGATAACACTTCCTTTTCAATTGTACACCACAATAGAATTAACACTTTAGAAAATTAAAGTAATAACGACACAAGCGCCGGTGCTGCCACGGTCGTTGGCTGGCGGGAAGCGGAACTACAAATGCGCCATTATTGCGGTGGGCGATAACCATTTTTGTGGTAATGTATTCTTACTAGCTGGAACAAATTACATGCAGTCGCGAATTGTATCCCGGGCTATTTGAATTTATAAGCGAATAGAGTTTCACATCTCACCTATTTGATATATTGATAATCAAGGCAAAGGTAATAAATAGGCTTGTTAAGGTCTCTAATAACGTTTCAAAGAGAAAGTATTACTACTATTAGTAAATCTAGGATCAAATAAAAATTAATTTAAATATCTGTGTAACTCTTTCTTTCAATTGTAACAAAATAATTCATGTATACGTTTATCGCCTATATATATTTATCTTAAATGTCTTCTCTCATTACTTATACCTACTCTGTTATATGTAAAAACTTTAAATTGACCTTCTTCTTTTCTATCAACTCTGTATATATTATAATTTTAGCTGTAAGTTTTTTAAAAGTGTAAAAAAAAATAAAGAGAATTATACATTTTTATTTTATTCACCATTTATAGGTAACAAGAATAGATTTTCAAATAAAATATATTGATGGAAGTGGCCGAAAGAATTGAACAATTTTATCTGTAAGACGAAATTTGTTTACTTCCTGTGGGCTGTAGTAAACATCTGTATGAAAAGACATATTGATATGTTATATTACATTTACGTATTATGTATTCAATGAAGTGGAGTCATCTTCAGTCCGGCAGAAGTCGGTTATCATCGGTGTTTATTCAGATATAAATAAAGTCCGGTTGAGATGGATCTCAACTGGCAATGAAAAGGAAGGAAATAGCACTGTATCGTCCAGCCATAGCTATACACCTCAGTGAGCAAAAGGTTTAGATTAAATCAGATTCTACTTTAGCAATGTAACATAACATCACGTCTATATTACCTAGAAAGGTGTGGCAGATGTGTATAATACCCAAACTTCACCTGTTATGTGAGTCTGGTGCCAACCACCGGGCGCCAATCCAACTCTGTCCTGCTATTGAAAATTTAAAGATGGAAAAATTCCAACCAACACCTTTACCTGACCCAATATCCGAATCCTAGACCTCGCGGTGAGAATGGCATACGTTTACCACTACACAAACGAAGCAGTCTCATAATACTTAATACTTCATGCGTTTAATAGAATAGGATATTATTCTACTACATAGGTTAAATAGTTACTATAAAATAAAACTTAACTAAGCCTATAGATAAAAACAAAATGATTGATTGATTGAAACGAAATCAATAAATGTACAGTAAAAAAAACAATATATCACTTTTTGAAAAATATCTTTCTCTTTGAATATCTTCAATATTCCAAAAAGTGTTATCATTTAATTAAAGTATAGGTTATAATAGAAATCGTCCCATTAATTTGAAAAGGCAAACATCTTCTCATTTCGTATGTCAAAAACAAAATACAATTTAGAAAAAATTCGCATCACCAAATGTGTGGGTGTGCCCGGAGCCATACACCGAAACTCTCTCAAGTACTGTCAGCACCCACTCGCGTTGAAACGATCCGGTCGGGCATTTATCGCAAATGTCGTGTTTCCAGATCTAACGCTTTATGGACCCGTACTTATGTTGTAGGCGCGAATTATTTATATATTTATTCAACTGTTAACGTCAAATATGGACATGGGTGGATATTTTCTAGGAATGTCATGTTGGGAAAAGGAAAAATTATTCCATTTTCCATTCGTTGAATGTACAAATAATTTTATTCTATCATGTGATAGAAAAAGATTAAAATAAGACATGATATAATACATACTTTATTAAACCACATAGCATATTTGAAGATAATTTGGCTAAAAAACAATAATCCAAAACTTTATCTATGCTGTGTCCAAAATAACAATAGCATTTTAAAATATTTTATTAATTTTCATTTCAACCTTAACAGTATCACCTAAAGATTCTTCTTTTAAATATATAAACAAATCAAAACGTCTCAAGTCAAAATGAGTTGCAAAGGAACGTAATCTTTATTTTGTTCTGTTAAAGTTTATTATCGCAAATCATTTAAATGAGTTTCTTATTTAGAACGAAATATAGCAGCTAAGTCAACCTTTGGTCTAGCAGCCCTATGATCACCTCTGTAGCTGTTCATGTTAATTTTATTTAATTTAATAAGAAAAATGTACTGAAATTCTTAAAGACAGAAAAGTGATCAACGGTCGTTGACGTCTCCATTTAACTCAATTCTTTCGCCAAAAAGCTAAATATATTTTTCTTAAGATAAAATAAATTGAAAAGAGTCTTGAAGGAAAAATGATACAAATAGACTTATAAGTAACATTCCAAATTGGCTTGGCTCAAAGCTTTTGACAAAACAAAACCAGCAATTTTGTACCGAATGATTGAAGTCTTCTATATAAATTCAGGTCAATACCTATCACAAAATCCAGCATTTTAAGGCACAAATTGAGTTATTTTTGCGTAGCGCACAGTGGAGCACTCGAGGGAAATCGCCGGCCAAATGAGTCTATTTTGCACACTATATCAGGTAATGTGTGTTTGACGAGTTTTCGCATTTCGCTCCACTGTGCAATCGTGAAACCTGAGTGCTTATAAACATTCATTGATGTTTGGACCTTAGGGCGTTCATATTTTACGCGTTTCATTTCGTTTTATATTTTGTTTATTGGTAGTGGGCGAAAATATTCTTCTGCAATCTCATTTTCATCGCTTTTATTAGCCTCAACTACATTGAGGTAACCATATTCGACTGAATATAAGTATATTATCACTGTTCACAAGGGCATATTTATTAGGAGACTTTTCACCAGTTCTGGATAAACTTTATTCTCGTAATAAAATACATATATACCGAATATAAAAGCGACACAAGTTTCACTTGAAAATAGAACACAGCATAACACTTTCAGTTGTGTGTGCTATACATGCATGCTATAATTATCATCTGACGCTTGTAAAAAAGGGTTTAAGTTTTCTAAAATATATTTTAAAATATTTTAATTTCTTAAAATTCCTAATAATAAGCAAGTAAAGCACTGAACGCATCAAGTAGTGTAGGATGAAGATAAGCAAGCACCCATAATACCCCCTTGAGAGACGCGCGTCGCTTCCCACGCTATACGTGCACTCTTCATGAACTTCTGCATGCGAGACATGATCTTATCGGTCCCTAGACGTGTTGAAGAATTTTATAAACATGTCCTACCTAGCAAAATTATAGCGTCAATTTAACCTATTTACTCCATTTGAAATCAATGTGCGTCACGCAAACAGCATAGGTTATAAGTGTGACGTTAATATGCAATTTTGTATTATTATTCTTTGAAAATGATAAAACAAAAAACATACAGTAGAAGCTTTTTCCTATAAGCGTAGTTTTCATATGAAAATCCAATAAAAGTACCTGCGTTTGTTGGATGAGGACTCATCACATGAGAGACGTGACTCTGACAAATAGTTCACGATCTCCTTCTTTATTTATACGTGATGGTCCACAAAGTGGCGTGAGTGTCACGTTTACTAAGTGCGTCAGTGCGTCACGTGATTCGACGGGAAATCTTATCTGATGTTGAGATTTCATGAATTTCTTAGCGAGTAAGCTACAAAAAGCATTTGTCATTTCTCATCTTGTTTATTATTTATTTTTAACCAAATTATAAAGGAACGTATGAATTTGACACTGAAAAATAGTTCTTCTAAGCGTAATTTTGTGCCTGAAACCATAAAAGTCTAATAAAAGCACCTGCATTTGTTGAACATAGAGTCGTCACTCGTGAGATGTGACTCTGACAAATAGCTCACGATCTCGACGATGGTCCATAAAGTGACGTGAGCGTCGCACGTTTACGAAGTGCGTCACGTTATTTTGAGGTAATCTAAAGAGGGTGTCGAGATTTAGTAAGCACTTGAAAAATAATATAAGAACGAGAAAGCTAAAATCAAGCATGTTTATAAGGGTATAAAAGTGCATCAAGTGAACGGTTTCTGAACATTTTAGATAGGAATTTATACTTCTGAACGTTCACTCACAATTACCGCACCAATATGGAGGTTTATCTGCTGCATCAGTACATGTATGTATAAAAGTATATTTTAATCAAGAGCTAGTATTCACATACTGTCAAAGTACATACTACACCTAAACTTTGAGGTTACTCTAACCATCGCATCTGATGCATGCATATTGGTTTGATGCAAATAGTTACATCGTTAACCAGAAAGTGGGTCAACAGGCAGGGTTACTGCAGACACACTTACTACCCATCACTTGTTTTTTTACAAGCAATGGCCATACAATTTATGTCGTAAGTGAGAACTTACGACATAAATTGTATGGCCAGCAACAAAAATCAATAAACACTATATAAAGAGTTAAAACTGCTTTATCCATATTCAGTATTAGTCCATATTCAGTATTAAATTGTAAATGATCATTTTGAAAACTACTACGAGTTTGATGTGTATCGTCTGTATAACCACTTTAATTTATACCTGCACCAATCCTCAATTCTATGTTTTTGGTCGATCGTTGCGGTATATTCGCAGCCATTTTAGATATATCATTCAAAGTGTAAAATTACTAACATACTTTTAAGTGAGTACTCATAAACAATAGCTTTTCAGCTTTAATTAGGTGTTTTAATTTTGTAGTTAATAGTAGTTATGTAGAGAATAATAAACTTCTAACTGAATAAACGTGGGTAAAGATAAAATATATTATGCATGCTTTGCCTCACAATTTATTATTAAATTACATTTTAATTAATTCTGTAGCACTCCTCATCAATCATTTCTCTTAGTCCGTAACATCACAAAATGAAGCCTCGAAATGAAAAATTAATGAGAAAACCATTGTAAGGTCCGACATTAATCAAGTTTGTTCAAAACTTTAATAGTTAACTGTTCTTTGTTTCAGAGCTTTGGAGACACGGCCGTCCTTTGAACACCACCTCATTTAAAATGAACTGACACTCAACATAATGCACACTTGATCGGAGAATAAAATGACAAACGTAAAACTCAAACTTATGTTCTTCCTCTTAAATTCTTTGCTAACAGCTGACATCGTTTACGCTCGACCATATTCTGACAACCATGATGAGTTCCACCATACTGACAACAGCACAACAGATATTGTTATAAAATATGCTAATAATAATACTTTTAGTTTACCTATCGATCCCAATTCTGATAATCTTGATACTCTTGTTGTCGCGACTGATGAAGAGACTAGAGAAACAGATAAAAGCTCAAAAACAGACATGCGAGCGATGGTCAACGCTGAACAGGATAGAGATGAGAGGATGAACGAGAAAACGATGAAAGATAACAGAAAAATTTTAGAAATACCAAGTTCAGATACAGATTCGATCGAAAAACAGTTAAACATATCAAGTAGTCTGCTAGAAGATATAATAAACTCAGAAACGGATAGAGAAGACACGATTACTGATATTCTTTTTAGACCAGAGTCTGAGTTTGCAGAGGATATGCCGAGGTTTGAGTTTTTGATAGCCGCGAAGATTAATGAGAGTGACTTTGGTAATAGGAGTATTAGTGAGAATGAGAGGGACAGAAACAGTAGTGATGTGTTGAAGAAGGTGGACTATGTGGAGTTGGTGGAGGTGGACAAGCCGTTGAAGGACAACAGCAGTGCGTATATGATGAACATCACTGGACATGAGGTGGAGAATGACTTGGCTCCCGATACAAGTGAGTATTCCTATATTATGTATCTAAGTTGCTTATTAGGTTTCCGTAGTTCTCACTAGGAACCTTTATAGTTTTGCCACGTTTTTTTATTCGAGCATAAAATAGATATCATATTTTTAGATTAGCTGCGATTATAAAGTGGTATGAATTTCATAGCCATAAGTTGATGCGTTTTGTATTATAATTTAACGACTATGAGTATATTACAAATTAAATATCATCATGCAGAAAAAAGCATATTAATTAAAATGCTGAAATCCAGCTTCTCGTGTTCATTTTAATTGTAGGTTATAAAGTTACATTTTTGTTTCATTGTGAAACTAGAACTACATCGATGATTAATTTATGTTGCTATTTAATATTGTTTGTGTTGTATAATTCCCGTGAATAATATAATAAAATACTATGCTATTTTTTATCCAGGCAAATGCTATATACACGCATCAAAACTATTGCTCTCTAGTTTCAGTTTCGAATTGCAATATGCGGTAAAGGTACAATTTCAAATTCGAAACCTAACAAGCATAGTATTCCAATATGGGAAGTTTCGTCCGTCGCCTATGCAAATCAAATTTTCGGCACTAGTGTTCGAACGCAATAAAAACATGTATGTTTTGATTGGTCTAACTGCAACTGCGCTAAAACAACATCACCCTTTCGTTTTGAATGTTTTCAGTATGTTTCTAAATTTCCATACAGATTTACAGTCGTAGAAAATACACTATGTTTTCTATACCAATAAATCTCATACTTGTTTGGTTTAGTTGTTTTTATATTTAACTGGACCGGTTCATTCAATAGATAATATAGAGAATATGATTCTCATTATCATTACTATAAATAATTCAAATTAAAATAAAAGGTTAAAATGTCCATTTCATTAAAAAAATATTCAAATTGCAAAATAACATTACGTTATTAAATAACAAAGAATACTTATTTGGAATTATATAATTCTTGGCACTCAGAGACAGATAAAACCGACAGGGAACTAAGCAAACTAACGCACTGTTCGGGGCGCACGCGATAAAACAACCTCGCCCACCTCACCTCTGACTACCGGATAGTAAGGGTAAGAACCCGGTTGTTAACTCAAATATAAATTTAAAATCGAATAATGATATTAAATACCTCCAATTATTGATAATTATTCACAGATATAATTAAATTACTAATATTTACTTCTCCAAAATATTTAAAAATAGATTGTTTTTATGGAGTGACTTGTAGCTTTTTTGCTGAAGTAAAACATCTCAAACCATTTACCAACTCTATGACACAATATTTTTTCAAAAGAAATTTTATATAAGAAGCTACATAATATTACTCGAATAACATAAAAACTTTCATCACGGTTATACGATAAGACTATACGTCAGACGTAGGTACTATAAGAGGTACAGTAACCCGTTTATTCTCTAGCTCAGAAGATCTATTACAAGGTGGCTTAGGTAAATTCATTGAACCGCACCGCTGCGCAGGTTGTTAGCTTAAGAACCTCTCTATTGAGACCTAAGATAACATTATAGCCTCAAAGTGTATGCATGTAGAGGTGAATATGTAAGTTTCTTGATTAGAGGCAGGTTTATTATGAAATAGTGATAGGAGTTCCCTAAAGACGATTATGTGTAAAGTACGGTTAGAAGCAGAGATAGCCAAGTGGGAGACCTTAGGACTATGAAGTCAAAGGTCTCGGGTTCGAAGCCACGGCACACACCACTGTCAATGAATAGTTAAGGTTCGTATTTTCGAAGATGTGTGTATTTATCATATCAATTATCGCTTGATACCGGTGAAAGAAAAGATCGTGAGGAAACCTGCATGTTTGAGAGTGACCGAAAAGTACTCAAAGTCGTGTGAATTCTACCGAACCGCACTTGGCTAGCGTGGTAGATTATGGCCTAACCCTTCTCATCATGAGAAGAGGTCCGAGCCCAGCAGTGGGACTTGTATAACATACAAAGTTGCTATTATTAGGGCTTTTAAAGCCTTTGTGAAGATTAATAATATAATAAGACATTTCATAGGCTTAAGGCACACATGTTATTCTTTAAAGTATATCTAATAATGACATAAAGCGTTATTTTTGCTAATGTAACTAGTATAGGCAACCGAGCTTGTGAATTGGTTAAAAGGACCTAATAATTCAAATAATAAGTGAGCACTATAAACTTACAACAACTACATTACTAAATAAATCAAAATAAATTTTTTTACTTTGTTATAAAATGGTATAAGCAAAATTGAAATATCGAACTATAAGTATAATTAGGTACAAGTTATTCGATATTCTGTACAGTTATATATTACACAATTGTAGCGATAACATTTTTTCGTAATCGTTAACTTATTTCGTGGAATGCCTCCGAAAGAAAAATGAACAAAGTATAAGATGGCAATAAATATGAAAGTAAGCCGTTACACCATCCGGGATTAATAACGCTTGGTCCACTCCAGGAAAAAGACAACTTATGAAACTTTCTGAACAAAATAATAAGCGATCTCGGAAATATATTCTGCACTATAAATGTCTTGGTTCAAACCAGTTGCGTCACCTTATTATTATGAAGGCATACATTGGAAATTAAATTTTAAATCGGTTACTCATGAAATTATTTTGCTCATACATTTATTGTAGGAGATGTAGACTAAGCTTAAAAAATATAAAATTATATATAATAATATTTATAAATCCAATACTTGACTTCAAATAAACAGTTAGTTTTCAATTTTAATTAAATTTTGGGCTTGAATAAATTGACTATTAGGCCAATTTACATTCAATTGGTATGTTCATGTGCAAATGTGCATGCATACCGTTCACATTAGTTGGTCGTAATGCAAAGCGAACTCTTTACGCCCAATTTAAATCTTTGTGATTAAATCCCTAACCTATGAGCAACAAAAACAGTACCTACAAATCAAATCAAATCAATCAAATCAAATCAAAAAAAATCAAAAACTGGAGCATAACACTCACTGCATTTTAGTGTTGTGTGAACAGTGCTCATGCCTCCTGCAGTGCATTAACATCTCATGTATGTGAAACTGCCTCTCCATAGCATCATCTTGTAAAGTGTCGTGAAATGTTCGGTGAAGCTCTCTAACTGCCAAAAATATATCTTCATTCCCAAAAACGTTTTCAGGTCCTTTGAGAACGATAATATTAATAAAATTCTTCAGCACATGCAGGACCAATAACACGTTCTGTGTTCTGGCGCTCCAGTGCGTCACTTGAAAAGAAAAATCATTTGATAGCTTTGTTGCAGAGCTTAATGTACGAAAGAATTTTGTTCTTTCTTCCTATTTCATCTAATTTGTTTCAAAAAAGATTTTTCTGGTTTTCATCGAAGTATAACTTTGTAATTTTTTGACCTCAGAATTCCTTTTAATAAGAATTTTGCGACAATGTTTTTTACATTTTAAGATTGAAGAGTTAAAGTGTGCAAAAAAACTCTGCGATGTAACGGTTTCAAGATAACAAAATCAAATAATTTCCAAACCCTGAGTCTATAGCAAATTTCATTTCTAAGCTGTACACGGTTAAAATAAAATAATTTCAATTGCTATTTGGACCGTTCACTCTAAACGCGGGCATTGGTCCAAGTGGCATCCAACATGGGGTCATTGGCGCCCAACCTGAGACCGGCTATCTTATACGTGGCAAATCTCTAGCCATACCGATTCGTTGGAATAACGTGACTTTACCGCTAATTAAGTGGCTGAAAAACTAGCCAATGATCAGCCGCAATGAATTCGGAAAGCCAATGAATAAGATTACGGGGTTTCGTGATTACATTGGGAAAAGGGGGTATCAAAAGTAATTAAGTCTTTGTGTCTACTTGATTAAGCTGACATAATTAACTTTTAATGCAGTTTATTTGTATAGCTTGTACATTTAATTCAGGAAAATACTTATTAGCTGAAAGGCAAACGTTGAAGTTGTATCATCATGATAATTAGACAAATAAAGCAGCAGAATAAACAGCTATCACAGTCAGTGTAATACTATATAATCCAATACTATCCTTACGATATCCGTATCGATTTTATTTTACAGAATCTACTTAAACAAAATTGGGCAAATCAAAAAACTTTTTAATGTAAAACATATGCGCTTATATCAAATTCATGCCATTTTTAACTTTGATCAAAACTTAATACACAAAACTTAAGATTAACTTAGGTGATGCCTTTATTTATTTGCACTCTAGAGAGTAGCAAGCATTCGTACAAGTTTACTCAACCTTTAAGTAGTACAGCAGAAGTTAACAGTTACTTCAAGTAAATACTGGTATGTAAGTTAGAAACACTTCTTCATAAAATGTTTGCTTAGACATAATGTTTTTTCTTTGAAGGATTTAACGCTTTATATTTTTAATATCTCTATTCTACATGTTTAGAAATAGAACTTAATAATATATTAAATGCATAAGTATAAAACAGACTGACAGGCTCGTTAGTCTAGTGGTTAGCGTATGCGGCCTCCCACCGCAAGGTCTCGGGTTCAGTCCCGGGTCAGGTTATAGTTTTATTTAAGACTTTTCCATCAGACAATTCTCAATAGCAGCACGGAGTTGGAATTGTGACCGATGTATGGTGATAGGATCTCATGGGACCTAAATTTGGGAGGTGAAGTGTGGGTGGTGTACACTTCTGCCCCATCTTTCTAGGTAATATAGACGTGATGCGATGTGAATGGTTTGTTACGTCGTTTGTTTTGTATTGTATTCTCAATTTCAAGTTAGTGGTTAATGTAGATCCGAATCAATATCAATTAAATAGTAAGTTCTAGTAAAGCTATGTCAAAATCAGAGTCAAATCATTTATTTTTATAAACCCCAAAGGGCGCTTGAACACGTCAACAAACATTATAATTTCAGAGCAAATAAAAATCTAAAGAATTAAATAACTTAAAATTATACTGTATAAGTTTCGAGACTAAACATGGTTATTTTCTTACTAAGTTATTGCGATATTTCAGAGAAAACTCAGTTTAAAACTCAATTTTATCGTGACAAAAGAGATTGCAAAAATTATACAAATCAAATATGTATAGTACGAATATACGCACGTACGTATTATTCGCACGTATTTGAAACCATTGCAATCACGCCAATCATCCGCTTCTATTTTTTAACCGACTTCTAAAAAAGGAGGAGGTTCTCAATTCGATTCGTATATATGTTGCTTTTTTTTTTTTATGTTTGTTCACGGATATCTCCGTCGTTTATGAACTAATTTTGATGATTCTTTTTTTGTTGGACAGGAGATGATTCCAAAGGGGTACCATTGTCAGCATGTCGTGATCTGATGATGGGATCTCAGAGAAATCGAGGGCAACCCTCTAATTTTAAAGGCACATGTAATGTTTTTAGTGTGTTTTTCAAAGCTACACCAGTATTTACGTATTTTTATGTGGCTGAGCTGATGATGGAAGGTCAACTCCTCAATGGTTAGGAGTTAAAGGATAATTCTTTCACTACTGTACACATATTCAGACTGCTAGTTATGATGTCAAGTGAGCTGTTGGAACGGAAATATTTCAAAGGTGGTCCCATAGTCAGCATGTCATGATCTGATGATGGGATCCCAGAGAAATTGGGGGCAACCCTCATATTTTATTAATCGAGGCCAGGATTTACGCTTGGTCGCAATAATTTTATGTGGTTGAGCTGATGATGGAAGGTCAACTCCTCAATAGTTAGGAGTTAAAGGATAATTCTTTCACTACTGTACGCATATTCCTACTGCTACTTATTGTGTCAAATGAGCTGATGATGGAAGGTCGTGACCCTCAATAGTCAGGAGTAAGGATTTAATTCTTGTTTATTATTAATAAGTTTTCCGTCTCAAGTAACCGTCGTCTCCTTATTCGAGAAACATTCTTGCTCGGTCTACCCATCACTTAAAATCGTAAAATAAAATAATTTTTAACAAAAAAAAAACCGAGTCGGTGCCAAGTAAACAATTAATAACTCTGTATAGATAATATCAATCGTTCTAACAACTTTTCTCTGACTGAATATTAGTTATATTTCACAACTACGCCTCCCTTTTTGTGTGAACTGTAATTTGATATTGTAGAAAGGTTGTTTTTACTTGGCACCGACTTCAGAATTATAAAATAATTATTTAATAATTTCTATTTAACTAAATGAAAAAACGTATTATTTTGTGCGAAGTAAATTTATTTTTTGCTTTTTAGTTTACCTACTTTTTATTCATCGGGTATCCCTCAAATGAATCTCACCCTATACCAATATTTTTTTCTGGATTTGGCAGGCTTTGGATTCGCTGTGAGTGATATGGATTCTTTTAGAGTGATTTACTTTTGAGCAAGTATCTTCATGTCCGTCTGGAATCTTCATATTACATTTGTTTTAAGATAATTTGATTCGGCACATTGCTCCGAAAATATGTTTTGTATGATTGAATGCTGGTATGTATTCGTTTAGTTGCCTAATAATTTTTCAAAGTGAGGATAAAAATTACAAAATATTCTGCATATTCTTAACCCTTAATAGTTTTATGTGTTTAAGAGACACTCCGAGTAAAAACCCGTTTTCCCTATTATAATACTACTTACTACTTATACATATATGATATTGCGATATAAAATACAGTTTCGCCTTTACCACATATTTAGTCAAATAGCAGTACCATTATAAATTATCACCACATTTTCCATAAGCTTTGTACTTAATACCTGCTTTGTTAGTTCACTACACAAACGTTATGAAACGGGCACAATACAGCCTGTTCTTGCTTTGTTCACTACGTTTTTTGACAAATTAGCGAGTCTTTTGTGCAATTTATGTTTGTCGTTGTTGCTCAGCACAAATTTGTATTCAGACCCCGCGGGGAGTCACTGTGTCAAGCCGCGTGGTGGGAGAGTGAACAAAGCGGGCAAGAGAGATGAAATCTTCTAAATGTGGTATTTGAACTTTTAGAATACGAACAGCAATTTTTAGGGATCAACTTAGTTACTGCCTAGCATGGTTCTATATTCCACATTCTAAATATTTTGAAGCTTGATATCACTTTCTGATTTAAATCCCAAATATATGGCAACAAAAGTTAATTATGTCTGATTCATCAAGTAGAACCTCTGTGGTTTAATTACTTTTGATGCCACCTAATCCCAATGTAATCACAAAACCTCTTAATCTTATTCATTGCTTTTCCTAATTCATTGCGGCTGAATATTGGCTAATTCTTGAGCCGTTTAATTGGCAGTAAAGTCACGTAATTCTAACGCTTGTATCGGTATGGCTGGAGATTTTCCACGTACAAGATAGCTGGTCCCAAGTTGGGCGCCAGTTGGACCAATGCCCGACTTTAGAGTAAACGTTCCAAAGAGCAACGTAAATTGACTTATTTTACCGTGTACTGCGTAAAAATGGAATTTTGAGCGCCTGCTGTGGAATCTCTAGTGGGTTTAGTGATCTAGATGATTGAATAACTTTTTTATTCTGAAATCTACATACATTTCATAAATATTCCAATAAGGGTACTGACGTGTACTAACTATAGTTATAAAAATAAACACATTATCACGGGGTTACAAACTATAGTTATAAAAATAAACACATTATCTTACGCAGTATAAAATCCGAATGATAAAGTTAAAAAGAATTCCGTCTTTCGAAAATATAAATCGAAAAATAGTGATTGAAAGACAATACAGACAGAAAGAAAAGAAAATACAAAATGATTTCATAACAATAGCCTTAAGAGCAAAGTTGTCAAAAGATTTTTCTGATTTCTCTTCTCTTCTCTCTTCTTTATTTTCTTTCTTTTGAAGTCCCACGTTGAGGTGACAATAACATCCTCTACTTGTATGTTCTAAGGAATTTTATTAATAATATCATTTCCAAAGGTCGTGAAAACGTTTTTAGGAATGAAGCAATATTTTTGGCAGTTACAGAGCTTCACCGTACTTTCCAAGACACTTTACAAGCTAGAATGCTATGGAGAGATAGTTTCACATTCATGAGATGTTAATGCACTACACTAGGCATCCGCACTGTTTACACTAAATTGTAGTGAGCGTTATGTACTAGTTGTTTTGTTTATTTGCATGCTGGAACGTTGATTAAGACTGGCTGTCTGCATTGTTAGCTTTGTAATTGTGCTGTTAGTTCATGTGTTAGAGCTTTGATCACAAACAGAATTCTAAGGCTGAATATTCTTTCGAGAGATAATTCATAAGTTATATTTTTCCTCTCTAGTTGGCATAGTGTTGTTAATCCTTTCATCGCTTTTGTAATTATAGCACTTGTGAATCTTCTTGCGTCCATTTTTTTACATCCTAGTCTAATTAAGTAGCATGTTAATATGTATAGTCAAAGTATAGTCATAGTAGTAAAAGAACGAAGATTAACGACAATTTTTGTTCAAAACATAACCTTCCTTGGCAATCGGGTAAATATAGTACATAGAAGCTACCCTAAAGAGGTTGGAGAGTTTTGTCTCTTATTAGTATTTATAAAATATCATTACCCCGTTGAATTACTTTGTCCATAACACTTCATTAGGTATGGTATTTGTATACCACGCTATTACCTTTTTCATACAATTTGAACCCTTTCTATTTATGATCGGTCGAAGGCTGTTTAAAGATGCGTGAGGGGTTGCACAGCGCCATAAGGCGGTACAGGGATGATTTCATATCAAAGGAAATTATAAGCCTCATTCTCTCATAAGGTGTTTTCGATATTGAGGTTTTATTTTGTCTAAAATATGGACGTCAGCTACTGAATATAGATTGCTGGTAATATGCTGCGTTTAGTCCCAAATATTATTGAGGTAAGTCGCATTCGTTTGTAAGGTTATTTGAATACTATAATTGTACTTATGTTTACCTTTTAAAAATAATGTATCGATTAGTCGATTTAAAAATAGTAATTACACCTTTACTATTTTTAAATCGATAATATTGTTGTACCGATTAGAGTATTTATTGTGGCAACACTATATGCCAATGTCATGTGGTAAAATGATTATTTTGAGCATTATATTCTGACAGCTTGAATCGAATGGTTGTTTTATTCGTTTAAATCCATCTACATCTTAATAATCTACCTTTATTTCTGGAAGTAAAGATCAGATCCTACATTTCAGAAGTGGGATATACCAAGTTAGCCCACGATTTTAAAGAAATAACTACGTAATCGTCGACCTCAAGGAAAATTGCAACCACGTGTTTTCGTTGCAAATTTTGTTTTGTGGAACACTACCATCTACAAAATGGTTGCAAGTAGCGGTGAAGAAGATGAAGGGAGAAGTCGTAGCCATGTGCGATCTTCTTGTCGAACACGCGAAAAACAAAAACGGAGGCGTGATTGGAGTAGGAGCAATTCTAGCAGGCGCAGGCAGCGATCGTCCTCGAATTCAGTGGAGTTTCGGAGGGGCGGCCGTCGTTCTCGTGTGAAGCGCAAGCATCGTCGCAAACGGAACCGCAGTCGTGAGCAGCAGCGTGAACGTGAATCGAGCGGTAGCGTGGAAAGGCGTAGCAGCGGGAAACGGAGCCGACCATGTGATGGTGCGAGGTCGGTAGCCAGTGGCGATCGCCATACGCCGCCGTTGAATCGTGTGAGTATGTCTAGTATTTTTAACAGTGACACACAGGCATTTTTGTCGTCTTTAGTGCAGGCTATTTCTAACAACCGTCCACAGGGCAATAAATTCCCTATGCTAGGGAATGTAATACCTGAGTTTGACCCAATGGTTAAGGGCCAAACCATCCACATGTGGATAAATAAAGTTGATGAGTGCGCTAGACTTTATGGTTGGGGTGATGATCAGATAATCCATTATGCACTACCTAAATTGACCGGTGTTGCAAAAACGTGGTACCAGGCTCTGCCAACCATGTCGTTCACGTGGCGTGAGTGGAAATTAAAACTAGAAGAATCCTTTCCGAGTAGTGACGATTATGCAGAACTGCTAACAGAAATGCTGTCAAAACGAGTAAAATATAATGATTCTTTGGAGCATTATTATTATGAAAAAATTAATTTGCTTAATCGTTGCGAGATATGGGGTAAACGAGCGGTCGATTGTTTACTATATGGGGTAGACGATCGGTCTTTAAGATTAGGTGCTAAGGCAGCAAATTGTCAGGAACCTGAGCAAGTTTTAAAATACTTCCAGTCAATTAAACAGCAGGCTCGTGAACCAGATAAATTAAAGGCAAGTTTTGATAAACGTTCTAGTTTTGTGCTGCCGTCTACCAGTAGCTTAAAGCAAACTTCAAATAATAATGATCTAAAGGGCTCAAAAGTTCAAAATAACGGCCCTATTGTGTGTTTTAACTGTAACGAACCTGGGCATATTAGTTTTAAATGTCCAAAGGAAATATTGAAGTGCAATATTTGTGGTAGGTTAGGCCATATAGCTGTAAATTGTTCTAGATTGCCTGGTCAGACAAGTAATAATAAGAATGAAAATTCTAAAGACAAGAATGTTATGCAGGTTGTTACTAATGATTAGAGTGATTCAAAATATTTGTTAAATATAAAAGTTAATGGTGAGGCTATTCAGGCCTTCGTTGATTTAGGTAGTCAGTGTACTTTAATACAGTACAGCGAGGCGATAAAAAGAGGCATCAATTGGACTGATAGTCAGTTGCCTACTTTGAGAGGTATTGGAAATAATATAGTCATACCAATAGGTGTTACTCAGGTTAAAATAGAAATACAAAACATTGGAGAAGGAGTTTGTGCATATGTTGTCAATGATAACGTTATTAAATATCCAATGTTGATTGGTCATAGTTTTACTGAAAAACCGGGAATACTTATCTTAAAGACTACTGAATCCTTAGTTTTCGTTCGTGAAAATTTTGCAAAAGTATTATTAAGAATTTATGATGACGTCAATGTTCCTCCAAAAGCAATGTTTCTATTGCCGGTTTCTACGAATAACGACTATACTGGTACGGTTAGTGTGAACGGATCTTTACGCGGTGACTCACAGAATTTGTTTTATCTAATGCCGGGTGAATATGAAGTGGAACATGGCAAGGGTGTGGTCCTAGTGCAAAATTTCAGTGATAAATTTATATTAATGAAACGCGATTCACTTGTAACTCGCGCCATTACCACAAAAGATTCCATTAGTATAAACGTGTTAGACTTTGGAAACGCTGACACAGTTGTTGTCCTTAACTATGGCCAGCAACTTAGCGCCACTGAGGTTAATAGTTTAAAATTGTTACTTAAGGAGTACGAAACTTGTTTTGCCGATAATTTGAAGGAGTTAGGATCTAGTCCAGTATTACTGGTTAAAAAGAAAACCGGTGAGAATAGGTTGTGCATCGATTATAGAGCTTTATTTTATTTTATTTATCTTCTGGATACTATCAAATTCCAGTTGAGGCTAATTCACAAGATAAAACTGCTTTTGTAACGCCTGATGGCCAGTACCAATTTAAACGAATGCCTTTTGGACTTGCAAATGCACCGTCTGTATTTCAGAGGGCAATGAACAAAATATTAGATAAGGTAAATTATACTATTATATATATGGATGACGTACTAATACCGGCCAAATCATTTGAAGAGGGATTGACACGTTTAAAGGAGGTACTCCAACTTCTGCAGGAGGTTGGACTCACACTGAAACTTAAAAAGTGTAACTTCTTTTATACAGAGCTTGACTTTCTAGGATTCATGTAAGTGGTAAAGGTATACGCCCGGGCACAAGAAAGACGGTAGCCATTCGAGATTTTCCAAAACCGCAGAACATACATGATACTAGGCGGTTTATCGGTCTAGCAAGTTTTTTTTCGTAGGTTTGTAAAGGGTTTCGCTTTAATAGCTCGACCGTTGACAGATTTGTTGCGCACAAAGTTTGATTGGAAATGGACCAAAGATGCAGAAGATGCTTTTATAAACTTAAAAGAAAAATTAATTGAACGTCCTATTCTAGCTCTGTACGATCCAAAATTAGATACCGAATTGCACACAGACGCGTCTAAAGTGGAAATCGCAGACATTCTTATGCAAAAAGGTTTGGATGGTTTAATTAGGCCAGTAGCGTATTATAGTCGTAAGACCACGGCTGATGAGCAAAAGTTTCACTCGTTTGAGTTAGAAACTCTTGCGGTCGTTGCATCACTTAATCGTTTTTGAGTATACTTGCTTAGATTAAAGTTTAAAATAATAACGGATTGTAATGCATTGCGTACAACCCTAACAAAGAGGGATCTTATTCCTCGAATTTCCCGTGGGTGGGTTCAATTCCAGGAATACGATTGCGAAATTGAGTATAGACCAGGCGCGCGTATGGCTCACGTAGATGCTTTTAGTTGTGGCCCTGTAGTTGAGTCTACTAAAGAGGATGGTGAACATGTACTAGATGTTTTGCATGTAGACATTCGTGATTCGGTAGCCACGATACAGAGCGAATGGACAGGTCGAGCGGTTTAACCGTACCATTATTGATGCCCTGGGTACTTGTCTCATGGTAAAAATGATAATATGTGGGACGAACAAATCGGGCAAATACAATTAGGTATCAATACCACAATTAACAAAACCACAGGAAAAAGCCCTTCAGAACTGTTGTTTGGGTGCAAATTAATGAATGCTTCTGAGAATGTTTTGACTGATGTTATTGCTGAAACATCCGAACGCCTTAGCGATGATGATTTAACGCGATTAAGGTCGAAAGCTAGCGAAAGTATAGATAAACATCAAGAGTATAATGAAAGACAATTTGATAAGCATAGGAAATCACGGACTAATTATAACGTAGGTGATCTCATTAGGATTGAGAGAACCCTTATTGATAAAGATCATGTAGGTAAATCGAAAAACTTATTCCTAAGTTTCAAGGCCCATATCGCATTCTCAAAATATTACCTAATGATAGATTTCTCGTTGAAGACACCCCCTTAACAAGAAAAGGTAACAAACGGTATGAAAACGTTGTTGCGTTAGATAAAATCCATCCCTGGACTACTTTTAGTGGATACGCTAGTGATATCAGTGACGAGGATAGGGATACCGGTACTGACGCCGTGGAGGAGTGATTCTGCATCTACTCTGCAGGGAGGAATCACTTTTTCATTTCTTTGATTGATGTAGAGTTACCCAAGAATAATTATAATACTATTATGCAGATTTAGACGGTTTGATTGAATTTGAAAATGGCTCACAGTTATTTGTGTGTGTGTCATTGTTGAAAATGTTTTAAATTTATTTGAGCAATCAGTGCGACAGCGAATAACACCAAGACATTGGTGTTGCACAAATGATTGCAGGATTGTGACTAACCTTTTTTTTTACTTGAAATGAGCACAGTTATCTTCAGCGGTCAGTGCAGAAAGTGAATGGCATCTTAAGGATGTCGCACAGATGACCCTGGAGATTAACTGGGCAGGATTTACAGGATGAAATGATTTGAGCGCAGTCGCCCTCGGATATCACTGAAGGAAGCGAATGTGAATATGAAACGGTATCAGTGAGAGCGGCTGGGCAGGATTCGAGATTAGACTGAGATTGTGATAAAGAATAATATTATATTTATGATATAATATTATGGGAATTGAGATTGAGAAGTTATAATTGTACATTGATTAGAAAAAATATGATTTATTTATTAAGACTGAGATTGTGATAAAGAATAATATATATTATTTAAGATATAATATTATGAGAATTGAGATTGAAAAGTTATAATTGTACATTGATTAGAAAAATTATGATTTCATTTACATTTGTTACTCATACTTACATTAAAATAGTGTTTTATTTTTATTGTAATACATTATATATTTTTTTGATATTACTATTGTAATTACTGTACAAGTGAGAGGACTCACTTTGGTGAGGATGGCCGAACTGTAAGGTTATTTGAATACTATAATTGTACTTATGTTTACCTTTTAAAAATAATGTATCGATTAGTCGATTTAAAAATAGTTATTACACCTTTACTATTTTTAAATCGATAATATTGTTGTACCGATTAGAGTATTTATTGTGGCAACACTATATGCCAATGTCATGTGGTAAAATGATTATTTTGAGCATTATATTCTGACAGCTTGAATCGAATGGTTGTTTTATTCGTTTAAATCCATCTACATCTTAATAATCTACCTTTATTTCTGGAAGTAAAGATCAGATCCTACACGTTGGAAAAATTGTTTAAAAGTAAGTGGGTATCTTTAAATGCTATGTGAAATATCATTATAAGCAATAATTTGTAATAGATAAATGATCAAATTCATAATAATGAATTTGTTTGTTTGATACCAGAAACATGAAATAAATAAACTGCCTTTTAATGTCTTTATTTGAAGGTGATAATGGCTTAACAACGAAGAGCCTGATAATAGGATATATTATAGGAACTTTAAAATTTGACATTATTATTTAATAGTCGTTTGCATTGTAAAATAACTAACAACTCACCCTTAATAGAGCTGACCCATTGCCAAACCACACGTATTACCATAAATATTTAAAAAATCAAGCCGAAGTTAAAAGGCAAAAAGAAACGGTCAGATTTTCACATTTGCATTATTATCGGACCCTGGGACCTCTATTGTTTTATACGGTCAAATATTTTTAGCTAAACCTTTAAGGCCGATTGCACCAAACTTCTTAATCTACGGTTATATTTAAACTGTATTTGCATTGCTCTCTTACATTCAATGTTAGTACGGAACAGAGGTATAGAAAGCTGTGGTAATCTATTGTTTAATACGTTGGTGAAATCGGCACTTAAACGTGACGGGGGTATATTATAGTATGGGTGTTGGTAGCCGGTGCAATCTATGGAGTTGGGTGGTCAATTGATGATAGTCGGGTCATTGTTTCAGGGAACGACAATTTTGGGTGGCCCTAGCGCACGACCCAGGATTATCCTAAAAGATCTTTGTGTGACACGTCACTGGTTTTCATTTATTTATTTAACTTATACATAATGTACAATACAGTTTTAAACCAAGACGTCATTAATAGAAAACAAAAGGAGAATAAGTAATAATAACATTGGACAATAGTTAGTAGTAGTAGTAGTTTTAACCAAGTTTTTGTACATTTGACGTTTAAAAAATGACACAAAAATTTTGCATGCCTTTAATAGGCAAGATATGGATAGAAACCATGTAATATTTACCTGTATACCACCTTTGTTACCCATATTTAGCAAATATAGAATTTTGATTTTGATTTTGATTTTGATTTTGAATAATCTGATACATAAATATACACAAAAAAAAACAATAATGGTTATACTATTATCCAAGATTTCACAAAAAAAACAAAATTTCGTTACGTACATACATCTATCCAAGCCGAAGCAAATAGAACATTGGATGATGTTTTGTATTTTTTTCAATTAGCACTACACGTTTACTTTATTTATTATAATTATGTGTACATTAATGTACACATGTTTAAACTTTGACAAATTTGTTTTGTTCAAACATTTTAAGCGGCCATGGCGCAATGGATAAGGCCTCGGCTTTGCAATTGAGGGGTCATAATGGGTTTAAATCCTGGCCATTACACTACGGACATGAAACTTTTTCCTAACATAAGCGGATTAAGCTTAAAAAGAATACTAGTGTATTTGTACTTGCATATTACTAGTAAACTTTTTAGATTTTTTTTTTAACAATTATCTATCAAGCAAAAAGATAATTAGGTGATTTTATTATCACACTTAACTTGAGATGTAATCAACTTAAACCTTGTTTGCGTTAAATGAAATCGTAACTTTCATAATTTTATTAAGTTGACTTTTTGGATCCATTTTAAATTCACGCATCGTTAAACATAGGCAACCCAAATAAATATTTTATAAACAAGTTTGAAAGACTATTTTAAATCTTTTTTATTAGCTTTAGATTATTAACAAATAGGTCTCTGTAAAATAAAAGTTTCATTCATTTAGAAAGCGGCGTCGCTTTTTATTTAATTAATTTTGAGTTCTGGCAAGAGGCGACCATTGATGGTTGGTTAAAGCGGCTGCCCGGAGTGAAGAAGGTCGCAGGTTCAAATCCCGCCAGAATATATTTTTTCAACCGATTCTTAGATTGATGGTAATTTAGAGCTTGATCAATTTGATAAAACTGTAAGTATTCGATTTGGTTCACGAACGTACGTCATTAAACTTTTCAAACAGGTTTTATACTCTCGATTGAATAAATATGACTTTAACCCTGCCTCTGGCAATATTATTTTATTGCCTTGTGGGTTTTTCTAGGCTATAGCTAGATATACTAAGGTGTCTGGGCATGTGACCTGTCGCAGTTTTGTCTGTATTCTCAGGTTTCACGGACGTGCAGACACTGTTCCTGGCTTGCTTTGGGACCCTGCTGCCGCTTCTGGCTGTGTTGTTTGCTACGCTGTTCATTAGGTGAGTGACTCTGCTTCTTTTTTCTATTCTAAGACAACAGTCTCTTACATTTTATCTGGAACTTGCGGTCTTTATGAATCAAGAAATTTAAATCTTTAGATGTACATTTCATCTAAAGATTTAAATCGCTTGAGCGCGACCTCGATTCACTTTTCACACGTGCCCAATTTATAACTTGGGCTGCTGTTTCTTAAGTTTTAATAACGTCTTTGACACAATCAGTCTGATATTTTTTATATTTGTGATTTCCGTATAGTATGAGTGCCAAGTTCAGTTACTTTGTTACATTCAGATACAACACCACTATCATGCCAGTGCCGTAGTGCTTTAATTCGGCAGCGTGCCTTTGCAAATGGAGCAGCTTGATTGCGGCAACTATCAACTTTTTAACTATGCTAGTTGTAGCAACCGGCAACATTAAAAAGTTGATAGTTGCTACAACTAAGTTGTTCCGTCTAAAAGCACCTACAAATAATAAAATCGCTTGTGATAAACTGACCTTGGGTCTGGAATCAGCTCGAACGCCTGTCACCCACAGACTATTTCTACTTCGTTGAATTAATACACTCACAGCCTAAAGTGACATTTCAAAAGATGTCAAAGCCATACCAGCGGTCGCCATGTTATTGAAATACGAGTAAATTCACGTCTCAGGTTTGGATCATATTTGAAATGGTCTCCTGGTTTAGAGATTCTTATGTGGCCCCTAACGAGGTCTCGGGTTAGAAAATAGTGTTATTTTTGATTTTCCTTAAAGGAAATTCTCAGTAACAGCACGAAGTTGGAATTGTGCCTGGCGGAAGGCGATAGGCTCACATGGGACCTAAACTGAATAAGCAAACTCCTACCACACCCTTCTGACTGGTATAGGCATGATGATATTATTATGTTAAGTTTAAACTTTAGTTTTTAAGATTCTGTATCTAAAGGGTTAAAATGGAACCCTATTACTAAGACTTCGCTGTCCATCTGTCACCAGGCTGTTTTCATGAACCGTCAAAGCTGGACAGTTGATATTTTCTCAGATGATGTAAAACTGTTGCCACTTTAATACCAAATACTAAAAAAGATAGTTTTTAGCTCTTTCAGCTCAATATTGATAATGGTACAGGCCCCGGGAAGGTTGAAATATTCACAGAATATATAGTTCAAAGAAAATAAATAAATATTTTAGGTAAGCTCCCATACAACAGACATGTTTTTTTGTCGTTTTATTGATAATGGTACGGATCCCTTCGTGCGTGAATCCAACTCGCACTTGGCCGGTTTTCGCCACTATACGGCGCTGCGACGCTGATGGTCAGGGGACGACGAATTTACCGCTGTTGCTACAGTTGCCGTGTAGTTGAAAAACGCGCTATACATTTTCATATATCATTGTGCTTCCCGGCAAAATTGCCGTCTCCTCTTTGTGCCGTGTGTGTGAAAAACCTCCCAATCTCTGTTTTTAACCCAAATAAAGTTACTCCTAGTTACTTTATTTGAGTTTAGTTCAGTGAAATGTGTTGCTGATAAAAAATGCAGCGTTTGCGTTTTCAAAGCTCCGGGAATATGAACAAAATTCAACGCTTATTTATAAAAACATTGCTCCTTTATTTGCCGTAGATTTGTTTGCCTTTAGTCGCACAAAAAATGTATAACGAAGCGAAAGAAATTTAAAATAACACGTTTTTGGCTACAATTTTCGTTTCAATTAAAAGTTTTTGTTTTAAATGTGTAGCTGAAAGAACCGTGTCATTAAGTTCTACCATTATTTGGTAATGACTCTTGCTTGAAAAAGTTTTTACAAAATACAGACTTTTCTTGCTTGATGTTGATTTTATTTCTGAAATACGATTTTTTTAACAACATATTTAGCGATTCCATAAAAAAAGTACAGTAGTAAGTAAGTTCTAGAACAAAATTCTAACATCACGCCTATATTAACTAAAAAGGGCAAAGGTGTGTAACACCCACATTTCACTTGTTATGTTAGGTCCCATGTGATAGGGCGTTAGCCTATCGCCATCCACCAGGCACAATGCTAACTCCGTGTTGCTACATTCAAGTCAAATATTATTATTTGCAATAATTATTTGACTGATTCAAATATCTTACGAAGCAGTAACTTTGATTTATGCTTCGAAAACATTAGTAGTGTATCTCACAAACATTTATATAGTATTACAATAATATCGTACAGCTATTAATTGCCGAAATATAAGCCGCGTGGCATAAGGCCGCCATTTACCATAGACGGAGCGGGAAGCGAACCGAATTGTATTTGATAGGGTGTGATCTCAGGTACTTGCCCAGACGCAGTTTACTTGGAAAAAGATGATAAGACTTGGGGATAGAGTAAGGCTAATTAGTAGAATAGATGAGCTCGTGGTTAAGTCGCGCGGACCAAACGATCTTCCAGGTAAAGCAATCCTAACCAAGGTTGGTTTTTAGATGGTTGACCATCTTGACATAACAAGATTTTCTCCGTGCCTTGAAAACCAAGTTAACGGTAAAATCTGACAACTAGTCTAACAATGAGTATCGTATCACCTCGTACTTGGTCATGGCGGTCCGATGGTTGGATTCCGCTTTATCTGATAGACTAGAAGCAGCCCTCTAATCTAGTTCGGAAAAGGCTTGAGGATGATGAGTTTGGTACATAGATTACAAAAAAGAGCTTCGCTAACGTTATATTTATCTTGGCCCTTAAAATCAGTCTTGTATACCTCACTGATTACATAATCAATAGATAGGCTTGAACCTTAAATGTTGAAGTACTACATAAAAGTATTTTATAATCTTCTATACTAAAGCTATCCGCTTCGTTCTTCTGAATGCTCTACCACAGCTCAGAGTTTTAGAGGACGTTTACATCTTGGACTAATTTAAAATAAATTATTTCTAATTTCTATTTTTTTATAAATTTTATGTCTTGAGCTGTAATTAAAATGAATGTATAAGACGATATCCGCTCTCCGCTCCGCTCTACCCTATCACCACCTCTTAGCGTCTCATCTCGGACTAATATTTCATGTCTTAGTGAGAAGTAATTAAAATGAAACGTCCCGGCAACTTGTACAAGTTATATGTATAGCTAGTTATGTAAGTTACAGCTACCCTTGGGATTTCATTGCTCAATGGCTGCCAGTAAATGTTATTAGAATTTCTCGGAAATGAAAATTGTAGGGAAATTGCGTTCAAACAAACAAAGAGTAATTTTATTTGATTTTGATGACAAGATGGTCGAGTGGAGTCAGTAGTGCAGCTGTTCTATGTATGATAAGTATGCATTTGTTGCGGTAAGTGTGATAAATTAGAAAATTATTAATAATTAGCAAAAGGTAGAAAAGAAAAAAAAAATACATTTATAGTGCTTTTATCGGTGATTATAAAAAAATATCTACATTACCGATAATTTAAATAAATGTTCAATAATAACGTTAGCTAAGCGTCTTTCTGATCAATCGAGAAATAGAGGAAAGGCAGAGGTTTTTAAATTTTGGTTCTATGTGGGTTAGGTTTGTTTGTGACCACCAACGAAATGCTTGCCAAAGACTTGATTGACATAATTAATTACCGGTAAAAGTGAAAGCTTCAATATTATAATCATATTTAGCAAATTATGTGCCAATGATTAATATTTTTTTAATTTATCACACTTACCGTAACATAGTCACAAAAGAAAAGTTAAAAAGTTCAATATCACGTTTTCTGTTATTATTTTTAATGTTCAATTATACAAAAAATCACGTTTTAGAACGTAAAACGTGATTTTTTTTCATATCTTTTCATAAAAACTTGAATGGATTTTGTTACGGATTCTGAAGAAAACTGCCTTAGTTTCCACAACCACTAAAATATGAGCTAGTTATAAAACATATATTTGTTTCAGTTATTCCAGTACCCGTAGTACAATCTCTGCTTAGTTTGGGGCTAGATGACGCTGTGTGAAAGTTGATTGACATTTGCCTTGACACTTAAGCTGTTGTTTAGCATAATGGGCAGTTATCTCAGGGTCTAACTTTATCACCAAATTGGGACATCATAACGCAAGCAAACAGGTTTTAAAATGGCATGTTCAAAGCTACGTGTGGTGGTTTTCATCGATCCCATTTACAGATAGAATAATATACAAATAACACAAAAGGTATTATTCATTTTCATATTTACGTCCAGAGTAACATAAAACTCAAGGAAAATAGCATTTTCTATCTGCCGAAACAATACAGCTATTATTGCAAACAACAAGAGAGAAAATATCTACAATACACGATTAATAATATCTCGGCAAACGCCCCTAGACTGTCGTCAATACCCAACGAACTAACGTTCCTATACCGTACATACAAAATTCAATTCTATCACTATTGTAATAAAGTTCACTTACCTTTGTGTGTGCGAGGCAAAAATGTTAGGGTGGAATTCCATTGAAGAGCGTACGATGCAAAATATAACAAAAATTAAATCGTTCGACTTTAATTAAAAGATAACTAAAGTATTTTTACGTATTTCCCGCGATGTATTTTTAATTAGGTGTGTTTACTCTTAAGGTATGTTCTTACATAGCATCTTATACAGTTACTTTTCTTCTGGTATATTCTAATCATAATATAAAACTTATAATAACTTCTAAATGATTATTTTTGTATAATTTAGCTGTGCTTAGCAAATTATACTAAGAAACAACTAGGTTTGGGTCCTGGCAGGAGGCGACCGTAGCTGGTTGGTTAAAGCGGCTGCTCGGTGTGCAGAAGGTCGCAGGTTCGAATCCTGCAGGTCTTATAATTTTTTCAATTAAGAAATAGTATAAACTTATAATAAGTTTATAAGATAAAACTGTGGATGCTGCCTGAACCTCCTGAGCAACACAAGAGTGATATTTAATAGACCTATCTTCCTTCTGTTTGGGTTAGCTATCTTTATTAGAGTTACTAGCCTACTCTTGACACTTTGACCTTGTGGTATATCGATCTTGACAAATTGCATACTTTAACCGTCCTCATGGATTCTCTTATCTATTGGTCAACCCGTATGATATTACCACAAAATAATAAGATACAGAAGACAAGCTTATGTATCTACCTCAATTTTAATACCTAAGCTGGTGGTCGAGCGAGGGGACCGGGGACGGAACTTGCACGAATGAAAATGGTCTTAGTGGTCTTTGAATTAGTATCTATGAGTGATGTGATGTGAGAATCTATTTATGCGTTGCTCGAACGCGCGTTGTATGCTGTAGCTTGATGCCTGTACTTTATTATTACGTGATATTACCGTCCAGTATTTTTTGAGAATATTAGATAGATAGATAGAATAAACTTTATTGCACACCAAAAAGTAAGACACATAATAGAACATAATTTAACATTAAGACATGTACATTGGGCGGCCTTATCGCTAAAAAGCAATATCTTACAGGCAACCTTTACCAATATTGCGAATAGACAGAAGTCAAATTTTGATTTTATTTTTCTTCTACTCCTTTTGATATCACTACCACAAATGACGGTAGGTGTTTTTTTGGTATTAAATTATAAAACACAAAAAGCGTCACAAAACGTCGAAACACATTTTTTTTTGTAGAATGACGGCAAGTCGAGATAAATAAAAAAAACTCAATTCTAACTTCTTTTTCCAAGATGGCGGCGATACTATTAGGAAATCGTGGTCAGGGTATACACTTTTACAACATATCCAAAAAAAATCTGATTTCTAGGTTAATTTGCATTGATCTAGGCAATTCGCCCACAATTAAATTGTGCTATAGCTATAACAACGCTCAGCTCAGTGGAGATCCGGCCTTTGGAAGCTTGCACACGGTTGAATTTACGAATAGTTATTGGATCGTCGAGTGTAGCCGCCCTAGTTTTATTTTAAAAATAATGTTGCAATTTTATTTGTACGGTGCATTTGATATAGATAAAGTGGGTAGAAAGGTTGCTTTTCAAGTGTTTATTATAAATATTGTATTTATTTGCTTGGTTTTATTTTGCAAGTGCAATTTATTTTGTGAATATAAATGTTTGCGAGTTGTGTCTACGGTAAGGTTTTAAATCTTGTCACGAATCTAACGTTTGTTCGTCCGATGGTTATTTGTTTTTCTCACTTTAAAAGTAGAAGGTTAATAATTAGTCGCAGTTTTTTTTCTACATATATGTTCGCCGGAGTACTTAAAAATGGCTGAATCGATATGGAAAACTATTATGTTGTTTGAAAGAGTATTATTTTCAGTTGGTTTTATTCAAATGTAATCGAGAGCGGTAGAGTGACTTTTGGAAAAAGAAAAAAAATACATTGATTATATTTTTCTTTACTCTGAAACCATTAAGGATCTAAAGCCCCGTTTTTTTTTAGCTAAATTTATTATAGCCCTTTATTTCAAACCTTACATATTCGTTAATTCGATAAGGCCTTACACCGCCGATACCAGTAATTATTTCTCTTGGCGTCCATTTTGGATCTATTGTGATAAGTGTATTGTCTTGGGCCATCTTATAGGAAAAAGCTCTTCTTAACTTATTATGTACTAAATGATTACGTGATATATTGAATTAAATAATAGCTTGAATGCCTATTGGAACTACCTTAAATACGTAAAATGATTTACTTGTGTATCTTTAAGAACATAGACGTAAAATTACACCTACAATAATTATCTAAATGATAAGTAAATAGGTGTAATTTTTATACCTTTTTACTTTTATTGTCTTTCAAAAGTTTAATGATTAAACAAGTCCCAGTTTGGGCGCCAATATTTTTCATAATAATATAATAAGTATGCGTTACTAGCTGCTCCGGTGGGATGTAGCGTGATGTTAAATACAGTATACATTCCTATATTTCCCAGAGACCTTTATTTCATTCCTCACATGTTGCGTAATTCGATAAGGCCTTACACCGCCGATGCCAGTAATTGTCTTCCTTGGAGACCATTTAGGTTCTATTGTGTTAAGTGTAATGTCTTGGGCCTTCGTTGTAGGCAAAAGGTTTTCTTAAGTTATTATGTATTTGACTAAAGTGTTATTGATTAATACTTTCAGTGTCTATAGCGTCATAACTTAATTTGGAGGTAAATATGTGTTAAAATTTGGCTAATGATCACATTATATAGTTACAACATACCTACGACATATATTTTTTATCTATTAATTCTCTATAAACACCAGTTAATTACATTTTACCGGCAAAAAAGTTTTAAATAAGAAAAATTACCCAGATTAGGCGCCAATAATGTCCACACAATGTAATTTTTTATTTCAAATAGATTAGAAAATATAATCTTTCCGGTTTCAATTAGTGGGTACACTGATGTTGACTGACAAACTTGGTAAAAAAATAATAATAAGTTTAATTAATAGTTCTCTATGGACCCAGTACTTAGCATTTTTATTGGTTGTAAAATATACACGTAAAATATAATATTAAACACAAACAACATTTTAAGGAGGACATTTTTTTGCAAGGAAATAAAATGACTTGTAAAATGATGTTTGAGTTTTATTAATGTTGTTATTAATTTATATTATTCTTAGTAACAAAGGTTCAATTTAATATCACATGTCAAAGAAGGAGCAGTTCACCTAACAAGCGGCTTAATTGAAGAGGCTATCGAATAAAACTAAAACTGAGGGGAAACTTTATTTCATAGGGTGCCGGGATATATCAAGTTATTATGTGGCAAGTCCTTACAGTAGGGAAGTGAAGGTGTATGTATGTTATCTCAGTGAGATTTCAGGCATTACTGTTTTCATCATTTATTAAGACCGTTACCTACTCACTCAGTGTGGGAGCAGGGTGTTATGTAATAACATAGAAAATATAGGCGTAACCAGGAAACGACCGAGGGTAGACCGTAAGGCGCTAGAAGGTCTTGAGTTTGAACATATGGTTCATACCTTTGTCAAAATATCGTTAAGTTTATACTTTTTCACGCTTAAAGCGTTATTAAAATTATAACTTTTATATAATTTTTATATAAATAGTTATGAAAACAATGTAAAACCGCATTACTACAACAAATTCATTTGAATTTGAACCCCAATAACCTTAATTTGCGGTCTGCATTATGGTTATTTGGTAACGGATTCAAATTAATGTACATATTTAATGCACTAAAAAAATCAGACTGGCTCCGCTCATGTGGTACTGTAAATCAATAAAAAGAAATTAATAATGTTATGGATCCATTTTTGTACAATCTGAGTGTTGTTATTTGTATGGGATTCGTGTATTTTTGTAGTTAAAACTAATGGAATACATTCTGTTACTGATTTTGAATAAAATACTTTCAGGGTTCCAGTAAAGTAAAAATAAGGTTGTATAAAAACTGTATTCAACTCCAGCACCATTAAAATTACCTTCCTTTAGGTATAAAGTGCCTATGTTGGATCGAAGGGTGTATGGCGTATTCGATTGGAAGCAATTACCCGTGTTTGATTGATCGAATGCCTGCATTCGACTTTTATGGCAATTTCCTAGATAACATTCTAATTAAAAAACCTTTGGAATCTCACTAATGCTATACAGGGTATAAACGTGTTAACTAACATTCCAACAGGCTAAAAGAAAAAGCTACGTTTGCCGTACTAATTGAATCCCAAATCAAAAAAGTTCGAATAAAGTTTGATGAAATTTATGGAAATTAATTAAATTATTTTTTTAGAATCCATCCTATTTAACTTTTTTTTACGGCTGTACTATCAACTTTTCGGCACTCAAACAAATAAACAAGGCTCAGCTTACATCTTACCATGATGTCTACGCAACTAAAAAAAGATATAAATCCTTCTTTATTATTTACTTCTATTGTTCTAAAAGTTAACTAAATTAATTTAGTCAAAAGCTTTTAAAAGCTCTTCAAAGAATTAACCAATCTATGAAACAGACTACACATAATCAAATAAAAACAAACCGAATAAAATTGTACGATCTAGGCCAAATTGTTAAACTAAAATAGTAGCTGAATCCTACATTTTACGTAAAATTAAGTTGTTTTTAAATAAAGTGTAGCTACGAATCTGGCGGCAGGCCAAGCGGCTTATTGAATTCTATCCGCTTCGGTTAACTTTGTACCTTTCAAGTAAGGTGGGCTGAACTTTGTAGGCAAGTTTCGACGGCTCCCGATGACTTCTTTGCTTTGCACCTTCACAGGGTTTGTCCAATTATACTGAGACTTATTGGCAGTTATACAATAATGCCGTAAAGCTTATGCTTGGCTGTTTTCCATACAAAGGAAATTTGGGTTTTACTTGAATATTATTATGTTTTTATCTACTTTTATTGACAAGTTCATATCTAAAACACTTAAAAGCATGTATGATTGCGCCATTTTTTTTTTTAATTATTATTAGAATTTTCAGTTTTTATTTAACTCAATTAATGATTAAAACAATTTCGCTTAATGGCCTCGAAAAAAACGAGGCAGTAAGCCTTTAAAAATGGTACTTAAAATTAAAATTGTTTGCAGTGATGTAAAGAAGTCACTCCCAAGAAGTTTTAAAATGTCTCTGAACAGATCTTAAGTAGCAAAATTAGATTGCTTTAATAAGCTGGCAGGTATCCAAACGGCTTATTGAATCCACCCCGGGTAACTCTGTACCTCCCAAGTATCGTGGGGAGAAGTTAGCGATGGCAACTTTGGACAGTTTGGCAGCGAGCACCGCTATCGCAGCCATTGATATTGAATTTTAGCAACGGTAGTGTCCAAAATTTTAAAAATTGATTGTTTAAAACAATGGATTAGATGAGCTCGTGGCGATTTCACCAACGTGTTAAACCATCGGTTAACGCTGAGCTTAGCTCGCGAACTCTTAGTCCCGTTTCCAGAAAACCGCAGATCAAAAAGTTTGGTGAAAGTGCTTAGTCAATACTGCGCGGACAGATGAATCGGCAAGACCAATGGTTACCGTGGTCGGCGCGGTATGGGTGATCATAGTTAGACAGAGGAAGATCTCGTTAAACTTTGGGTTTTCTTAACGTAATCAGTGGAAAAATCGCGAAAAAATTAAGTTTTCCTCGGAACATAAATTAACCAGTACCAATACCAGTCTTTTATTTGCACCCAGGGACTGAGAATATGTACTGAATCAGTGTAAGCTGCGTCGCAACTATGTCATTTACACCCTTAACAGACTCGATTAACTTTCTATTATCGTACCTCCCAATTAATATAGGTATTTATCGGGAAACAACTGTCTTCTCTTACCAAAGTAATAATGTATCAAATTAATTAATTACTCGAACTCAATAATATGCCAGTTCTGATTACTTTGCTTTATACAACTCTCTTGAAATACTTGCAAAATAATTAAATTATCGCTAGCAATCAGTTTAATTAAAGATAGAATTTGAAGTAGGTACTTTATAGGAAATGATTTCTAATAAATTGGAAATCGTAAATAAGGGTATATAAACCTCGATGGTCTAGTGGTTAGCATATCCACCTCTCACCGCGAGGTCTGGGGTTCGATTCCCGGGTCGAGCAAAATGTTATTTGTGAACTTTCCATCAGGCAATTCACAATAGCAGCACGAAGTTGAAATTGTGCGCGGTAGATTGCGATAGACTCACCTCCTATTTTATGCGACCTAAACATAACAGGTGAAGTGTGGGTGTTGTACATCTCTGCCACACCATTTTGGGTAATATTGGCGTGATGTTTTTATATGATTTAAATGGGACGCATTTTATGCTATCTTGCTTATTTGCAAAAGATATCATCATCATTATTTTATTTACGTACATAAGTTCATTAAAATTTTGTATCTTCTTAACTATTTTTCATTTGATAAATCACTATTTCTTTTTTCCGATGATGTCACATATCTTAGGAAATATCTTGGTGCATTTCATCTCCAGTATATTTCATTAAGTGCCCCCGCCGCCCGCCCCTGTTTCAGTCCCCTTTGTCGTCATACCCCCGCGCCCCTGTACCGCGCAGGCGAGGACTCAGTTAAACGGTCAGCCTATAGCCGCTTTTAATTGTGCTGGTGTTGTGAGTTAATTAGATCCCTATACGGGACAAACCTTTGTGTGATCCACAAAGATTTGTTCTGACTCTGGGTGTGTGTGAAATATACGTTTGTGAACATTCTCACGACACAGCAGTTATTTCTAGAGCGGGCGTGGTTTTCTTCCAAAAAGAAAATATAATATTCCACGTTTTATAACCAAATCCCATCTTCTACAGGTGTTTATGCCGACGATACTGCCCTGACTTCTGCGAGAAGCCGACTGCCTCATCATCATCATCGGCGACTAGCAGTGACAAGCAAGACTCCAACCATGTGCAGGTTAGTTACTTATCTCCATAAGGTTATGTTAGAAGCAGTACCTTAATACTTTTTGTTATGATGAAAAATACAACGTAATAATAAGACGATCAATTTACGACAAGGATCAAAGGATTGACGGAAACTTTTGCATTCACGACTTCAGGCTGCCTAAAATTAGACTGAGTGCATTTATTTTTTAAATATAGCAACAAAAAATATTTCGAAAAAGGTAATAAGTGTAGGAGTTACTTGATACTTGAACTGCGCGAAAAAAAATTGCCCTAGTCTCCGAAAAATAATTAGCCTGGTCAAAAAACAAGAGATCAATCTTCTTAATGTGTGGAAATAAATATCCCGAGTTTACTGTAGCCTATTTTTAGCGTGAATGACATGAAAAAGCACGTACAATAAAAGTGACTCGTAAAACGGACCAGTTCTTTAGGTGACCGACCGTACTTGGCACAAATAGATGGACATGTCGTAAAATGTCTGAAAAAGTATTGCAACTGGACGTGTCCAGTAAAAATGTGACGTCATAAATAATACAGAACGAGACGAAACATAACAAAGCTGCAAACAAGCTATATGAATCAAGTGCTCAATTTAGCAGAGGGTTTCGAACAATATTACTATGTAAGCTTTGACATCACATCAAAAAAATAAAAGTCACATTTAGACAATAGGCATGATTACCAGGATCTTAAAATATTGGTGTGGAATCTAGATATATTTTTTTAAACTGTTTTAAGATAGGTGAAATAAGTGTGAAAATTTCATACATACATAGAGTCCTTATCTTGTAAATGAGGGTCAATTTTATAACTGTTGTTGTTTTTTTTTTGTTTGATAAGGCGCAAGTTCGTTGATTACCTGGTTAATCTTCAACAGCATCCTCCAAAGAATTTGAATAAGATTATTCGGTCTTTACAACATAATAAAACAAACTTGACTTTAATAGTTGATTTGGATGTTTTAATTGCTCTTACTTATACTCATATTAAACTAAGCTCAAACATAATTTTCGATAATTTTGCGAGCATTTACGAATATTTATAAATAAATTCAAATTCATTCTTGAATTGTCCATCGATTTGTAATATGTCTTCGGTCGTCTGGCCATTCTTTACTATACTGGTGTTGTGGGTATGATTGTCACATAGGACAAATCTTTGTGAGTCGCAATGATTTGTTGTGAATGTGTGTATTTGAACTTGTCATTGCGACCATTGGGTAATTGCTTTAGGTGTTCTTTCTAATGTAAAAATTTCAAATTATTTTATATAGTCAGCATTAATTGGAAACAAGTCAACACTTGCCAATAGCCAAGGGTGTTCCGATAACCCTCGTTTTAACCGGCAAATATTAGCTAAGGTCAGCAAGACTTGAGACCAACGCTGTTATACGCTACGAACTTGCCTATTATAATTTTGTTTACCATATAAATTGGAGAACATACAATGGAAAGTTTTAACAAAAAGATTAAACAATGACGTTTCACCTAGAAGATTTTTTTGATTAGATTTTGTTGTTTAAAAGTGCCTTTTTCTCAATAATAATATGCACAGGAGATGTAAATCATACTTGAAGATATTTTTGAAGTACCTACTTTGTAAATAAAAAATGAAATTCAAAGGTAATGTGACACGTCGGTATCGTCCATATCGTTACGCACTGCAGATATTGTATCTGCATACCGCAGCCAATTATAGCTAGCAATTAATGACCACTTGATTGAGGAAAAATAACTAAGCGTGTTTCAGTTTTACAATAGAGTGGCATACTACTGTAAACTAAAAAATACGTGTCTTAATAAAGTTTTATCTACAAATTAACTTAAACCTGAGTTGTAAAATGCCACTATTTGAAGTAACAGACTTTCAGTCCACTACAAGTGCTATATAGGTGAAGCAAAACAAAGTTTGTCCGTTGTTTTTTACCGGAAAAAGCCGATAAAAGGACAACCGAGCCGGCAAATTGGCAGAACTCTTTGAAAACCGTGAACTGAGTAATCAGCGAACAAACAAAATAAGGTCCACTGAAGTATCGGTACATTTTCGCTTGTGTAGATACGGTATGTGCCTGAAAACTGAAAAAGGTTAAATGGGAGAGTAAAACTCGAGAACGGCGCAGTCGATATAAGTGATTCCTTTTCCTTGTCTTTGAGGTATTAGAACGTTTTTATAAAAAAAATGTTGGCAATTAAACACAGTAGGTAAAACTGGAGGGATCAGCTAGTATTTTATAAATAGGATTGTGACAAACGGACTACCGAGTGTAGTATGAAAGTACCGTATATTCCGTATGAAGCACAAAATTAAAAAAAAAATATATTTATTTTATAGTTTATTAATACGGTACAGACAATTTACCATTAATTAACACATAATCAACGAATTAACCTAAATTACAATACATGATCAATAATAACATTATATAAGATAATAAGATAATTTTATAAATTAGAAAAGAAATATTATTTAATAAACAATTGTGGAATCTCTGACTCTCCTTAATAATTGCCGTCCATTCGTCCGCAAACAGATCACAGTTAGGACTGGTAAACAGGAGGGCGTTGAGCACCTCCAATGTACCGCACACTGGAGACTCAGCTCTGGCGACATGGTGACATATTTTTACTATGGTGACATGGTGGTCGCGCTTTACAATTAATGTCGATGGCTTTGCCGGTGCTCCATATTTTTGTCTGGCACATATAATCTACAGAATAAGTTATGGAGCTCAGGACAATCGTATCTGCCGCGGTAAGCTTTGCAAGCTATAATTAGCAAGTCAAAATGGCAACGAAATACCTAAAAGGGAGCAGGAAGTTATTCAAGTTATAATTCCTTTAATTAGACAAGAATTATACAAATCAGATTTATAACATCAAGGACCAATACTTTCAAAGAGATGACGGCTACTTTCGACAGAGTTTGGAATTGCGGCAAAAGTTACAATTGCTTTTTGGAAAAATAAAAAAATATCTTAAGGCCCTATGTAATCTCACCAGTTCCTAATAAGGTTTAGTATAGTTATGTGCTGGATTTTTAACAATTTTTTTATGAGAGAAGTCAAAGAGTTACGAATACAGTTTTAAACTGATTTTTAAACTGATAAAATTAAACCTTAGTGTGCTAAGCTTGCAGACTGTTGTCTGGGTCTGGCTTATCTACCGGTAAAAAAGGGTGACTATATAGATCAGTTCTAGACTATCCTACACAGAATACATCAAAATATGCAGACACTTGACTAAAATTAACCGAATCTTGCTTAAACTTAATGAATATTAATACCAAGTGAGTTGTAGAACGTTCCCAAACTCAATTCGTCATAATTTGGCACCATTTGTAATTCCTCCATTTGTTGGTGCGTGAAAATTATACGTAATATTAATTATCTACTCTGTCGTAGTAATTGTACATGAATGTTAATGTTATAAAGGAAGGAATTATGGAATAAAGTTATAGATAACGGCTCAGCGGAATAGAGTATTTCCTCTGAGGTTAAAAGTTTCAAAATGATTTTAATATAACTTCTAATTGATTATTTTATAGCATTTAGCTATGCTTAGCAAATTATACTAAAAAACAGTTGAAAAGATATGGGACTGGCAAGATTTGAACCTGCGACCTTACTGCTGATGATTTTAATATCGCAACATACCAACTATATTACCTAGAAGGGTGTAGCAGAGTATATAATACTCACACTTCACCTGTATTGTTTAAATCAAATGTGATGATGATGTGAGAGAGAGAGAGAGAGAGAGAACCTGTTGTCATTCGCCGGGCACAATTCCAACTCCGTGCTACTAAGAATTTTCTGACAGAAAAAATCAGATAATGTTTTTACCCGACCCGGGAAGCGAATTAGAAACGTCGCACGACCAACGAGGCAATTTACATAACTACAACACGAATTTTCCAGTCTCATTGATAAAATCTTTTGTATACAAAATAAATAATCGAATTAAGTCGAAACTGCGATTTGTATAAGATTCCATTAACATTTCACAATACCTTGAGTTGTAATGATGAAACCACACACCACAGATTGCCTTTATTTTTGCTCCAGGCGCTCTTTATTGTTGCTGTTCTGAGAATAATTACTTAAATGTATACCAAAAACTATACGATGTGTTTTTGTTCAGGTTTGTGAGAATGTTGTGTCAAGAATGATTTCAATTGTCTGTACGTATAAATTGAAGAGAATTGAAAACATTTCATTAGCACAATTACATAATACAAGATGAAAAGATTCGAAGTGTTCGAATTTCATCGAAAGTCATCCATCAGAGTGCAATAATTTACGCTTTTTAAAATTAGTAAGATTCCTGCACGATACACATTTTTATTTAATTATCTCTTGTATGAAAAGTTCTTGTTCCACTGAGTATGTAACACAGAACTGCGCATTGCTCATAAATATTCCGCAGGCGCTTGTCAATTGTGTGACAATTACTGCCGCAGCTCAGCGGTGCTTGATGCCTAGATCTAATCTGTTTCAATTGACTTTGGAATCTAGGTTAGGCTTTGAATAACTACACTATCTCGACACCTATTTATACGTGAAGAAGGTCAGATGAACAAACGGCAATACACTAAAATGGTTGCAAGCGGTACAAAAAAATGCTCTTTTTTACATTGTCTTTATATTAAAACCGAAACTTGCATGCCGAGCATGGCATATCTGGTCTGCAACCAACGCGTATCGAAATGAACACAGGTAATCTTGGCACCTTTCTAATATTGTCGCGAAAAACGGAACTAAAATCTAAATTATTTTGGTTATGTCTCGACCTAAATATTTGAGTTGACTTTTAACACGTGAGGAACTTTTATCAATAACTCCGTCGTGAAACCAACGGTAATACAATTTACATTAATGTTGCAGGTGTAGGTAAATTTAACTCTATTGCTTCAAGATCGGACAAAAATCACAAACACTGAACGATATCAATATCGTAATTTTAAGGTACTAAGTATAATCAAGCGATTTCATGAAAAATGTTTTGTTATAATAATATATATAGGCTACCTCGATGGTCTAGTGGTTAACGTAAGCGCCTTTCACTGCGAAGTCTCGGGTTCAATTCCGATAAAGTGTTATTGTGCACTTTCCGTCAGAAAATTCACAATATCAGCACGTAGTTGGAATTGTGCCCGGTGGATGGTGATAGACGCACCCTTATCCCACGGGACCTAAACATAATAGGTGAAATGTGGGCGTTGTACACCTCCGCCACACCCTTCTGGGTAATATAGACGTGATGTTATGTTATGTTGTGTTTTAATATGATAGGTTATTAAAAGCTGTCATCTATAACAGAATATTTCATGTTTTATCAAACAAACTGCCTGTCTCAAATTCACATTACCGTATAGATGACAAACTGAAAACCAACCTACCCAAAAAATGAAGCAACTCATTGCAATAACCAACTTGTCACTTCCATTCACTGGGGTGTTGTAAACACAATTCTCACTCTACTACCCCGTGACGTCACGCCGGCCGAGAACTCTCCCCCAGGGGTAGGGAGCCCACAGGGATGATTTACTACCCGCACGTATCTACCATGTTTCTTTCGCAAAATAATTTAGCCTTATTGTATGGTGTTTCGACACATATATTTTTTTGGGTTTTTGAATTAAATTGTCGGATGAGGAATGTGGGAAGATGGTAAGGGTAGAATACTGGCCAATTTTACGAGCTATGTAGAAAAATATGATAAGTCAGCTAGGTATTTATCGCAACCTGGTTGAGACTACCATAGAGTTCAATTGAAACTGCTGTTTATACCCATTTTACGCTATATTGCAATACGTTAATCTTTCAGGGTAGGTTACATTACATATTGTCGTGTGCGCATAGCGTTTTAGTGTTTGTACTCGTGTTTATCGTGATAATGGAAGGCAAGTTTTTGACCAAATGTATAAACAAAAATACATTACAACGTTATGTTCCACGAAGACAACTTACTAAAATGACACTTTAATATGTTCCACGAAACCATAAACCTAAATGGTTCAAAACCTCATTCAAATTGCGTTTTAAGCGGATAATGCCTTGCCATTCCATATCATTACAGTTCAATTATCCAAACGCAACAAATTCAGTTTTATAAACCAACAACAAAGGGAATTGTGGACGCATTTTCATGTTCAACGACCGGCCGAATTCGGCGCAGGCGCATAGGTCAAGTTATCTCTATCTCATTCAAACGTGCGAGTTAGAAAGAGAGGGGTATATGTCTTGCTAGAAGCCAAAAATGCAGTTTGGTCCAGGTCTCGATCGATCATCTGATTGTGAAGTTCTTATTTTCGATTTGATTTCTTTTGTGAAACAAATCAGCGTGTAATGAGGCGAAGGTTTGAAAAGGATGAAATATTTATACCAAATTTTGGAGTTTATTTTGGAAACACAGGAATGTAAAGTATTAGAGCTAGAAATGAAATAAAATTACTACTAGTTTAATGGACGGAAACCAGTTTTTTTAGTTATTATTGTATTAGCTTTTATAACCATATATTATTGTGTCAAAATTTTTGCATATTAGCACCAGTTTTAATTCACGGAAAAGTAGTTTTTTTATATTCCGTTGAGAGTTCACGATGCCTGCCACGGTTAAAATTCTGCCAAGAGAACCTTATTGTATTGTCATTCGTAAATAACGCCTTTTTCCGGATTATATTCAGTCTGTAAAATAAAATAGCACAATATCATAATGAAAAAGGGATCAGGTCGAGCAAAAGTGTATTTTTGAGTTTTCCCTTCAGGAGTCCGGAACTGTGGGTCGTATATACTTCCACCATACCTTTTAGGACAGGATTCCTTTTTTTTTTGCATCATATAGTTTGCATCAATAAACAAATGCGTAACACGTTACGCATTTGTTTATTTTACATACCAAAAGTATTTTGTTGAATCAGGATATAATTAAAATAGTTTGCCAAAGGTCTATTATGCCAATTAAACATAATGCCTAACAATGATTAAGCTAAGTTATGCCAAATTAATATTACGCGTAACTATCATTATGCTAAATGAAGGAATGCGAATTTAAATTTTGCGATACAATAGAGAACCCTTAAGGGCTATATAGGCAGTGTATAACTACTACAATTAGCTAGTCAAAGTCACCCAGTCATGAATCATCGATCAACTACCCTCATTTCACTCATTATAAGTTCATTATTTCATCACCGTCAGATGTTCGACAGGTCGAATCGTTGGATGACGGCAATCGAATTACTTCATAAAGGCCACGCAACAGGTGCACTGCTAACTTGTTGATATTTACAAGGAGATTTCAATTATTGTGTAGAATTTGAGGCGAGAGGCAGAGCCTGTGAGCACCTGACTTACATCTTCTATAATATTTCTAATCTATGTACGTATGTTACTATAATAGAATTGTAATTAGCTATACATATGTATATTGGAGAATAAATAATACGAGAGGACTTTATAGCAGAAGAAGAAGCAAAAACGTATATTTTTTTTAAATGTCCGTCTGTATCCTTGTTCGCGCTTCACGCCAAAAATACAGTATGAAATTGGATGCTGTTTTCACAGTTGTGTAGCTGGAGGTCTCACTTAAAAACTGAAGCTTATAGTAGTTTGTCAATATTGAAATACTTGCACAATAGCTAGTTGATATTTACTACGAGATCACAATTATTTTGTAGAATTTAAGGCAAGACTAAATGCGAACGGGTAAGCTTTGGCTAACAACGTTAGGGAATGATTTTGTTACACCTAGTGCTCGAGTTTCTGCCTCATTGCCCGACTGCCTCACACAACATGACTATACTTATAGATAGATAGATAGATAGAATACACTTTATTGCACAAAAAATAAGACACATTATAGAACAAAATTTAACATTAAGACATGTACAATGGGCGGCCTTATCGCTAAAAAGCAATATGTTACAGGCAACCTTTACTAGGCGACTATATTACGCAGAAGGGTGTGTTTAGGTTTAGGTACAGTGATAGGGGGTGAGCGGAGTTGGAATTTCCAACACCGTGCTGCCCTGAAAAAATTAACTGTGAAAAATGTAATTTGTATAGCAGATTGAAAATTTACAAGTGTTCTGCTACTTTTGTTGCTGATTGTACGTCGATTAAAAGTAGCCTATGTTAATCCTGGGATCTTGTACTATCTCTAAACTCTCTATAGAAAACAAACATATAGATAACAATTTCATATAACTTACTTTATTCGAAAGATAAAATCAATTTGTCATTGACTAAACTAACTCATGTTTGTTTAAATGATTTCATGTTGATATCCACGTTAAAAGCATCAAACACCCAATATTAACTTAGTATTGTCAGTGATAACGATTGTTTTATCTGACAATAGCACTAATTAACCGATTGTTAGGACTCGACACCCAATGACAAAACGAGAGCGGTGGGGACAGGGATGGACTGGGGATGAAAAGAGGTGCATGAAATTCAGTTCATGGAAGGGGTTGAAAGTGAATGGAATCGAACGAAATATTGCATTTGATAGAAGAAGAAGGAAATTTAGGGCCAGCTTCTGAGATGCCGGTTTGTATTTATCCGATCCATAAAATATAACATAATTTTTAAAAAAGAACACCGCTGTCATTTTCATTTATGTGTGTTATATGACGACCTGAAGAAGGTCGCTGGACTGGATGCGGCAGGCGCAGGACCGGGTGTTGTGGCGCAAATTGAGAGAGGCCAGTGTCCAGCAGTGGACTACAAGAGGCTAAAGGATATGCTTTTCTTGCCAATAAGGTTTATCTAACACCTGTGAAATTGGTGCTTAATCATATATTATTTTGTTCAGTTCAATCTGAATGTATGAAGTGGTAACTTTTTTTTAGTGTGAAATATCTACTGGAACTGACTTTTAAGACTATCAAACTAATGAAAGAGTTGATTTTATATTTTCAGTAGTCAGATTTTTCTTCACGAATACAATATTATTTTAGTATTTGTTCAATATGTGATTATTGCCAATCCATCATCCAAATTGTTCTGTAATATATAGGTGACTTAATTGGATAAATCGATGAACCTGAAATCCAAAGTTCTGTCTGCTAGGCATTTTTGTCTTTCAATATTTGTAAACCAGTCATAAGCTGCTGCCTCAATACGTCCCTGTATTAACTGGGTCCATGATTTAATTAATAGAGTTATAGTTTCACTGAGTTTGTTCAGCTTTATCTCGGAAGTATGAAAACAGACGGTTTATTATTATTTTATAAATTTTTAGTTGCCGTTTGGTTACCGTGGGTGTTATTGTCTAAATGTAGTATTTGGTCTAGTGGTTAGCGTAGCGCCTCTCACCGCGAGTTCTCGGGTACGATTCCCGGGTCGGGCAATGTGATATATGTGAAATTTCCGATAGGAAATTCACAATAGCATTATGGAGTTGGAATTGTGTCCTGTGGATGGCGATAGGCCCTCTATCCCATGGAACCTAAACATAAGAAGTGAAGTATGGGTGTTTTACACCTCTGCCACACCCTTCTAGGTAATATAGGCGTGATGATATGGTATATGTTAGTATTTATTTATAGTGTATATCAAAAATCTTTTGAGTGCTTTCATTTTGAATTGTCAAGTCTTGTTATTATAATTAGCTTGTGAGGACCTACTGATTTTTTTGTGGTAAATGGTGTACCAAATATATTAGTATTTTGTACTAAGGTCATTGAGGAAACTTACTAAACTTACTAACAAAATAACATAAATTTGTCAGATCCTATAATCAAATTAATAAATTATCTTAAAACTGTTATGTTTTAACCGTTAAACCAATCTTTATTTAAAACACATAGAAACTCCATTCCTCCACAAACACGTTGCTTAAATTCAAACAACTTCGCAAGTAATAAAACTTAAAATGTTAACGTTCGGGTAGCCGAAATTCTACCTATATACCTCTACTTACTCTAGCACTTACGAATAATGATCACCTGCACACATACACACGTACACATGTACACAGATACACGAATGCACACCATGGCTACACCGATACAGATGGGACTACTTACGTTGCAATATTCTAGATACAATAAATTCATGTGCAATCTTAGATTAACTAATTTTAATTTTAATTTATTGTTATAATAGCAGCCCTGTATCTAATACATGTGCCACTGCTGGGCTCGGGCGTCTTCTTATGATTAGAAGAGTTAGGACATAGTCCACCACGCTGGCCAATTGCCGATTGGTTGACTTCACACGACCTCGAGTAGCGAGCGATCGTTTATATGATAAATACATACATATCTTCGAAAAGACGAATCATAACAATTTATTGACAGAGGTGTGATTGTTATTATACCAAAATTGTACTGAAACCAAAAAAGATTTGTTGATTGTTTTTCTTCACTAAAACTATCGTATGACGCTGAATATTCTATCATTCGGCCATCGATTACCAATCGATGCTCGGTCGGAAAATATTAATCATTTTAACACCCTAAGAAAAGAAAAAAGATAAAAAATAGAATTCCCAAAAAACCGGAAACTACAGAAAATATTTCCATTACAAAAATCTAAAAAGTGATAGAATGTCCGTACACAAGCTGCGTGTATACACTATACACTTGGCAACCAGTCTAGTCTTTTCGATTGAAGCTGTTATCGATTGCTACAAGCTATACAAATCAAACGGCGCTAATTATTCGAGATCAAGCGTCAAAACGATTCCGATTAATCAGCTTCGTGTGGCAATCGATTCGAATGCAATCGATACTAGTTTCAATCGCGATAGCTTTGTAACAGTGCACTTTCTGTGGTGATATTGTGTTTCAAATGACTACTCACATGCATACAGAATATACTTACTAACACTTTGAATAAGTGATTTAGAAAATAAATGTAAAAGTCATCGAGGTGTTCGTAAGTATTTTATCATGTATTATTTTAATTTACTTGATTGTGTTTCCAACTTAAAAAAATATGTTCGTGATGATAAAAAAATAAATATTCTATCTGTTTCTGACGATAAAAAAATATGACCAAATATTTTTTCTAACGATTACTTGATTTTGAAAAATAAACCGAAACTGCCTTTTTGGTCTAGGGGTTAGCTTATGCGACTAATTAAAGCGAGGTTTTGAGTTTGATTTCCGGGTGGAGCAAAAAAGGTTTTGGGAATGTTCCTTCAGAAAATTCTCTATTGAAGCACGGAGTTAGAATTGTACCCGGTGGAAGGCGATAGGCGGTGAGCCCATCACATGGAACCTAAACATAACAGGTGAAGTGTGGGTATACAATACCCTTTTGGGTAATATAAGCGTGATGTAGTATTTTGATATATTATATTCTATTACAACGCCAAACAATCATGATAAACGCGCACCATCTTTCCTCACATAAAGTATACAACACGAAATTATTGCCAAAATTTCCCTTTGCCCTTCTCTCACCAGTGTGTGTGAGTCGCAGGCGCAGACGCACACATACACACGTAATACCTGTACTTATTGGGTATGTGTGTGTAAGCCGGTTTACAAAGTACATTTTTAGGGTATCCATACAACTATAAATAGTTTAATGAGTGGAAAGAATTTGGAAGGATTATTTCGTCGCCACAAAGTATAGAGAGGCATGCTCAGTTTTTTGTTTTGGACTGCCATATGAAGTTTTGGCTTTCTTTAGCACATATTTATTGTTTTTTTTTTTTACGGAATACTTTGGAGTTATAGGTATCAAAAGGCACTCAAGCCCATGGAAGTGAAAACATTGATAACTGTCTCCTGCACGCGACTTCGCCCGCGTGGTGTGTCGATAAAAAGTAGCCTATGTCAATCCTCAGGTCTTCAACTACCGCCATACCAATTTCATCAAGTCCGGTTCAGTAGTTTAGCCGTAAAAGCATTACAGACAGAGTTATTTTCTCATTTATAATATTAGTTAGAATGAAATAAGTTAACAGTGTTAACAGATGAGAACTTTGACATCAAGTTTACCCTTGAGGGACATAACAAAGTAACTCAATTTAACCACGTGTATAACTAGTTATGTATACGTTATTTTATTTATTTTTGTAATAAAATTTGTGTCAATTTATTTTTTTCTCAGATAACACCTATTTATATCTTTTTTGCTTTTGCTTAACTGTTTTATTTAGATTGAGGTTTATTGATAAGTAGATAAAAATATCATTTCCAGCTATCTAAATTGTACAGTTGTATTTTTATTTATCCACTTTCGGTTTTTGGTTCGATTCCCAGGTCGGGAAAAGCATTATTTGTGAACTTTCCGTAAGAAAACTCACAATAGCAGCAAGGAGTTGGAATTGTGCCCGATGGATGGCGATATGCTCACATCCTATCCCATGGGACCTAAACATTTTAGGTGAAATGTGGTTGTTGAACTGTGTGCCTACTGCCACACCTGCTGGGTACTAAAAGCGTGATGTTTTATTTTATTTTTATTAAATTTTAATCTTGTCTTAATTTTAATGTATTATAATTTTAATTAAATTAAATTTATTAATAATTTCAATGTTAAAAACATTGAATGAATTGATGAAATTGTATTTTTTTGTATGAATAGCATTTTTTTAATTAGCTTTATAAAGTGAGACGCTGAGACTTAAGTTCACAATGTATACCTTTAATACATGTTACAGTGTACTTACTTATTGTTGGAGAGCCAAATAAATAAATAAAATACAACATCAACTTCCCAACCTACCTCTTAGTTACCAGTAAATATAACTGAAAGATAGTTTTCCGCTGAAGTTACAGCTCATTTGTAAAGCTTCCAGTCACAATTTTCTAAACACAGTCGACTCGATGGGCCGCGCGTTAATTTTAATTGCCAACTCTAACTACCGCAGTTTCAAACTTCTAACGTTCAAGTTACGAAGTTACGCTTTCTATATGGTATAGACGGGTGTAACTAGTAACTTGGTAAAGTCCGTACGCCAGTCACCACAGACAATAATGTGGTAAATGCGCTACTAAATCTGTACTATTGATTACAAGAAGACAACTTTTATGTTAATTTAGAATAAGTAAACTAAAAGTGTCATGAAAATTAATTTTATTTATTATTTATTTATATTAAAGTAATATTTAAGTTTCCTTAATTCGCTTTGCATTGGGAATTAAAAAAGACTATGGTTGTGTTTTACAGTTAATCCTTGATAAGCTATTCGAAACTTGTTTTTAAGATCGAATGTCAAATTTAAATAGTTATCAGGCGGTTAATTATCTTAGTCTTTATCAGGAACTGGTGAAATCGGGTTCTAATAGATGTTTTCCACGAACTGAAAATTCATTATAATCACTATATGTATTTCCACAGAAAAATCCCAGCACGTGAAGCCACGCAGAAGCTGTAATAAAGACAATTTATTATGATCTCAAGCGCATTCCGCACGCCGATGGCTACACAAAAACCATTGGCCACCATTGTTCCAACACCATACAATTGGCAACCCGAATACAGAGCAACTAAATTAACAATGCACTCAATAAACCTGGAAAACTACCTTATTTTCGCAGTCGTAGAGTCGACATCTCATTTTTTAATATCTTGTTATATTGGTGAAAGAACCACAGCATCTTTGTTAAGTCAGTTTCGGCGGTAACGGTAATTCAGGTTCGTGTCCTATGTATTAGTGTTCGAGTATGTATTTTGTTATATATCTTCGAGATTAATGCTCTGTTCAGATTGAAAATGATGATGGTATGGTTTATGGTTGATATATCATCTCAGTTGGAATGCTAAAATTGATTTGAGTGATTGAGTGGTATACTTTGAAGGCGGTATCTTTTTTGGGTTACAAATTGTGTACCGGATCAGTTAAGTTTATTTAAAGTTATTTTTCGTGGCAATAGTTCTTTTCCACATAGTACTTAGCCTAATTGTTAGCTTAGCAACCTTTCATTGCGGGGTCCTGTTGCGGGAAAAAGTGTTATTCGGACAGGAAATTCTCATTTAGCTCAAATTAGCCCCGGTACCCACATAAACATAACAGGGTGTTATACCTCTGCAACACCCATCTGGGTCATATGGGCGTAATGTAATGTTATGTTAAGATCTTTTGAACATAAAGCTTATGTAGTAACGTATTTATCTCCATACTTATTTTTAAAAAGATCAGTTCTTGCTTTGAAAAGAAAAATAAATAAGCTTTCTATTTATATTAAGGAAAAATGGATGTATGTTTAAGAAACAAGAAGGAATATTTTGAAATTCAACCTCTAAGTCACGAAACACACAGAAGCAAGAGAAAATTCGGTCCTATGTGTTTCGCTCTTAAGGAGGTAAAAAGCGGTTTCCTGTTCAGAAAACGCCGCGAGTAAAAAGCTAATGACGAGTAAGTGTGTTCAAATACGAGGTAATTGTAAAGTTACCTGTGTCATTCTTGCTCAATCACTTCTTCAGAAAAACAAAAAGAAAAGCCACACAAAGGAGGCGCTAAAAGGTAACGAGTTTTCCAAAACTCTTTGTTTCCATCTAACGGATACATAGCCTTGTTAATAAGGACCGATTTCACCAACGCGTTATACTCAAATTTATCACAAAGCTACAGCTTCTGATCTCACCGTCCCGTACAGACATTGAATGCGAGAGATATATGGCTATAAGCGGTTAATAAAACGGTAGTTTAAGAAGTTTGGTGCAATTGGGCTGTCTCCATCACAATGTTAACTTGTCAAGTTTTGAACAAACAGTACAGTTTTCGTTACTTTTTTCCTTGTACGGTACCGAAATGTAAGTATTTTGAGTCGTATATCGTAATAGCTTTTTGTGCGGTTTCACTGACGTTTCTTCTAAGAATAATCTTTAAGAATGTGGGGTTGGACGGTTATATACATATTTCGAGTCACGCTACCCTTACTTATGTAAACGCAAATTTTGGCGACATTAAAATCACAATATAAATGCTATGAAAACATTTTAATCGGACAAATAAACTTTTGAGTCGTGTAATTACTTTGTAATATTTAATAATTTATTTATTTTATTACATAAAATTACTTTGTGCAAGAAGTTGTAGATATATTTTATAAGATTTAATTATAATTGTCTTGATTATGTATTATTATTTATTAAATTCTCGAATGAATTTGATAACGTCTACTATTCATGAGGATCTCTTTTTGCATTAATATGAACGATATGACGCCCCTTTTCGCAATAAACATAAAGGAGGTTGGACTTTCGGCGCTATAAGGTATTTGCCTAAAAGTTCTGAAAATAAAAAGATGGTATCGCATTGTTCAGACTGCCCATGCATGAGATAATGGAAATGTTCTTTCTTGTCTTCATCCTAGTTTCGACTAAAATAAGTTACATATTTTCTAGCGCTTAAATTCTGAGTACTGATAGGCTCGGGTTCTAAGCTAGCCACAGTGAAGTTTATTCTACAGTTTGAACCTAACATAGGAATCCAAATAAGGACATCATTAGGTCAAACCACATGTGAACGAGCTCGAAGGCGGAAGCACCACCGTCCCACCTTTAATCTGCCACCAAACAGTAATTCTGTGTTCCAGCATAACTGTGTTCCAGTTCAGTAGTGATATCAGGCCCTTCAGTTAGCTCTTGTGAATGAGCTCGAGGGCGGCAGCACCGCCGTCTCACCTTTAACATGCCGCCAAATAGTAGTCCTTCCATTACTGTGTTCCGGTTTGGTGGTGAGATCAGGCCCAGAAATTACTGGCACATGAGGCTTAACACCGTAGTCCTCAGCTGCAGCGAAGCATCTATAATCTGCTTTTGTGGATTGTTGATGTCCTTGGGCTGTACTCCACTTACCATCAGGTGGACTACACGTTCGTTCGCTGGGGGTGTAGTATATAAAAAAAAAACGTCCGTTCGCTTCATTCGTCGCATAAAGAAAAAAACCATGAAAGGTTGCAATTCTTTATTGATCATATCATCGAAAGTTATTGTCGATATAACAAAAATTCAATTTATTTACGCATACAAATTTTCCTTTACCCCACCACACACAAAAACGTATATTATTTAAGAAGTAAGCCCTCACACACTTTCGCTGTTAATAATAATGGTACACTCGAAATTTAAGGAAGGAAGGGTGACTTCACCAGCTATCTTCCTTTGCGGTTATTTCTTATTGTTGCTTATTTACCTTTGTTTTGTTGATCAAATGATTCCTGATGCCAGAAGTTGGTAGACTTGTAGGTAAATGTTGTGTTATTTAAGGGTTTCGAAAGCGTTTTTGCGTTTAATTTAAAATCATATAAAATATATATATAATTATATCATTTAAAGTAAATTAATCACATTTAAGAATTTCTGTTTACTTTAGTTACTAATTATAATTATTAATATAAAATATTATAGACAGTCGAGTAAAAATATAGATCTACTCTAAACAAATTTGCAAAAGCTTCGTAAAAAAGAAACAATATTTTTTTTCAACATTGAGGTGGTTTATCTTAATTTACCTCATGTTTCAAATACCAGTGTAAATACAGGGAAATCGCTAAATAAAGTAGAATTTAAGCTCATTAAGCTGGGATCATTATTGCAGGAAACCGCGAAATGTCGGGAATTGTTGGAAATACGAGTATTGTTGGCGTCAAATATCGATCAAAACTTTTAATTTGTATTTAATCGTATTACCTTTTCGAATATCCTACTAATATAACGAGTAAAAATGCAAATGTTTGTGAGTGTATAAAGAAAAAGAAAAAGAAAATAATAGTTATTTATGGCACAAGTGAGAAAAAGTTTATATTTCTGTTGTGAGTGCCAATTTTAAATCTTGAGCTTGCGAAGTAGTCTTAAATTGAATCACGAGCGTAGCGATTGATTCTAATAAAGACTACTTCGCAAGCGAACGATTTTAAGAGGAGGTTATAAATATTAAGATTTAAATTAACTTGTACTTGATTGCTTACCCTGGAATAATTCCATGAAATACGACAGTAATACCAATTCAGAATGCCTTTTAGGGCCTTTTGTAAGTCGCCACTAATTAAATATGTCGTAAACTACTCACGTGTACTTTTCACGTGATTTTCCTGGTAAAAAAGCAAACTTCTGTGTTAGAAGCAACACTTTTGGAGTTCCACAAAGTTCTTTATCACTGGATTCACTATTTTTTTGTTAAAAAGTTCCAGTAAACAATTAAACATAAACTAAAAAGAATTTATAGTTGCCCGCGATGACTGACACAGACACAGACTTTTTTTTTAAATCGTGCGTTCGGAAATTCGTTCGTATTAAGTACCTGATTTTAATTAATTTAATGGTCAATCACGAATATAAAACCATTAAAATACTAAATAAGCGCGTATTTATATAATTTAAAATAACTAAAACGTATCGTATGTAATTCATTCATAATTCATTTATTACTTTGCGAACACAGGTACAATAATAGTTATTTATGGTACAAGTGAGAAAAAGTTTATATTTCTGTTGTGAGTGCCAATTTTAAATCTTGAGCTTGCGAAGTAGTCTTAAATTGAATCACGAGCATAGCGAGTGATTCTAATAAAGACTACTTCGCAAGCGAAAGATTTTAAGAGGTCACGAACTGGAAATTAAATTTTCTCACGCGTAACAATACAAAACTTTTCACCTCTTCCAGTGAGAAAATATTAAGATTTAAATAAGCTCGTACTCGATTGCTTAACCTTAAATGATTCCATGAAATACGACAGTAATACCGATTCATAATGCGTTTGGCTTTTGAAAGTCACCACTAATTAAATATGTCGTACGTTTTCAAATACTTTTCACGTGAATTTTCTGGTAAAAAAGAAAACTGTGTTAGAAGCAAGTTGTCGCAACTCTTTTTTGGAGTTCCACAAAGTTCTTCATCACTGGATTCACTATTTTTTTGGTTAAAAAGTTCCAGTAAACAATTAAACATAAACTGAAAAGAAATTATACTTGCCCGCGATAACTGACACAGACACAAACTTTTTTTTTTTTAATCTTGCGTTCGGAAATTCGTTCCGTAACATTTATTTATAGAGTCTAATATTAAGTACCCGATTTTAATTAATTTAATGGTTAATCACGAATATAAAACCATGAAAATACTAAATAAGCGTGTATTTATGTAATTTAAAATAATTAAAACGTATCGTTTGTAGTTTTAAAATAAAATTGATGTCAATGTTTATTACTAACCTACATGGTGGCTGTTTGGTTTTTTTTTTAGCGCCTATTCATTGGAAGGATTTAGTGATTCGAAATTTAAATCACTTTGCCTCACTAGTGAGTAATAAGCGTTATTACTCACTGAATTCTCGCAAGCAAACGATCTTTTTCGTGCTGGTGTGGTGAAAATATAATTATTTAATAAAATTGATGTCAATGTTTATTACTAACCTACATGGTGGCTGTTTGTTTTTTTTCCAGCGCCTATTCATTGGAAGGATTTTGTGTTTCGAAATTTGAATCACTTTGCCTCACTAGTGAGTAAAAACGGTTTTTACTCACTGAATTCTGGCAAGCAAACGATCTTTTTCGTGCTGGTGTGGTGAAAACATATTTATTCGAGTAAAAACTTACTTAATATAGCAGTGTACAGTGGGCCAAGCAATTAGGTATGCAGGGCAAAAACTTCTACGCCATAGTGAAAACTGACTGCAATAGATATGAATGGGTGAATTACATATTTAATAAGTGTAATATACCCACTATTTAGATATGTAACTCACTTATCCATAACTGGTGTAGTAAGTCTTTAATATGACTTAGAAGTTTTTGCCGTGTATAGCTAACTCGTTGGCCCACTGTACATAGTAATTATCAAGAAATAAATAAATATAAAAAGTAAGATATTTTAACACGAAATAGACTCCATGAGATATTGTTGTCCATGTGTCATGTGCGATTGCTACACAAAGTTCGTGCATTATTAATTCATAAGTTAGTTTTGATAATAAAATATTTAAATTTTATACTCTTCTGTATTTCAAACTGCCTCGAATCTAATTTTCATAAGCAGAAGATTTAGCTTACATGTGTCGTTAGAAAAACTAATAAAAACCAAAACTGCCTCGTCTCGGGTTCGATACCCGGGTCAGGCAAAGTGTTATTTGTGAATTATTTATCAGGAAATTCTCACGCGTACACGTACGTAGTTAAAATTGTGCCCGGTGGATGGCGAGATCCCCTATCCCATGGGACCTAAACATAACAGGTGAAGTGTGGGTGTTGTACACGTCTGCCACACCCATCTGGGTAATATAGGCATGATTTTATAATATGACATGTAAAAACCAAAACTATACCACAGTATAAATATGTACAAACAGTACGGAAACTGCCTACAAACGTGCGAAACGGCACGCACACATAAACATGCACACCGACGAGACCCCTAAGCGGCACTCGCTACTGAGAGCACCGCGACAACCGCTTAGGGGTCTCGTCGGTGTGCATGTCGTTTCGCACGTTTGTAGGCAGTTTCCGTACTGTTTGTACATATTTATACTGTGACTATACATTATTACATTAATATGTGAATTAAATATATTAATATATAATTATAATAAAACATTTTGCATAAAATGTTATATAAAATGTTTTTTGTATTGCATGGACGTTAAATGGGTAGTTGACCCTACCCTCCACTTTTTGCGAAACATGTCAACTTTCAAACGCGGACATCTGCCGGTGCCCTTCTAATTAGCAGGTGTTCCTTATTTCTTAAGCTTATATTTAAAGTTTTAGTCATTTTTAAACGGTTTTATGGCTTGATTAAGGACATTATATTCTTACACATTTTTTTGTGTTACAACCCTCAAAATTCAGTTTTAAATAATTCTTTGCAAACAATATTCCAAAATTGTTTCAGCAATAGAGCCTGTTAAGACCTAAGAAAATACTGTAAACACCTTTCTTAATTTCTGAGCATAAAGACTTTACAAATAACATACTTTGTATTTTTTAACCGACTTCAAAAAAAGGAGGAGGTTCTCAATTCGATTCGTATATTATGTTGATTTTCCTTATGCAAACTGCTAAAGAAGGGAAGGGCTCTGCCCAAGTCTGTGTTTTTACATGAGTACAATTTGAGTCTCTTTAAAGCAAGAGTAAATGTTAATAGGTATGTCATAGGTAAGCATGCTCAACCATAGATCGCATTATCACTTACCATTAGGTAAGATCGTGATCAAACGCTTATCCACTTGACAAAGAAATAAAAAGAAAATCCATTTTTGGAAGGTCAAAAACTTAGAAATTTATTACGACGCTAGCTTTTAGTGTAGTCGGTTTAGTAGTAGTACCCGCGTAAAACCATATTGTCTGTTCACGAGAAGTTTAGCGTAATGTTAAATACTAAAAAACTTTTAATGATAGCTAGACTATCAAACACAAAAAGAGTTATTAAAATCTGCTAAGTAGATCTTGATATTTGCGCTAACAAACAAAAAAACTAACTTTCTCCTGCAGTTTCGCCTTCGTGGTAGGTACATCAATAAAAGGAGGCCTTATTACGCGCCTTGTAGTTACCTGCATCTAAAATTTTATCAAAATCAGTCCAGCCATTTAAAGACAGACGGACAGACTGCAAACAATTCAAAAACTGTATTTTAGGCATAGGTACCGTGCAAATAACTATATCAACAGAAAAAAAACATTGCTATTTTGATATTAAAAACAGACACTTCAATTTTATTTAGTTGTATGTATATGAGGATAGATAAGGTAAATTGTTTGTGCCCATTGTGTAGCAGTAGTAGGTAAATAAGGCTCTAAATATTTCCCGTCCAATTTTATCATACAATGTTATACCCAAATCTTCCGAGCCCAAAACCTGAATCAGCTATCTCTTCCAATAAATTGTGGTTAGAGGTCGCGGGTTCGAATCCCGGCTAATGAGAGAAAGCACGTTTCGGAGAATAACTCGAACAGTTATAGTTAACTCGGATTTACGTTCAGTGGTCATGTAGGTTACGAGGGGAAGGGGTTCGCTTCCTTGCTGAGGTAATAATAGAATTATGGTTGGTGGAACTGATTTTTGTTTAGTGTAGTTAAATATTTTCAAATATTCTTCGACCTTTTTAGCTTTTGCCAGCAGCTTTGCTCGCGTAATAATAACATAACATTACGACAATATTACCCAGAATGATGCGGTAGAGGTGTACAATACCCACATTTCACCTTTTATGTTTAGGTCCCATGGGATAGGGAGTGAGCAAATTAATTTAGCCATGCTTAGCAATCTAATACTAAGAATAGTAGAAAAAAATTGTCGATTAGGAGAAAGATTCGTGGATTTGGAGCAGGGCTTTGATGGCCGAGTGGTAAAGCGATAGGCTGTATGATCCTACAGTCACGGGTTCAAAGCCCGCTTCAAGTCCAAACATTTTTTCGACTATTAATTAGTATGAGATCAATAATAGATTGAAAGCTTTTCTTACTCTTTCACGACTAATATACTGAACCGATCTGATGAAAATTGGTAAATAGATAATTCTTTTACATTTTTATTAATGTATCACACGAGCATAGCCGCGTACAGTAGCTAGTACATTCAAAAATATGTGTTTTATTTCTATTTCTGCTATATTTACATAATACCTATCATTTAGCAGAAATACTCGGAAAGTGTCAAAACGACGCATGCCATGTACACTTTCTCCGAGGCGTTAGCGAACTGCCATCCTCTGATGCTACTGCTACACCTGCGTCTTAACGCGCAAATAATCACGTTTACGCAGATGTGGCCAAAGGTTTAACGTGATTAATGACTAACGGCATTGCTATTTTCATTAGACATTAGGCGATAGGTCGGGTGTCGGTTTTTTGGACACATCAAAGGGTTTTAGCGTTCACTTTAGCGCGCTGACGGACGTTGGCTACATTAATGACATAATATTTCGCTTGACGTCAACTTGACGTATGATGACAGTGTTGCCAATTTGACGACTTTGTCGCAAGATCTGGCGACTTTTGAGGTGCATGATATAAGCTAATATGTACTGAAAAAGAAAAAAAAAACCTGACAGACTGCTGTTTGTTTCTATTTTATTGGTAAAATAAAAATAAATGATTAAATTGAATAAAACAAGGTCATCGTGTGCAGCATGGTGGGATCTGGTGACTTTTGGTACTGAATCTAGGAACTTAAAAAATTGGAGTTGGCAACAGTGAAAAATCGGTGTTTAGAAATTTGTATTGGCACTTTTGGCGGCAACAATGGAGTGGTCGAACGAAAAAGTTCTCGAGTTTTTAGAGCATACAGTCTGAAGCCTGTTTATGGGACCCTAAACATCCGACGCACAAGAATCGCTCGGCCGTAAGCGCGACGCTTGGCGACGTATCAGCCAAAGCTTGTCGTTTCCTGTGACAATAGATGAGTTAAAAAAGAAAAAGGAATCTTTGATGGGATACTACCGTATCCATTTGAATAAATACAAAAAGTCTCTAAAATCAGGTGCCGGGCTAAATGATGTGTACAAAACTAATTTAATTTAAACAAATGGTCACACTGGATAACACGTTATTTCTTGAAGAATTAGCTTTATTGGCATTGCAACGTAAATGTAGCCAAGGCACCAATTTGAATATTTGGAATGCCTTTATTAACGCATAGTTGGTGATTACCATTCACGTTATCGTTAACGCAGGTGTAGCAGTAGCATGAGAGGCGACTACGGTAGCCATGATTTAAAAGCTTTAAAACATATCACATAACATAAATCACGCCTATATTACTCAGAAAGGTGTGGCAGAAATATATGACGTCCACACTTCACCTGTTATGTTAAGGCTCCATGTGGTGAGGTATGATGAGCCTATTGCCATTCACCGAGCACAATTTCAACTTCGTGCCGCTGATGGAAAAATTCCAAATTGCGTTTTTACCCAACCCAGTAATTGAACTCGAGATACCGCGGTGAGTTAACTTTATGCAACAAGGCAGTTGATAAGCTTGTCTCCACCATGATTTATTTACTGTACTTACTTACTACTTATTGTACTCGTATTTACTGGCAACTAGGTGATTGCCGCGGTTTGACTTGCATTATTCGTAATGGTACGTTATTGTACCACAAACCCATAGATTAGTTCCCACTTGCACGTTAACCCAAACGTGGTCTCATAGCTTGAGCTTATGCGCCAAATTTTCGATAACGAAAATACAACAAATCTTCGCATTTTAAGTTATTCCCTATCAATTAAGTAACTTAAATGTCACTAAAGTTATGGGCACCCTAACAATGATCGATAACTTCAAATTCGGCTGCGCAGTCGCTCCAAACGAACACAATGTACCACATTTTATCGCAAATTGTGTGAGCCTGAAATGTACAGAGCTGTCAAAATGCACTCTTTAATATTAAACTCTAAAGTACTCTACACAGAGTTTATATTTACCTGCAATACTGCTGCAAATCAACTGCACACTGAAATGCAGCTATCAAATTTCACTTTTTGATATTGAGCTCTATAAGTTTGACGAAAGAGTTTATATTTATCTGCAAAATCGTGTCTCAAATAGATTTAAAAAGCCCTGCAGCCACGCTTTCTCTACTAATGCTCTTGTCCTACTTGCAAGCGCTTTGAATGAGTTACTACGAAATAACACGTCACTGTGTTTTTATTACTTTTTACATAATTAGAAGGTGACTTTTCAGAGAAGTCGTTGAGGTTTCTTTGCGGAAAATTTCGAGTTTACGTCTTAGGTATAGTCCTTTTTATAGAATTGGTAATTCTACTATCATATTTTTGTTACTATAAAGACGCTTTGCAGTTAATGGACATAAAATTGTTATTGTAGCTTTATATTACACTAAGGTATACCTTAGTGTAGTATAAAGCTACAATATTTATATATCACATTATCTATAGGTAAAATTGATTTTATTTCCAAGAGGGTAATACCTCTTGGTTTAAGTTAGAATTCACTACTTTAAGCCAAACACGTAATAGATCGCGTTGTGTAAAACTCACACGAAACGCGTCTGAAACTGCGCGGGTCCTCTAGTAGTCGTATAAAAATGGATATTTTAATTTCAATTTAAATTCAATGGCCTATGTAGCGATATTTTAACGCGCTAAGTTGAAATTTAAAACCTAACTCGTAATTTAACATTTTTACAGCCTTTAACTCTAAACCAGTTACAAAATTAGAATTACGACGCAGTGTGCCAACATTTTTGACTTTACGATACAATTATACAGGCTGATATCTAAAAAATTGCTGGCAAATCTCATATATTCTTAAATTATATTGATTTTATTAGAGGTTGCTGTGTCACCTTGTTGTTTGTCTTAAGCTGTTTGATATAGTTTTTCAATATAATTATGTTGCTACATCATATCAAAAAGACTACAATGGATGTTTCTTTGTGGTGATTTTGTCAAAATTGTTTTAATTATTAATTGAGTTGGATACAAACTGGAAAAAATAAATAGTAAAATTGAAAAAATGGGCGCTCTCAGACATGCATTTTGGTGTTTTAGATATGAATTGTCTATAATAATAGATAAAAACTTAATAATATGAAAGCTAAACTCATTTTACTTTTGTATGGAAAACAGCCAAGCTATTATAACCCCTTATTACTATTTAATTTCATAAACTAGAGCATTCTGACCATGTTTTAATATTTCAGAATTTAATTTACAGATATTGTGATCATTTGACAATTTGAAATGTGGTATGTTTAGCAAACAAAGTTTTTTTATTCTAAATATATTCGCAGCATAGGAAATATACCACATTGTCATGTATATTTCAAAAATCATAATAGAACTGTAAAATTAGATGTGATAGTTATGTTTATAAAATAAAAATTGCACGTTCATTATTAAAGTACTCACCCTGTATGTTTGTATATAGAGATTATATCTGTGATAATAAAAAGGGTATAAAACTCTGTTTATTGCTGTTTTTTCGTTATGGGTGAATGTTCTTAGCGACTATGTGAGAAATATACCTTCCTTACATATTGTAAAACAAAGTCTTTCGTCGCCTCTGTCTAATTGTATGTTCCTGATAAACTCAAAAACTACTAAAGAGATTATAATGCAGTTTCACTTGTTTATCAATTGAATAACTCTTAGAAAGGTTTAAACAGAACATTTAATTTTGTTAAGGATTTTTACGATTTACATAGGTAGAGCCATAGGTGGAAGTTAGTAAAGTATAATATACTGTTTTTGTTTGATAAGCAAAGTTGTTCACTGTTGACACAACAAAGTTTGCTACAAGTAGAGGTTACAACTAGTTAGGTATTCATGCATAGTGTGAGTTGAGATTCTTTGTTGTTTAGTACCTACTTACGAGGAAAATGCTTGTTTGTGCCCATGTGGAAAATTCCTGTTATGTCAAGATGATGTACTTAATATTTGGGTTTAAAATGGATTATACCACTATAATACAGAAATTCGAAGATTACTAGGTATCGAAGAAAAACAACTTTGATAATACAAATTCAAAATTAAATACTTCGCTTCCTCAACATTCACTGCAATCATATTTATCGCTTTTACCTTCGGCTTTACGCGCGTGGTACGTTAATAAGAAATAGCCTAAGATCTATTCCCAGAACTTACAAATGAATATACACAAAAAATCTTAATAATCGGCCAAGTAGCTTCACAAGAGTTTGTGACAAAAAATAGTACAGTGGGCCAAGCAATATTGTATGCAGGGCAAACACTTCAGGCCACAATGACGTTTGAGTCCACTAGATAAGCAGTGACTGACCAGAAGTATAATATACCACTACATAGGTAACTCACATATCTATAACTGGTGTAGTCAGTCTTCACTAATACTACTAATATTATATTATCTGTGCTAATACGTTGATGTTCTTGTCCTGCATACCTGCTGCTTGGCCCACTGTACATTTAGGGAAAGAGGTAAAGGTTATACGGTGCTCTTTAATTTTTAGCTTTCCTTACTTATGTAGATTTATTGAAGACTTAAAAAGATAGTTCAATACGTACAGTCTGTACGTATTGAACTATCTTTTTAAGTCTTCAATAAATCTACACAAGTAAGGAGACAGCTTTATCGCCGAAGTGATAAAAAATCTAAAAGAAGTCATTTGCATAAAGACGTTTCACATTTACGTATCCTTTAGAAAATTATTTATGTACAGAAAAGGTACGCTATTAAGAGGGAGGGTCAGCACATTGTGCAACAATTCGGTACCGATCACAAATAAAGGAGCGAGCCTTCCGGGTCGGGACGGGGTCCGTGATATCCCAAGAATGCGGTACAGATAGCAGATCAAATTGATGTCTTTGAACCTTTCATTCTTTTGACAATATTTGGGGCTACTTGTTAGACAAGAGGCGAAAATAGAACGTAATTTATTTTCGGTTCCTACATCTATTTGTTTATTATTAATCCAAACTTATTTAGAAAATGTTATATAAAAAAAAAAAATGGTATTTTGACATTAGATAGAAGCAGATATTACACTATCCAATGATCCCAATGACAATGCCAAATACACACAAGCACACCCAGTCCCAGAACAAATCTTTGCGAAACACACAAAGATTTGTCCCAAGTGGGAATCGAACCCACATCAACAGTGCAATGGAGTGCGGCGAGGCGACAGCTTAAATCACTACCCACATGTGCAGACATTTGACAATCTTATCTTAAAGGAAAAATTGCCCACATTTTATCGAATAGAATAATGTTCTACTACTTTTCATAACAGTAATCACTTGTGGACCGCAATATAATAATTATTATTTTTAATTTTATGCTATACCGTCTCATTTTGCGTAACTTGAGGTGTTTGATGCACTTGCGGTTGATTTAACTACATAACATCTCGCCTATATTACCCAGAAGGGTGTGGCAGAGGTGTACGACACCCACATTTGACCTGTTATGTTTAGGTCCAATGTGATAAGGGGTGAGCTTATCACCATCCACCGGGCACAATTCCAACTCCGTGCTGCTATTTTGAATTGATTTTTATTCTAAGAGACACCAACACTGCTTTTAATATCAGTTCATGTATAAAGATATTGATTATCAGGGAAAATTCAATATTGGTTCACAATTTGGCGTAGTTCACTTTAAAAAGTCTTAGCGATTTGAAAGAAAGAAAGAAAGAAAAATAAATTGTTTTAGTACATACCTATTTGTATTTGTCTATTCAAAAAGACTTCGTAGTGAAGCTAGCAGACTGATTACTCCAGGAAACGGTACAATAGAGTCAGCCACAGCGAGCCGGCACTCCACCGGGTGTATGCAGCATTCATTCCTAGCTGCCGACAATCTACAACGATACGACAATCGTAATTTAGATCAATAACAATTTTACAATTGCAAGCATGGATATAGACGACAGTAAAAACTATTTTATTGTTATGTTTTGTATTATTGTATTGCAAGTAAACTTTTTAGGAAGTAATAATTAATCTTAACAGAGATCATGGGATGGGAACGAACTCGAGGATATATAACATAATATTTATTTATTTATTTTTGGGAAACAAACAGCTTTTAAGAACAATCGATAAAATAACTTATATAAATAACAACGTAAGCCAATTTATAGTTTCCGCTTATATGTATGGCTAAGTTTGAAACTTACATATTAAAAATAAATAACAGATCTAAATAATTCACATATGATATGGTTATAATAATTAAATTAGAGTACAAATAAATTATCATTACTACGGATCGAAAAATTGTTTCGTTATTAAATTGCGAAACTGAGTGTGGTCATTAAAAATGTCCAAATCATGCTTCCTAACATATTCGTTTGTTTTTTAACTACACGGTGGAAGAACGAATTAGACCGGTAGTTCGTATCAGCTGCTGAGCCTGCTAGACAAGGCGGATTTCTTGTGCGTCTATTGGGAACATATATCTCAATACGGCTAAGAAGTGCCGAAGAATCCGTTCTACCATTCAAAATGTCTAACAAATAGCTAACATCAGCTACTGTTCTGCGTAAATGCAAGGGAAGAATGTGTGTATCTCGCCTATATTACCCAAGAGAGTGTGGCAGAGGTGTATAACACCCATATTTCACCTGATTTGTTTAGGTCTCATGAGGGTCACCAATTGCCATCCATCGGGCACAATTCTAACTTTTGCTGCTACTGATAATTGACTGACGGTAAATCCTAAATACTTTTTATACCGCTAAACCAACGAGTCAGAAATCTAGTAGTTCTTCGAGTTGCGTGGTGAGATTAGACCCCAAAATTACTGGCACATGAGCCGTAATAACGAAGTTTTAACGAAGTATTGACCATGTGCTTTGTTAGGTTGTGGACCTTCATGGGCTTAAGTTACTACTTACCGTCAGGTGACCCACACGACCATTCACTACACACGCTATATAAAAATACCGTTGCAAGCTAAAAATCTGATAAATAATAATCTATTTCCTCACATTTATTTGTCGTTCTCTTTTTTTTTTGCCAACGCTTCCTCATTTTATGGCACATTCACCGATCGTTAGCACCCATAACCCTCGAATCCCAATGCTCGACTATCATGACTGCCGAATTTGTTGCACACAGCAAATATACAAAGATAAAGACATGTAAAAAAATATAAAAGAAAACCGAGACATTATTGTTTCTGTTTCAGTCAGTAACTAAATTTCTTGAATTGTTACCAAAATAAGTTTATTAAAATAAGAATACCAGTTTGCCTATATATTTTTTAGAGCATGCAATTCAAGTTTTCTTCAAAATAAATTTCGTCATCTAAAGATACACTATTCATTTCAATCTATTTTATATAATTCACTATTTGTAACAATATAAAATTGGAATATATTTTTCCAGTTTCTTTCCGAATTATATAGAAAATTATTTATTAACTGATCGTGTAATTCTGTAATGGTAAAGACAAGTCCAAAATCACAAATTAATTATTAATTAAAAATCGTAAAACATTCATGGAGTTCCGATTGCAAGCTATTGAGATCCTCTATCACCCTGTTGTCGCCAATTCTCTTTTACATTAATTCATTCTGTGTAATACGCATTTATTTTCTGATGACAGCTTTAACGATCAGATCCGAATCCTAAATTTTGTATTTTACAACATGTGATTGTCCGTTGATAATTGAATCAATTATAAAATACCCCTATTATTAAAGGTCTGATTGCGTCAGGTGAGATCCGATTTAATTTGTCGGAATAACATGCGTATTGAAAAACGAATAACTACATTTGAATTGATTAAAATGACAAACCCGTCAAACCATAGAGTAACTTGATGTTTTGACAAGCGCTTCTAAGATTATATAAAACGTTAAGCGAGTTGGCTACCTGGTGGTAGCTAATAGTTAGTATCTACAGCTAATCAATACTCACAAAACAGTACTTATGCGTGGCTGCGCCTGCATCTGAATGAACTAACAAATTCAAACTTAATAGTGCAAGATTTGGCGGCTGCTGGTTCAAAGTGGTGTCCACCTCGACTTATTCATTTATTTACTTATAGGAAGATCAACAGCACGTAACAATGAGAATAGCTTACAGTAATGAGTGACCAATGATAGATCTTCTCGAATAGACTTTTGAATATAAATACAAAAAACTTTGTGATCATAAGCACTGCAAGATCGCAATAAATATTGCGTATCCGTCTAGCCAATCCAATATTTGTATTAAATATATCGACTAAATATTTGCATAATTTGTAAGTACTACTGGTCAATCGCCACAAAAATGCATTATGTCGGTAATTGGTCGACACCAAGGGGAGATGGATAGGATTGGTATTCCTTGCTGTCGTTCTAGGCACGTTACATGACAATCGCTATCAACCGATCCGCTTTTATTCACAAAAACTCTTTAACTATCAATATGAGAAGGTCCTTACCGTCCACCCATCTATGGATTGATCATGGCAAGAGTAGCTTGACCCAGAAATAATTCACGTGGCATTCCTCATGCATGATGAGATTTTGAAAAGACTTTGGTGACAGTGTAATAAAATTAAATGCTACCTTACTCTTGCTAACAAAATTTAATTACTTTTCTTCACACGGGAATAAACGTTTTTATTTATTCTTCATAACTGTCTACATTTAGAAGTGAATGCTGTAGTAATTTTACAACTGAGAGTACACCAGTAGGAGGCAGTCGTCACGAAAAGGCTTTTAAAAGAGATAAATACCTTATCAAGATGATCTTACGACATTTCGACAGTATCGCACTTATGTTTTTTTGTATTTTATCCGATGCTTTTTTTTAATGTGCGTAAACGTAAAGCGTAGGTTTTTTCCAGTCATTCATAATGATAAATGAAAGAAAACCTTTTTCAGGGTGCTATGTGAAGAATAATTAAACGTTGATTACTATAATATTTATGCAACGCGATAGTTTAAAAGTCAAATGAGGTCTGATTGTATTCACAGTGGAATTTTAGTAGTTAAGGAAACTTAAGGGGTTTGTTCAGAATCAGTAACAGAATACATTGCAACAGTTTTAACGAAAAAAAAACGTGCCAAGTTATTAATTAAATAATGCCAAGTTTTAAATACTTGTTTTTTTAAATATTTTCTGATAACTGTCATAACTGTCATTACCAATTTTGGCTTGACAACCTAAACTAGAACACCCTGTATATGGGTGTCACAAATAAACTTGTTATGATTATAATAATAAGGTAATATTTCTATGAAAAACCAAAACGCAAATACAAATTATGGATACCTTTCAGTGCTTTTTACTTTTCATAAACCGATAACAAAAATGAAACTATTTTTGAAACTGAAACAGTGTCTTCAAAAGCCTCCTGTTAGTTTTCAGTAAAAATAAACTAATGGCTTTCGTATTTTGAAGAAACGAAATGTTCCTTCAACAGCCATGAACACCATTAATTTTAGACTAACGTATTTTTGGTAGCATCGAAAGTTTCAGAAAGATGATTGGCCGAAAACTGCAAATATAATAAAACCCTGAATTGAAATTTACATGAATATCTCATAATTTAAAGGAAGCTAATGAGAGCATGTGGGATTCGACAACACGTGGTGTACAAATTAGCCAGGCAGCCATTTTCCTGATGAGTTCAATCCACAAGGTCCAACCAGGTTGGCTAATGAACCAATTAATGCCCTTATTCCATTAGAAAACTAATCAAAACTCATGATCAGAATGTTCCCAAACTCATCAGGGATCATAATCGGTGCGCAGGCGCATGAGGGCCGAGGCGTGCGGGACGGTGAAGGAAGGAAGGGGGGCGGGAAGTGCACGCTCGTTGCCAAAAATCTAGTCAAACTGGCTCGCTATAGTGCAACGCACTTCTCGATGAATGCGTGCGCGGTTACAGGTGCGGTGGAGCAAAGTTGCAAATCAAGAAATTTTTTGAAGAAATTAGAGCAAAATATTTTGCATCTGAAACAAATATTTCCGTTAAATAAATATCTCAGAACTTACACAAAAAGTCATCTAGTCCCAAACTATGTAGAGCTATGGGTACTAGAATAACTGATTCTAATGCATATATATTTTTTGCAAATACATACTTATTATACATAGAAACACCCAGACTAAGACCAACCTCCATGTTCATGCTCACAAAAAAATGTCTCAATCGCAAGCAGGTATGTACACTACTCACTCCGCCATCCGGTCGTCGATTAGAAACTAGCTAGCAAAAACAATATCTGCAATATCCTCAATAGGGGCATTGAATCAGTCTAGATTTTTTTACATTTCTATAAGTTTACGGACATTACGGCCGCTGAGATACTATTGATATTTTGGATTAGTATTTAATTTTTTTCAATAATTCAAAACATTAATGCAGTCAATGGAGATTCAAATAATAATGATGTTTTTGGATTTTAACTCCATGTAAAAACAAAAACTTAAATAAGAACAGAGTCTCCACACATTCTTCTACTCCGGTCGTTAGATAGTCATACGACTGGAGTAGGTGCATCTAAAAACTGCAACTCGATTCGGAGTCTGCGCCGCCGAGGGGGGCAAGGGGGGGAGTGAGAAAAAAAAATAAAGAGTGCGCGCCGAATTGCGCGGGCGACGACCGGCCAACGACCTGGGTTAGACCTAAGATTTTAAGGACCTAGGTCTTTTGTGGGCGAGGTTTTGACTTTTTTTTATTGCTTTAGAGTCGTTTATTTTTACCAGATTTGACGGTTGGAGTTTGGGTGCAGATGTTTCGTTGAAAAACTAGATTAAAATATTTTGTTGGTACATTCAACTTTGCTTATTTTTTGTACACGCGCAGAATGAAATAGCGCAAGACGAATATAATGCTTTATTTTAGTGAACTCGCTCTATATCTTCTACTCCGTACTTACAATAGTCCAAACCAAGTCCATTAGTTTATCATTTGTCGGAAACTAAAGGCACGCGAGGGGTACTTTAGAGGTATCGTATACCTAAAGGCGGTGGCTGGAAAGCGTCCGTTCCTAATATTTATAGGTAGTATAAAACAGACATATTATATTATTTATCTTTGAATTAAACGGTATACTTAAGAAATATAGGTATATAGTGTGTTGATTAAAGCATAACAAAATATAACATAACGTCACGCCTATATTAAATAGACGGGTGTGGTAGAGGTGTACAATATCCACATTTTACCTGGTATGTTTAGGTCAATACAACAATGTGGTCATAACAATTTTAACTCCGTGCTGCTAGCAATATTTCGGCAGATAGTTACTATAGTAACATTGAACGGCAAGCTTATGAATATAAACGTTAATTTTATCTTAACGTGTATCTACTCATCAAAAAAGAATCATCTTTAAGGAATAAAGGAAATTAAAAGAAAAGCGGATAGAAACGTTTGTGAAACGAAGCTATCTAACTTTTATCTTTAGTTTTTCTCGTCCTTGCTTTAAGATTTCGTCTAGTTCTATTCCAAGCGTAATCTATTGCAGAACACGCTTCTTCTTATGTGCCTGATTTTCGGTGTGATTGTACACAAATTGTACTCATGCGGAAACAGACTCGGGCAGAGCGTTTCACTCTCTGGCAGTTTGCATACGGTATGTTGAAGCGATACACTTTGTGCGTATTACTGGAATATTTACCATGAAGCGTTGTCTGAGTGTCGTTTGTCTGGTACTCCGTCCACAATTCACTATCTGTAAAATGGGGATGGCGCATGGCGTAATAAGTTTGCGCAGTTCCATATCATCATTCAAATCAAACAAAGGTTCCTGGAAAACGGATGACAAAAGCGTCCAAAAGCGCCAAGCAAAGAAAAATAAAAATGAAGTAACGCTGACCAAGCGAAAACTTAACTAATTGTGACTTGAAGAATGTCTTCAACTAAGCCGGGAATAAGTAGATGTAACCTGATAAAATTATAATGCTTCTATAATTTGCTGGCAGATATTTCGCGTTCTTTTCAAATCTACGCTAACATAATAAAGTGACAGGCCTGTACTATGTTTTGCCAACAAAAGTTTTGTTTGGGAATATTATTTTCATTATACTTATATACGATTAGCCATTATGAGCTATTAAACTTGGTGCATTAAACCGTATCGTATCGGATGAGGCATCGGAATTACGATTGAGAGATCGTGGGTTCGAATCCTGGCCATTAGGTACACCACGGTGAACTTCCTTTTAACACAAGCGAATTAAGCTTAGCTGGTGAGGGTTAGCTAGAATGCTAGTAATTTGTGTTTGCAAATTATTAATAAGTTATTTTTTTAAATAATCATATTATAGCTTATATTTATCGTCTATTTCTGATGTATACAAGGGCTAATTGAAGTATGTCGTGGCTCATGGCTCATGTCGCGTCGTCAGTTGAGTACGCATTGGTCAGTGCATTGGCGCCCAACTTCAAGATGCTCCAACACCATTCAGGATAATAAAATAATCTTGATAGACTCATCGACTGCCTTGATAGTGTAGTGGTTAGCGTAGGCGCCTCTCACCGCGATGCCTCGGGTTCGATTCCCGTGTCGAGTAAAAATCTCAATAGCAACACGGAGTTGGATGTGTGGTGTAAGGCGATAGGCTCACTAATTATCCCATGGAACCAAAACGTAACAGGTGAAATGTGGGTGTTGTCCTCTGCTTATGTTGTGTTACCTTGATCGTCGTCCAACATCTGAATAAATACCACCCGAAATCCGTGCCGCGATGAAATCAAATAACTTAAAATGGAGGTAACGTTTACAAATACGGAGACTCAACAAGAATGAAACAAATATAAATTGCAAAGTTATTCAATATTGAGTTTTCACTTGTTCGGTTTTGGCAAACTTTTTGAATAATTTAACGAAACTCAGTTTGTTTAGGATATTTTTATTTTGACTAAGTAATCAAATTATTATGGTAAATGTGGTCCGTTTTACTTTTATCTTAACAGCTTGTATTCCTTTTAGGAATTCTATTATCAGTTGTTATTTAATAGTTTTTCTTTTAATTACGAAAAGAACATTACATGATACTTCAATTTTAAACTGACATAACATTATCTAATTTGATAAATATCAATCGACTATATCTCATGTGCTAAATAAGATATATTTCTCCTTACTTACTTTATATATTTTCTATTCAAGTATTATCTAAATTCTGGTAGATTTAAATAAAAAATTACCTTGATGTGTGTCCAAAGGTTGACAACACCTGGCCACGCTTCATTACCTGTCAAAAAGTTGAAATACCGAAACACTTTTTATTTTTACATTCAAATGCGAAATATAAACTCCTCACGCAATGTGATTCCGACCTTATCGGTAAGCGAATTAGATTTAAAACGACTCCTTTGTCAGCATAATTTTAAATCTTTATAATACGGCAGAATTCCTAAGTATGAAATGTAAGACGGCCAATTCTCTTAGACCTCCCGCTCGCCGAATGCTTCGTAAATCGAAGTGCAAATTAGGATTTTTTACGATACGTTAGAGATCTCTTTAATCTGGTTTATTCTATGTTGTAAAAGGTAAGCGGAAGCGGTTTATTGTAGGCGTCACAATGACTTCTGCGTCGTTCATTGCCTTTAATTTAAATGTAATGTGAATGACGCCCGTAACTTATGTAACTGTGGCACTTTTATTTCTAGTACTTAGGTTTTATGCTTGAGATCAAAATCGTGCCATCATTTGGGAGCTAGTAAAAAAGGGCGTTTTGAAAGTACTAATACCAGCAAATCTCGGGTAAAATCCACCATTCAAGTTTGGATTTTTTTAAATCTCGCTGTGTATTGATTGTGTGAGATAAGCAACAACACTGATAGAAAATTTTATACTTTGTCAAAAAATTTAAATAGTTATTTGTTAAAAAGTGAGTAAAGTTCATATTTTCTTCGAGTGTTTCTAGGTTATCATCTTGAGCATAGTGAGGGACTCATAAGCATGAGATGTAAATAACTTTGATCACGTGTCGCACATACAACTTTTCACCTGCAGTGAGCAATATGCATAATGCTTAGTTTGGGACTAGATGACGTTGTGTGAAAGTGGTGTGATATTTGAAAATGAAAACAAATGGCCGGCAGTGAGCAATTATTCAATACAAAAACAACAAATGTCAAAATGAAAAGCAATGAAAAAAGTAATGTTGACAGTTAAAGTTTCTTATAGACTAAAACTATTCAACTATAAAATTTTCTTATGTGGGACATTCAATCCTCGCTCTCGCTACCTCCTATAACTTGTTCACAATACGTGGGCGAAGGTGAACGATTTGTCAAAGCGGGTCATTAGCGGGCCCCGAAAGCCGAGGATGGTCCTTTGTCAGTGGCGAGTTAGTCATTACGTTTGTCATTATCATCGAGGTAATACCAACGTGTATGGAAATTGCTGTGTCATTTTTGCTTGATTTCATGTCTATTATGACATCCTTGGTGTCTCAACCAACGAATAAGATAAAATTCAGTTTTTTATCATAAACTGAGAGCGACTGTTAGTCTACGAATCATTAATCAGAAAATATAGTCTTCTTTACTAATAGTTTACAGAAAAAAAAGTTGATTGCGTGAGTTGGATTTTTTCAGAAAATGTTCAGGGTACTCAGCGAGTAAAACTAAAATACTAAAAGACCTGGCGCCTAACCTTAAAAGGTGCCACTTTTGTGTTTTTCGCAAATATTGCGTAACGGGTGCGTCGTAGAAAAAATGTCATCTATGGAATGAAAATTCATACAACTTTTGTCTAACACTTTTTTGATTTCTTAATCTAGGTCCTATCATATATACCTACTATTTTCATCAAAATCGGTTCAGCAATGTTGAGTTATTGAAACTTTTATGTATGTATATTGTGGAATACCACTGACGCGTGGTGCGTCGATTAAAAGAACCTTACATTTTAATCGAGAATATAATATATAATATAATATATAATATTCATAGAAAAAAGTTTCGATAACTGATCAATGGCCAAACTGATTTGGACAGGACCGAACTAATTAAGACATATATATTTACCTACCAATTAAGTACATTACATCTATAAATTACGTGCATGAAGTAGCAGACAACAGATTGTCACTTTTTTTTTTTAAATGGGTAAGCAAGGAAAAAAGTGTGAGACAAAAGTTGAAGAAAATTGTATGAGCTATCATTTTATATAGAAAGCAGTTTTTTTGCGCGTCCACGCACCGTTTTAAAGATTTTTGCGAAAAACTCATTACTATTCAAATCATTGTAATTAGTATAATTTAGTATTATTTATTATTTACTTTTATATCATTTTTTGTAATGTTTTGACGTGTTCAAGCGCCTCCTGGGGCCTATGAAAATAAATGATTTGAATTTGAATTTGAACTCAAAAATGGTACCTTTTCTCACCTCGCCCGCCTTGCGTACCGTATTTGCTACTTCACGCACTTCACACCTGATTTTCGACTTTTTTTGGGACTATTAGGAACACCCATAATTCCTTTAAAGGATTTTTATTAAGGGACGCAAATTCTTACACACTTATAATTCAAGTATCTGACAGCCATCTTTGAAGTTTGGTCTGCAACTATTGAAGCTAAAACACTTGTGATGCAAAACAATTATTAACCATCGCTTTTCTTTATTATTTTCAGCTCAAATCACCGTCAGACGAAAGCACAGTTACCGGTGTCGGTGCGAGCGAAGCACCTCCTGCTAACGGCTCCATTTTTACCATGACCTTGAAGAATAACCATCTTATTGTGGAAACTGAGGAGAGGAGTGTAAGTACAACACTGCTTCACAACTTTAGTCTCATAAGTATAAATTAAATACCACGCCACAGCAGTTTCTGAACTGACTTAAGTATCATTTATTTTATTAATCAAACTATTTTTTATCTAACTTGATTTGAGTTTTTTGTTTGTTTTGACTATTTAAGCAAAGACTATTAAAACGAGGCAATTCAGACACTTAGTTCTTGTTTTAAAATGTTTCAGGATATCACCAAAAACGGTCGCGAAACGAAGATGAAATACTCTCCAGACAACGAAGGAATTTTCGTAGTGGAGGTGCAACAATCAACTGCCTACAGACCTATCAACAAGCCTATCGTCAACTCTCTCCCTCACGATCCTCAGATATCTACCAACCAAGCTCTCATCCATCGCGTTCCTGACGAATTAGAAAAAAAAATTGAAGATGACAGTGAAAGAAGCAGTGAAAAGTTCGAAACCAAGGCTCTAGCACTGTCAAGCACTGGCCTTTCTATATCAGATCTTAGCATGTCATCTATAGGCTCTCATAACGTCAGTTATTCGTATAGCAGCCAAATGGGCTACGAACAAGGACCTTTTGGATATCCAGTCTATGCAGGATACGACATAGCACATGCCAGCGTACCCGCAGGCATTGTCTGTGATAGCTCTCAAGAACCTTTAATCAGTAAGACTCCAACAGATCCTGATAAACCTGTGGTGACTGCAGCGATTTTCAAACAAGACTCGATAATAGGTAGTGAAGCTTTGCAAGGACCTGGATACTGCATCGAAGGGTCTACTGACGGTCCATTACTTTCCGATGTTCAAGCAAGAGAATATAGCTTACAACATCTTCACGACAAGAAAATGGAGAATGGGGTAGCAGTTCCAGTCTCGGAAAAAGTTGAAAATGCAAAAACTTTTAATCGAGCTGATAGTCTTCCCGTGCGATTAGAAGATGAAGTCGAAAAGGTGCCAATGGAGACTATTACAGAAGATGACGCTCCTTCAAAGGATGTTCTGAAAGCTAAAAGAGGATCTTTGCCAATAATCAGGACTGATATGTACGAGACGGTTCGAGAGATTTTGCCCACGGAGTCTCCTAAATTCGAGAAGCTGATGAATGAGACATCACCAGGGGATGTACCGTATGATTCTCCTCCTATGATTACTATCACTGAAGAGAGTGAATCTAGCAAGAGTGATAGCACGAGTTAATTATTCGCTCGATTTGGTGTATATAGTGTGTTTCAGGTTGTTTTTGATGTTGTGAGGTTAGGTGTCAATGAGAACAAAATTGTCAATACAATCAGTTACGCATGCTAGAATTGCGACCGCGGGCCAAAGATTTTAAAGATTAGAAAATAAATTTTCATGGACAATTCTTTAATCGAAACAAACTCAAGTGGCCATAATATAAGTATTGGAAAACGTAATGTGTTAAAGTTGGATACAATTGGGGGAGTTCAAACAATAACATAAAATAAAAATATGTTACTAGAATGAAATCTGAAGCGTTTAAAGACATTTTACTCGTGAACAAAATATATTTTTTTCTTTAATTTTTATTGATATTGTTCCCACTGACACCAACCTCAGTTAGTACGTAATAATTTTGTAAAATCTACTAGTAGTCGTAAGCTTCAATCACATGTCTGATCAATTCCGTAGAAATGACTTTGGCCGTTCTGTGTGTCGCTCAGTAGCAATTGTATAAACTAGATACAGCCGAGATGTTTAAACTGTTAGTAGGAGTGACAAAGAGAGACAGAGAGAGAATGGATTTTAGTACGTAGTTATTAGAATGATAGAAAAGTCATTGGAAATAAGAATTACGATAGATGGTTTTATAGCAAACGAGTTTATAGAAAATGATGTATTTGAAATTCCAAGGAAGTGAATGAGGTTAGAAGGAAATCATACAGTTGATCATAGAGTAGTAATAAAAACAATATTGTCGGCTTCGGCCACACGCATGCCTTCGAAAAGCGCGTGACACTATTGGCCCGAGATGTGGCAACTATACAAAAAAATATTATATAAAACAGCGATTTGAAAAGTCACAAACCATAATACAACTCTAAATTTTATGAAATTCAACTACATACTGAAATTAAGTTAAATTGTAAGTGAAATTGATGTAATCAATGTTGTAAAACGAGTACGTTAACTATATTGTGATGAACGATCCTAACGTTTTAAATATCTCGGCGATAGTAGATAAGCATGAATTTTGAAATTGAGATCCAGTTAAAAATCATCGGGTGAATGCTAGAAGTGCATTAATTACAGTTAATAGTTCTTGAGTTTCTGATGTGACGTTAGATGGGGCTTAAAGATATTATTATATATTATTGGTTTTAATAAGATTTTTCCAAATAAACATGTTGCATAGTGAATAATGCTCAATACATCTGTGACTAAAATTAAATATTAAGCAATTAGACCAAACGGTCGTACGGTTTACTCTATTTCTTAGATACGGAGGAACATTTATTTAGCATAGCAACTGAGTAGTAATGATAGATCATAGTATGACCCCAAGATCGTTTTATCTACGAGCATTTCAATCAATCTGCCAAGCCGTTTCCCAATAACATTGGGGTCGGCTTCTAGTTAAAAGGACTTCGCTGAATATCAGTATTTTACGTGGAGCGACTGCCATCAGACCTCCACAACCCTGCACGAGGTAATACAACTCTTTGTTAGACTAGATGTCAGCTTTCTAGCTTCTGACTACCTGTTACGACCGCCATAGATGTTTAAATGGCAACCAGGACCCGACGACTTAAACGTCCTCTCCGAGGCACGGAGGAAAACTCGGTATTTTAAATATAGCCACCCATCCACAGCCAACCGCGATAAGCGTTGCTTAACCTGCAAGATCGATCGGTCCGCGCGGCTTTGATTTAGCCACGATCTCCTCTATGAGCACCTATTGCTTCTATATTACGATCCTAATATGAATAATTTTTACATTTCTGAGCGTGAATTTTTTTTACAATTTAGTCTCATATAAGAACTGAAAGGCAATAACAGCTCATGGTACGGCCTTTAGTCCATCATTTAGTATTTAACTCAAAATTTTAGCATTTACCCGATTGATAAAAAGAAAAATTGTCTTCAATATGACGTATTATTTTATGTTCTTCAACGTTGTGGCCAAAATAGATTTACGTGTAGTCTAAGTGAATTGAGTGAAGTGTTGACGGAGTTATTCAACAACAATCGGTTATTTTGGATTCAATTAGACACGGTTCAACCAGGTAAAATAGGAATGGTGAATGAGAATGCACTTAAAAGCTGGATTTCTGATAGTATTTATTCGGTGGATTTTATTAAACTGTTTTCTGTCAGATTATTTAAATACAGGAACCGAAAACTAAAAGAGATAATAAACAAAGGGACGAAGTTGTAGAAAACGTAAGATAAGAGTGAAGGATTCTATTCCGATTAATTAATTGAATATGAGTCATAATTAACGAATCAGAGAATATTGAAAAAATACTGAGGAGACTGTAGAGTTAAATATGTTATTTAAAATAGCTCAGTCAACATTTTATCTCACCATTTACACCAATTTCGCTACTAAAATAGGCTAAGATAATTAATTATTGTTAAAATTATTTATAAAATAAGGAATTGAGATTCAATATTCATTAATAAAATTAAACCTTTAAGTTACATCATAGAATTTATAAATAAAAATATTTGTTAGTAAAAATGTTAATTTGCTCAGGTTTTTAAATTGTTTTTAAAGTTGTGATAGAATTTAATTATATTTGTAAAGACGTTTTAAAAATATGTTTGTCAACCGTAATAGAATGAAAAAAAGTATTAAATCAACAATGAAATTGGTCGAATCTGTTACGATTGACATTTAAAAAATATTTAGTTTCAGCTTTAGAGCCGTCCGAGTGACAAACGAAACCTTTACGTGCCAAGCAAAGCTATCCTTTAAAAGAGTTGTATTAAAATAGGACTAGTTTTACGAAAAACACAATAAAAATAGTAATTTGTCATTAAATGTGTGAAACGATGACGTAAACCCCTCAGTAAGGATGTTACACCGAAATCGATAGTGATCGATTCATTTGACGTTTAAAGAGCCAATAAGAGCGCGCTACTGTGCTGTTCGACCATCGATCCAAGCTGATCGACCTCGATCGATTTTGGTGTAATACAGAGGTGATATAACATACTTATGCGTTTGATGGTTACGTGGTATCCAGACATAACTGCTTACAACGGATTGAAGATGCATGCAGGTGTACCTGAGGACTATGACGTAACGCCTCTTAAGCCAGTTTTTTCAGGTAAAGATCACACCAACATTAATAAAATAAAGTTGTGAATATTTTCAAATTCGTAAAACTAATCTTATAACCTATGAAAATGAGACGGAACAGAAAATATTAGTGAATAGGCGCAGTCCTATTGATAAATGTTATAACGCGAATAAGTAGCAGTCGTTTGTTTCGTCATTAGAAAGAAGATTAAACAAATTATTGGGTCCTAACTATAACGTTTATTAATAAGAGGGTAAATGTAATTATTTTGTATTGATTTTATTCGCGAAGATGTGTTTACAAAAGTAAAAAAGAGGTCTTGCCATGACATGACGTCTTACTGCCTCCAATTTCAATTTAAAAGGCGTTAAATTCAAGAAGAAAGGTCATGGTACGAAGTCAAATAGTAAAAATATTTAGTGAAACTCTGTTTAGTATACTTTTTATTTCGCATGATATGTGTAGTAGGCATAACTTTGGGTAGATGGTGTTTATAATTTTACTACGATGTGATAATATAATATTATTAGATAGAGTTTCGCTACGGAAGTGTATAGTGCGCGCCACTTAGTTTAACCCTTGTGTTAGGATATAAGGACATTTCACTCTTCGAAAGGTGCATTGTACTCTCCGTTGTATATACTGTGGCAGAAGAGATCATCACAGGCAATGTGGCAATCGTGTGCCATAATTTTCAGCCATTTGTTGTCTATGAGCACTTAGGTCAATCTATGTAGTGCGCGCTATAACAAGCTTCAACACGACATAACAAGGAGTGGAAGCGGAATACCCGTAAATTTTACTCCACCGCTATAATATCAAAACATTTAATTTTTATAGAATACCTTATACTTACTGCATAGTAAGTCGACTGGGTCTTACCTGGTGAAAACTGATTGATTATTTTACCACGTCTCCTTTTCGATTCGCTGTAGTGAAAATCGGCCCTTACAATGTGAGACAACCAACACACGGTATATTTCTGTATTAGAAGATATTAATTCATGATAAACTTCGAAAAGCTGTAGTTAAAAAAAAATATTTTTGATGTCATGATCTAAGTCCCTGTTTGGGTGCCAAAAGTACATTTCTAATCAGTATGCGTTTTACAACTATTTATTTCTTCTCGAATTTATTGTTCAAATGGCTCAAAATGGATGTTTTATGTGATAAAAATCAATTTAATATATTAGTCTTGTATAGTTCTAGCATTTCACTTAGGCAGTTCGACTGACAGTTGGTTAAAATTGTAGTTTACGTGTACATGTACAACCCAATTGTGTGCGTATTCAACTGGACGCGTCACTTGCAGGAGTTGAAATAAATAAACACGCCAAAAAACAATGGGTATTTTGTTTCATTTGGTCTCAAACGCCCTTTGATACAGTTGTTTAAGTAAAACACGAGTAAACCAAACAGAAACCAACTGTCTCCGTGAATTGCAAGAACTATGGTAGCGGTGGAGTAATACAAATAAGATAATGAAATTACTTTGATTTGGAGTAGGCTAGTCCAAAGCTAAGCGTTCGACAAATTATAGATAGATTAAGATAATTAATTAATTGTATGTAAATTGGTTTAGTTCGCATAATGATTTAATATTTCATTTGGAGTTACTTTTATAAAATAAATTTAAAGTGATTTGCGGAGTATATTGTGTGAGTTTTATTTTATATGTACCTTTGGAATCAATAAACATAAATAATTACTACAGCATTATGACAAATACACATGACTACACATTAAGCTGCAGGCACTCAACATAAGCTGGTCTAGTATTGTAAGTTCAGTCGGGAAGCCAATGGAATGCGAACCATCTTATACTGCAAATTCATAGCTTGATGTGTAGTCGTGAGGATAAAATTGCTAAGGTAATAGAGTTTTTATGTAAATGATAAGGCTGAAGCACCATCATAGAAGAAATGATGTATCTACTGCTTGAGATCATATAAAAAAATGTGTTAAATAATTGAGATATAGTATATCTCAATTATTTAACATATTTTTCTTACATTGAAGAATAAGTAATTTTTTTAGAGATTAAAAAAAAAACTGCGTATTAAGTTCTGTAATCCTTTGTATTTACTTATTAAAGCATCGCATTTGCCCGATGATCGTCACATACAAGTACTACTAGTCTAAACAAAAGATACCATACACCTACTAAACTTTAATTATGAGCAAGGGAAAATGTAATAAGACGACTACAAAGGCAAGACTAGTAATAGTACCAGAAAATTCCCATAGATGTCGCTAGAAGAGATTTTAAACCACGCCACCTATTGAGTGGATGGAACATTATGAAAACTTATTAGCAGGGTAGTAGTTGTTGAACTGGTCGTTGGATTTTCTCTAGGTTGGGGTGTATTTAAACTGCTCAGTGCATAAGTTCAGGAATATTTTCACAGATGGCATGATTTTAATTTTATTTAATGTTGTGAAATTACATAAATCCGTATGAATAAATGCAGGCATATTATTTATATTGTCATTTTCTTTAAATACAAATCTTATCATATATTTTGGCGACTTTTCTTCTAAATGTTTCTAAAGCACTTAAAAAATCTCAAAGCCGCTTCTTTTATTAAAATACATTATTAACAAAATGTGATTAAAATGTCCATTTTGTATCCGTAACGTGATGGTCATAATTTTATTTATATACGAGAGAGTTAGAACAAAAGTGGTACAATTATTATTTTTATCGATTAGAACCACTAGATCAGACTACAATGTCAGTTACTGATGCATTAAAGATTGAACATGTATTTTCAATTTGAGCATAAACTAACCACTACTCTATCGCCATACAGTTTAAAATTATAACGGAGGGTAATTGAGCATTTAAGTTTGCCATATATATATATCATAAGCGATAATTTATTTTACCTACGCGTTTAACTTTACCAGATATTTTTACATCTTTTTAATATTCTTTAGTTATAATTATTAAAACTGACGTGGATGATGACTTTCTTTAGTTATTTATATCTTGATACTTTCATTTAATAAAGATTATTTGAGTGCAATGTGTGGTAAACTATTGATTCTATGTTATACTTAATTGTCTGTTATTTGAGTGTTACCTACGCGCTTAGCTTTTGAGGTAATCTTAATAAAAACTTACACAAAAGATTATTAATGTTATGATGATCCTATTATTACTGTTTTTGTATTTTTTTATAACAAACTAATTATAAATATATGTAGTTTATTACCTAAGAATTGTAATCATGCATGCAGAATCTTATGCGTAAAGTTTCGGCCGCAGTCATCGCAATACAGCGAATATTTGTGGTATCGCAATGTGTAGCCTGAACATATTATTATGTTTGGCTATAAAAATACCCATAGATAAAAGTTTATTTCAAAGAATTTGCAAAGCATGCCAGTGAATAGTCATACTAAGATACAACTGAATTAACGAAATAGAAAACGGATATATTGTAATATTATTAAGGTGTTGAAAATTGTGACCACAAATGACGGACAGCATAAAGGTTTGATTGGCTTCTTCTTCTTCTTCTTAAATAAATAAATTGAAGTGTCTGAGTTTAATGTCAAATGACAATAATTTTCAAGCTGGTATAGTTGTTTGCACGAAACCTTTGCCTATAATAAAGATTTTGAAATTTTTGTCTGTCTGTCTGTCTATCTGTCTGTTTGTATCGGATAACCTTCTAAACGGCTCGGCCGATTTTGGTAGGCAGGTAACTGACTGATAGGCGCGTAATATAGGATACTTTTTAACGATGTGCCTACCACGCAGACGAAACCGCAGGAGAACGTTTGTTTGTTTGTTTGTATGATAGCGCTAATCTTAAGAACTAATGGTAAAATTTTCATATTTTTGTTTGTGTTTGATAGTCTAACTTTTAATAAAGGTCTTTAGATATTCAACATTACGCTAATTACCACGGGAGCGGAGCAGAAAGGTTGAACGCGGGTGAAAGCGTGGGAGCAGCTACTACTTAATACAACGAATTCCACGCGGACGAAGTCGCGGCCAAAAGCTTGTCGTAAATATTTTGTTTTAGGTTTAAATATTGCTTTTGCGATATAAGAAATGTATGGAGTTACTAAATATGTACTTTGTTTGTGAATAATCTTATTTGACCTCCAGCTTAATGATGCAGTCGTTATTAATATTTTTATTATATTAACTGTAATGTGTACGTAATATTTATTAAATCAACTTTTTAACTTAGCCAACAAAAAAACAATAAAGTATCACAATTTTAAACAACATTTCTCTTCCTAAATAGCAAGAACAGCGCGGAATAGCGGAACCAACAAAAACGTAATTAAAAAAAACAAAATGTGCTCCACATGTACTCGTGCATCGCGCTACCGAACCACTACGGAAAATAGGTCACAGCAGGCGCCTAACCCACAACCAAAAAATACAAAAAAAAAAGCGGCAGAAATTAAACAGATGGAAAGACATTAGTACCGTCACAAACATCACAACTACCCTCATCTCGGCGCTATTGATTCACTGCGGATAATTGAGTACACGCGTGTCACCCCCATACACACCCCGCCACCCGCCGACACCCCCGCGAACACCCACCACACACACGCGTCGCACCTCATTTGATTACAACAGAAAAACCGGCGAAAAATCGAGTAGATACGATGCAGTAATCTGCCCGTTGCCATGGCGACCGATATTAACGCCAGGGGGGTACATCACATAAATAGATTCCCACATAAGTCCGATTCCACACACTCAACCCGCCTCCACATTTTTGTACAGTGTTAAAATGCCTAAAACCACCCCCGGGTTTAAAAATGCTGCGCGGGCCCGACAGATTAGCTAAAACTACGGTATTTTTACCCCTCTGAGGGTACGTTGGATGTTTTCTCTTTCGCTTGCTAACTACCAAAACGGGGGGATGGGGGGAAAACTTTGTGTTTTAAATATGTCCGAAGGCACGCATTAAAACCGTTTGCGAAATGCGAATCATTAGTGTACCCTTTCGGGTCGGTTTTTATATTTTTTGTTACATGTTATTTCGTTTTGAAAAGTTTGTTACATTGCTCTGCTATGCGCTGTTGTTTAGAGTAAAATGGAAGGGGGACGGAAATGTATAAAACAAGAATAATAGCACTTTTTTAACGTGAAGGGAGCTGAATTGCTCTTTGACAAAAGGTACACAATTGTAAGTTTTATAATTACTGTCGCATTATTAAGTCAATTATTTATCTGATTAACAATGACCTAAAGCTTTTGTCTTCGAAACATATAAGTTTTTATAATCCGTTGATTAAAGATAACGCTCGTGCATAAGCAAAACATTGGAGGTCATGTAATGAATACTTCATTAGTACAAGGTGAGCAATAACGAGCAGCAACCATTGAAATAAATTCTTGATCCTTTGCGGAATATCATTTTCAAAGTATAATGCTTATTAAATTAATTCAAGGCTGTATAATGAATAGAACTAAATTGCAATTAAATAGATAAAATGAGTAATTACATAATTTTTAAGCAATCATTTCTTTTAGTGTTGTGGAAATTCTGCAAATTTATCTTCTTTTATCTGTACATTTGTTTAAATTATCTTGCTTAATGCGATTAACAACAAAAGAAAACGTAAAATATGGTTACCACACTGACTTGGCCTAAGAAATTATCAAGTAAAGAGATACCGCAAGCTGGATTTCACAAAAAAAAACATACCAAAGATACAGTATATAGAGTCTACAGCACGTAACTAACAATTTTCTACTTGTATTTGGTACACGGCTTGTATATTTTAAAGTAAAAAGTACAAAATGAGAGAAAAAAAGGTTTTTTTCTATTTTATCGAGTTTTCAAATCTCAGTATTTAATCAAAAGATTCATTCCCCTAAGATTATTTTACCGCAGTTTCCCAAATCATCATAATAAACCTAAGACAGTGAAGCTCATTCACAAGAGATCTTCCTCCATCTTATTTCTCCTCCGTCATTTCACAAAAGCATTCATTCGTAACTATCACATCCAACTACTCCATTACAATATTGATACCCAAAAGGCAGCCACACTTCACTAATCTTATGAATGTAAGCCTGGCTTACATTCATAAGATTACATACTTGTATTTAACTTCCATTAAGAGCGGTTATCTATTCTAGGCAATTGCTTACAAGGGGTGAGCACAATAGTGTAATTTATGAGGCGTTTCAGAGTCAGAAGCCGGCAAATCTTAAAGTTTTCATGCCAATAGTGTTTTTTTTTATTTTTTTATAACAACGACTTATTCAACGAATAAACGTGTAGAGAACGGGCGTGTACTATGGCAACATCCTTTGAAAAGTCCACAAAAGATTTACAGATACGTTGATACTTTCGGTGCTTGCTATCTTGTGTGGACCGTGGAACTTCATGGAGTGCAGTTGTACCTTACAATCAGGCAGAGTGCATGCCCGTCCGCTACATATGTCGTAAAAAAAACTAAAGGCTACTTTTATGCGCAAAATCTCTCAAGCACAATTCATCATCAAATCTTAAATACTTTATCTTCTAAGCATTCTAGCACACTTCCATTTATCATCAAGCTATTTGTAGCGTTTATTTATATATATTCAATCTATCAATTTTATTCATTTATTTAGCTAAAAACACTGTAACAATGGTGTTATTAAATCCTATCGTAAGGCATGCAAAATATATACACCATTCTTATTAAAAAGTCAAGACTAGCATTGAAATACTTAATAATAAATAGAATTTAAACATAACATAACATAACATCACGCCTAAGATACCTAGAAAGGTGTGGCAGAGGTATACAACACCCACATATCACCTGTTAATAGCATTAAAAATAATATAAATTAGATTAAAATATTATAATGTCAATTAAATTTATTCATTAAATGCCAACTATAGTAATATTAAATAAATCAGATTAGTACAATTATTTCGATATAATTCTTAGGACCGTTACAAATATAAAAATACATTAGCCGATAAATATAAAAAAAGATTACATATTAAATTAATCCCTAACTCTAGATGTCATTGTGAGATCTTAAATTATGAAATTTCATTACTTGTCATTTAAAGGCTCTTTGGCTTGGCTTTGTTTGATTGGCTCTTTTTTAACTTAAAGAGTTTTCAGAATTTTCTTATTACACATGAAACCATTACAATATTCATAGAAAGGCCCCCACCATCCACAAATCTGTCGTCTCGCAAACATACTCGTATTTAACTTCCATTAGTCGGCTATCTAAGCAGTTCCTTTACAAGGGGTGAGCACAATAGTGTAATGGGTAAGGCGTTTCTAAGTCAGAAGTCAGGAAAATCTCGGGCATTTTCGTGTCAACATTGCAAAGCGATTTTCATGTAATTTCAAATGTGTTAGTAAAGGAATATAATAATATGAACTACTAGCTTCCACCCGCAGCTCTACTCGCGTGGTATGGTGATAAAAAGTAACCTATATGTTAATCCACAAAATAAGCTACACGTATGCAAAATTTCGTCAAAATCGTCCGAGTAGCTTTTGCGTGGCAGATAAACAAACATCTATTCTCACAAACATTTCCATTTAAAATATTAGTAAGGTTGGAGCAAAAAGTTTAAAAGATGATAAGTTTAAACGAATGAAGGTTTATGGACGGATTGAAAAGCCGAAACGTAGAAACGATACTTGACGATTGCATTACTTCAAAATTCTAGGTAATAATTACGTCTTTGGTAACCAGTAATATTGGCAAAAATCTCACAAACCAAACGAGACTAGAGTAAAAAGTCAGTGTAGTCTGGTTTCCTTCTTTAAACTCATATTCCTTAATATAATTAAAACCGACGTGAGGTGAGGACATTATTATTGAGAATACGGGTTACTCACGTTACTTTAACCGGGATATGCGACACGCGAATAATAGCCCAGTTGATGAATCTACGTACTAGATTCGAAACTAGTCGGCATTGCATTGCTTTACTGAATCTTGTAAATAATGTTTTAACAATGCAAAATCTTTAAAAAAATAAATAAACTTGTATTTAACTTTCATTAAGCGGTTATCTTAGCAAGTGAGCACAATTGTGTAATAGGTAGTCAAAAGGTCAGGAGTCAGGAAAGTATTGAATAAGAGAAATGTTAAAATAAGGTCGTGTTACGAGTATTTCACATTTATTTTTCTAAACGGGGATTTTACTAGTCGTTTGTAGTTTTCTGGATAGTGAATGATTACATAAAGAAGTCTAAAATATACTAATTCATTGCTTTTTGAGGGTTCCATAGTACCTTCAAGGAACCATTATAGTATCACTTCAGAAGCTTCAATTATATGTGTAAACCGCATGATATTGATCCTTTTAATAGTAGAGTGTCAACAGTGCGAAGGTGTTTGAGTCTTGACTGTTTTAAGGGTGCAATGGAGGCGTGATTGGTCAGTATATGGTAACATTAGTGTGTGGTAAGTGTTTATATTGATACTTACAAATTTAACTTTAGATTTATTTTGTTCTGGCTTTTTACTGTTTACGTTTGTTCTTATTCAGTTTTATAAAGGCGAAGACTTGTTATTGGCTGCCTGATTCCTTTACTACTACATACAATTCTGTTAATTTAGCTGTAAGTCTTTCATGTATCTTAAATAAATAAATAAATCACCATGTCTGTCTATCCGAGGCAGTGTCAAAACCTAGTATCGAGATCTCTGCACTTGTCCTTTCTGAAGAACAGCACATATCAGGTCTCTATTATCATAGCCACTTCATATACTTTACTTGTTTGTACTCGCATAAACAATTAAAAACATTTCTAAATTAGTATAATTTATTTCCATCATTAATTCATGGTAAACACAGAAAGCAGTGGCAATTTTTCTTTAATCTAAATAATTGTAGGGTGGACCCTAGCTTAAAAGGGTTAGAATACACCCTTCTCAATTTACGGACTTGAAACGAGTGATATGGATTATATTAACTTAATATTTAACAATAGGGCTGATGTGACACCTTTTTGTGCAGAGGTTTTATTAAAATAAATAATTAATTAACTAAAATCAAATCTTTATCGCACTGCATACAAAATCACGATCTTAAAGGTCAATTTGACTAGTTCTTAATAATTACCTGATAGTTTATTAATTTGGATTTTTTTACTGATAAACAACAAATTGATAAAGAGATAACTCACAGTTAATTATCTGAAACTATAACAGGATTCGATGAAACTGGGCCTATAATTATAAGCATTATAACTGCAACATACAAATTTTGCAGTCATTAGACAATTTAAATGCCACTTTTATTAACATGAGTGAATAACCTCAAGAAAGCAATTAAAATTATTGGATCAACGCCATCTATCGTGCTTTGAATCAAAGAGATACTAACAAGTAGTAACTTTTAATGAACTAGAGCTCCAGCTAACACTCCTATTGTTTTGATTTTCACAGTAGTAATGTATGAATCATACTTGCTGTAGCAGGATATAGCCTAGCGGTATAAAAAGTGTAGGTACCTCCTTCTCTCAGACCTACCGAATATATTTGAAACGTTTCATAAAAATCGGTCAAACCGTTTTGGAGAACAATTATATACAACGTTACTTTTACTTTAACAGCACTGGTAAGTAGTTTGTTCAAAATCAGTAACTTGAACCTTTCATTAAGATTTTACGAAAAAAAAAATAACATTCTAAATAGTTAAAATATATGAAAAAAGGTAAAACTAGTGGAATGGATTCCGTTGCCTGATTCTGAACAAAATACTTTCTCAGTGCTATTAAAGTAAGATTAATGTTATATTCAAATTAAACAGTGTTAGTTATCAAACTCCTCTAAAACGCTTGCGTTAATGTACTGTTTCAGATAGTTAACTGTCAGTTATTTCTTTACCAACTTGGTATTTTATGAGAGTTTGGCTTTCTATGATGAAATAGGTCTTTAAATGACCAAGCAAAGCTGTTACTAACTGTCTTTATTGTATAAACAATTTCAGAACCTTTTTGGCTGTGTAGGTACTTAATACTCATAAAGTTTTGAATTATCCAATATACAAAATATCACACATAATTTATACAACGTTTCAAACTAAACAGTGCTTGTACTATTTGTAAAGTACTAATTATACATAGAAACACCCAGACCAAGACAAACGACCAAACATATTCATGCACACAAAGTATTTACCTTGAGCGGGAATCGATCCGCAGTTGCACTACCGACTCTGCAATCTGGTCGTCGAATATAGAACCGTCCTTTAACCCACTTCTCAAAGATAACCCATCTACCATCAATCACCTATAAATATTCACAAAAACTCGATCAATACCCCTCCTATTTAACTATTACCCCCCCTCAATAAAAATACATCCATAAAAAATGAATTGATAACATGCAAGAGTCACCGTAACCTATATTATAAACCCTATTCCTTAAGCCGTATACTCACTAGCGAACGTAACCGTTACATCTTCTGTAACCAAAAAATTATAGTGTTCTGACGGCTACCGATCAACCGGTACAATCTGGTCTCGTTTTGCACGGGAAGCCTATACAGCGGTCGATCGATAGCGATGTGCATAGAGGGCTAAGCAATTAGGTATTCAGGGCAAAAATTTCCACATCATACTGATACACTAGTTATGCCTGCGTGAGTAACATATTTAAGAATTGTAATATACCCACTATTTAGGTATGTAACTCACTCACACTTTATAACAGATGTAGTCAGTTTCTACTATGACGTAGAAGAGCCCTTCATACCTAATCTCCTTTCGTACGTCAAACTACGTTTTAATTGTAACAGTTGATGCAACGGTGACGGTTACGGCTTTAGTGAGTACTCCGCTTTAGATATTAGTATTCTTACCACATACTTACCCGACTGTGAAGAATAAAGTTGGTTTACAATGTTGAAAGGGTGGATCGTCATTACTTATGAGGTATGGGGGTAGTTCTATGGTATTTTCTTAGAAAGATGCATGTTAACATTTTTTTGCTTGTTTTATGAAATGAGGAGTTATTTCTTAAGTCAATTCCGTGTGGTTGAGCAATGCTTGTCGAAGTTGGTCGATGGATGGGTGGCAATGTTGACATTATAACAAGTTTTACACCTGTAAGCAGTAAATCTAGCTATAAAACATGATATCTAAAACAAAATGCAATCAATGCGACTACATCTGTGTAAAGTTTCATCAAAATCTACCCGGAAGTTTTTGCCGTGTGTATTGGAATCTTTTAATATTATTTAAAGACAATACATGTGTTACATCACCATTCAGTTTACGATAAAAACAATCATTATATTTCAACAAAAACACATTAGTCCCAAGAGTACCATTATATTGCTCACTAAAAATCTATTCCAAAAATAAAGCGGATAAACAAATTCGTGAAACAGTTGGCAACATAAAAGCCTCTAGTCCAGGGCTGGCATTTACTCAACAAAATACAAAACAATTATGAAATATGCTCACTTTTCATGAAATTGTTACCTTGTCGTCTGAAATGTTCAACCTCGGATTAGTATGTGTTTATACTGTTTAATTTCAAAGTTAATAATGCTAAATATTTTTATTGATCGCCAGGTTCTCAAGCAATTTTAAGGAGCTGGCGTGCATGGACCAATTGATCTTTAGGTTAAGCTTTGTTATCCGCGGTCAGACTTTAGATGGGTGACCTGCTTAACATAACGGGTATTCCTCCATGCTTTGGAGAGCACGTTTAGTCGTCGGTTGCCATTTATAGATCTATGGCAGACGTTACGGGTAGTCAGTCTAGAAAGCCTGACAAATTGGACAAAGACTATCGTATCGCTTCGTACTGAATTGTTGTAGTCCGTAATAACTGATATTTAACTAAATCCGTTACACTAAAAGCCAAATCGAATGTAGCACGATGAATAATTTTAAGTTTTGTGTGTAAACGAAATACATCTCGATATTAAAAACATTAAAACAATTACTCTGTTAACACGTAAAGTGCCTGAGATAATACAATTTTAAATTCACATTAACAATAGACTTGCCCAAACGCTCCAAACATACAGCTACATAAGCGTGACGTCGTTAATACAGCCTTTGCTGTCAAAGCTTATGATTGTAAAAATATGACAATAACTTGCATATGTGTTAGTAATGAAGTTTTATCACCACTGTTTGCAGTATTATAAATAGAACCAAATTACAACGATCCTAACATCAATATCAGGCCTTCCTAATCAACATACATACAGCCATCACTAATCCATCTGAGTTCGGCAAATATAGCAGTGCCCTTCTTTTTTTTAATTGTGTCGCGAGGGGAGCCCTTTGATCGCTACGAATATTAATTGAGGAATAGGGTTTAATATCGATCACGCGGTGCGGAGATAGGACACGACACTTTTTAGAAATGGTTTTGAATGGTACCTACTAGTAATATTAGGTTCTAATATTATTCTAATATTAGGTTGCATTTGATTTGGATACGATAACTTACCTACATGTCTGTGAGAGTAGGTTTTACATGTTGTAAGTAGGTAAAGATAGTGTTGTTTATGAGGTCAAAAATTTCATCTTGGTTTTTTTTCCGACGGGAAATCCTCAATAATAGCACGAAATTTGCTATTGAATGCGACAGAGAGCGATAGGCGTGGTATCTAAACATAACAGGTGAAGTGTGGGTGTCCTTTGGCAGAATAACCTTCAAAGTAATTTATGCGTGATCGCGTAATTTTTTTTTCTTCGCTATTTTAAAACCTTTTCAAACTGGGCATACAATAATAGTCGCTTAAGTCGTATTTCTAATCATGTTATCTTATCATCCATTTCACCAAAGACGCAAACATACTAAAAACGAATACATAATTTTATAAGTAACGACATTAAAACCCTACCATATTTTATCCCTAAATAGAGCACACGTACTTACCCGATTTTAATCTAAATATTCATCCGAAATGTGGAGAATTTTCTTTATTTCGATCGGGTAACCCTGGCTTGGAAAAAGGCCCGATCCTTTATTATTTAGCAATTTATTAGTTGTGGTACAGGCCCGGCTAATTCCTTCTGGATTTCTATGCGCGTTTTATTTTACAAGCGATTTTAGATAGGGGTCGGTTCGCATATCTAGGGACGGGTGGAAGGGACGGGAGACGAGCGGGTTGTAGTATATTTATTGTTTTATTTTATATTTTGAGTTCATTTAATCACTAGATTCCTACAGAGATTACAGCGATCAGTTAAATCGAGAAGCCGCTATAAAATAAATTACATTCGTATTTATAATATTAGGTTAAATAAAACTTGTTTTAAGTTTTAGAGAATTTTCTGTTAGTCAGTCATGGACAAGAATATTCTAAGTATAATCTAAAAAAATATTTTACAAAAGTTGAAAGTCCCGGGTCCCAGCCTTCAGCACTCTGTTATTTTTTTAAAGTTCGTCTTTTCGAAGAGGTGATAATAATACCTATGTACAAGAAAAGTATCATGAGGAATCGTGCATACCTGAACACTTTAACTTCTTCGCCAACCGTGCAACACTATGCACTCATGCACCTGCCCAGTAGAAGTATGGTCTCAAAATGAGAAAAGTCCCAAGCTCCAGCAGTGGGACATGTATTTATTTATACTGTTGTAAGATGCTGTGCCCCAACCACGATCTCTCATGCCTTACACCCTCATTACAACAACCGAGGTACAAGCTCACGATCGATGTCGCCCTAAGGCGTCGTTTCGAACACCAATAAAGTTTTTTGTTCCGATTCGCTTATATACGACCCCGGAAAGTGAATTATAAGTTTATACACATGAGTTAGGAGCCATTTTTATCTGATGTACGATTTGGTGAGGTGGTTTTGTTTTTAGAGTACATACGCCTCTGTTCCACGGCGTAAGGCAAAAACGATGGAACATCATGTGCTACGCTCCTTACTTTTGCTTCCTCAACATTCATACATCTTGTCAACATGCTCCTGACGGAAAAATATAAATCAGCACTTTTGCCCGACCTGGCAATTGAATCCGATATTTCGTGGTGAGAGATCGCATACGCTAACCACTAGGCCGACGAGGCAACCAGTCGAGGAGAAGAATTCAGTTTTTTTTGTTTATTTATAGGCGGTTTTATTAATAGTTTAGACTGATCATCTGAAAGACCTTCGTGTATAATAACAACTAAAGAGATATCAAAGGGCATTTGATGGCACTCTAGTTGTTAATTTTAATTATTAAATATCTGTAGTGTCTAGGCCTGGTCATGGTCTAGGCATGCAGATATTTAACAAAATGAAGTTTTATAGGTAGTATACCCTTTTGGCACCTAACTGATTAACTGATACTAAAATTATACTATCCAAACTAATTCGGGTACCACCCATTCATTAAAAATTGCTTAAATTTCTCTGAAAATTAACACACATCCCACACGTACGCAGCCACATAATCTATATTTGCGTTACCTACGCGACCCGGGAATCAAATTAGCGACCTTAGGCCACTTTCCTGTATTTGTTTAACCCCTCCCCCCCAACCCACGGGGGTAGCGACAGTACCCTCCGAATGTAAAGTAACAAACGATTCCGACCCTTACATGTGAAATTTTAATTTCCACTGCTAGTAATTGTATTTTTTTAAATGATATATTGTCTGTGGTTAAGGATGATATATCGTCAACTGTCATGGGATGAGACAGTTTTAATTAATTGGATAAAAAGGCAAGATAATTCCAGTGCATTTTTCTGATATAATTACAATGTGCCTCTACATATTTCATCGCGATGTATTTCAGCATTGGCAAAATGTTCAAAAGTCGAAGTTACGCCTTGTATTTGGGAGAAGTGATAAAATTCGTTGAATTATTCCTCATAGATAGGAATAATGCAATTTTACCTTTTAAATAAAACAGAGTTATACTACAAAAAGAGCATGTTGTAACCATACTGCGCGAGTGAGAAATTTAGATGAGAGTAGTTCGATTTAGGTAGACGTTTTTGAATACTACTAACTGATGAAAATTAAAAACTAGTCGTTTTTCTTATGTCAATTGATGAAATTGTTTTTCTCATGAAACGTCTTTATCAAGCGTCATGCAATCTACTGTTGGTAGAAAGCATAGCAGTAATAGGATGATGAAAAAAAACTCAATAATGAAATAGTTTTACCTCAATAAAATGGTTTGCCGTAGCTTCAAACCTGAGACCACGGCCTTTGCAGTCCTACGGTCTCTCAATCGGCTGGCGACACACTTCTGTCAATAAATCGTTAAGATTCGTCTTTTCGTAGATATGTGTATATTTATCATGATAATTATCGCAAATGGTGAAAGAAAACATCACGAGGATACCTGCCTGCATACTTCTAGAGTCTAAAAAGTACTCGAGGGTGCGAAAAGTGTACTAATTCGCACTTAGCAAGAAGAGGCCCGTGCCTAGAGGTGGGACATGTATGTTGATACATATTTCTATATATATAAAAATGAAACCCATTTTCCGTTGTCACGACATAGCATGAAAATGGCTTGACCGATTTGGCAGATTTTTTTTTTTAGTTTTCTAATACTCTGTACAAGGTTAATGCGAAAAAAAAAACAAAATATATGTTAATAAATTTTCTGTAAAAATATAAGTGAAATTATTGATCCCTACGGAATAAACACTATTATAAAAATATATATTTTGTTTTTTATTTAATAAAATTAGTTAAGTCCTTCTCAGGTATGACGAGACCAGGGAAATAGGTATTCATTTTTATATGGAGGATATTATAGATTCCAGTTCAAATTGAATAAGTTATTATACATAAGATAGTGACCTATCTTATGTATGCGTACCTATTCAATTTGAACTATACAAAATAAAGTAGTGCATCAAATTTACGCTAAGGCGGTACGACGTTCGCCGGGTCAGCTAGTTATTAAATAAAATTACTCATAATATAGTATTTCTATAAGCCCAATTGTTATGTATTTTCTTCACATCCAACCCAGCAAAATTGTCCAAAAATAAAGCGTGGAGTTAAATCCTTTTTGTCGTAATCCTCGAGGGCAGTGAACCGCGTAATTACTTAAGCACTGCTATTTAATAGATTTACCGTAGTTCTAAACTTTGGAGTACCATTACAGATCTCAAATTAACTGAATTTGTATGTTCTGTTGTTTTTGTGAGATTTTATTGTGAAAATAAACATAAGCTCTATAGGCACAATATAACTGTGAATTGAAACGCAGTTGCTGTTCAAATGGTTAATTTCTATGTATAACTAAATCAAAATATAAATAATAATTATTATATATATTGTTTTTATATATTAAACTAACCTCTTTTATAGTTAATATTGGTTTTCTACTTAACAGTACGACGATTAAGTGCCAATACTTCCTATCCGATATACCAATGTTGATATATAGCTGTATCAGTTAGACTAAAAGCCGACTCCAATATAATTAGGGAAAGGATTTGGAAGATGACTGTCTGTCATTTTTTTAACACTAAACTTTCGAGTTTGTAAGTAGGCTTACAAACTTTGTAGTTGAAAGTTCAATGTTCTAATTTATAAACATGTCAGTCAGGAGGTATTGCCACTTTATCGAAGATAATAAACCTTGATGATAAAATATGAACCTGAAAATACTAGCACAGAAGATTTTATTATATCACGCTCGCACAGTGTTACTTTATAACGATATTCAATTAGTGCTTACAATATATTGAACTGCATAATTAAATAATAAGGTTTTTATGGTTAGCAGTTTTATGGCGTAGTGTTGAATGGAGGATAAAGAGGGCGCTACTGTCTATCTTCTGAATTTATCAACTTTCTAACTGACGTCCACGACAGGTCTGAATTTGATTATTTCAATTGAGATTAACTTAAATATAAAACAGGTATTTAATTTTACAGGTTTTTATACATAAATATAGGTATATTGATGAAAAAATACGTATACATCACGCCTTTATAACACGGGGGTAGGCAAAGACGATGGCACGCCATGTGCTTCGTTTCTTACATTCTTCTTTCGCTTCCTCATCATTAACGCATCTCGTCATACATGCTTGTCGGTTTCGTGTACTACGTACATGTCCTATCTGAAGGGCGCCATTTATCTGGTCCCCGAAATGCTGGCAGCATTGCCACGCTGGATAACAATGCTAATTACGGATCAAATATTTCCAAAACAACAATTTAATATTAAGTCCTTTTTTGTTAAGGAATTGGCAAGATCTTTATTTATTTCACTCGCTGGATAACAATGCTAATTACGGATCAAATATTTCCAAAGAAACAATTTAATATTAAGTCCTTTTTTGTCTAGGAATTGGTAAGATCCTTATTTTTTTCACAAAGTTTATGTAATTTTATTTATAACAATCTCTAGGCACCGCCTTCTTCATATACAGTCAACAGAAGTAGCTACACACAAACAAATTCTCAAAGTCACTTAATTCTGAAAATTGAAATTATTTAAATAATTATTTTTTTAATTATTTATTTTTTATTAAACTAATAGTATTAGTTTTAATTCATTGAATCATGAAATAATTTAAATTTTCAGAATTATTTTCATATTTATATTTCATTGAGTGTACAATTAAGTGACTCTGAAAATTTGATTGTGTGTAGCTACTTTTGTTGACTGTATAATAAGAAAACTGTGCCTAGAGATTGTTATAAATAAAATTAAATATTTGTTTCCTTTAAAACCGTTTACTATTTTATAATTTTCTAATGTTTTGATATCTGAACCAGAATAAAATAAAGAAATAGAAACAGATTTCATTATAACCATTAATTGCAATCGAAAAGCACATAGTAGATATATGAGTTGGTAAAATGTCTAGTCTAGTTTGTGCTAGCTAGTACTCTTTAGTACGTGAGTTAGTGGTTCCTACAGTTTTCATGGGATGGCGCTCCTGTGTATGACGGATTATGGGTGAGAAAAATCTTATCCTTTTAAATAGTAAAATATAGTTCTGGGTATGGAATGGATGAGGAGATATTAATCATTGCCTTTAAGAGAAAACAAGCAATATGATATTATTAGTACTTCCATTATCAGGTTGTTACAAAGGTTGCTACTAAGTTATTATATATTTTTAAAGACATAATCTTATATATAAAATTCTCGTGTCACAATGTTAGTTACCTTATTCCTCCGAAACGGCTTTACTGATTTTTACCAAATTTTATATGCATATTCAGTAGGTATGAGAATTGGCTACTATCCATTTTTCATACCCCTAAAAGATAAGGGTTGTTCACCCTTAACATTTTTTTTTTAAATTTTGGATATTTTTTTTGTTTTTATTTTTCTATAATGTAGCATTAAAATATACATATAACTCTAAATTTTTACCCTTTTATCACCAACCCCTATTTTTTAATAGCCATTTTAGTAACTTAATCATTTTTCATTTTTTTCACTCTATTTGTGACAGTACAAAGTCTGCCGGGTGAGCTAGTAATTATCTAAAACACAAATAACGGCGCATATACTAACCAATAGACCATCGAGTCAGTTTATACCCCCTTATGTTGTAGGCTTTCATCTGCTACGGAAAATTTTTAGTGGAAAATTTTGACGAAATATTCCGACCTTTGAAGCAGAAAAGTTGCGTCTTAAGCTTAGTAATTACGTCTGTATAGAAATCTTTTTAATAAAAGAAAGATATAAATTAAGTGACCGATGTGGGACGCAGATAACTGACAATATACAAACAAACAAAAAAAAAACATTTACATTTACTTCACAGTTGCACCAAATAGGTCCTGATTCAGCATAATGCCAGTCTAATACCTAGCGCTGGTGTACACTAGGCCTAAGTGACAACACGGATGCCAAATTGATTCATTTAAAACGACATTAGTAACACTGGCATAGAGTCCACCTAATGATATGTGGCACGTGGTGAAGTGGTGGAGTCGCCTCACCGCTCTCCACTGCACATGTCATAACACAATCGAGGGTTCGATCCCCACGTGAAACATATCTTTATGTGATCCGCAAGGATACGTTCTGATATTGGGTGTGTTTGTGTAAGTGAATCTGTATATTTGGCCTTGTCATTGATAGTGTTGGACCATTGGATAGTGTTATTGCTTCTAACGTCTTATTTAATGTAAAAAGGTTTCTCTTCGGTTCGTTGACCAAAACATTACATAATAAGAAAGATTCAGAATTAACTGTTCCACTGTAACTTCCAGGTTGTCTGGAAGATCCAGGTTGTCTGGAAGAGATTGCTTAAGCGATAAGACCGCCGATTGTGCAACATATTTTATGTACGTTTCCAATTTGATTGTTCTAGTGGTGTACAATAAAGATTATTATTATTATTATTATAACTGAAAGGAATCATAATAACATTATTATAGTAAGATATGTAAAATGAACAGAAATACCTTCCATGAATCCGTGACATCCGCGTCTCACCCACGTGATTTTATACAAATTTGTTATCCGCAATGGAAAATTTTCAATGGAAAATTTTCAGGAAACCATTTAGGGCGGAGGTTGTATTCTAAATCTATATTTACATGTTGTTTTATGTTACCGAAGTAAGTTAACTACATACATTTCATTTGTGGCATTATTTTCTGAAATAACATTGCCTTTTATTAACAGTAAGTAATTGTAATAGCTTTATAATAAACCAAATGAGTTTAGTTCTGCATAATTGTGTTCTTGTTTCCGGGAAAGATAAGGCTGTTTTTTTTTCAAGGTAATTAGTGGTTTAAGAATTAAAATCTTTAAGTAATTAAATCCATAGCTAAATTGTCGTAAACGCTGGCAACGAAGATCGCAGAGGTGTTGGTTCGAATCCTAGCAAAGCTATAATTTGCTTTGATATTTGATATGATACCGTCCTACCTCTCTCTGGCGCCATCAGAATATCAGCGCTGCAGGGCTTTGTAGCTCTGCAGCATATGGCTGAGATGGTGTCCTTTTCTGACAAGATTCATGTTTACTGTTTTATTTTATTTTTTATTTGTGTTTTTGTGTTTGTCAGAATAAATATATTTCTTTCTTTCTTTCTTTGATAAAATATTACAAATAATTTAGTCCTGTGATAAAGCGGCGCATCTGTATTCTTCTGCAGATTGTCAATTTGCATGGGCTAAAGATGCACCTTACAGTCGGATACACTACAAACTTAATCGCTACAGACGCTACTTGTAGATATAAGATAGTGTAATGAGCACTACCCATCTGCCAAAAGTTGAAACTTCGCCCTTAACCCGCTTCGACATTATTAGCGACACACACATTTCCAGTATATGCTGCATTGCACGGCCAGCCTATACCACGCGAGACTATCTTATATTGGAAAGGTGTAGGTTGATGTGTAACCGTCAGTACATTATATTACTGAGAAAATAGAGCTCTGGTCTCAACTTTTCGCGAACGGGTTAAACTAAAACATATAAAAAATATGTAAAACTTCAGAAATCAGAAATTAAGTGATTTATTTCCATGGGCCCCAAAGAGCGCTTGAACACGTCAAAACATATATCGAAATACAAAATTAAAATAAAACTTAACTTATTTATTTATAATACTAATTGACTTTAAATGATTTGAATCACCGAAGTTTACATTTTATTAATTCAACTTAGAGATCTGAATTAAAATCAATCCAAGTACCAGCTGAGCATGAGTAGAGCTGGTCAGTAAATATAGTGCACCATCTTTTCCAATAATTCATACAATATTCATTTAATGAGCAACGATAGCCGAGTGGGAGTCTTTAGGACTGCGAAGTCAAAGGTCTCCGGTTCGAGCCCAGAGCACACACTTCTGTCAATAAATCGTTAAGATTCGTGTATTTATCATATAGATTGTCGCTTGCGAACGATGAAGGAAAACATCGTGAGGGAACCTGCGTGCCTGAGAGTGCCTAATAAGTGCTCGAGGGAGTGTGAAGTCTACCAATCCGCACTTGGCCTGCGTGGTAGACTATGACCTAAGCCATCTCATCATGAGAAGAGGCACGAGCCCAGCAGTAGAACATGTATTAGATACAGGGCTGTTATGGTTATACAATATTTGTTTGTTTTTTGATAATAATTCTATGTGCAAGCTAAACACAAAGCCAAACACTTCGAAACAAGCCAAAAAGAGTTACGAGAAATTGCCACACAACTTTTTAATTGTTTAAGTAAGTATTGCAAGGCCTTAACTAAGTTTCGTTTTGCCATTCATCGCTTGGCACGTGAACAAACACAAACAACATTGCCCAATATTGGTACATAATTCATATTACGTAACTTAATTCAACTAAAATGGTTTAAATACTTCTCGAAAGCTCCGCCAATCTTTTAAACTTCTTACTGATTATTTTTAACACGCTTATATTAGCTTCACCTGTATGTATGAATGTATGTATGTAACCAACTCCTTTGGACTCGATTTTGACCCACTTTAAACGGACAGATTTCATTAAAATTTTGCACACCTGTCAAAGATCGATGACAATGCAATTCGATAAAAAAAATTAAAAAATTAAAAAAAAAAAGGAAAAGATATTAAAAAAACGCCCTTATACAGGGTGGATGCGACATAGCGACATTTATTGAAACCACAGCTTCTATACATGGCCAGTATGCATTTCCACCGGATAAAAAATTCTCTGGCGAAAAAAAAAATCCACGTCTTCCGAACAAATTGCACGATTGCAATGTTCAAATTGTTCGGAGAACGTGATTTTTTTTTTTCGCCAGAGAATTTTTATCCGGTGGAAATTGATACTTACCATGTATAGAAGCTGTGGTTTCAATAAATGTCGCTATGTCGCATCCACCCCGTATATAAACCAAACTGAAAAGTAGAAAATAAATAATAGTTTAAAAAAACTAAAAAACACGCTTTTAAAGTACTTTTAACTAAAAAGTAAAAAATAATTCCTAATATAAGCTGAAAAAAGCGTGGGGCGCTCTGTGCCATATTTTTCGTCTATCGAGCAACCCACGCTTTTTTCAGCTTATATTAGGAACTATTATTTATTATATTATTTAGCTATTTTGTTTGTATCCTACTTAAAATAGGAACAAATAGAAAACGTGACGTCGCGAAATGACGTAACATACAGTTAAGAGATTTAGGCTCCTCGCAAGAGGCGACCGTAGCTGGTTGGCTAAAGCGACTGCTTGGTGTGCAGAAGGTCGCAGGTTCAAATCCTGCCGGTCCCATAATTTTTCAACTGTTTCTAAGTATATTTTTTTAAGTTGCGAAGCTTTAAATTTGAGTTGTTGCTAATGTTTTATGAATCAAAAGGTCACAAAAACTTCTCAGGTAATAAAACAGCCAATATCAATGCCGTCTCGTTGGTCTAGTGGTAAGCGTATGCGCCATCACCGCGAGGTCTTGGGTTCGTTTCCCGGGTCGGGCAAAGTGTTAATTGTAAACTTTCTTGAGAAACTTGAGTTGGCTTTATTGTGTTGTCTTTGTATTTTTGTGAAAAATAAAGTTTTTTTCTACTTCAATTTCTATCTTTCCGTCAGGAAATTCTCAATAAGCACGGAGTTGAAATTTAATCCGGTGGATAGCGATAGGCTTATCCCCTATCTCATGAGACCTAAACATAACAGGTGAAATGTGGGTGTCGTACACCTCTGCCACACACTTCTGGGTAATTTAGGCATAATGTTATGTTATATCAATGCTGTCAGGTACGCATAGAACTATTAAACTGTCTGTTTGTCTTCATGTTATGATAAGATTGATACAGGTTTAGTCTAAAAGATATTATTTTTATAGTAGCAGATCATGCTTATCATTAGTTATTACCGTTATTAACTTTTCAATTCTTGATTTTTTTAATTAATTAGGTATAGGTTTCATTTACGACAAAGAATGAAGAAAACATCAACGAACGAAGGATAAAACGATAAAAATATTATACCATCCTTAATTTGCCAAACTACAATATTATATTAACTATAAAACCTGACAGTCAACGAAAAAAACAATAACAATAAGAATTTAATACCAATAAAAACGTTTCATTTAACAAAGACATATTAATAAAACCGACCCGTCTCGAATATTCTTCCAAATATCAAATTAATAACTGGAAGCCCTACAGTCCCCAAAAACTTGCACTCAACTACACTAAAAAAGCCCTATGTTCATGTCCTTAGGGCCCGCGGGGTCATTGTCCTAGGCACCCGAAATTCGAAAGCATTAAAAAAAAACAAAATGGCGGCCTGGGACCTGTTACCGCGTTACTTTACTCTATGCCAGGTGTTGCAAACTTTTTACAATTATATTAACTGAAATGAGGTTGGTTAGAGTTTCTGGTGAATTTTAGTATTGAATTGGGCTGTCTCTGCGGAGTGATTTTAACGCTAATTTTTGTTTTTGTTATTGCTAGTTATGAGTCCAGGGGAATCGACTATTTGATATAAAGTTTTCACAGGTTTTTACTGAAATAATATAATTATTATAACTGCCTCTTTCTGTTACTGAATAAACATTGTGTTTTGTTGTTTTAGGAATGTCGTACCATGGGTGAAACATGATTTTTCTTAATGAGTGAATGTCTAAATATTTTCACGCAATATTTTCTGCTCTCAATTACCTACAAACTTGAAATTATTGGTGGATGTATTGTTGCTTATTTTTTAATACTTTACCTATAACTTACTATAGATACTATAACTTTTTATATTGGCAGAAATACTTGTTTTTTTATTAAACTATATTCTCCCATTGTTGGGCAAAGGTTTCCCCAAAATACTTCCATTCTTCTCTATTCGTAGTTTTTTCCTGCAAGCTTTCTAAAAGGGTTACACAAGTCATCGCGCTAGGGTTTACTCGGCCAGCCCCGGTTACTACTGACACACTATTCAAAATTTATTTCCGTTTCAAAAAAGTTATTTTCTCCCGGTCTATGGATTCCATGTTATGATAGCTTAACCAGTTTTGTTATATTGAAATTAACCCACAACTAGGCTATTACGAGATCTGGAGCGACGGAAAATTAAAAATATTCAGAGTAGTAAGAGTGTTAACAGACGTATAACGAATGAACACGTCAAATAATTTTTTGTAATGTTTTGACGTGTTCAAGCGCCTCCTGGGGCCTATGAAAATAAAAGATTTGAATTTGAATTTGAAATGGCAAAGAACATTATGTAAGAAATAGTTTCTCTCAAAATGAAAATTTCGAATTCGTTGCGGGTATGTTTACAGCTCTTGAACATCTTCTATCTACAAAAGGAGATAGTTGTTGCGTCGATTTTAGGGACTACACTGTTATGCTTCTTTTGCTAGTTTTTTCAGGGCATTATCTCACAACCAAATTTAACCAAGTTTAGGATGAGATAGTGATGTTAGATAAAAAGTAAATATTTTATTGTAGTTGTTAAAGTGTTAGGGACGGTATGTATACTTACCTAGGAGTGGTTGCAAAATAGTTATTTATTTCTTATTGGGTGTATTTTTGATGATGATAATTTAAATCTCCTTCTTCGTCGTTTCAGCGACAGTTCACTGAGATAGAGGCCGAATGTGAGGGCACTATTAGAGCGCTCTCATCCGCCGTCAGATTTGTATTGTTAGGGTACCTTGAAAAAGCGAGAGAACGCACCCATTCAGTCTAGTTTCCCCAGTGGGGGATAAGTCCTTAGTAGCCTATTCAGAACATCTTTGACAGATGATATGTCAAATTGGTATAGAAAATAGAAATTAACAGGCACTTAACTATCTGATATTCTACCAGGTGCCAACAAAACTGGCACTTCGTATTTCCATTTCGTAAAAACTAACTTAAAATTACCTTAACTCGCAAAATAAGGGGAAGAACACTTTATTATGTTCATGTCATCAGCTCTACCTAAAATGAGCATTACCAAATCAAGAGTAATTCCGGAAAGCATTTAATAATAAATGTCTATCACACGTTTAATTTAAATCCGTTTCCAAAAATAACATTATATGAGTGATGTTACACACCAAATTAAACTGTTTGACAAACCTAAACCCACATGGTAAATCAAATTTATGGTAGAGCTCTTGTGAAGGGCCGAGACTGTAAATCCTACTGTCTTACCTTTAGCCTGCCACCAAATGGTGCTGCTTGCATTCCTGTGTTCCACATTTGTGGTAAAATAAGCTCAAAAACTCCTGGCAGATGAGACAAAGCAGTTCTCAGATGAAGCCACGCATTGTCAGTCTGTTTTTAACGGACTTCTAAAAAAAGGAGGTTCTGTGTTCTATCCGTATGTATGTATGTATGTAACTTTGTATGTTAGCGACTTTCTTAATAACGAATGATCCGATCTCGATGCGGTTTTCAGTTTTACACTTTTTATGGCTCAAGGAAGGTTTTAGTAAACAAATTTATCAGTATTTGATGAAGACTTTAGGAGACAGGCAATGGAACTCTTCGCGTGTCTTGTATATGTATTGTTTTCACCACTACATAACATAACATCACCTCTGAGTATACCTTAAAGGGTTAGCAGATATATTGCGTACACCTTCATGTGCCAGTGCCACGTAACCTTCTCTGATTTGGATTGGACATTATATAATTTCAATCAGAAAATAAAATCGGTTACTTCAATCGTATATCTTATAGTATTGCTCATATTGCTTGCTATCACAACATAACAACACGCCTATATAATCCAGAAGAGTGTGGCAGAAGTGTATAACACTACAAACGTCGTATAAAAAAGAAATGCACATGAAAATTGTTGCCAAAATTTCTCCGTGGTTGCACACCACTGCCGCCTCTATACTCCTAAGAACGAGTTGCATTTCACTCCACGCACACATGCACACTTTATATGTGTGTACTAATGCACACCTGTGGCCAATTCGGGAATAGGCCGGTTGTTACCAGTTCAGACTGGCTCAAGCCGGTTATGCTAGTTCGTCGCATTCCCAAATTTAGGGGGACACCCTTATTTAGACCTAGCTCGGTTTTTGAAGAGATTTGCAAGGGTTAGGGACGATAGGTTTGCTATATTTGCTAACATGCAAGATGCGTCTACATTTTATTAGGGTTGGAAAAATGGGTGTATAACTAGAAGACGAAAGATAATAATATAATATATTTTAAGTGACAGTTATATTTGTTCAGATAAGTCTGTCTGATAAATCAGTTCTGATACCGACTCAGTAATTTTTTGACAAATGAAATGTGAAGTTTGCATGAAATTTGAAGTATTAACCAGAACTCGACTATCCAAAGCCTTATCGGGTGTTGGTGAATTTGGGCGTTAGTGCATTACATGCTTTATACAAGTCGAGCTTACTCTAGGCATTGAAAACAAATGTTTCGTGGACTTAAAGATGCTCTTTCTTATTAAAATATCCTGTTATTGTATATATTTTTTTGTGTATTTTTAAAGACATGTACTTTACATTTATGTTAGCTCCTAAGTTAAATAGTAATAGTAGCTACTTTAAGTTGAAAGAACTCATAAATAATACAATTATTCTCTTGGGACTAAAATACTTAACTAAAATGAGTACTTAAGTTTGTACATTTACTTAATTTAGGCACCCATAATTTAAAATAGCTGATAAAACATTATTTATTAAGATATCATGTTTTTTTTAATTACCCAAAAGATATGTTTCTTAAAGTCCTGAAATAGTAAAAATTATCACCTAGGAACAAATTTTCCAGGAATTTTCATAGACATTCGATAGGTAATATTACCAACTGTATATTTGACTCCAATTGAAATGAGCCCTTCATCAAATTACTCCGTTCCTACGGCTGTTTAATGCATTTATTTTGGACACCCACACTCGTTTAATTAGTGACATCGGTGGCTTGTAGGCGTCACCATGTTTCCGAAATGCCAAAGGTTAAAACCAACATTGAAAAATTACGTTTTAATACTCATTTGTGTCGAAAAATCAAGATATATAATTGCTTATACATCTATTAGGAAGATTTTGAGATGACAAACGAACTGACAGTGAAACATAATGACTAAAAAGAGATTCTACTATCTGTTATTTTACAAAATATCGCCTGAAGCCATTCTCAACACGGCTGTAAGAAAACCCGCGCTGACACCAGTTGATTTCCTTTGGTGATTATGACTTAAAACCCTACAATCACTACACAAATGAAACAAAACAGCCAATAACAATAAAAAAGCGAACCGCGACGGATAATTTGCTAGTTAAAAATCATATATAATTATATCCCGCCATTTTTCTACGCACTTTCGCGCACCCACACATTCGCACTGACCGCTTGTATGCACGAGACCGCAACGCACACACGTTTGCCAACCAATAAATAGATTGAACTAAACGGTGAAATTTAAAAAAGGAACAAAACGAACGAATCGCTTGTGCACACATGCAAGCCCAATGCAACCCAATCATTAAACTACAGTTTTCCATTTTCAGCTTAGTGTTTCAGAACTTAAGATTGAAATTCGAATGGGATGAAGTTGTTTGTAGAACTAGCATGTTAACACATTATCCGTGCGTGGGAATGACGCTACGCACACATATAAATATTTTTGATTGTAGGAACACCGAATTTTTCACAAGTGTGTAGTTTTTTCTAAGTGTGAGTGTATAAGTGCATTCTTTTTGCGTTAGTGCATCGTAGTGGGCTTGGTAGTGTTGCATAAAAATGTGTGTATGTGAACGTTATTTTGTTGTTCACATGATGGATTCGCGTGTTTGTATTAGTGTCTTTTTCTTTTTTTTTTCGTATTTACGGCAGCGGACACAGTGGGCTGTGTAAGCAGAAAAAATAATTTTAACTGGCACACAGCAAAGCATGTTTAATTTTCGTTCACTCGTCCTGCGAAACGGAACGTCATTACGTTTTAAATTACGATGTGCGGTCTCGTTTTTTATATATACGCTTTTTAATTTACACTGTTTGTTTAATTCCTGAATGTTTTTTGTATTTCAGTAAGGAAGGAAATGTTTGATTATCGAGTATTCGTTTGAGAATTAATCGGGTTACGCGGGCGGAAGATATATTGTTGGATAAAAACCTTTGTTCTTGTTTTATGTTCAAAAGATTTAAAATTAAGCTTATAGATGCAAATAAGACACCTCACGCACTTAATTATAAGGTGTATTTAAAATACTCTTTTCATTTTGGTATCGACTCTCCTATATTTTTTTTCAGGAGTGGTGTGTCGATGGCTGTTCTCATCTCGACTCTAGGTAGAGGCGCATAGAATATCTCAAACACATTCCCAATATCCTCTGATCTGATAAACTATATGAAGGTAGCCTAGATCTGATTAAAACTTTACTATTTAACTTTAAGGAGCTATTATAACTAAGCACAATTTGTGTACGGTCGTATGACAAAACCTGTTTTCTACTCAGACTCAAGTAGTATAGCTAAATATCAGCATGAGATACTCGAATCACTTGAAAAAAAACAAAATAAAAATATTATTTTATTTTTATTTTATTTTACAACTTTTTGCACTTAATAAATAGTACAACGGCGGACTTAATGCCATAGGCATTTTCTACCAGTCAACCAGAGAAAAGAAAGGTAGGTGCATAAATAAATTAAAATAATGTGCTGAAAATGTGAATACATACATGGAATAATGTTATATCAACAATTCAATTACGTAAATATGGTAACAAATATACTAATACATACATTAAAATAATATATATTATAATATTTACACAGAAGATATTAAGCTTTTAATGACTGCTGTCGTTTCACCTTGAAGAAGATGACGTACAATATTTTTTTAAATATTAATGACTAAATAAGAAATACTCGACTACAACTACTGCCTCAATGGTTTAGTGGTTAGGGTATGCGTCTCTCACCGCGGGGTCTCGGGTTCAATGCCCAGGTCGGGCAAAATGTTATTTATGAACTTTTCGCTAAGAAATTCACAGAGCTGGAATTGAGCCCGGTGGAAAGCGATAGACCTTCTGTCCCATGGGACCTAAACATAACAGGTAAAATGTAAGTGTTGTTCACCTCTGCCACACCCTTCTGGGTTATATAAGCGTGACGTTATGTTATGTTATGTTTATAAAGTATAGCCTATTCTATTTCTTTTTAATAAGTAGTAAAGAATTTCAGTGGTTAAGTCATTCAGTCAGTCATTCTTCCATGTCCAAAACAACTGCCACGTAGTAGTATTATTCCCACATTTCTTCTACGAACTGTCAAGGAGACGAGTTTGCCGCCTTAGTCTATATGAGTCTTCAAAACTTTGTTAAAATCATCTATGATTTTTTTTTTTAAATACCTTTCGACAAAAGGCCAGACAAAACAGTAATTCAAATTGCATACAGTATCAATAACAATAAAATTAGTCCGTCAGTATTTTGTGAATCGGCTCTGGGAATACGTTCCCCTAATGACATGTACGAGTATGTATATCTGTAGATATGTATACAGGGACATTTAGGGGTTGATCGACGCTTCGGGTGAGGGGTCAAATAATGAATAGTTTTGATCAAACTTAAATCAAATGGGTTTGACATGTCACTAATTATGTTCATTTGGCTTTCCTGTTTTGTATGTAAGGGATAGTAGCTATAGTCTACTTCATTGTAAGTATTTGAGGTATTTATTCTGTTCGGGAGACTTTAAAATCTACTGATATTGTATTTAAGTTTCTGAAACATTTTAACTATGTTTACAATCATATAAGGTTAAAAAAAATCTGTAAAAAAATATTCCAAAGACTCACTCAAAATAATGGCTAGGTCTAGTAGGTTAAGGAAACGTAAAAACATTAATAAAATCAGGAAATAAATATTTTGATAAGATTTGCCCACTACTTACCTTTCTTTTAAAAATGCCACATAACTTTCACAATGCATGATGACTAATTTAATACAATTGAATTAGTCACCATGCCTATGAAAAGCTAATTATAACGGTAATAGCTCCAATCTTCAGTGTTTCTATAGTATAATTTTTGAGTTTCAGAAGTTCAACAGCTTTCTCTATGGAATGGAATGACTATAACAAAAACTAACCAAGTACCTCATGAATATTTTCGCACAGGCCGGAAGTGGCAGTTTTGTTTTAAAAAGAGATGCTTCCGGATGTTATCCTTCGGCATCCGTCGGTTTTTCTACGGCTGCCATGTTAAATAATGGAAATAAAGTACTAAATAATGATCTTTGTACTTTGTTTTTGGAAATTGTATTGATATTTACCTCCGTGTTGAGATTTGTTCGTTATCTGCTTAAAAATAAGGTCATCCAGGTTGTAAGTAGCAATATCATAAAACTGTTTTGGAAAACGCAAAAGAATAAATAAATAATTTAAATATCTCATAACTTTCACACAACGTCATCTAGTATCAAACTAAGCAGAGATTGTACTACGGGTACTTGAATAACTGAAACTTACACATATATATAGGTATATATTCTCTTTTGTAAATACATACTTATTATACATAGAAACACCCACTATTTTGGTATTTATTATATTATTTTCAATTAGGCTTATAATGTGTAAGATTCTCGTGTTATTTTTTTCGTCTAACGGAAAGGCAACAATTCTTTTAGAAACTGACGGATTCTAAAATAAAACAAGCTTTTCATGTCAGTGAGTTGATTTTATATTGTCTTAAGGTTTAACCCTTTCTATTTTCAGTACATAATTAATTAAAGTATATTTTTAAATCATTAGCGGAATACCTAAAATTGTTATTCATTTTATTTCTTGGAAGTTATAAAGTAAGGTGGCGTCTGGATTTCAATGAAATATTATTTATTATTCATGAGCGTGTTTGATTGTACGCAGTCAGAACTGTGACGTAGACGTACCTGAACGTAAGTCTAGACTAGTAGTTGTCCTAGGTCGTGTTACTACAGGAGACATTGAAGTAAATATAGCCACGACAATAAGTAATACTTCCATGTGCCCCAAAGGGCGCTTGAACACGTCAAAACAAACATCAAAATACAAAATATATAAAATTAACAACACGATTGGTTGATACAACACGTTGCCGAAATGCTGGTTTTTATTTTGGACAGCGAATTAGCATTGCCATCCAGCGTGGCAATGCTGCCAGCATTTCGGGAACGTTGCGCACTGGCTGCGATTTGTTAGATTAGGTTAGGTAGTCTTTTAACGCTAGTTTTTAAGTAGTTTATTTTAGGTTAGTTTATTTAGTGTTTTTTGTGTTTTAATTTCATTGGTAGTAAATAAATATTTTGATTAAATTAACTAATTAAATGAGTACTATGTGTGAATTGCATTAAAATGATTTTTATCACCGGAGCTTCTTAATATCATAGTAGTGTTTTGTAAAAGGCGTGGGAAGAAAAATACTAAAAACATACTTACCGTCATGTACGGTTGTATGTATGTAAAAGTCATCATGTATGGTTTCCAAAGTAGTTTTTTTATAAATAAAGCATTTTAATTGAAAGTTGTAATTTTTGACGATTTAGTAAACTCAGAAATATTGATTTATCTATTATGACATTTTGATGCGTTATCAGCAATTTTTTTTAAATAAAACATAACATTGAGAATTTCCTGACGGCAATTTCACAAATAACACTTTGCCCGACCCAGAAATCGAACCCGAGACCTCGCGGTGAGAGGCGCATATGCTAACTTCTAGAGTAGACCAACGGGACAATTTCCTACTGTTAAATACGGTGATTAATTGGCGACAATGGCAAAATATATCTCAGTTTATTTGTAAGATTTAGCCCCAACTCCACAGGTGATAGATAAACCTTATTGGGAAGATAAGCATGTAACTCACATAAATGAAAGTGATAACTGTGTTATTATTTCTAGTGTAGCTTGTGTCTCTTCAAAATTCGGTCAGGTTATATTTTATGGGTCGTATAAGATCTATCCGGCGCTTCTAAAAGTAGTCTTTAGACTCGTAGTAAGATTGCTTGAGCAAACCAACTATAGTATCTTCACATAAAGATCAACATTTCTACTTATAACTATCTAAAGAACATTGTAGATACTTAAAATACAGCCTATGAATAATATATAAAGTAAATAACTATTAATTCTATGTCGCTTTTAACTTGTTCTTGCTTTTACAGCATCTTCTGTCACTTCCTTATTCAACGAAAACAAAAATCTCGTGGCAGTTTTCCCGTACACTATTTATGTCGGGTCCAGTTAACATTTAGATGATGACACTACGTTTTTAAGTTCGTAAAAAAACATTTCTTACTTAATTTCAAATACTTAAGAAAACAAAGAACACAAAAATACGAACACACTAATTAACTACAAGTTGTAAGACAGTATCCAGGTTAAATTAAGTTAAAATTGAAGGAGGTAACGTGTATTGTACTACTTGTGGGTTATCCTTAAGTGTTGGTTAAGTAAAGGTTTCGTGTTCTGTGGGGTTTGAGGCGGTTGTGGTTAGGGGTACAAGGGGAATAGTTTGTGGTCTAGTGGTTACTTTGTAAAGGTTACAAAAGTTTTAAAGTTCGGTTGTTATAGGTTTAAACGAGCGATTTTTTTGTAGCTATTTAGTTTTTGTAATAGAGATCGTTCTTTTAGTTGCGAAAGGAAGATTTGTATTGTTGTTATCAGGTATGTAAGAAAATATCTCTATGTGCCTGCCTATGTCTTGTATAAAAACTAAAACTACTAATAATTTAGTCTAGGCTTAAATAATAAAATCCCACCTGAAGCATTTTCATCTAAAATGTAGTCCAGACGAGGCCATAGTATGACCCACAGAGTTGAGTTTTCAGATCTCATGTAGATTTTAAAGAAGTTTCTAACTCCACATTCCCTTTCTATACAAGCTCTAACTTCACAAATTCTTACCTTAGATAAGTGGCCGTTTTGTTACTACAATATCTATCGTACAACAGAGTATTTTTTTTCCTTTATTACACCCATGTTACGGTATCGAAACAGCCAAGCCACGTATTTTGACTAAGGTGTAATTAAGGTTCCGGGTTGGGCAATAGTGCTATTTTGGATTTTTCCGTAAGGAAATTTGCAATAGCAGCTGGCGTTGGATTTGTGCTCGGTAGATAGCGATAGTCTTACCTCTTATTACATGGGATCTAAACATAACAGGTAACATTAGGGTATTAAACACCTCTGCCTCACCCTTCAGGATAATATAATAGGCGTGATGTTATGATAACTCTTTACATGACACAAACGTCAATATCACTTTTATACTGACAATCTCATCCTATTTCCACCATTTTCCATAAATTTTCCTTCGCAACATGTAATCCCATAATCTTATGTGCAAAGGTACAATGGCGGGTTCCCTCAACTATCGCACACACGCGACTCGTGTGTGTATAGTGTGTGACGACTAGTGTGGGGGACCGATAGCACGCAAGACATACAAATTGTGAATTCATTTTATGGTATTTTGTTTTAGGTTTTAGGTTGAAATTGTAATGATTTTGAAAAATTTGCGATGCATTCGTTATTCATAGCATATTTACATTGCCGTTCTTTCATGAACTTCTAATTGATTTTTATACAGCATTTGCTTAGCAATGTGATAACTATGAAGAATAGATTAAACTTAAAAAAAAAGGGAACTCACATCTCGCTTCAAGTACAAAATTAATATTAGATGCAGTTTTTAATCATTCAAGGGCTATTATTAATAATAATAATCCTCGAATCTTTACAAGTAATAAACCATTATTATTTATCATTTACTACTTAACGATGTTGCAAAATTATGAGGAGTTAAAATAAAAAATATATATTTTTTTTTATTTTTTTCATTGATAACAATAATCATGCGATTCCACATCTCGTGAGGATTAATAACATAATAGCCGTATTTGGTGGTATTACAGAGATCTATACCGACAAGTTAATGTATTTGACTTTGACTAAACTTGCAGAGTTCAGTGGCACTATTAAAAATTCACATAACGTTCGTCCGCCGTAGGTTAATTTGCTTTCGTGTCTAATTGAAGCACGCATTCGCGTGATGTGTCGTTAATGCTTGATTTTTGAACTGTCTATATTAACGGACATTTCTTTCTTTGTATGTCGGTTGAAAATTTCGGTGAAAATCATTTGGATGATTACTTCCTGAAACTGTGACCAGCAACGTTGTTCTTATTAAACAGTATAATTTGTCCTTGGTCTATTTTAAAATAATCAGATCAATATAATTGTTTTTTAACGCATTAACAACCAATATTACGACGGCAGTTAAGGTGATTATAATAGTAGAATAGATTTGCAGATGGAAATGTAATCTATTCTATATATATGATAAAATTGAAAATTTGCCATATCACATTGGAAGTATTTAAGAAAAATAATAGGTACGTAGGGACTATATTACAGCTGTAGAAATTTTTTTTCCGGAATTTTTGTGTGTGTGTCTGTCTGTCTGTATGTTCGTACGCGCATCACGTAAAAACATAACTAAACGGATGCAGTTTTCATAGTTATGTAGCTGGAGATAAAATACAAAGATGAAACGCATACGAGTTTTAAGTTAGACACTTAAAACTAGTATGCGTTTCACCGTTGTATTTTAACCAAAAATTGATAAATTAGGAGGTGTAAGTTTCTATGGGAAGTGAGTTAATTTTGAAGTAAATTGCACGAAATTCTGCACATAAGTTCTACACGACATAAATTAACAATGAAATGGAAATTCTTCTCCCAATTGAGTTAGTTTAGGGTTAAAAGAGTAACAGGTGTAAGGTTATTTGAATACTATAATTGTACATAAGTTTACTTTTTAAAAATATTGTATTGATTAGTCGATTTAAAAATAGTAATTACACCTTTACTATTTTTAAATCGATAATATTGTTGTACCGATTAGAGTATTTATTGTGGCAACACTATTTGCCAATGTCATGTGGTAAAATGATTATTTTGAGCATTATATTCTGACAGCTTGAATCGAATGGTTGTTTTATTCGTTTAAATCCATCTACATCTTAATAATCTACCTTTATTTCTGGAAGTAAAGATCAGATCCTACACAGGGAAGTTTCTCAATTTGATATGAAATAGCATGAAAATATCAAATCGCCTCCGGAGGAAAACACGGGCAACTGCTGGTATGTCATATTATGATATGATGATGATTTTTTATAGTTTATTACTCAGTTGTGAGTAATTACGACATAAAACTGTATTATCCAAGTAATGGTGTCATGGGGGACACCTACCATAAAATAAAGGTGAATGTCGATGGAGTGAATGTTCGCTGATTTGATAGATAAATCAACAAAGCGAAAAATTACCATCATTTTAAAGAAAAATTTAAATCGAAATCGATATTAAAACAATATTAAATAATAATAATATAATATTCTCTAATAATTGTGATCATTTCATCAATATAATACGATAGCATTTAATGTTAATGCCTTTCGGTCGAATTTAAGCCTTACTAGTTTTACTCAATAAGACATGAGTTTCTATACAGACTTGTACTTTACTTTTTTTCCATGAAATAATAGTAATAAAATTGCAATACGACTTTTAATGCCTATTGTGGTCCAAAAATCTACATCAATAGTTAATCAATAATATTTACAAAGAAATAAATATCACCTTCGACTTTTCTTCTATCGCTACTATCACAGTAGTGTGCGTGCTAGACGTAGACTAGACGAGCTGACCCACTGCCCGCCGACCTTGTCTTTCTTATGTTATTATTCCGTCTCTCTCCCCCTGTCGCGGAGACTGTCGCCGTCTCACTCGTGCGTGGAGTCTATTGATAGTTAAGACGCCGTGTTCAAGGTTGTGCATAGGTTGGGGTTATTTGTTCCGTTGGGGATAGCAAGTGAATTATGGGAGGTTGATAGAGTATTGTAAGCCTTTTTGGTATGTATGTAAATATGTTTTGTTGTGTAGAAAGGTTTATAACTATGTTTGTGAAGGAGTATTTGCGTTTGCCTCGTTTGTCCTGTGGTTCGGGCAAAGTGTTATTTGTAAACTTTCCGTCAGGATATTCTCAATAGCAGCACGGAGTTAGTTTTGTGGTGGATGGCGATAGGCTCACCCCCTATCCCATAGGACCTAAACATAACGGGCGAAGTGTGGGTGTCGTACACCTCTGCCACAACCCGCTGGGTAATAATATATGCGTGTCATCATGTTATGTTATTTGCGTTTGTAGTAAAGGAAATGAAGTAGTCTTATTAGCAGTTTTGTGCAAGTTGCTATTATAGTAAGGGTTGTTGAACTAGTGTTACAACTAAGGTAGTGACAGTTGTACTTTATTTTCTATTATTGCCGAAAAACACACATCAGCAAAATAACAAACATTTTTTTGTAATGTATTTTTATTGAAATAATTTATAAATCTTTTTCTTAATACTACTATTAAAGTATCTCTCTTTCTGTTTCTTTAGTTCAACACACGACGTAACAACGAGCAAAGCTTCTGCTCTGTGGCTGACTATTTAAACATGAACAAGAGATGTTAACTTTTATTTTGTGTAATTGCCAAAAATATTCTTCTGTCTCTATTTTTTTTTTCTTTTTATACTATAAATAACTGTTTGCATGCCCTATTCAGGCAGAACATTCTGTACCTATCTGACTTTGTACCACCTATACTACAATGTTCTTGCAAATACAGAATTTTTATTTATAACAACTTATCTTGTTACATGTATCTATTAAAAGCTTAAACTTAATATAACATCACGCCTATATTACCCAGGAGCTTGTCAGAATTGTGAAACACCCACATGTCACCAGTCATGTCTAGACTCACGGTCCCATGTGATAAGGAATAAGCTGTGTTTCAAGTTACAGGTTAAAATTAATAAAATAAATTATACCCAATTTCACCAGTTCGTAATAAGATTTCGGATAGATAAGTGCTGGTTGATTCTATAAATTTATATTCAAATTTGACATTACATCTATCAAAAAAGTTCTGATTAGACTATCCGAAACTGGTAAAATAGCCTCTAAGTAGGTTTAGTCGACAGCGATAGCCGAGTGGGAGACCGTAGGACTGCTAAGTCAAAGGTGTCGGGTTCGAACCCAAGGTTTTCGAAGATATGTGTGTATCTGTCATATAAATTATCACTCGCTAACGGTGATGGAAACACCGTGAGAGACCTAAATGCCTGAGGGTGCCTAAAAAGTGCTCGAGGGTGTGTGAAGTCTACCAATCCGCACATGGCCAGCATGGTAGACTATGGCCTAACCCTTCTCATCATGATGCGAGGCCCGAGCCCCAGCAGTGGGACAAGTATCTACAGGGTTGCTATTATTTTATTACTATCTACTATATATTTAAGATTACTATCTGATACTTAAATATGTCTACCTGTTCCCCGACCTAGTAACCGAGCATACCTGGCTAGCCAATCTATACATAAATTACGTCACTGGATTAACAGACCTGTTTTTATGCTGTTCCTGCCTAGACAAAAATAAAAGGCATAGTCTGTCCGCCCGGTTTGTAGGCGAGTCAAAGTGGCATTATAGGATGATCCAGAAAGAGGATTGAGATAGCGTCCGTTATAAGCAGTTATGGACAAAGCGAGCAATTATCTTAAAACATTGTATTAATATGGATAAGACTTCCGAGATACAAAATTTTATGAAAAGTTATTAAAAAAAACCTTTTTATTATGCAAAATAAAATGTTCAATTAATAAAAAATATGTACTACTAATATTTTATGAGTAAGGTGACAACCCAAGTAACACAGTAAAGCCGTATAATGGCCAACTAACGGCTTTTCTGTGTTGTTTTAGCATTTTAACACAGGTTCTTAAATGGTTTTAGAAACGTTTATAAGGCTACTGTAATGCTAATTTGGGTACAAATTAAACAACCATAGGTTCTTAATTTGTTCACAATAGGTTATTTAATGGCATTACAAAAGCATCATACAAGCATTATTATGGTCAATGAAGTGATTAATCGCATTACAGAAGCATTATACTAGCATTATTATGGTAAAAGAAGTTGAAATCGCATTACAGAAGCATTAAAATAGCATTGCAATTGACAATAAAGTTGTTAGGAGCATTACAAAAGCATTATACTAGCGTTAAAATTAGAATGAACAGGTAAAAGAATTATTAGAGTCCTGTAAGGGTTCACAGTTAGAACATAAATAAATTCTATATTATTGAAATATCAACCTTATGTCACAGTACAGAAGTTTTAAAAGAAGAAACATCGTAATATAAACTCATCGCCTCGCAATCTAGTACTATGACTGATGGTGACGAAAGGCAGTCCAAATTGAGATTATTATTCGTGACATATTCTAGGTAAGTGTTTTACTCTTTTTTCTATTTCTTGCCTTCAAATATTATTGCGAAAGGAATTTTACTGTTAATGTCTATATAGGTTTCATTGTAAATTTTCACGCGCCATGAATATATGAAGGTTTTGCTGTATTTTTTTTTAATATGTGCGTGAAATAAAAATAACAAATGGGTATTTTAGGTATAGAACGACATTTTTGCATGAATAACTTAATAGTAATAGTTTAGCAGCATTAAATTAAGCTTCTACTTTATTATATGTTTCTTAGATTCTTACTTATGTCGAAACAATAATATTTTTTGGTTATATGGAATATTCTCAAAATGGTGTCCAGTTTAAAATAGCTTGGTGAACCATTAAAAGCGCTTATTAATACCGTCTGCTGTACAAATATTCACACATGAACAATTAACATGCCAAAGGCCAAAGAAAAGACTTTAGATGAACCACTGTAGTGCCATCGGCTTTAAAGTGGTTTTCTATGTGTTCACATATATGCCAGTAGACTTCGTGTGAACTAAATAAGTGTCATTACTATTTTAGGGATCCTCGTAGAAAACAACAAAACTCATTTTCTTTTAAAAATTTGAAAATTTTTTTAAGGTTATTACGAAAAATTCAATGCAAGGGAAAGCCATGAAAAACATTAGAATGTCTTCTTAGAGATGTCGCATGAACAAACGGCAAAAAACTGAGAAAGGACAAGAAACAGATAATATCGCCAAAGAAACCGAAGGAGAAAATATGCAACTTGAAGAACAAACTGTCGCCAAAGAAGCTGAAGAAGAAAGTATCTCGAATCAAGAACAAGCTATCGGAAAAGAAAATATTCCTTTAAATAATATTAGTGATGATGAGAGCGAATTCGATTTGTGTTGATTTTCAAAGTATTCAAATAAGTGCTTATTATTTGCACATTATGTTTCAACACAAAATAATTGGAAGTAATTAGTAAATAGTTAGTAGTCTTAGTTCTATTTTCTTCATTTATTTTTCCTTTTATTATGTGCATAGTTAGGTATTATTATAATTAGTTTTAAGAAGTGTTTAATTATTATATATAATTATGTTTAATTGTTTCTTATTATAATAAAATACTATACTATTGATTTTATACTATCTGATTTTAATTTGTGTAATCTCTTTTTGACAAAGTTAGTTAGTTAAATCGATATAAATAAATAACAACTTTTTGACAAAAAAAAACCATCTTCAAAATACCTTGAAAAAGCATTTAATAACGCAAATGATCAGCACAGACTTCAAGAACTATTTATTCGACTTTTTGCGTTATTTAATGCTTTTTCAAGGTATTTTGAAGATGGTTTTTTTTTTCAATTTTTTTTTATTTATCTCTTTTTCGTGAAGTATTTTTACCATGAGTCATTCTCGTTAAAGACGGCTTGTCCAGCAGTTAGAAAGATGGGTATGAAAAACGAGATAATAATATATTCTATGTAGATTAATTTGTTACTCTAACTTCTTTAATGGATATACCTACTTAAGTAATATTCAACGTCTTGCCACATATGTGTATAACTTTAAAATAAATAAAACGAACATGAGGTACTTATAATTGAATAATTATGTTCGTACTCCTAACCGTTGAGGATATGTACCTTCCAGCATCAGCTCTACAACATAAGATGCAGATTTCTAGAAGCAAATATCCGATTAACTTTAGGTAATATACGAAAATCAATATAAAAGCCTATAAAATTTGAGGGTTGCTCTCGATTCCTCTAGGATTCCATCATCAGATCGTGACCATATGACAAAGTATACTCTTTCAAGCAAAAGAAGAATTTCTCAATTCGGTCTAGGCATCTTCGAGTAATCGGCGAACAAACATTAAAAAAAAATACAACCGAATTGAGAACCTCCTCCTTTTTTGAAGTCGGTTAAAAATGAGAAATATTTCAAATAACTGACTTTTATTGAAACGTATGCAATAGTGGTATAAAATACAAGTATTCGTGATGATCCATACATACTAATTTACATTGTATATCAATCAGTATCTACGGAACCTTCTCTGATATCACTACAACTCACTTTGCAAGAATCGTTTTGTTGTGCATTAATTTGTCTTCATTCGAAGTCTTTATAATCCTTGTATATTCCTTTGTTATTTTTCGCCTTACTCCTCCGGTTCTTGCTTTAATTTGCCACGTTTTTTTCAACATTTTTTCATATAAAATATAAAATCTTATTGATAACCTAAAATGTTCAATTGCATTTACAATGTATTATCAATATCAAACTGTTATTGTTGTAGTTACAGTTACACGGAAAACACAGTTGAATTAAGGTAATAACTCCGTTTATCATTAAAATTGTTGTGTATGGCTTTACAAACACAACAAAGTGAATGTATGTGCGGCTTTACGCATTACAAAACCTCACATATATTTGATCAAAAAACTATTGGTTGTACAACAGCACTCAGTAAATCTTTAAAAATGCAAGCAATACATTAACACAATTCTATGCTGCTCAGCAGCACAAGGCTTGTAATTAAACATTTTGTAATGCTGTTTAACAACCAGAGATCCTGAAAACAGTTGAAAGCCGTACAGCAGATTTTGAAGCATTATAATGGTTCAAGTTCATGCTATTAAGTGGCACTAGGTATTACGGACTACTTAAAAATGCTATTATACAACCAATGGTACTGCAGACAGCTGAATGCTGTACAGCGGTTTTGCAGTGCATTATATTGGTTAACGTTCATGCTATTAAACAGCATGAGGCATTTACCTACTACTTTAAAATGCTTTTATAAATCTTGAAGCACTAAAAACAGCTGAAAACTGTACAGCGGTCTTGCGGTGGGCCGCCATAAAACTGAAGGTCCTAAAAAAGCATTTTGCTTCATCATTATAAAAACCTTTATACAGTGTATAGTACTATAGTGGGTTTGAAATGCCTATAAAGAGCGTTAGACTGTTGTGTGAACTTTTATAAAAGCTTAGAAAGACCTCAAGTTCTGCATAAGTTCACGATTGGTTAGATAAAATGCTTATTGTGCTTCTTGGGAATAGATTCGTTATAATGTCTTATGTGATAAAAGCTGCAAAAAAAACAGTTTCTAACCGAATTAATTATCACAGTATATATAACAAGCAAAGTCATCATCTATAATATAAACAATGCGAAAGTAACTTTGTTTGTATGTCTGTCTGTTATGATTTCACGGCTAAACTACAAATAAAATCCTGATGAAAATTGGTATGGAGATAGTTCTTCCTTTTATTGACATACACGTGCAGAAGCTAGTATTTAATCATTTAAAACAATACGTAATTTGCTTTTGTACAATGAAGATAATATATATAGCTCAGAAGTAATAATACTCCCTTAAAATCTCTAATAAAATCACCCTGTATCCCATGTCTAGACACATCTCAACTTATAGGGGAATAGCGCCAATGGGTTATTGTGCCATCGACCAGCTCCGACAACCTGTTCCTAGGGCATTATATTATGGGAACTCATTTCTTGCATTTCTCCCTTTGAAAGGAGATGTTAGGGACGAATTTGTTTATGTTTTATGTTTGTAACACTTTAAAGTTAATCAGCTTAATGCTTATTGCTGTTAAAAAGGTTTTGATTAGATCAATGTCTTTTTAAACAACTAGTGACACGCCCTGGCTTAGCTCTGGGCACAATGTAGTACTGTAATATGCATGTTTTGTACATTTTTACAACCTTTGCTATAAATTATTATATCTTTTAAAAAACCGCATTGAAATCCGTTGGTAAGTAATAAGGATCGAAGCATACATAGAGACAGACAGGCAGACAGAGGGAAGCAATTTTGTTTTTTTTTTTTAATTTATTTATTAACATTCACAAAAGCCATCTTAATGCGTTGCTAAAAAACCACAGAGGTTTGCCTGCAGCGCAATTTTATCTGAAATCTAGTACAGCAGTCGTAAACGCTACTAACAAATTATTATTAAATTTCAAGTAAAAAAAGCTGCAAAAAAATATTTTAGTTTTTAATATAGTTATATATAGACCAAGACTATGTAGACTTTATCGACACAGAACCAGCCTTAATAGATTTAAGAGCCATGTTCGCAATATAAGTTATTCTGATTACTGTTAGTAAGCTAATAAAATTATATTAAACCGGCCAAGTGCGTGTTGGGCCACGCGCAGTAGGGTTCCGTAGCTAGTCGTAACAATATATTTCGACTTAAAAGGGATTTACTATCTGTATTAAACAAGTAACATCTTCATACAAGTCATTACTTTTCAAGGTTTTTGTAATTTGCACGAATTATTCTAAGTAACTGCATTTTACACTTTGGACCCCTATTCCTCTTGAACTAATGAAGTGAACTTATCCGCTATAGTTTTCCTTTAAAGTTCATTACATGTACTACCGACACAATTTTTTTCAGATTTTGGGATCCAGTAGTTTAGTTTTTAGAGGGGGGCGGACGCTCTACTCAAACAAAAATTTGCTCTTTAAAGTTAATTATCTCGCAAACGGATCTCTAAATCAAAAAACTGTCTTAGCAACCCCTGAACGTTTTTAAAAGTCCTATCCAACAATACCCCACACTAAGGGGTAGGCGACAAAAAAAAAACATCCCTACTTTACATGTAGGGGAGCTACCCGAAAAAAATATATTTTTCCAAATTTTATTCTACGACTTTCTTTGTATAGTTAACATACATGTTTATGCAAAATTTCAGTTTTCTAGCATCAACGGTTTCGTCGCTATGCCTCGGACTGACGGACGGACAGACGGACATGGCGAAACTATAAGGGTTCCTTGTAGGTACTACGGAACCCTAATAATAGCAGCCCTGTATCTATCCATAGGTTACATTAGGCCATTCCATTAACACACTTTTGAACACTTTTGAGGGAATCTTACGCTTGCAGGTTTCACGAATTTACTTTCTTCACCGTTAGCGAGTGATAATTTATATGATAAATACACACATTTCTTCGAAATCAACCTTACGACAAATTTTAACGATTTATTGACAGAGGTTTGTGACGTGGTTTCGAACCCGAGGCCTTTGACTTTGCAGTCCTACGATCTCGCATTCGGCTTTTGCTGCTCCTTTCTTTAATTTTACACGAAAATATTGAAACTTTTTAGTATCTTTTCACCGAATGTTATATAGAAATGTTGTGTTTGCTGAAATTGATATTGCACACCCTATACAAAATATATTAAAACATTATTATATTATAGTCAAACCAATACTTCTTTTGAATGGAAAACAACCAAGCAATTGTTCCTTCCTAGCGGCGAAAAATTTAGAAATAAATAGAGCTTATAATCTGCATTACGTGTGGGCTTATTGTAGCAGGACTTTGAATAATTAACGTTATACTCTATTAATAGAAGGGTAAAACAATTTTGTTTACCGGCAGTAAACCTTCAAAATCTTCTTTACGTTAAATTTGTCGTAAAGGTCTACAGCCACAATAACCCTTGATACCTACAATGTATAAAGTTGCTACATTTTCCGAGACAAATTGTGTTAACAAGCATAAAACAAAGTGAAAACCTTTCCACGTTAACACCCTTATTCAAAAGGGAAAACTATTTCCTCTCATGAGTAATCATCCCTAACATAACAACAGTATTATGTGGGTACCCACCCTTTGGAGCCAAGGGTCTATTTGACCGTGCTTGACCCAACGTCTAGACGGAAGTACGAGGTTTATAGTTCGAGCAATAATGAGGGTAGTTCGATAAAGGTTTTATTATGTGGTGTTATTTTGTTGGGAAAAGGGATACTTTGAATGATTTGCTTATTGTTCGGCGGTTGTTTTGTGTGGTTCAGGATGTGTTTATAGTTTGAAATTTGTATTGTTGCGGTTGATGATATAATTTTTTAACCGGCTTCGAAGAAAAGGAGGAGAATCTTATTTCGATGGTATTTTTGTTTTTTTTTGTTTGTTTCCCGATTACTCGAAGGCACCGAGACCGATTTGAGAATTTTCTTTTCGTCTCAAAGAGTATACTTATCATGTGGTCCCATTTTTATCAGGTCACGATCTAATGATGGGATCCTAGAGAAATCGAGAACAGCCCTCAAATTTAAAGGCTTCTATATTGTTTTTCGTATATTACCTAAAGCTACTCGGATATTTGCAACTAGCAGTTAGCATTTCATGTTGATGAGCTAATGCAGGAAGGTACAACTCTTCAACGGTTAGGAGTAGGTACAAAAGGCACCTTAAGGCCGTTTACTGCATTCTTTCAAGTTATACACAGATGAGGTGAGGCGTTGATTATTACTTAAGTATTTATTATTATTTGTGCATATATATTTGTTATTTTAGGCGACTAATGTTGTGAACAGATTTGTGCTCTTCCTGGATGATATTCATGGACTGTAGTTAACTTTTAGCAAGAGGTAACTACAGTTGAATATACATAAAGTTGACAGTAACATTTTACATTAGATTTAATTTACAGTGATTCTTCTAATAGGGGCTGAGCCTATCGCCATCCACGGGCACCACCTTTCCTGACAGAAAATTCACCCATAACACTTTAGCCCGACCCGGGAATCTAACGTTAGACCTCGCGGTGAGAGGCGCATACACTAACCACCAGACCATCGAGGCAGTTTGTAAGCGGACATGCTAATATCAACACCATATTTTTTGCGTACACTTTTATTCAATTTTCATCTAATTATCACATTAGTTGCCTTCTTATTCAGGCTAACCATTAAAACTGCAGTCATCGCCCTAATGATGCAATTCGCACTATTGCGCATCAGTTCTCGAGGTGAGGAACCTCCAAACGAACACACATAGACGGCACGTTAAAAATACTCGTATGTACTGGATTTGACTGGTGTATGCCGGTTATAACGAGTTTAGTAGATGGCCAAATAAAATGGATGATATCCGATGTCGTGGAAGTTAGGGTTCCGTAGACGTAAACAAAATAAAATTAAAATAAAGTAAAATAGCTTTTTATTTCTTGCAAATTACATTAGTTTATTAGATTATTTTAAAATTGCTTTTAAAATAATAATATATTTATTAATTTTAAAACATTTATCAAAATCTTAAATATTTAAATGCATGTTATGGTTTTACAATAACATGAATAAATAAATTTGAAGATTAATTAACATTGAAATTAAACTATCATGCATGTAATTAATAAAAATTGGATAATAAATTAATAAAATATTGAAATTATAAATTATAGGTAATTAAATTATTTAAATTATATTATTATTTTGCTTGGTATTTAAAGAAATGTTATACAAGAACGCCTCTTAGGTGAAGGCTTCTTCCAGAGAATGCCATAGGGACACTCCCTATCTGTTGCCACTTGTCCGTAGACGTACAATCTTTAAATAAAAGTATATTGTGGAAATCTAGTAAATAGCAGCACGGAGTTGGACTCACGCATGGTGAATGGCAATAGGCTCATACCCTATTCCATGAATCTCAAACATAACACCTTTGCCACATCCTTCTGGATAATATAGGCGAGATGTTATGTTATGTATAAATCTTGTTGGATAGCATACAGGGGTAAACGAAATCAAAACAATGGAACATCGCAAGATAAATGCTTAAATGAACTAAAATCTAGATCTCGATCTCGATTTTTATATTTTGTATTTTTGACATTAGATAGAACGCCAGAAGCAATAACACTATCCAATGGTCCCAATGACAAGGCCAAATACACACATTCACTTACACAAGCACACCCAGTCTCAGAACAAATCTTTGCGAAACACAAAGATTTGTCCCATGTAGGGATCGAACCCACAACACCAGTGCAGTGGAGAGCGGCGAGGCGACCGCTTAAACCACTACACTACACGTGCAGACAATAAATGGGATACCCCTAGGTTTATCCACCGCTGAGCGGTTGCACCTAGTTCTAACTGCTATAATGGAGGTTAAATCTAGTTCTAAACGAACGAAGTACGACGTACTTCGGCCATAGTCGTAACAGATATATAACACTGATGCCTCGATGGTCTAGAGGTTAGCGTATGAGCCTCTCACCACGAGGTTTCGGGTTCGATGCCCGGAATTGAAAAGGATTAAGTGTTATTTGTAATCTTTCCGTCAGGAAATTCACAATAGCAGCTCTGACTTGGATTTCTGACAATATAGGAGTGATTTTATGTATTTTTGTGTAGATATATAACAGATCCCTATCAGATATTCAGTTTGTCTGACGGAAAACTCAATAACAATAACCGACCGAGATTTCATGATGTTCAATTTCCTTTCATGCTCGAGTTTGTATTTCCGTTTGAAAAAGGTTTTATAAACGAGGTATTTGGTAGTTTTTTAGTTAAGGATGCTTCAATCTTTAGTTTTAGTATAAAAATTAAGCGCTTACTTTGTACTTTTGTTTTTGATGTTCACAATTTGTTTTATATTCTAAATTTATTCGTGAAGATCTGTTATTGGCTCTCTGTCACTTATTTACATTAAGTTATCCAAATTGTTATATGCTGTTGATCTTCCTATAAATAAATAAATAAATAAATAAATAAATAAATAAATAAATAAATAAATAAATAAATAAATAAATAAATAAATAAATAAATAAATAAATAAATAAATAAATAAATAAATAAATAAATAAATAAATAAACATAGCTCATAATCATTATTAATAAAAAATAATTAAGCATAAATTGTACCTAACAATGAAAGTAATAATTTTGCTTGGTAATAATAATCTAAATCAACATTTTGAACATCATGATTTTTTTCAATTCTTACTATATTAAATAGCTTGCTAGTAATTTGCAAACATAGATTACTTGTATTCTTCTTAAGCCCCTCCAGCTCAGCTTATTTCGCTTGTGTTAGGAGGAAGTTCACGTCCGTGGTGTAATGGCCAGGATTCGAACTCACGACATCTTCATCGTCATCATCTCATTGCGCCACGGCCGCTTCAATTGTATTTTTGTAGCAAATAGTTAGATAGTGAAAACAGTTTTTTTTTTCAGATGATTATAAACGTAAGTTGGAACGTAGTAGATTTTAACAAAACAGAGATATTAGAGCATAGATTATTCTTACTACAAACCAAAAATATTTGAATACTAACGCTCATAACCAAAACACCTTCCATTTTGAATACCCTGACGTCATCGGATCTAAAAAATACAAGTCTCACTCACACAAACAAACATAATGTGACGCACACATCTGCGCCGGCGCCGATCTAAAACACTCGTCCGTCCGCCGATAATGTGAGGTCGTTGAACGACGGTTACATATTTAGAAAAAAATATTTGGCAAATGTTCAGTGGATTACACTGCGAGCCAGAAATTTGGCCAGCTATTTCTGGGATTCTATTTACGATTATTGCTGAAATGTGGGTTCATTTGCATTTCTGCGACAAGGAAGAGATTTTCGTGGATAATTGTTTTGGTTTTACTTTATCTTCGATGATATAAATAGTTAAAGCTGTGTAATATTGGAGATTGCAGCGATAGCCGAGTACCATAGGACTGCGAAGTCAAAGGTGTCGGGTTCGGAACCACGGCACACACCTCTGTCAATAATTCGTTATGATTCGTCTTTTCGAAGATATGTTTTTTTATTTTATTTATTATACACTTTATTGTACACCTGGAGTTTACAGTATTAACTTATTTCTAGTGAAAACAGTACAATGGGCGGCCTTATCACTAATAGTGATTTCTGCCAGGCAACCTTAGGATGGAAATAATTTTAGAATTTGGTGGTTGTTTGTGTACACGAAAAAAAAAAAAAAAATATAGAAAAGTATACTATATAATATATTATATATATAGTTGTAATAAAATATATAAATGTATATAAACTAAATACATGTTTTAAATAAATACATATATACTTAACATATTACAAAATATTAATATTATCATAAACATATCTAATTATAGCAACAAATAAATTTTATGACATTTTAAACAATTTAAATAAATTTGAAGAGATAAATTGAAGTAAAACGACTAAGTTAAAGATAAAAAGTGCTCCTTGACCAATGACTTAAAAATTGGTAGTGACTTTGCACGCCTAATATCTACCGGTAACGCATTCCACAGACGAATAGCTGTGACAGTAAAGGAGTTATCATAGAACGTTGTGGAATGCGATGGCATTCTTAACTTCAGGTTATCCGATGATCTAAGATATCTATTGTGAGTATCATGAAGGTAGTCGAAACGTTTTTTAAGATAGGAAGGAGTAGAAGGGTTAAAAAGTATATTATAAAGCAGTGAAAGGATGTGAGCATTCCGGCGATGTCGTATTGGTAACCACTTGAGTTGCTTACGAAAATGTGACACATGATCATATTTGCGGAGGCCAAATATGAATCTAATACAGAAGTTTTGGAGACGCTCAAGTTTATCTAATTGGTATTCGGCGAGATCTGGATAGCTGACGTCTGCGTAATCGAGGATTGGAAGAAGAAGGGAATTTGCTAGCGCAGTTTTGGTGGCCGTCGGCAGAAAATTGCGTAATCTTCTGAGAGATCCTGCAGAAGCGAATAATTTTCGACTAACCTCCTGCAACTGCGGAGCCCAAGTTAATCTATTGTCAAGCGTGATGCCTAGGTTCTTAACCTTATCACTTACTGGAATTACAATGCCATCAAACACAACCTGGGGAACCTGTGACCATTCAATTCTAGCAGTGGTTCGGGAGCTACCGATAATAGTAATTTGTGTTTTTAAAGGATTCACTTTCAGACCGTGTGATTTGCTCCAAGTAACTATCCGAGCTAAATCTTTATTTATACACTCCACAGCACTTGGCAATTGAGCCAAGGACGCTTGTGCATAAATCTGTAAATCATCTGCATACAGGTGGTAGGAAGAAAGTAATTGGTTAGAAATAGAATTTATAAAAATAGAGAAGAGTAATGGAGATAGAACGCCACCCTGGGGTACGCCTACAGTAGTACTACACCATGAAGAGAATTTGTCTTCAATTTGAATACGTTGTCGGCGACCACACAGGTAACTACGAAACCAATCAATTACCGTTGGAGATATGTTAAGAGAGCAGAGTAACGATAGCAGAATATCAAAATCCACCATATTAAAGGCATTGCTAAAGTCTAGCAGCGCCAGTACAGTAAGCTTACCATCCTCCATGCCAAGTCTGATCTCATCACTCACATTTACTAAAGCTGTAGTCGTACTATGACCGGGGCGGAAACCGGATTGGAAAGGATTGAGGAGATTATTTTTACAGAGGAATGAGGTAATTTGTTCATGGACGAGACGTTCAAGGACTTTAGAGAGGAAGGGTAATATAGATATAGGACGGTAGTCGGAGAGGTCTGAGGGAGAGGTCTTTTTCGGCAAAGGAACAATTTGGGCCTCTTTCCACTGAGATGGAAAGACACCACTAGATAAGGAATAATTAAGGATGTAACAAATGATGGGAAGAATTTCGTCCAGGATGGGAACGATCATGTTACGACTTATGCTGTCACTGCCAATTGCCTTGGATGTGATTGATACAATACTCTTCTTAACACCACAAGCGGTAAAGAGATTAAAGACAAACGGTGAGTAGTCGGGAGTTGGAAGAGATGAAAGATAGTTTATAGTACTTGCTTTAATAGTCCTATCAAGATGGGACGAAGCTGAGAAGTGTTGGATAAGCAAATCCATATTTAGGTCTTTTGAGATCGTGTTTTGACGCTTTCTTCCAACTCCTAAGGTTTTGAGAAACTTCCAGACTTTAGCTGGATCTCCATTTAAAACGGAACTGTGAATATGTTGGCGTTGTGCATCCCTACACACTCTGTTGCAGTGATTACGTACCGAGTTATATTTTTGTCGGTTTAGGTCATCAGGCTTTATTTTAAACTTGAACTTAGTTGCGGCTTTTTTGAAGATGAGCTGTTTTATTTTTTCAGTAAGCCATGGTGAAGGTGGGTGTTTGATTTTAACAGCCCGAATAGGTGCATGCTTATCATAGAGAGTAGTAACGTTAGCATTAAAAATCGAGACTTGCTCATCTACTGACCCAGATGTTACAAGTGAAGTCCAGTCGATGTTACTAGCATCTTCTCGTAACTGGCTCAGGTTCATGTCACCAAAATTGCGCTGCATAAGAATTTTAGGTTTAGCTTTAGGAGGGCGGACTTTATAAGAGAGAAAAAGTAAGTCATGATAGGAGAAGCAATCAGCAGGATATTGACCATGTATGGCGACGCGCTCTTTCGCGGATACCATAATGAGGTCTAGAAGAGATGGAGCTGTGTGTATGTGTGTATTTATCATATAAATTATCGCTCGCTAACGGTGAAGAAAACATCGTGAGAGAAAAAACGCCGAAAGAGAGTGCCTAAAAAGCGCTCAATAGTGTGTGAAGTCTACCAATCCGCACTTTGCCGGCGTGGTGGACTTTGGGCTAACCCTTCTCATCATGAGAAGGGTCCCAGCAGTGGGACATGGTTTTGATACAGGGCTGCTATTATTATTATTATAATTTATATGAAATATAATTTGTATTTAGAAGGCAAAACCTAAAACATACTTTACAACGTTGTGGCGAAAGCGTAGTTGTTTTTAGTTATAAAAATAAGTTAATAGCAATTAAAAGAAAAGGCAATAGCCTCAGAAGGACTCGAGACTATGAAAGAGTAGCTTAGTGCTGCAACATTGAAACATGGAGTCTTCAGATAGTTCTACAATATGTAATACAAGCAAAAGATAGCTTAAAATAACGGGTCCGGTTCGGAGTTCGTTCGGACCCCTGGCAATGATGGTAATGGCCATTAATTTAGGTCATAGATTGTAATAGTACTCAAGTGCCATCTGGTCTAGCCCGCATCCAAGCTCACTTAATTAAGCTACAACGTGTATCAGAGGGTGACCATTTTATTATTTATCAGTTGGTTTAATTTATCGTTTTAATCAACACGTAGGTTGTAGCGTGATGTCAAAGGCGAATAAACCAACTTTCGTCCCACTTTTCACCCTGTTAAGGGCCGAATTTTCGAAAATCCTTTCTTATTGCACAACCAAATCATGTAAGGAATACGCCTTCCAAATTGCAATTATCTACAACCAGCGGTTTAGGCTTTGCGTTGATTTAATGTCAGTCAGTCAGTACACTGTCTGCCACGGCACCGCCAGGAATAAGGAAGTTATATCGACTTTTAAACGCAAAAGTCAGTATTCCAAATCGGACCGGTAGTTTCAGATATTTGGCCGTTCAAACAACCAAACAAACAGATTAGATTCGTTCGTGCTATGACTCCAAATAATGCAATATGTAGTGAATAAAAAAGTGATTCCAGGGATATTACGTTTTATTATTGATTGTTCTTCCCTAACTAACAATTGGTAGTAAACCACGGTAAATTAATCAATCTCGTTCATTCAAGGCTTATATTTTCTTACCAGTTCTCCTGAAAGCTATTCCTACCACGGACAGAAATGCGTAGTTATTTATTAAATGATGAGACGAGTAAAGTAAAATTTATATTATTGGATCGCAAGTGAAATGGTTTTTCCCGGGTATGGCAAAAGTATTATTTGCGATTTTTGTTAGAAAATACTCAATAGCAGCACGGAGTTGGAATTGTGCCCGGTGGATGGCGATAGGCTCACCTCCTATCAAATGGGACCTAAACATAACAGGTGAAATGTGGGTGTTATACTCCTCTGGGGGTATAAGGTGAGCCTTCTGGGTAATATAGGCGTGATGTTATGTTATGTATGCATACATTATGTAATATGAATTAAGCGTATGATTTTCAAGAGAGTCTAAAGTATTTTGCAAAATAAACAATTGAATTGAATTGTTCTTTTTTCAGCTGGTATTAGTTTTATACTATGATCATTTTATTTTCATATACCCCAATTTAAAAAAAAAAATTACTTATCATATAATATGATTTGAGTTACCGAAGCTTAGGTCAATTTTAATCGAACTGTTTAGGTTCAAATTAGAATCAATTTAAGTACCAGCTCCGATGGGTATAATTAAGAAGAGAAGCTGGTGAGAAACTCATGTGCACCATCTTTTCAAACAATAAATCATACAATTTTGTTTGTTTTTGACAATATTTCAGGTAATTGCAACATCAATATGTCATTCTAACAAGCAAAGTGAACATAAAAAAATAACACCAAACACAGAAACTAAAATCAATAGCCAAAAATTGATCCTGAGCAAACAACGTGGCCGACACTGTATGAACTGCACATCTCCCAGTAGAGATGAGTTCACACACAACATACCTATGTGTTGTTTATCTATACTCCGCCAAGTTTAATGAACTAATGCAATTTTATATTTACGTGGGCAACTGCGTCGTTGGGAATGGCGGTCTATTCGGGTGGAAAATGATGCGGCTAATGGTTTATATTGTGGTAGGTAGGAGGTTTTGAAGTTTGTGTTTGAAGTAATAGAGATTATTAACTTTTAAACTATCGCGTTGCATGATTATTATTATAATTTTGACGGGAATTAACGCGAAACATGCATATTATTTAATTATAATAATAATAGAGATTATGGTGATAGTATATAATTTATTGGTTATAGGGCTTTTGACAAAGAGCATTTAATCAATAAGGAGAGGAAATTCAAGCAAATACCTATGTAAATAAAACTCGTAGGAGAGCGAAGATTGTGCCGCGCATCTATGATTACAACTATTTTTATATGATGTGCAATAGCGGCGCTCTTCAACATTTGGCAGCGGGGGACGCTTCTCAATGAATGGTCCTTTTGGTTAAATTTTCTAAGGCTTTTGTAAACAAACTCAAGGTAGGAAGCACAACCGTCTAACCTTTAAGCTATTGCATAAATAATATTATAATTAGGCCCTGGAATGACTAGCATATGAGGCCTAAAAATTTTAAATTGTACTTTATTTATAACAAACGAGTTTTCAATACATGTGTTGGTACTAAGATATTACAAGAACTTTTGGGAATATTTATATTTAACTCTATCTCACAAACCTGAGGAATACGTTGATTAAAAATAAAAATTAAGATTTTAGGAAACGCAGGCTACGTTGACTATATTTGAAAGTAGCCGTATATTGAATTACTGTCTGAAACAACGGAGATCACAAAACAGCTTCTGCAGTAGAAATTAAAAGGAGTAAGAACACTGCCACGTGTGGTAGATACAACAAACAACTTAATCTTTGAATCTGTACCGCTTTGAACTTCAAACCTTGAAACTAACAATCAGACAAACAAACCATAGGTCTTCTCCTTGAACCGGAGCAGAGCAACGCTCGCGACTCATAAGACTCATTAAGTCATTTGCAATTCTTTCCGACATTTAAAATACTTTATTTGTAAGAGATTCTGAATCAAACGAGCAGGAAAACGTTTTAAAAAAGAAGAGAAGATTCATACTAGATAAAAGAAAAAAGAGTAAAATATCATGATAATTTTCGGTGAAAAACTTTTAAGATTGTAATTATATTCATGTGTATGTAAACCTTATCTATTCAGGGTGGTAGTGATACAGCGACATTTATTGAAACCGCAGATTCTAGACGTGTTCTGTGTGCATTTACTTGGGTAAAAAAATGGCACGGTTTTAATTAATGTTGGTATATCCGTAAAATATTATAATAATAAATTGCATTAGTACGCACACCCATTTTTTTGGCAATGGTCGTTCAATAATGTATCTAAAAGCTACCTGCGTTACTAATTCAAATATTTGATCAAACTAACAAACACGACCCGCACTAATACCAACAGATTTAGTGATCGACCAAGGCTAGAGTTCAACGACCTGCCAAGGTCAAATCCATTTGGTGTCAATAGAAAATTATGCAGGTATCGTTGCATGCGAATACATTCAAATTTGGAATCATCTATTAGTATGTAATATGGTTTTGTCTGTACGTCTTATTTAAAAAAACTAATTTCCATATTTTTGTTGTCTTTGGCTATCTCGGCGAAAAACAGACCTATTTTTGTATACATGTACTGTCATTAAGGGTTGCGGAGTGGACTGTGGCTTTCCTAACAAGAGCTTGAAGCGTTGAGTTAATTTCAACATTAATCGACTCGGCTCTTTAGTTTTGGTTGGTGTATTTTCAGAAAAACCTTTTTTAAAATATGATTATAAAAATAATAAATATTAAATACTTAGTTGAATGAAAGATACATAACAATGAGTAGTTAATTTTAGACCCAACTTGTATATTTTTCTGTAAATAAAGATATTAATTTTATAGTAACAAACAACAGCTCGCATTTTATACCCAATTACTCTACGTCACCAATGCACAATTAAATTCGTTTGTGTGTTTATTACTTGCACATACATACATACTATTTACATATATGTGTACAGCTATTAATATGTATACAGGGTTATTTTAAATAAACTTATAACCACAAAAGGAGTTGCTGCACTTGATGAAACAACTTTTGTTCAACGACTTTTCGAAAATCAGTCGTTATTCTTTTCAAAACATTTAAGTAATTTTGGTGCTCAACAATGTGGGTCTAGGTTTGCTAATTAAGCATGATAAATCAACAACCAAGTGCCTACAGTAGACGTAGAAATCGTAATATTTCTTACATGACGTAGGCGCGCATTAGGATGGGATTTTAGGAAATGCCACCCCTAAGGAGGTAAAATTAGGGATAACGGTTGTATGGAACTCCTTTATTTTAGAAGTGTGATGCACGAAATTTTCAATAAAAATAAATAAACTTTTAAAACAAAGTTTTCTTGAAATTTATTCCCAAGAGTGTAAATTAAGGTTTTAAAGTTAGTAGGAAGTTTATATCAAAACTTAATAGTTGGTGCCATGGTAACAGAGCAAACGGTTTGGCACGAGATAAAGGGATCAACGAATCCCAAAACGAAGTCGGGGGCAACAACTAGCCTTGTATGTATATAATAATATTATTAAAAATGCCCCTGTATATAAATGTGCAATAAACCAGCTTGCAACTAATACGTAAACGTTGGGGCAAATTTAGTGCGCTCCAAGGCAAAAGTTCGACAGCACTATCAAGGTTGCCAGTATAGTCTGTATAAGTGTATAACCACGGTCTTTGTTTTGGTCTAGTGATCTTTTTCTTTTTTTTTGTATATCTTTGGTGATTGCCGACTTATAAATTGAAAAAAAAAATTTGAAGTTTTGAGTTGTTTTTGTAGGCAATTTTTTTTTTAAACGACGCTTCGCCCTCTCTAGGATTTTCTCCTGTGTCGCGGGGGTGTTCACAAACATCCATTTCACGCACACAGTGCACACCCAGAGTCAGAACAAATCTTTGCAAATCACACAAAGATTATTGTCCCGTTGTTTGTTTGTATTCTAATTATATGTTTAATATTGGATAGAGAAGCTTGTGGTTAAGTTAAAAACGCGTAGACCGATCGATCTTGTTAGCTGCGGTCGGCCGTTGGATGGGTGATCATAATTACATGACGAGTTTTCTTTCGTGCCTCAGAGATCATATTAAAAAGCCGCTGGTTCCTGTTGCCATTTGAAGTTCTGTGGCAGTCGTTACGGCTACTGACAACTAATCTAACAAAGAGTATGGTGTCACCAAACTCAAGTAACAAATTTTCACATTGCCTGTGAAATTATGAGTAAAGTTATCGTAGTTCTAAATAAGTTACCTATTTGAAAGTTCTTAGCCCTTATTAATTAAGTGATATAAATAAAATAAGATGTATTCAACAAAAAGTTAAATTTATGACTCACAATAGTATGTAATAATAACTATTTCCTCAAATTCCTCAAACGAAAACATAAAATTACATATCTAAGAATTCCACTGGAACTAGACAAATATGCACACACATTCACGTACAAACAAACACACATTCAAAACACACACAATGCAAAATATTTTTATGCGATTGATAGTCGCATTTATGTACGTGTACAAAAAAAAAGTGTACACCAATCATGCGTCGACATTTCACACACACACTCACGTATGTATCTGTGTTATATGTATGTCAAACACATATACAATATGTTCTATGTTACTCTATGAGTCAGAAACTAACCTACCACAACTTGTGGCTTTTTGACCTTGGCAGTCTAGCGGCCATTGACCCCAAATACTAATACCTATTGCCTTAATGGATGAAACTAGTTTTAGCGAGGTATTTGGGTGATGTTGAGGTAGGTTTCGGCTTTGATTTGTGTCGTTTTTATCGTAATTATCTGGGTGATTTATTTTGCTAGACTGGTTTTAGTGGTAAGCTTTCTAATACAACTGTCAAATAGAAGTTAGGCAGTTATTGAGTTCAATTTATTAAAAAAATATTAAGAAAGCTTAGTGAGCTTAGTGAGCCTATTAGTAGAACTTTTAGAAATTATGAATTTTAAGGTTGTCTCGGCAAACATTTAACATGGTACCGAAGACAGACGGTTTGGAACCATGTCAAATGTCAGCCAATGAGGAGAGGAAGGTAGGAGGAGGATGGGGGTAATTTCTACCGTAACCAGAAACAACATATAATTATGTTGTAACTTCTTTTTAATATTTTTTTTTCAAAATGCCACACAGGAATTTTTTTAGCTTTTAAAATGACGTAAGACGACCGACCACGGCTACTATACTACTATTTAATTTTAACACTTAGCCGCAATCTACAAGCCAGATAGCAATTTTTATTTATTAACTAAGTCTAGCCTAGCCAATACAAAACAATTACAACAGTAAACACAGATAACGTCATACAACTCATACATAAAACAATGTTGTATGCATGTGTTAGTTTCTAATACATACATGTCTCACATGCATCAGTCTATCATCGACCTAACACACTGATAGATTGTAACCTTGGTCCGAGAGCGTTGACTCTAACGTCTCTAACCACTGAACTACGGCGACCGTTTGATTCAAATAAATTTGAACGTTAATTTTGTACGTAAATAATATGGCTGGAATTTTCAACAGTCAAAAAAGTTTCGTGTTGAAAATACTTGGCGATTTAGCTTACTAACATTATTTCTAAAAGTATTTTTATCACGCAACATAAATAAAAAATTAACCTAACAACCTTTTTCGTGGAATACCGCAAAGATTTTTCGGACTCTATGTATGCTTTGTCTGTATGAATACCCGCGAAACAAGATCAAATCCTAGTGTTAAATGCGTGTATGTCGTTTAAAAAAAACATAACAGGCGAAATGTGGGCTTTATATTACTCTGCCTTATTCTTCTCAGTAATATATGTGTGATGTTATGTTATACTAATAAAAATATGTTCAACAGAATCGAACGTGCATTGTATTCTACGATGAAAAAATTAAAACATCAACTGCAATGTCGCAATAGTTTCAATTATTTTGTAAACAGACATAGATAGTGCGTCTGACCTCGGCAAGTTTCCGCTGTGGCCTTGACCCTTGATAACCTTGACCTCTGGGGGTCAATCGCGCCACTCCTACGCCTATCCGGTCAACTATTGTCCGTTCTACATAGAGCCCATTTGGATGTATGTATGTATGGCAGCGACAATTGAGTGGCCATGAACGTGTCAGCTTTATTACGAATTATTACACTTCTAACTGTGACTCTATTAGGATGAACAGTGTTATTTGGACTAGGTTTTGCACACGATGTCATTTGTGGTTTGATATGAACAATAAACCTTTCGAGCGCAATTCTCCGAGCCTTTAAGGATTCCTAGTATAAAATATTTAGCTATATATTCGTATTTTTTGTCAGATAATGCCGGAGTGGTAATTGTGCCCGGTGGATGGCGATAGGCTGACATGTGACCTAAACATAACAGATGAAATATATATAGATAGCGTTAAACACCTCAGCACACACTTTTAGGTAATATAGGTGTGCAGTTATCAGTATTTTACGCAGAGCCACTTGCATTAGATATCAACCATCCACTACGAGGCGCTACTTTTTATTGGACTAATTTATAGGTTATCTTTAAATACGTCTTTGCTACAAGCGTACTAAAAACTGTTTTGCTGCCTTCGGTAATGGACATACCTCACCTGTAGGTATAATATCCTTGACAAAACCTCAGACAGGCTTATTACCATTAGCCGGTCATACAAAGTCTGTACATAAAACTATTGAGCTACAAATAAGATCGCCATTCACTAAACGCTGGCAATGGCCGGACCAAGGCCAGGCTGCATTATTTATGTAAAATTAGTCGGCACTTCGTAAACAACGGCCAGAAACGGTCTACGGACAACATTTATTATAAACACTATTACGACGTGATTTTATGCGTGTAGGCAGAAACCCTATTAACCTAAGAGAGAATTTTTAATTGAGTATCTAACAGTTGCCATATTAAACAAGCACAGACGAGATTAGTGGCGCTTGCACTATTTATTTTCGTCATGCGTGTTCTTTAAATGGAATCACTTGAAATTTTAATTTTTGCCTATCAAATATCGACCTATTTGTATAAAGGTAAGGGTACACTAAAATTTCCTTTAAAGAATTGCACCACTGGTTTGACGGTTATTTAATGCATGTAGCAAAGGACCGTGTAGTCAATATGATGGTAAGTGGCAAACATCGACCATCCAGATGCGTTGGTACATCTGAGAACTACATTACTACACTACAGTACCACAAACAATATTGACATGAAAGCCAATATATCTCAGTCCTTTAATGTGGCAACTCATCAACTATCTCTTGCTTAGAGTCAACATTGTTCAGGTTTTGACTATACCAGCCCTCTTGATACAGCTTGCTTGCCATTACGATTCGACTTAAGCGTAGTTATTGACATTGAAACGTCTAAAGACGTTTGTATGTTGATAACTACATCATAGTGGAATCGAAATGTTAGTAGTTGCAAGGCGTGCTAAGAGGGCAGTATGTATTATTTTAAAATACCTTTAAAATTAGGGCGGCAGGGTACACTTTTCTTCCTAAATCGGGTTCGTAAAAGCACTACCTAAAAGAGGTGATAATTGACTCTACAGAACATAATATTCACAATATGAAAGTATTTTGTACTAAAACATGTTGTAAGAAATTCAATATTTTCAACACATCTAAAATTATTTAGAAAGAATTTAAAAAAAACCCCACGTACTCTATCCTGCCATAAATTGGACTCTACAATTAGACGTATTAGCAGTATTTATGCGCTACGCGATTAGAATACTGCATAAATGCATGTAGAGCCGTAGAGTCAATGGTCTGACCTTGGCGTGACCTTGGCGGCTCTATGTGCCCTTGGGAGGTACTTGCACCCGCGTGGTAGAGACGGTTTGTAGGAACTATGCCGTCCTGTTTCCGGTAGAGACGCTTTATGGGGCAATTGGCGAAATAGGTTATTTATAAGATTAGTGATGCATCTATGAAAATGCAAAAATAAAATATTTGTAAATGTATCCTAGGCAGCTCTACAACTTAACATCACGCCGATATTGCCCAGATGGGTGAGGCAGAGGTGTACAGCACCCACATTTCAACTGTTGTTGAATGTTAAGGTCTCATGAGATAGGGGATGAGCCTATCGTCATGAACCGGGCACAGTTCCAACTCCGTGCTGCTATTATGAATTTCATGATGGAAAGTTCACAAGTAACACTTTTTCGACTCGAATTTAAACTCAAATTCAAATTAAAATTCAAATCACTTATTTTCATAGGCCCCAGGAGGCGCTTGAACACGTCAAATTATTAAAAACAAATGATATAAACTAATTATAAGTAAAACTAAATTATACTACTAATTACAATGATTGAATAACCGGGGCTTAGGTTAATTTTAATCCAACTGTTTAGAATCAGATTAAAATCAAACTAAGTACCAGCTCCGATGGGTATTGCATTATGAGAAGAGCTGGTGAGAAACCTCGCGAAACCTCGCGGTAAGAGACTCTAACCTTACCTGACCACTAGGCCATCGAGTCAGCTCTATAATTTTAATAAAACTTTTTTTTTCATTTTAAGGCTGGCAGTTAAGGTTTTCCATTTTTGGGACTACAGGCAAATTTAGTCTTTACATAAACTTTAAATAAAATTCAAGTCTTAATTGTATTTTAAAACAATAAAGTAGTCACATAGAGTGTCATTGTTGGAGGTTAGATAGAGACAGTCACCGCTACTTTTAGAAAAAAAAACACTATGAATAGTTTTAACCTATACAAATGTCATGTCTATTAGACTACCGACGTAATTATCTGATGAATCTACTATCAAATCCGTCTTTTAGTTATTGTAGAGCTAGTTGCAATTGGGTAAGGCGTAATATTAAGTAGATATTTATAAGATTAAGTTGCATCTGTGCCCGGTGGATGACGATAGGCTCATTCCCTATCCCATGATGCATAAACAAAGCAGCACCCACTTTTTACCTGTTATGTTTAGGTCTCATGGTCAATCAGTCATTTCAGTTAGCAAAACTGGATTTTGCTTGTTTTGCTCACTGAAATGACACAAAGCAAAATCTAGTTTTGGTCACTGTTTTTATACAACAAAGAACGACTTTTCGAGCTAAGGTGAAAACTCAAATTCAAATTCAAATTCAAATATTAAAAAAAAATATATTTTTAACTGCAAAACGAGGGAAGTTAAAAAGTTTACGCTATAGCTGTCCGTGGGTTTGTTTGTGACACTGTAGCTCTTAAACGGGTAAATCTATTTGAATGCATTTTTTGTTTTAAAGCTGATTATTGCCAATAATTCCTAAATATGTTTGAAAAATCGGTTCAACCATTTAAAAGGTTAGGGGGATATAAACTGGCATGTAACATGAACTGCAACAAACAAGTATACCCGAGATGGGTATTAAATGAAATAACACAATGTGTATAGTATTAAACTAAGATATTTTTATATAATATTAAAGTTGAAAAAATTAAGAATCCAGCAGGACTCGAACCTGCACCCCCTGGGTATACGCCCCAAGTGCTTTAAGATATTTTTGATACGAAAAAAATACATTTACTGAAGAAAATGGATAATCGCAATGTTTAATTTGTTTAGAAAAAGTGAAATTTTCTTTCGTATCACAAAAAATCATGGCAAGTCCCACAAATACTCTGAAATTCGCGTACCTATATTGTCTCTACATAGAGTGACCTACACTAACGGCGTCTCTATTAGCCAGCGCGTAACCTTGGTGCTCCGGTCACCGACTCTATCAACGTGACGTCACCAACTAGTCATTCTTCGCAGAGTTCTACATCTGGGAATTTGAAACTAGATTGTGTTTGGTTAGGTCATGATTATTTAGGTTAGAAGAATTTTGTAAAATGTTTGTATCGCGAATTTTTATTTTTATCGCTCTACATTTTCGACATTTGTTTATAATGGTGGTAGAGCTCTTGTAAACAAGCTCAAAATTGGAAGCACTACCGTCTCACCTTTAGCCTGCCGCCAAGCAGGCAGCCCCTGAAATGACTGCATGTTAAATTTAATATTAATAATAATCATAGTTAATCATACACAATGTAAATTGTTAATGATAAATAAATAAATAAATAAATAACTGGCACATGTAGCATATTGCCGTATACCTCAGTCGTAATTTAACAGACTAAGCACCAGTTTCAGAGGTGCCAGATATATATTATCCGACCCATAAAATATAACCTTACTGAATTAAGAAGAGACACAAGTTACACTTAAAAAAAAGCAGAGCTGTCACTTTTATTTATGTGTGTATATGCTTATACTGCCAATAAAATGTATCTAACACCTGTGAAATTGGAGCTAAGGATGTTAGATAGATAGATAGAAAATACTTTATTTGTACATAATTAGTATTTCCGACGACAATACATTTAAATTATTATTTTAGCAATATTTTAGTAACGGCCGTCCCAAAGTGCCTAACCTTGACTCTACCGGTCAAAGACTCTACTACTAAAAATGTAGAGACGCTTGATTCAACACTATTGTATTCTTGTTTGACCTAGCTCAATACCACGCTATTTAAATTACAATTATTTTATATTATTTGTATACAAACAGTATTTTCAGTAATCGAGATACATTGAAATTTTTAGAGTTCCGTATTCAAAGGGAAAAACGGAACTCTATTACTAAGACTTCGCTGTCCGTTTGTCTGTTCGTCTATCACCAGGCTGTATCTCATGAACCGTGATAACTAGACAGTTGTCATTTTCACAGATGTTGTATAACTGTTGCCACTATAAAGACAAACACTAAAAATCTAATAAAATAAACATTTCGGGGAGGAGGGTCCCCTTACAACAAACGTGATATTTTTCGGTGCGAACGCCTTGTGGTATGAACAGCCCCAGTACCCGTTTCAGCATGATATTGATAATGGTAACAGGTAGACGCTTGAAATCTTCAGATATTATTTAATAATATAATAACATAATAACTTAAAATAACGGACTTCCATACAACAGACATGATTATTTTGCCATTTTTAATAGATTGACTCGCACATAGCCGGATTTTAAAATAGTTGTTCCCCGCAATTTAATTTCACTGCTTCGCTTCTGTTGTTTGCAGCGTGATGTTAAATAGCTTAAAGCCAACCTACATAAGTAGGTTATCTCATTAAAAAAAAATATTTGAATCCAATCAGTGATTCTCCAGGTTAGCCTGTTCAAACAAACAATCGAGAAAAACCATGATAAAAGCCTATGGCACTATGGCCTCAAGTGCTGTCGTATTGTAGAACAAAATTGTACTTTTCGGATTTCTTATCAATAAACGTATTAGTAAACCGTATGTAAACTCATTTGTTTATATAGTCTGCCTTAAATATATCTACTATAGGTAAGCATTATTATAGCATACAATTTAAAATGCATAAACTCAGGGTCTACAGGTCAATAACATTTGTCAAAAAGCGACTCTACATTTTGCATAGAGTTATAAATATACCACTCTATCATCATGACCTACGTCAATGTCGTTCTATTAGACTAGGCACAACCTTGAAACGTGCGGTCGACGACTCTATGACTCTACATTATGTAGAGTTACGTCTAATTCGACCAGATAGACTGGAGAGAGGTGGCTAGTGTATGCATCTGCTGATCGTGAGTACCGGGTTCGATTCCGGGTTGGGCAAAAGTGTTATTTAGGATAGATTTAAGTCTAAAATTGTGTCTGGTAGCAGGCAATAAGCCCTCTATCTATTAAACATTAAGATAAGATATTAAAAGTGTGAATGTGGGGTGCATGAAAGGAGCCTCCCCGAGTGACGTACACAACGATTCCCTACGTCCGGCGCACCCTGGGCAATTCGGAGTTCTCCAAAGCGAATTGGCTAATCCTTTCACCACGATGGCAAGTCAAAATAAAATTAGACTCAGCCATCGACACGATGAAGAAGAAGAAGAATAAGAAGTGTGGTGTTAATTTACCTCTGCCTTACCTTTCAAAGTTATATAGGCGATATGTTATGTCATGTCTATTTTGACCTAGAGCAGTAGCGTCATTATTCTAATAATGATTATGACGACTCTACCGGTCAATGGCTTACCATTAAGAACTGGTTGTATTCAATAAAACTGCATTTTTTGCAATAGAGTCGTTAGTAAGTTAATGAGACGTTAATACAAAAATAGTTTTATTGCACGCCTGTCTAGGCGTTTGTGAAAAAGTAGCTTTTTCATTGATTGTGGAGCATCAATATGTTAGCCTTTTCGAAAATAGGCTTATTTAGATCTGATGAAAAGCCTGCGGCAATTACATTGGATAGTCCAAGAACTAAATATTGAAACGCGAGCATTAAATTGCCTGTTTTCAACCAAATTTACAACAGTATTTATAGGATACAGACCGATGAAAAAAAACTAAAACCAAGTCAAAAATAAAATTAAAATTTTGTCGAGGTCTACAATGTTTGGATTCAGGCGGACCAAAAAATTAACTCACTAACAATTTTTATTGCTTTCGTTAATATAATTCTCATAAAATCTCTACTCGCACTAGTACATTTTTATAGAGCTCTACCTAATTGAAGTATTTTCAGCATGAAAGACTCTACCTGTGACTCAGATCAACTGAAAAATACGTCTATTCACACATTCTAAAATAGCTCTGAAAACGTAGAGTCAATGCACTAGTGTTGCACAACTCACGTGCTGCCAAACCCGTGCTTGACCGGTTTGTACTGCAATTGCGATGGGAGAGCAAAAACGGTTGTTTTTAGCACCATTTAGTAAACATCTCTATGTAGAGTCAGGTGTGCTGCCATGTGCGGTGTTATTGAACTAAAATGTATTAAAATATTGTTTTGTAAATAAGATTATTCATGGCTTGAAGTTGTCGAGTTCTTGAAAATAATATATGAATACTATTGCTTTACATTATCACGAAGTATTATGTTTTTTTCCGTCCACTTGATAGTTTATGAAAAATAAGGTATAAACGAATATACTATACCGAAGGGTTCTAGTGACTTCATTTGATTTTGTTTTTAGATTTATGATTTAAAAAAACAAAAGAAACATAAAACGCATTAAAATCAATTATGCTAATTTACTTTATCTTCACATTTTATCTCACAGTTGAATACAAAAAATAAACAATCCACATAAATCTAGTAGTGCAGTAGTCAGTATTTAAAAAAGAACAGTCTTCTGAGTTATAAAACATTAGTTAAGATTTATTGAGACAGGTTATATTCTATATAACACTATATAACCTTGAGAAGCGGCAAAATCACATAAAAACACGGGTGACGCCACGGGGCATATTTATATCATAAAGCCTAAGTGACACATCCCAAGCAACAAAAAACAAAAAAATTAAAAACCTATTTAAAATGAGCTGAGAGGAAAATGAAGATAAACAAAAACCTTTTTGTTTGCTTGTGTGCGAAAACAAAGGGCGTCTACGGGATGCGCAGACGCATGTGTGAATGTGCGGGTGAAGGCCATAGATTAAGGAGTGGTGGAGATGAGACATGGTGGTATTTTCCTTTTGATTTCAACATTATAGCGATGTGAAGTTCATTTTATGAGACTGTTATATTTTTTGCAAAAGATCATAAAGCTTTTACAAAAATATGGCTGGTGATACCTTTGTCCTATGTCTTCTTCGTGCTCTTAGCCCATTTTATTATGAGTCTACGCAAAACGTCTTTACAATGACTTCAATAAAATAATAATTATGTTGATGAAAATGTGTGCCTAATTTCAATATATGTATGTTGAACGTGATCTTGATAAATCAAAGTTTGGTTTATTATTTGGTCTTGATATTATTCCTCCCTTATCTTTTATCTCAGCAACCGCAATACAGTAGTTGTTGCGTTACTATTTACTACTCAGGTTGGCGTAAGCGTTAGCTACGACGTAGTGACGTAGCAGACCTACGGGTACACCTGGAAACATGCTAAGCTGAAGTAGACTTACTGCGTTACTTGTTGACTTCTTTCTAGTAAGGAATGATTTCTCGTACATAAAGTAAACTATTCAAGATGTTAGTCATTTAAATCTTGTATAGTTTACTTTATGAAATTATAACCTGACAAATTCGCGAAATAATCTGGAATTTAACCATTCCAAAACTTGATGCAAAAAATTGGTTATTTTTATTTCAGGCACGACACAACTAAACAAAAATGGCTATAGTAGCTATACAAGACAAGTGGCAATAATTAAGAATAGACAGCTGATTCACTATTCGAGTAAACTATTACGTTAAGTTATCGTCTACATACTAAGAAAGAGTCAAAAAAAATCTACAATTCCAGGGTCAAACAAGTTTAGGGCTAAACTGAAACCGACAAAATAATTCAATACTACCATCAAACGCGTAATCAAAAACTGCTATTTAATCAATTAAAAACTGAAACGAATTTATATTTTTCTGAAGCTTATTTTTACTCTATAACAATATAGTATGATATCTTCAAAGACCTGTCGCATCTGTATGGCAATTCTCTTTGAGGCATTAGTCAGTGTGTCCTTCATCTAACAAGGGCATCGGGGCGACCACCCTCGCTATCGATCTAACGCATGCACTATACCCAGCTACAGGAAGAGATATAGTCAATGCGGTTTCGATATTTTATATATAATATTGTAGGATGTTTACTGTAATTTGTAACTGTAGGAGTATTTTGCCAATTCCAATTTAATATATTTAGTTATGGGTTCACGGGAATGCTCGGCGAAAATATTTTATAAAATTCAAATCATTTATTTTCATAGGCGCTTGAAGGGATCTCAAGTGATTTATAATTATCACAAGAAATTATGCTCACAAATATATACTAGCTTCCGTTCGCGGGTTCACCTGCGTTGTGCGTAAATAAAAACCTTGCATTGTTTCTAGGGTTTCGAACTATCTCCACACAAAATTTCATAATTTTTTTAGTCCAGTAGAAACGAACATTTTTGGGTACAAGCAAACAAACAAAAAAATGTTTTTCAATAATTTAAAGTTTTATAAAGAGGTATAGTAATCAAAACATGCACGTGTAGTTTTTATGCACTCTTATAGTTTAATGACCAGATCCTTACAAAATAAGAAACATATTTCTTAAATTTATACAAATAAAAATAAACCAACCGAACATAGGTGATTCCCTAAAATATATGTAAATGTATTATTATGTTTAAAGAAGAGAGTAATCTATAATATATATTTATGGTTATTTATACCGCATAGGCTCTAAAAGTACATTTTTTAAAGTGGATAGGCACGCGTTTGACCACGATCTCACCTGATGGTAAGTGATGATGCGGTCTACGGTCGATCTCTTACCTATAAGATACCTATTAACTCTTGCTTTTGAAGACACCCAGATTGTACTCATACAGAAACACAGACTTGGGAAGGTCGTACCATTCTTTGGCAGTTCGCATAAAGAATGGATCAATCGTGATGAAATACTACTAGGCCAAACTTGATGAAAATTGGTGTTGAGATATTTTAAGACCCCATAAAAACTTGAGCTTTTATCGACATACCACGTGGGTGGAACTACGGACGAAAGTTGGTGTTTAATATTTGGAGTCGTCGGACTAGTATCGTAAGATTGTACGCATAATAATAATTCGAAAGAGACGTAAGAAACATAACTTAACGAGTTTTTTGTATATTACCTTTCCAATAATTTATTTCTTAATTACTAAAAATATAAAATAAAAAGATATTTTTTTTTAATAATCTTTACTTAAGTTAGTAGGCATTTTTTGTATTTTACTTACTAGTAGCATAAAATTTTGCCATAAAATTGCCTATTATAAAACAACTGTTTAAAAAATACCAACGTTAAAAACCTAACTTCCCACAAAATGTTTTCAATTGTCTAAATATAATGTGTTCCCGTGTCTATATATAAAGCAGGTCTATCACAGCCAATGAATAGTTTCAAAGGCATTTTTTTACTTTTTTTGAAGGCTCGGGCGACCTTTTTACGGCCGAGTTCCAATAACCTTCTGCACTATGGTTAGGACCATAAACACAGGATTTAGTATATTTTTGTAGATGAGACAGGTTGTAAGTAATTTTAGGGTTTGGGTGGGTTTGGTGGGAAGATATTTTAAATATTTTAATATTGTTTTGATAGGTAGAGCAGTTTTAAATAAAAAATAGCATGTAGTATTTGTTACTTAAAAAGGTTGAGCACCGTAGTTATAACCAGGGCACCAGTTATGTTTTTTTTAGTGAAATCATGAAATCAGCTTATTGTTATATGTCTACTCGGCACGATTAGTGGACTCTGTGTACATGCCCAGCTCGGGTTTCGAACCCAGGGAGTTATTAAAAACAGCGATATACTCTAGACTAGCCACTAGACATATATTGCTAGGTTACGCACACAAATGTAAAAAGATTGAAAAGAAGATTTATTTCTTAATCCTTAAGAATATGTAGTAGTATTACAGGCATCTCAAGGCCATTCTCTGTGGTCCTGTGATTACAAACGACAGCTGACTACAGTATGCTAGGTTCTTTTCTTCGTCCTACATACTTAGAGTTACGTAAGTACAGCACGTAGGTTGTGCTAAATTTTGAGCGCTTCCGTTTACGGAATCGGACAAGGAATCAGTATTTTTGTAGACTAAGGTCTACAAAAATACTGATGAAGTTTATATTGGAAAAGTAAGTATGCATATAAGTTATTTTATATTGTAAAATACGTTATTAAGATTAGCTACTATGTAGAAAAAAATATTTTTTATATTCACAATTCTTTTTTTGTATTATGTAATGATTTTGACGATATAATTAACTTTTAGTTTTAAAGTACGTTAGATAGTTATACATGTAATTCTAGTAACTGCTTAAAACGCTAGCGTTATCACATGCTCACAATGCGCAGACATTTTGTTGCTAACGAATCTAATGCATCGTTTCTAAGAAAATCTAACTCATGAGCATAAAGCAATTTTATTGTCTATTTTTAAATGACCGATCTGTCTAGCAACTAATCGGGCATATTATTTAGTCTTGTTAGTGCTTATCTAAATGCAGACATCGTTTTGTCTAGAATTTCTAGGTTTTGTTTTGATTATGTCATTGTAGTTTTTATTTGGATAAATAAGAATAATAAGAAGTTGTGTAGTTAATGTAGCTGGTAATAAAATCTGTATGTTAAATACGTTGAAAAACTTTTCGAAATTTAAATTTAAAATGTAACCAATCAGATTTGCGCATGAATATACATCCAATAAAGTCATAATCATAAGCGTTTCGAAAACAAACGTTCGAAATTTAAAATTGGTTCGCGCCGAAACTCATGCGCAGCTCGATTCTGGGTGTTACCACGACAGCCACAGCTACTGAATGTACCAAACAGATCCTTTTAGCTAAATTAGTCAGAGTTCCCGAAAAAAGCGGCCATCGACCCCTCCAGGCAACACCTAAGTATTTTAGTGTCTAAAAAAAAATGCCGTGTTTACATAACACGCCGAAATTTTAAATAAACTCCACACCAAAGGGCTCCCAACGCTCACAGACAAAAATTTCGTGTGTTGCGCCTGTGTGTGTGCCTCACACATAAAAATCGTCTGTCGGTACATGTCGCACCACTACAATGAAGGGACGACGTAAGTCGCATACAAGTGCATAATTCGGCCGAGATGCAAAAAAAAATATTTGGCAATGCGGCCCCTACGCGCCCGCCAGTCGCCCGCCCGCCTGGGTTAGGTTAGGTTAGATTTTTTGGCTCAAAACGCTCGTTGGTAATTTTTTGAAAAGAATTTTGTGTCTACATCACTAGGAAAAGGCGCGCTTCCTGCAACTTTATACCGCGCCAGTACCTCGCGATTTTTTGAATAAAGTACCCGGAGCCAACACCACGCTCCACTTGGAATCTTGTCCGAATTTCGTACTTAGTTTTTATTAGATTACTAGATTTTTTTCTATTACTTTAATAAGCGTTTTGATACAAAATTCGCGGCGTCGGGCGAAGTACTCATTCGGTTTTTATTTTTCAGACGTCACCGATAATGGCTTAATATTATTTAAAAATAAAAACCAAGATTTTTCATCAATCAGAAAGACTGTAGTGCCTAGTGTCGTGTTGTGTTATTTTTCTACAATTTCGATTTTTCTTATTTTCTTATTTAATTGGACTTTTGTGTTTTCCGCTTTTTGTTTTTGGGTAAGTACATTTTTATTTTTTACCTAATTTTATTTTTGTACATTTTAGTTTGAAACCTCCTTTTTATTATTTGTTACCTACCAACCTTTTTCAGGCGTGTTTAAATACTAAATTTAAGTATTCTCTTTTTTAAATTAAAAACACAAAGGATTATCCGCTGTTTGATTGTGCACCACGTATCACATCGCTCATTGGAGCTTACAAAAACACTATAGAACAGGTCCAAACGTATATTTTCTAATATCCCGGGATGTGTCCCTAGACAAATTGACAAGGACACGTCGTCTGTGACGTCAGCAGTACTAGGCACTGGCGAGAAAGTCCGCCATCTTGATCGTGTGTTCTTTTTTTGAAGCCTATGAAGTGCGCGGGCGCGGGCCCGCCATGTTGCTTTATGTTTGAATTTCGAATTTACAGGAAAAAGTAGTGTTAACCCTTTATACACATTGTTGAACAAATTCAGAGGTTTTCTAGTAGAGAATTAAGTGCCAAATTATGTGTTCTACATATGGAATCAATTAAAAGCTTGACAGTTAAAAAGGTCTTGTGATATTCTATATTTAAGTATTCTTAATATAAAAGCTTATCATTTTTAATAGTGCCGTCGCCTAAATATAACTTTTGGTATATTCTAGCCTAAAAATAACAACTAATGGAAATAAAAATGTAATTGAAAATCAAATAATACAAAAAAAAACTAAAAATGTTACAGACAGTAAAAACTAGCTTATTTTTTCGAAAAAAAAAAACACTGTTTTGTAATTTCTCTATTACATTTCATAAATGATAGAGTATCAAATCAACCCATTAATACCAGAGCCGCGCATGCCGTGAAGCCTGTTTTTTAATAGTAAAAAACTAGTTAAGAACTGCATTTCTGCATGTCCTTCCTGCTTTAGCAAAAAGAAGATACTTCATACGTTTTATTTCTTTATCTGGTTACTATGGCTAGCTTACGAAGACGAGGGCTTTCAAATAGTGTACAGAAGATTAGGCTAAAATTGAGCAATGAGGTATTTTGTTGCAATTTAAAAACTATTCTACAATTGGAAGTTTTAATTATAAAATAAATATATACTGTTTAAAAGGCTAAAATATAGGATGGCAAGAATGAAAGCTTTTTTAAACTTTAATAAAGATATTCTAAAATAACCTTTTTTTTTAAATAGGACTTTAAAATCAGGTAAAGAAGACTAGACATTTTAGATGAAATTTTGTATACCTAAAAAGCTATAAAGCTTATAAGAATCTTGACTAAAAGATGTGTAAAAAATACAAGAGCAAGAAAACCTGGTAGACGATCCTCTTGAGATAAAACACTGTATGAACGGGGTTTCACTTATTCCCTTGATAATAGCAAGGCACGTGGGTCCTGGGTGAAACAGGTTTGCTATTTGTATTCCCGGAAACTATGCCATGTTTACGGGACAAATATTGACTACAATAAAAAATGAATATTTTGTACAATATGTACACATACATGGCTTCAAAATAATCTATGAATATTTTTACTTTTGACCCGTGTAAACTACGTTACAGGATCATTTGTTAAAAAATGGGTAGACGCGTTGCCTTACCGAAAATAAAACGATATCATTTTGTTTCTGATAATTTCAATAATCGACTAGCTACATAAAGAAGTTAGTTACTATTGCAAGCCTTGGTACTTAGCAATATTCTATTAAAATAGTGTGTAGATTGGTGATGTATACCTCAAACTCGATCATGAAACATGCACTATCAAAAAAACTGACTATCAACCAAAATATTTACTAAAAATAAAGCTTATGATACCATAAATTGTTTAGGTAGTCTAGTGACTGCCATCTACTCCTGCGCAGCGCGAGGTATCAAGTGCAATTCCCGGGTCAGACAAAATGTATTCTGTCTATCACATAAAAACATCACAAAATTATGGATTTCGAAGTAACGTCTAATATATAAATAAATAAAATAAATATTTCGCAACTCACACACAACGCCATCTAATCCCAAACTAAGCAGAGCTTGTACTATGGGTACTAGAATAACTGATACTAATACATATATACTTTTTTTTTGTAAATACATACATATTATACATAGAAACACCCAGACTAAGACAAACCCCCATGTTCATGCACACAAAGATTTGTCTAATACTACAACATAATTTCTTCTACGATTGGATGCTTTTTTTACCTCTGCCTGGACCCTTTTGGGTATAACAGGCAAGATATTTTACTATATGCCTTATATCTAATATCCCAATTATATAGAAAATTTACGACACGTGTAGCGTTGTTTTATACATATATATTTCACAGAATGCAATGGCCGCCACACGAGGAGTCATTTAACTTTTGCTTTTCAAACGACATTGTTTGTTCGCCTAAAACTATTCTACGGTGGGTGTGTATGTGTGTGTTTGCAAGTGTGTGTATGGTGTAATAGGTGTGTTAGATGCTGCATTTGATGGGTTTAGGTAAATTTGTGATTAAATTTCCAGAGGTTATATCTATTTTCTTACTAGACTTTGTATTTTTATAATAAATTTTATATACTTGGTTATTTGCATTTAAAATTATGTTTAAGATTTATTTCTTTTCTTAAAGCACATGTATGAGCAATATATAATTATATATATTTATTTCGGTATTATATCAGTAGTAAAATTATTTTACCGATGAAAAAGAACTAAAAAGTTAAAAAAATGTGAACATTTTAAGTTTTGGGTATTTAACATAAACTATAAAATATTATATTTACTAATTTTGAGTCGGCGCCAGACACATATCTGGATAGATCCAGAAAATATATGAAAAACATTTTAATTTCTGATAACATTCGAGGGTTTGCCTCAATTTCCCGGTGATTCTATCATCAGACCCTGACGTCCTTGCCATAGAACCTTCCTCAAAGTATACCCTTCCGAATAAAAAAACATTACAAATTCGAACAACTCAGTAAAGAGTTATGCGTGGTCTAAAATAAAGAATAATAATTACACGTTGACTTGAGAACCTCCTTCGATTGTTACAAAATCTACATTATATAAACTAGGTTCAGCGAGCTGCTCCGCTCACGTGGTACCTACCATGATAACAAGTAGCTATGTTATTTCGGACGTCTTGAAATATCTCCGGACCAATATCGGTTTATTTTCATCAAGATCGCTTCTGCAGATTCGGAGCCTATTGGGTACAAACAAACAATAAAAAAAAAAATGTTTTCTCTCTATAATATAAGTGTAAATAAACATACCTACAAAATGGTCCCTTTTTATAGGTCAAAAATGTTATTTATCTAATATTAATATCCAGGTCTTATTGAACTTCAATTAGCCATAAAGTACCTTTATTTACCAAAAATAATGCAAGTAATGTTACAAATACATTTTTTTGCAGTGATTAAAACTTATATTATTATGCACAGACTAATAAAAACTCAACAACTTTTATAATACTATAAACATAGGACAAAAGTCCGAACACACTACGCCTATAAAACATAGAGCGGGCTATTCACGGCCGATTAATCGCACGACGACTTTCATGAACGCAGTCGCGCAAATAAAACTGATTCATTTTAGTATAGAGTATTGTTAGTTCTTTTAAATGAATAGACTTTGTTGCTTTAGAAGCGTTAGATACCTTATTCTAAAACGGCTGAACAGATTTAGAATACATTGTAGGAGTAATAATTGCATACAGCTTTTGGAAAGTTTTGAAATCTTATTTACTTATAAAGTACATTTAGATAATATGGCCAACTTGTTAAAACACAAGCGAGCATAAGCGTAATTACATTTTTTTTTCACATTTGTTAAAAGTTTCAAATTAAAATTGCGGCACCAGCTTCAAATAAAAACGTGCATTCATTGTACGACTAAATAATCGCGGCGACAAGTCCATACGCGCAATCAATCTTCAATGAATGCCTTTAGCACTAAAAAATGAACTAACAAATAATATAGGAAACAAAAGAGCAGCTTTTGCTAAAGACCAACCTTACTTGATGAATAGCCAATTTAATTTGACCTCCAGCATCGTACAAAAAGCCTTGCAACATCTCCCAAGTAATGCTGGGTGTGTAAAAACTGCAACCTCGGTTTTCCATCTATGACACGGTGTGTACCAGCCAATTTAGTTTGACCTTTACTGCCGTAAAAGTAGTTATAAAATATGAGTCAAGATATGTTGGTTAATGTGTAGTGTAGTTTATATCATCAATGATTCAGAACTTCACTTACCAGTCTTCAAGATACTTTAAATTAGTGATGCGACTAATACGAATACGCATATTCGTATTTGTCGAATAACAAAATGAAATTCGTAAAACCATTTTTCAGTACATAGGATACTAATTATTATTAAAAAAATATTAAAAAAGGTTAAATTCATATGTTTGTAAGGGGTAATCTCTGAAATGACAAAATCAATTAAAAAATATATTTCTTTAATATAAAGTTATATTAACTTTAATTGCTCTAAGTTATTTATTATTACGCTATTACTTCCGGAGGCGGAGAAGTTACGTTTAACGGAGGTAAAACCGCTACGCTAGGAATACACGTAAGTGCGGTTTTCCAGCTACAAGACACAGTGATTAGTACCAATTTATCTTGAACTTGTCTTCCATATAAGGAGTATTACTCGGCGTGGCTCACCATATTGGTCGGGTGAAGCGATTGGTAAATGGTTTTTTTTTATTATTTAAGTGTTGGTAATATTATGTTCGAGTAGGTAAGAAGTAGGGGGTGAAATAAAGTAGTAGATTTTTTTATCAGAAACATCTAGTAAAATATCGAAATGTTTCTGTTCAATGCGAGCTGCCTCGTTGGTATAGTGGTTATCGATTGCAACCTCTCCCGGAGAGATCTCGGGTTCGATTCCCGGGTCGGACAAAAGTATTATTTGGGATTTTCCATCAGGCGATAGGCTCACTTCCTATCTCATGGGACCTAAGCACAATAGGTGAAATGTGGATGTTATACAAATCTGCCACAACCTTCTGGATAATATAGACGTGATGTTATGTTGTGTTATTTCTATCCACTATCACTACCCAATATTGAACATGAATCTAGAGATAGACGTACTTACCACAATCATAATCACATCTCAGGCTAGACAACCCGGCAACCTAAATACACACATAATACACATGACAAAGGCCTAAACAAGCAGCCAGACAGACAGACTAATAAAATATTTATAGATACCATAGCTCAATAGAAAACAGAGCTAGCCGTGAACCGCGTATCAGATGACATGTCTGCTTTAAAATTATTAAAAAAAACCTACTAACAAACTTTTACATGCGTGCTGCAAAACAACTGAACTAGCAAAATTTATAGGCCAAATTGTTAGCTTTCTATGGCAAGTGGCGCCACTTAAAACAGCACGAGCAATTTTGTCGGTTTTCTCAATAGCTTCGTTGGGTCTATTGTGCTACTAGACGTTTGATGTCTATCTCCGGCTTCTTTGCAAGACAATCAGAGACAATCAAGATACGAGCAGTTCCGAGGGCGTTCGGCAATCTTCGGTTTTCTTCCTCAACCTGATTTGGACTGATGTCACATGACGGTTTTTTATGAATAATAGCAATATGCATCAATAATAGCAATTATAAATAATAGCGTTTGAGAATGGCAAAAGCATAGTACGATCTCAAAATTGAGAGTCAGTTTATGCAATCTGTGAAATCAATAAAATTAGGTTAAAAGTATTATTTTGACAACGTTATTTACAAATAGGTATCAAATTGATAAAATACGAACCAAACCTTTAGCACAACAATCACTTAGCTCATTCATTGCCATGCATTATTACACTAATAGTGACGTCACCAATTATAATTGTCCGCCATTTTGTTGAGTTATTCTACAAATACTTGCAACTGAATTTGTTTGTTGAAGGTCGACTTTAGATAGGTTTGTTGACTTAGCCCTTTTAGTATTATAAATGTTTCTTTAAATAACATTAAACTGTACAATTCTATATCGTTGGTCCAGTGGTTAGTCACTGCTATGTCTCTAAGTCAAATCCTAGGAGAGGAAAAGTGTCATTTGAGATTTTTGCAGCACGAAGTTGGAATTGTGCTTGTTGCTCATGCATCACATGGAATCTAAGCAAAACTCTTTATACTACTCCCACAGTAAACGAACGTGTAGTCCAGAGGACTACGGTGTTATGCCTCATGTGCCAGTAATTTCAGGGCCATATCTCACCACCAAACCGGAACACAGTAATGGAAGCACTACTATTTGGCGGCAGGTTAAAGGTGAGACGGTGGTGCTGCCGCCCTCGAGCTCATTCACAAGAGCTCTACCACCAGTAAAACAAGTGAAGTGTGGGTGTTTTACATCTCTGCCACATCCTTCAGGGTAATATAGACGTGATGTTATGTTATGTTAATACGTTATAACTTACAACGATGCACTTATTCTATCTGATGCGCTGGCGGGTAATACTCGAGGCAAAGTGAAGTAAAACTAGTTGACCTTGATGTATGGGTTTGATTCCGGAAACACCCGCTTTTCTTAGATCAACAACAACTACAACTACAGCTTATTTTTTTAAATATTAGTTTTTAAAATCGAATTAATTTTGTAGAAGCACGTCCCACATAACAAGAAACCATATAGCGAAACATCTGCCAGCTGCTCTATAGCCGATAAAAAGTAACCTTTATACTTCCTCAAATCTTTTACTACGTCCATGGCAATCAAATCGGCTTTTGATCAAAATTAGTTGAGTAGTTAGGTCGTGGCAGCGTAACAGGCAGACAGAGTAACATTAATAATATTAATAAGGATATAACCGTAGTTTCGAAACGACACGAACGACAATAGCACGTAATACCAAAGCCATTTTAATAATTTCACTAACATAAACACAAAACTACACTATCTTCCTGGACTATATAAACCATCCTTGGTTTGTAACAGGAGCTAAATAAAAACAAAACAAAGCGATTACAAGGCTGCCTCGGTGAATAAGCTCGCTCTATGACTTCGATTGATAACGTACACACGGCTACCGATCGACCTATACATTGCCAGCATAAGATGGTCTCGTGTGTATAGGCTTCCAGTGCAATGCTCATCATCTTCCGAGCTGGTTTTGGGTCGGCTTCTAGTCTAGTGGATTTAGCTGAATATCAGTATTTTATGTGTAGCGGCAGCCATCAAACCTCCAGTACAAGGTAATACGATACTCTTTGTTAGACTAGTTGTCAGACTTTCTGGCTTCTGATTATCCATACGTTCCAGTGCAATGCAAGACCAGTTTATTCTGGAAATGTATAGCTTGATCGTTATTGTGTGTATCGACCACGTGGTTATAATACGTGATGCCGACTTGTCCTGTGCAATCATTGAATGAGAGAGGGAGATGCAACTTCTACTTTAATAAAACCGTAGATTATGAAGTTTGGTAAAATCGGTTAAGTGTGAACTGCCTCCATGGTCTAGTGGTTAGCGTATCGCCTCGCCTCTGTACACGAGGTTCACGGCAATTGTGTTAATCGTGATTTTTTTTCTCAGTAGCAGCACGGGTTGGTTTCTTGCCCGGTGGATGGCAATAGGCTCATCCCCTATCCCATGGGATCTAAACATAGCAGGTGCACACCCTTCTGGGGAATATAGGCGTGATGTTATGTTATGTTTCTAGCATCTTTAGGATGGTCTGCAATTTGCATAGTGCTAATTAAACGTTATCTATTTATAAGACGGTGCCACCACTACTTGAGAAACTTTATAAGTACTTATTCTTTATTAATATAATAAAAAGAAAAGTTTTTCTTTTTAAATGACGCCCGCACTAGGAATAACTCCTGTGTTGCGTGGATGCTCACAAACATGCATTTCACATTGACAAAGCACCTCCGGAGTTAGAACACAGCGAATCACAGAAAGATTTGTCCCGTGTGGGGATCGTACCCACAACACCAGCGCAGTTGAAAGCGGCGAGGTGATCGCTTTAACCACTACGCCAACCATGCACTCAAAAGAGTATTGTTTGTTTGTAACTAATAAGTTTCGAATCTACAGGACGGATCTTGATAAAAATTGGTGTGAAGATCGTAGGATATCGACTACTTTTTCGCCATACCAGATGGGCGTAGTCGCGCACAAGAGCTAGTGTATTAATAAAATGTATATCTGATTAAATAAACTAGCTGAAAACCAACGGAAGATTTGGCATTTTACGTATTTTATACCTGTTAATACAAATTTATCATAAAAAATATTATATTTCGTTGTTATGTTATATTATATGGTCACGATTAATACCTACTGTTGAAGCGCTATAATGCTAACAGTGACCTCTATCTTTGAACTCGGTCACAAAGGCTCTTTCACCTTCAAATTCATCACAGATATTTCCTAAACAATTTCACCAACGTGTTAAACTCAAGCTTAAACCAAAGCAACAGTTTTCGATATCTCTGTCCCTTCCAAACAACGAGTGATAAAAAGAAATGGAAAAACGGATTTAATAAAGCCGTAGATTACAAAGTGAGTGAAATCAGGGCTAATTGTTAATAGTAGCATAAACTCATGCATAGCATTCGGGCACATTCGGGTGCGTCCGCGCGCGTTCGGCAACAAAAGCAAGATGGCCACCAAGGCTGTCTCGGTGAGTAAGCGCCGGGTGCGCGCGCGCAGCTTTTCCGTCCCTTTGTAATTACATTTTATGTTAGACTAGCTTTGTTGCCTTTATAAAGGCTTTTAAAGATGATCAATTACTACTTAATTAGTTCCGCATTAATTTTTGTAGTTGCAGATCTTTTTGGTATCGGCTTTAAATAATATAGAAAGAGAAGATAAATGTTCTATTGCGTTATGCATATTACTAATGCGATTATGATGTTGTAATTAAACCTGTTATTACTAAGTACATAATGCTTGGTGTTCTTGAAAGTGAAAAACGCCTGCTACTGTTCACGCATCATACTGTTCGGTGGAAAAAAATTAAAAAAATCAACATTTACATTTAATCTCTTCAAGATTACGTCTACAACAACAAGTACAGTCAGCAACAGAAGTAGCTACACACACATAATTATATTTAAAGCCACATATTTTTTTTGATGATATGTTCTAAGTGTTCAGCTACTTTGTTGCTGACTGTACCCCAAGGAATATGATTTGATAGGACATTTTTATTTCCCAAAAAAAAATAAAAAATATTCTGATTAACCTACACCGCACGTTTGTCCGGTTGTTTGTTGACTAGTTTAAGTAGTAAAGATTTAGTTTAGGGACAGCTTGAGACGCAAGTCCATTAAAAAAAAACATTCTTATATTTGATCTAAGCTCCGGTGTCAAATCATTTTATTACAATAAGTATTATAAGTAATTTAGTTAGCTTAGTTTTATTTTAATTTTATAATTTTTGTATTTTGATGTTTGTTTTGACGTGTTCAAGCGCCCCGTGGGGCTCATGGAAATAAATGATTTGATTTGATTTGATATTATTTCAGTCGTTACGGGTAGTCAGAGGCAAGAAAGTGTGGCAACTAGTCCAACAAAGAGTAATGTGGAGATCAGATAGCACGAATTTTGCAAAATTCGTTGCAATTTCAGCAAAATTCGTTAGGACTAGAAGCCGTCACCAATATAAATAAGAAAAGGCTTGGAAGATTCATAATTCATATATAACCATCTATTGTAACTTGTAGTACGTTAAAAAAATATAAAGTACCTATAAATAACATTGCAAGGATACGTCTCGCCGGAGGGGGAGCGCATCAGACGCGGCGCGGGGCGGGGAGGGAGGGTATTCGAAAGTTGCACAAACACTGCCTTGACCTCCATATGCAAGCACTATGAAGTCTGAGAAATGGCGTCTTAATGGCCTATCGATTAAACGGAGAAAATTGTACCGCAAATATATAGTCTGCTTTATACAGCACTAGCTGACCCGGCGAACTTCGTACCGCCTTAACGTAAATTTGATGCAAGTCTTCAATTTGAACTGGAATCTGTAATATCCTCCATATAAAAATGAATACCTATTTCCCTGGTCTCGTCATACCTGAGAAGGACTTTACTAATTTTATTAAATAAAAAAACAAAATATATATTTTCACAGCTCGCGGTTATGTCTGTGGTGTCATAGATCACCACAGAGTTTTTTGTTTTAAATTGAATGACGATGACATTCGTAGCGCGCTTTTTTTTAAATATGCAAAATTAAATGTATATTTTTCAATCTTTCTGAGAGATTATCTTAATATTTTTTTCCGTAAGAACCTTGTACAGAGTATTAGAAAACTACAAAAAAAAATCAGCCTAATCAGTCAAGCCGTTTTCATGCTATGTCGTGACAACGGAAAACGGGTTTCATTTTTATATATATATAGAAGAAAAACTAATTCATATGGGACATAAGAAGGTCCTTCTCTTTTAATAAAATAACATAATATCACGCCTATATTGGCCAGAAAGGTGTGGCAGAGTACGACATCCACATAATATCTGGTATGCTTAGGTTCCATGGGATAGGGGGTGAGCCAATCGGCATACACCAAGCACAATTCCAACTCCGTGCCGCAACTATTGTGAATTGCCTGACGAAAAGTTAATAAATAACACTTTCACTACCACCATATAATATATGTCGTTTTAGATGTACAAATGACAGAAAATGAAAATATAAAGTGATTAGTTTAGAGTTGACTTAAGAAAAACAAATACAATCGCAGACGACGCGACAACAAACTCTGTCTAAGTCTGCAATGATGCACAAAAGCATAATATGTATGGGTCCTAAAATATATAACAAAATTAAATAATCCTTTTTTTTTAATAAAACTAAAAATATGTTAACAATGAAATGTTACTATAGCGTCACTGAATTTTTAAATGATAAATTGTAATTTTATAATCAAACCATCTTAATTAATAATGATGTAACATATTTTTTATTGTATTTATGGATGATTGTCTAATGTCTAATAAAATTAATTTAATTTAAATCTATTAATTATACAATTAAATTCAATACCATAATTAAGTATATATATGAAATTAATTTTAAAATAATACTAGTTTTAAAATAATACATTAATAAACACAAATTTTTGTACACCCTGATGGGTAAAAATGGAGGTACCTAATAATCTATGTATATGACACCTATTCAACCCATTTTTGGCAAATGAAGCATTTGATTTGATTTGATTTGAAAATTTTGTGGCACACCTTAATCAAAACACGAAATCTCACAATACCTAGGTAGGAAAAAAAACACCTTTTACGACCAAAGCTTTTTATTTTCAACAAATCATGTTACAATGCCTTTAAAATAATTGTAAATTTTCATTAAAAAATTCTATCTCTAACAGTTAAATGTCAATTACGAAAATGCGACCCACGTTATCGTCAACAGTATCACCCCTTAATTAATGACGTCACAAACATCCACACGTCATCACTGAAGAATTCTCCCTAAAACAAGGGGTAAACTATTTAGTAGCAGTGGGCACGACACTCGGGCACTTTTGGGCACACTCGGGCATGTCCGGGCAGCGGCAGTAATTGCCCACTGATTAGGATAATTTAGATTGACGGGTAAAAGGACAATTGGAACAGCTGTGGATAGTAATGTGGCAATAATTGGGTATAATTTCCTATAAAATAAATAGATAATTAATTTGCCATAGGAAAAGTTATGTAGCAAGTTCCAAAAGAGTTAACTTGATCATGTTATGATGATTTCTTACGTGCTTAACACTGCAGTTCGTCAATGTAATAGTACATTGTACACCAAGGGATGAAAGTAGTTGATTTCATTGAGGGTGTAGTTTGAGGCCCGAAGCGTAGCTGAGGGCCTTAATACACCCGAAAGAAATCAAACTTTCGCCCGAGTTATACATAGTGCTTTATACTACACCTACAAGGAAAATAAAAAGATTGTGCATTTTTTTCACTTCTCCATTGCAGAAAATCTGCATACGCTTTATTATATCTGATCCTTGACTTTTGTGGTAAGAGGTCCTCAATCACTGCTTGAGCAGTTACTTTCAATTCCTCCGGAGTCAATAAATCGTCAATAACACTATAACTCGACATATTAAGTTCTTGCAACAAATTGTTTATTCAAAAGTTTTAAAATGATGAGGAATTTGGAGCGAAATGCAAAAATTTTCACAATTTCTTCTTTCATACGCGCATAGAGACACGGGTAACAATCGCATGCAGCCAGCTACACTTTATGAAGTTGATATGTGAAAAAACGTTTGTAATTATTTTGTAACAGGTAATAATAGTGATTTTAGTGGTTTATTTATGGAGTTATTATATAATTAAGTTACATTAATTTATTTATTTTTATAAAAGTAGTTATTTTATTCTTTTAATATTCTTTTTTATTTATGGTTTACCAAAAAGTACAGAAAACAAAATGAAAAAAAAAAAGAAATTAAAAAAAAAGTTAATTACTCCCATGGGAGTAATGAATTTAGGAGTAATATTTCAGACCTCTAACATACATTACATGTTGCTTTTCAGAACTCGTCTGAAAAGACTAACTTTCTTTGATAGATATTCTCCGTATTAGATACTGCAAAGAGGTACTTTCTACGTAGGTGTAGTATAAAGATAATTATATGTTCAATTTGGAACATAAATTTGCAGGCTGTATTCACTACTTAATAACAAATGAATTACAATAACCATAACAGAAAATTAAAAGATAACATAACATCACGCCTATTTTACCCACATTTCACATGTTATGTCTATGTCCCATGGGATAAGAAGTGAGCCTATCGCCATCCACCGGGCACAATTCCAACTTCATGCTGCTATGTTGAATTTCCTGACGGAAAGTTCACAAATAACACTTTTCCTGACCCAGGAATCGAACCCGAGACTAGACTGTTGCGAGGTGCATACTCTAACGACTAGACCATCGAGGCAGATCACTAGACTATCGTGGCAGGCAATTCGAATCAAAAAAAATATTCCATCTAATTAAGGGTTAAAACGTTTTTCCAAAGCCAACTTAAAAAGAAAATCTTCATTTTATTATTAAAATGGACCAACCAAAGATCACGTAATATACTAGACCCAACGTGTACCTAACATCACTTTGTATGTGACAGACTTATTTTCCTATTAAAAGACTTACAAACGTCACTGAGTTTTTTCAATACTTCTATCAATAACTTAAATCTAATTTTAATTAAGATCTAAGCAAAGAGTATAAATACATTCAACGAGCGTAGAATGTCACTCACAATATTCATATTTATAACACATGTGTATATGCACACATATGCACATGTGTGTATGTATTGACGTCATTCATAAACTGTGAGTGATACTACTGATAGTAGAGAGTTGGGACTTTAGAAAATAATATTAAAAATAAATAAATACTAGTTTGAATAATTACTTAAGGAGGTACAATATAATTTCCCATAAAAGTGTAAAATAATATGATAAATAACAAAGGAGATATTATATGAAATCGAGTTATGTACTTAAGTGTTAATTAAGTATTATATTAGTAATTTAGGTTCACTTCACTCAACTTACATACTTGAATAAATACTTTGTTTCCTTTAATTACTCCTCAAAATATTGTCCCCTCTATTCCATAAACTTTTATTAGTAATCAATATGTAATGTAAAATGTAAAAAAACTAACTACAAATAGTCAAACTAAACATCTACGCAAAACCTCCGTAGCCTAGAACTACTACGCCGTAGAGGTCTACAGCTTTCGTAGCATAGACTCGTCTACGCGCTACGCAATCCATTCATGCCGACCCACGTGGGTTAACTTTTTTATTTTTTTCTTTTGGCACGCCGGAATAGATTTGTACATTTTGTACGTCAATGGAGGTTTACATAACAGGATAAAATTGATTGTAGGGTAGTTTATTCTTTTTTGCTGTTACCAGTTTATCGGGTTGTTTGTACCCTTTTTGTACAATTTTTGGACTTTTTTTTATCCGTGATGGATATTGTTTTAGAATGCTATTTTTGTGGGAGGGTAGTTTGATATGTTTGAGTAGTTATGACGTGTTGGTGAAGAGTTATTTTTGTGGTTTTATCGTCATAAATTTGGTACGACGGGACACGTAACGGTTTATTTTGAAACTCACTTGAAGTAGTTTTTGGTTAAATTTCTCTAACATTGTAATTAGGAATTAAAGTTTAAATTAAGCCTTTTGATGCTATTTAAATTTAACAACTGCCTTGTTAGACTTCTAGTGGGTAACTCATCGCGAGGTTCGATTTCCCAGGTTGGGCAAAATTTTTTGGGCTTTTACCGCCAGGAAATTCTCAATAGCAGTACGGAGTTGGAATTGTGTTCGATGGTTTGCGATAGGCTCATCCCTACATAGGACCTTAACGTAACTGATGAAATGTGGGTATTGACAACCCTTTGCGTAATAGGTACCCCTTTTGTAGTTGCTAAAGTTGAAAACCAATAGCCTATTTCCCTAGATTTTAATAATTGTACGCAGAAAACCAAAAAGTTTTTTTCTTCTGAACCAGTAAAATATATGTTTTGCAATCGATGTATGTTGTAATAGCGAATAATTTAGAAAGCGGTCTGTTGCAATGCTAAACGCAGATTGTGGACGTGATGCATTACAATGAAGTCTGGTACGTAACGATAACTAAACCTCCAAGGTGATTCTGCGAGCCTGGTACATATTTGAAATTATTTCTAATAAGAAATATTAATTTACCTTGTTGGTTTGTCATCTAGTGGTTATCGTATGCTATTATCATCTTACGGGTCTCAGGTTCGATTTCTGGATCAAGCAAATCTGTTGTATGATTTTTTCTGTTAGGAAATTCTCGCGCCGAGTATGATACGGTGCCCCGTGGATGGCGATAGACTGCCCCTTTATCACATGGGGCCTATACATAAGTGGTAAAGTGTAGCCTTCTTGGTACTATAGGCGCTATGTTAAGGTCTGTTACATCCGCTAAACGTGATTGTGAGTGTGATGCATGCAAAAATGTGGTACGTAACGATAACTAAATCTCCAAGGTGATTCTGCGAGCCTGGTACATGAATTATCCGTGTGGTGACGGACAATAAGAATACATATGTCACCACCCCATATCATCCCGTGGGTGTCGTAGAAGGCGACTAAGGGAAAAAATTAGCAGAGCCTAAATAGACTGCTTAGAGAAGGAAAACTCGAGATCAAACCCTATACCAACCCGTCTGGCCAGCGTGGTATCAGTAGGCCAAAACCTTTCAAATGATGCCACACAATACAAGACGGCCCCCAGTTCCCGGTAGTCCCGCTATTCCCTTCCAAGGTAGCGGTCGCGGTAACGGCGGGACAGGGGGTGCTAAGAATCTCCGGGCTACGGGAGGCTACCACCACCTCAAAAAACTGACCCTGGCTACGTACAACGGACGAAGTCTACGGCTGGACCAACACCTCACCGAACTCGAGGTAGAATTAGGTCGCATAAACTGGCATGTATTGGGGTTGTCTGAAGTCCGAAGACAGGGGGAGGACACGATAACCCTTGAGTCAGGCGACCTTTTCTACTTCCGAGAAGGTGATAGGCCCTCTCAGGGCGGTGTCGGTTTCTTGGTCAACAAGTGTCTCACTAGCAGCGTTGTGGAAATCAGCAGTGTGTCGACAAGGGTAGCGTACCTAATACTGAGAATCACCGACAGGAAATTTCTGAAGGTGGTGCAGGTATATGCGCCGACCTCGACATACTCTGATGAGATAGCCGAAACCATGTACGAAGACATAGCGAAAGCACTACATGGTACCAGGAAGGCTCACTACAACGTTGTTATGGGAGACTTTAATGCCAAAGTGGGAGTACAAGAACGCGGCGAAACGAAAATCGGACCTAACGGTGTGGGGCGCCGAAATCACAGGGGCCAAATGCTGGTAAACTTTCTAGAGTCTCAGGGGCTCTTCTTAATGAATTCTTTCTTTAAGAAGAAGCCCCACAGAAAGTGGACATGGCGAAGCCCCGATAATGTGACGAGGAACGAGATAGATTTTATCATCACGGACAAGCGGCATATATTTAGAGACGTCTCGGTGATCAATAGGTTTAATACCGGTAGTGATCATAGACTCGTCCGAGGCTCTCTAAATATCAACCTTAAGGCCGAAAGAGTTAGGATGATAAGACCTATTCTCCGACCCACGCTGCCCCAAATAGCCTTAGGTTCCGAAAAGTTCCAGTTGGAACTCCAAAATCGTTTCGCTCTGCTGGAAACCACGGACAATGTTGACGGAAAAACCGACACAGTGGTCAAAACGCTACAAAACGTGTCTCGAAGGTTGTTTCCCGGAAAACGCGATAATAGGGAGTCCAAGCTCTCACCCGAGACTCTCGAACTTATGAAGGAAAGACGAGAAACGCCAGACACTCAGATGTCTTCGTCAGATAGGCGGTCCCTAAACCTGAAAATCAGGAAACTGACGCGACGTGACCTCCGACGCTGCAGCACTCGAAATATTGAGGCTGCGATTGAGCGAAATAGAGGCACCAAAGTTTTCGCTCAGCAACTAGGTAGACCCCATCTGACGAAACTGAGGACTGGGGATGGCAGGACCGTCACCTCTAAGTTCGAGATACTCGAGGAAATTGAGAGTTTCTATAGACACCTATACGCATCACGGATGACTAAACCAACGAGACCAAGCGATGATGACCACAGAGCCCCACTTACGCGCCACTACACCGAAGACATCCCGGATGTCGACCCGGTCGAGGTCGAGGCAGCTCTCAGACAACTGCAGAACAACAAGGCGCCGGGTGATGACGGAATTACAACCGAGCTCCTTAAAGCCGGTGGGACCCCAGTCCTGAAAGAGCTAGCGAGTCTCTTTAGTTCCGTCATTCACCAAGGCTTGACACCACAGGCGTGGAGCGGGAGTGCGGTGGTTCTGTTCTTCAAAAAAGGTGACAAAACCTTACTGAAGAACTACAGACCTATCTCACTCCTGAGCCACATCTACAAGTTGTTCTCGAGAGTAGTCACGAACCGCCTCGCCAGGAGACTTGACGAGTTCCAGCCACCAGAACAAGCCGGGTTTCGAAAAGGCTTTAGTACCGTAGACCACATCCATACTGTTCGGCAGATTGTACAGAAAACCGAAGAGTACAATCAGCCGCTGTGTCTGGCTTTTGTGGACTACGAGAAAGCCTTCGACTCCATCGAAACTTGGGCGGTTCTGGATGCTCTGCAACGGTGTCGTATCGACTGGCGATACATCGAGGTGCTGAGATGCTTGTATGACACCGCCACCATGACCGTCCAGATCCAGGACCAGAAGACAAACCGTATAGAGCTGCGTCGGGGGGTGAGACAGGGGGATGTCATATCCCCGAAGCTGTTCACCAACGCTCTCGAGGATGTCTTTAAGACTCTGGACTGGACTGGACGGGGTATAAACGTGAACGGTGAGTACATCTCGCACCTTCGGTTTGCCGATGATATCGTCATAGTTGCGGAGTCGCTGGAACAGCTGAGCGAAATGCTGCACGGCCTAGATGGAGCTTCACGACGTGTTGGTCTCGGCATGAATTTGGATAAAACCAAAATCATGCTTAATGAGCATGTTATGCCGAGACCAATATTTGTCGACGGATCGATGCTCGAAGTTGTTCAGGAATATATCTACCTAGGGCAGGTCATTAGGCTTGGTAGAAACAACTTCGAGCGAGAAGTCGACAGAAGGATCCGGTTGGGTTGGGCAGCATTTGGCAAACTTCGTCAAGTCTTCTCTTTGCCTTTACCGCAGTGCCTGAAGACGAAAGTCTACAACCAGTGCGTCCTACCTTTTTTTTTTTTTTTTTTTTTTTTTCGCGGGGAAATGCTTTTACGCATACCACCCCACCCGTGGGGGGACGGGCAGAGTGGCTATGTGGGACTCCCGTGCCTACGATGTTAAACGGCACAGAATACCCACTAAAACCCCGCGGTGTGCCCTCGTCGCCGAAAGATGGTGGTCGGCGAGCCCCGGATCGATATTATATCCACAGGGCTCGCCGCGGCGACCGTGCCCAGTTCGACCTCTGACCGGGCACCCGACTCTACGCAGTCCTACTCTCGTAGCGACGCCCCGGGCACACCCAGGGCGTCACTCCGTCGCGGAAGGCATCAGCGGGCGGCGGAAAACCCCCTCCACCGCCCGCGGCCTCGCTTAGGGCGGCATTAGGCTCGCGGCGTACGCGCGCCTTCGCCGCCCAGCTCGCCGGCGGCGGAGCGGATCAGCCAGGAGTGAGTCCTCCCTGATCCGCTCCGCCGCCTCCTTCTGCGAGATGACGTCCTCACAGAAGGATGCGACCGCATCCCACGACCTCGCGCTGCTCATTGCTGCGACCACAGCCGGCAGCGAGAGGTCGTTCCCAATGACCGCGGTGAGATCCCGGCGCTGCACCTCCCAAGCAGGACACTGCTCGAGAGTGTGCTGCGCCGAGTCCTCACCGCAGTCGCAGTGGTGGCACATGGGGCTCGCCTCCCTCTTCAGCCTGTGCAGGTACTTCCCGAAGCAACCATGCCCGGTCAGCACCTGCACCAGCCTGAAGGAGAGAGTCCCATGCTGCCGCCCTGCCCACTCCTCAAGAATCGGCCGGAGCGCCTCCACGGTGCGAAAACCAGCCCGTGGAGCCCCCAGCCGATTCCCCCACCGGACCATCAGCGTCCGGTGGGCCTCCTCCCGCCAAGCTCGCAGCTGCTCGGGCATGGGGACAGAACCCTCGGCTCGAGCAGCCGCGCCTCGCTTGTACACTTCGGCGAGCACTTCCGCATCCAAATCCCACGGGGGTGTTCCGGCCAACGCACACGCTGCGTCGGTCGACACCGTGCGGTATCCACGAATAGCCCTGACCGCCAGGACGCGCTGCGGTCTCCATAGCCGCGCCCTGTTCCCGGCGGACAAGGCCTCCGCCCACACGGGTGCGCCGTACAGTGCCATTGACCGTACCACCCCCGCGTAAAGCCGTCGGCTGGCGACGCTGGCGCCGCCCACGTTCGGCAAAAGCCGACCGAGAGCGGCAGCCACGCCTTCCAGCTTGGGCACCAAAATGCGGAAGTGCTCGTCGAAGCTCCACCGCCTGTCTATCACTAGGCCCAGGTATTTAATCTGGGCCTCGATCCGTACGAGGACCGAGCCGACGGTAATCGAGGCGCCAGCAGGTGGCCCGCGACGAGGCCCGTGAAAAACCACGGCCTCAGTCTTGGCAGGGGCCACCCTAAGCCCCAGCGCCTCGATGCGCCCGACCACTTGAGACACACCCACTGTGGCCAGGCGCGCCGCCTCCTCGAAGTTTCGCCCCCGGGCCGTGACGAGCGTGTCATCCGCATAGCAGATGACGTCTAGGCCCGGGGGGAAAGCTCCACGCAGCACCCAGTCGTAACCGATGTTCCACAGGAGCGGTCCTAGGACCGAACCCTGTGGGACACCGCACGACACGGGCCTGCGGAGCAAAGCTCCGTCTCGGTCCTCGTACAGAACCCCCCTGCCTTCGAGATAGTCGGCCACCAGCCGCATCAGGTAAACCGGCACTCCATGGTACCGGAGTGCCTCGCTGACGCAGCTGAATGGCAGAGTCCCGAAGGCGTTGGCGATATCCAGCGATACCGCCAACAACACCCCTCCGCCGATGACGGCCGCCTCCGCAGCAGACCTCAGGCGCAGGATAGCCCCAATCGTCGAACGTCCAGCACGGAAACCGTACTGGGCATCCGACAGACCGGGGCCAACCTCTTCGAGATGCCGGACGATACGGGCAGCAATCACTCTTTCGAGCAGCTTTCCCGCCTCGTCCAGCAGCACGATAGGCCTGTAGGCCGCCACGGTGTCGGGCGGCCGTCCCGGCTTCGGGAGGAGAACCAGCTTCCCCGCCTTCCAGCAGTCAGGGAACCGCCCGGACGCCAGGCACACGTCGAACAGTTCCCTGAGGCGATCCCCCATGTGGTCGAGGACCAGGGCCAACACCCGTCCGGGTACCCCGTCGGGCCCGGGGGCGGTGTTCTTGGAACGCATCCGAAGAACAGCCGCCCCTACTTCCGCGTCCGTGACGGGCGGTGCACTGAGGTCGGCCTCCCGGTCGTCGGTCTCTGCGACCATTGCCGGGGGCGTGTGCTCCGCCCGTTGCGGGAATAGGCCCTCAACCACCTCTGCGAGGAAGCTGGGTTGGAGAGTCTCCGTAAGGGGGGCGCCCCGCGAGCGCAGCTTGTTCAGCGCAGCTCGATAGGGGCGGCCCCAGGGGTCACGATCGAGACCCTCCAACATCTCCTGCCGCGCCTCCTCCTTGGCGCGGCAAATGGCCAGCTTTAGGGCGCACACCTGCTCGATGTACGCCGCGTAAAGCCGGTCCTCCATCTCGACGTCGCGAGGGCGACGTCGCCGGCTGCGGCCGTAGGACCTCCGCGCCGCAGAACATGCAGCGCGAAGGGAGGCTATCTCCGGGGACCACCAGTATACCTCCGTCTTCGGGGACCAACGCTTGGCACGGGGCATGGCCGCATCGCAAACCTGCGTAATCGCATCGCGAATGCGGCCAGCCGCAGCGTTGGCTCCCTCGGACGAAGGCGGGGAGGCGAACCAATTCGAAATAATGGCCGCCTCCTCCAGCAGATCCCTGTCCATCCGCCCCACAGCCCACCGCGGAAACGCACCGCGACGCCGAGAGGGAACGTGACCCCTACTGGGGCCCTGGGACCGGGAGAGCTCAAATCGGATATACCGGTGATCCGAGAGCGTCTCAACCTCGTCCAGGACACGCCAGTTCCTTACTTGCGCTTCGACGGCAGGGGTAGCGAACGAAAGGTCCACTATCGACCCCCCCTGCCGCCGAACGCACGTGTTGGTGGTGCCTCTGTTAAGGAGGCAGAGGCCCACCGACGCTGCCCACTCTTCGACCGCCTGACCGCGGGCGTCCGTTCTGGGGGACCCCCACGCCAAGGATTTGGCATTGAAGTCCCCCAGAACGAGCACCTGACGAGGTGCTATCCGCCGTATCGAGGTCTCCACTCTATTGAGGAAGACCTCGAATTCCGCCAGACTCCGGTTTGGGGAGAAGTACACGCCGACCAGCGTTACCTCCCCCCAATCAGCAGCAACGAATCCCGAGCCCTTATCTCTGAGAGACAAGGGCGGGGACCGAAGCGCACCGGAGCCGACGATGGCCACGGAGCCGTCCCAGTCACCCACCCAGTTCGGGCGGGTAGGAACGAAGTAGGGCTCCGCGGCCACGGCCACACCTACTGACCACTCCGCCATCACCTGCAGGAGGAGGTCCTGGGCGGCGGCGCAGTGGTTCAGGTTCGTCTGGAGGAGATTGGAGGCCTCATAGTCCATTACTGAATTTCTGAAACCTCCATCTCTCCTCCTGCGGTCGGCGGCCGAGCACCGGGAGCAGCCGTGGTCGATCGGCTAGCCCCCGGAGTGCGTCCTACCTGTTATGACCTACGGTGCCGAGACGTGGACATTAACGGTTGCACTAGTCCACAAATTTAAAGTCGCGCAGCGGGCTATGGAGCGAGCTATGCTCGGAGTTTCTTTGAAGGATAAAATTCGTAATGAGGTCATCCGACAAAGAACCAAAGTAACCGACATAGCTCGCAAAATAAGCTCGCTGAAGTGGCAGTGGGCTGGTCACGTCTGCCGAAGGACCGACAGCCGCTGGAGCAAACGAGTCCTAGAATGGAGACCGCGACTCGGCAACCGTAAGGTAGGACGCCCCCCTGCCAGGTGGACTGACGACCTGAAAAAGGTCGCTGGAGGGGACTGGATGCGGAAGGCGCAGGACCGGGTGTTGTGGCGCAAATTGAGAGAGGCCTATGTCCAGCAGTGGACTATGAAAGGCTAAATGATGGTACATGAAATTGGAATTGATCCTAATAATAAATTTTAATTTGCCTTGTTGGTTTGAAGCATTCCACATTCGGCACCAAATCTTTTGGCACCTATGGCTTTAGCAACTATACTATTCCTGTTTCGGCACCTATAGGTATTTTACGTAGGTGCCGAATGTAGATTAGAAAAATAAATTCATTTTTATTCCTGATTCGGCACCTACGGTAAATTAGCTTCTCGTGACGAGGTGTACAATAAAACTTATCGTTAAAAGGTTTTGTCTTCTAGTGGTTATCGTATGCAATTTCTCATCTTTATGTCTCGGGTTCGATTTCCGGTTCGAGCAAAACTATTATTTGGAATTTTTCCGTTGGGATATTACCAGTAGCAGCACAGAGTTTGAAATGGTGCTCCGTGGATGGCGATAGACTTACCCTCTATTGTGATAGAGGGTGAGTATAAATATAACTGGTGTAGTGTAGGTGCCTTCTGGGTACTATAGTCGTTATTTTAAGGTTTGTTACATCGTAAAAACGTAGTTTGTGAGCGTGCTGCGTTGCGATGAATTGTGGTACATAAGGATAGCTTAACCTCCAATGTGATTCTGAAAGCCTGGTACTTCAATCTCATTTTTTTTTTTTATGAGTTTTTCAGTATTGTTTAGAGATTGAGATGAATTACAAATACCATTGCGTCAATGACAAGGATAGTAACAGACAACCTAGGATTTATTTTTCTATTTAAAGTTTAATATATGGTTACAGAAACTTTATACTTTCTTTTACTATGGAAGCTAAACAATATTATTTTGGTTCGTAAAAAAATAGTAATTTTTAAGTATTCCAAAGACGCCTAAATTTTGTGTGCAAGTACAGGATGTGACTGATTGCTATCAGGTTCAGTTTCCGGCATATTATGCATGCATTAGAAATCGTGTTTGTTCCCACCAAATTACTAAGCATTATTACTTGACTTGGTCTGACCATTATTTAAAATCTGTTCTCCTTATTACTCTGAAGAATGTGACAAAGGTATACAACATCCACACTTCACCTGTTATGTATAGACCCCATGTGATAAAGGAAGAGTGTCTTGATTTACTGAGCATGAGTCCCGATTCCAAGAAATTTTAAAATTTATTTTTCTACCTGACCTACTGCTATACCAAAAAGACAATCGAAGCCATTATCATCTTTAAAGGCAACAATCAATTTTAATGCAAGAATATGATGTGCCAATAACTTCATTTTGCCTATCAAAGCACCAAACATACAATTAATTAATATTTGTTATTCCAATACCCATATAGATTAGATTGTGTTAATTTATTCTTTATTTATTTTATCCTAAATATCACACTAACAAAAACTCGACCATCTAAAATAACAACTCATATTATCTACACTTACCTATCCGAACATAAAACTGCAATTTACATTTATTTTATCAAACATCGTACAGAGTTAAACGCACAAGGATTCGTATGCTAATACTTCATGGAAGGAACAAATTGTGCTCACACACCGTGACGGCTGCCTGTCTGCCCTTCGTTTGTCGTGAAGATATTATGGGTTTAATCTGCAAAAGGATTATTTAGTATTTGTAGTCTAATAACCTTCTTTTATACCTGTAAACTTATCCTTACAATCCTGACTAAATAATTACTACACTTATTTTACTACCTAAGCGCTATTACAGCTAGACAGCTATAAAGTGTTTGATGAAAATTAGTATGAACATAGTTCAAAACCTGAGAAAGGACAAGCAAATTTTTATTAACATACCACGTGGGCGTAGCTGTGCGCTAAAACTAGTTAACTATATTATTTGTATTTCAAATTTTGTCCAAATTCTTTCAGTGGGTTATAACTATTTCCGTTTCAATTTTGAATCAGTGGTCGTGAAAGTATTACAAACAAAATAACGATTGCATTTTGTAACATAAGTAGGATTTCCAATCTTAAGGAACTTATCCTTAAGAGTGGAAATATCTAGCAAAAAGGAACGCAAAAGTTAGTTAGAAGGCATCATAGTTTCCTAAACGTGTAGAGACCATATCAAATTAAGTTTAAATATCTTGAGATAACGGTTGTCTACAGTAAGTACATTAGTATCATAACAACTTTTTATATTGCGTTAATTCTTAAAAGTATTTTTCAGTTTTAAGAAGAACAATGTGCCTATTTGGCATATTTTGTTAGCATAATCTGCAGGAAAAACGAGTTTCTTCGAAGTACTCTCAACTATAAATTTAATCTGCTTTCGAGAAGAATCTTGATACCTCATCTATCGAACACAGGAACTCAATTTCCACTTAAATAAACATTTTATAACGAACATCCACCGAAAATCTCGTTACCGGCTCCCTAATTATACCGAAATAATACGTGGAAACCACCATTGTTGTCGAAAAAAAGTGTTTTTGTCAAAAATGGACGCCATTATGCGATGCCAGCGCAACGACGCCAAGATGGCGGGCCTATTTAGATCGAGCCTTCTATTGGCGCGCTATTTAAAAATGGAATGCACTGTCCTTGGCTGGCGAGGTTCGTTGACCTTCCGATGCATTTTGGCGGTTTCTCCTCACATTAAAAACGTTCTAAGTATGAATGGGACGATCGATCGAGTTTGAACTGTATTACTTCAGGCTTAAGTAGTCGTTTAGGTTGTTGCCCGTTAGTACAATGTAGGAGCCGGTTGCATTTGTTAATTCAAATGATTTTAAGCTCTTCAGCTTTGAATTAAGGATTAAATTCTGATATTTTGTAATGAGTTATCTTTGGGTTGTTGCTCGATTTATTTGGGACTTTATTATGATGTAGATAAGGTTTGCAATGGGTTGTTAATGCTAATTGACGGATGAAGTACTTCAAAGGTGACGCTAGGCTCGGACGGTTGTATTTAAATTTTGAAAAAATGATAATTAAAATAACTGCTGAAGTTTTTTATGGTGAAGAATGTTAATGTGATGTAAAATATTTAGGCAAGAAAATAAAATAATGCGCCGGTGAACGAAGGCAGGTTTTGCGATCGAATGAAATATCAGCAAATAGCTGCCTTTATGGTCTAGTGGTTAGCGTATGCGCCTCTCACCGCGAGGTCTCAGGTTCCTTTTCGACAGGAAATTCATTCAGTTGGAATTGTGCCCACTGGATGGCGACACCGCCTATCCCAGGGGACCTAAACATAACAGGTGAAGTGTGGGTATTGTACACTTCTGTTATAACCTTCAGGGTAATATAGGCTGGATGTTATTCTTAATTAAGCTATTTTATTTTTACATTTTGTTGACCATTTCAAATACTATGTATTTATGAAGTAAATAATTTTTGACGTCGAAATTGAATCAACTGACAGTTTAGATAAGATTAAGAATTAGACAATCTACCAAATAATACTATCCTCTTTTCTCAATCCTATAAACAAGGTTTACTTTCTATATTATTTGTACTATTTTGTTTTTTTACAGTATGATGCAACTAAAAATATCTCATAACATTATAGCATGTTTGTTGAACTATGAGCTAGCCAATATAAATAATACTGATCTATTGCACTCGTCAGGGAAATTCCAAAATAAAAATAGTCCACTGCGTTTCACACTTTAAAGTTATATTCTATTTGTTATGATCACTGCCTTGTAAATCCAGTGGTTAGTGTAAGCGCCTCTCACCTCAAGGTCTCTAGTTAGATTCCTAGATCGGGCAAAATTGTTATTTCGGACTATTCAGTCAGGCAATAGCATGCAACGTCGGCCCGGCCCAATACATCGGTCCTCCAAAATCTCAGACTCGGGGAGTCTGGTCAAATGAAGTTTTACAAAGAAGTACTTGTTGCCTAGACTGTAAGCTTTGTCTTTTGTTTTTTTTTGTCACTGGCTAAGTCAGAGTTAAATCTATAGTTAGAACGCTCAAAAGACAAGGTTCCTTACTTTTCCTTTTATGCATTTCTTATTAAGCTGGACACGGCTACACATCATGCTATTTCATTTCCAGTATAAGCTGATCTCGCATTACACGAAAAGCCTTTACAATGCGCGACCATCTTACACTGGAAATGTATAGCTTGATGTTTATTGTATAGCCTCATGTACAAAGAGTAATATGTGCATTCACATACTCTACGTAAAAGGCTCTCGTTATTTTCCTACTTAATAAAAACTGACTGTCTCATTGGTCTCAGGTTCGATTGCCGTGATCGGGCAAAATCATTATCTAGGAGTTTTGGCTCAGAAGTTATCAATAGCAGCACGGAGTTTATATTTGTGCTCGGAAGATGGCTACAAGCTCACTCACCATCACCCGAAGCGCTTAAACATATCTGGTGGAGTTAGGATTTTATACACCTCAGCCCGGCTTTCTGGATCGTCGTTGTTGTTTATAGAGATGGTTACTAGAAATAAAATTGGTATAAAGATAGTTCGAGACCCCAGAACGACAATAGGCTTCTGTTTATAAACGTAAAAACCACGCGAGCGGAGCCGTAGTGTATAAATCCCAGTATTATTTTGGTTAGTTTTAGTATAATATCTATGATTGTGGTTGGCGTGGGCGTTTGATGCGTTACCAAAATAACCGACGTTTTGCTACTGAAATTACTCACCGTAGTGCAACGACTCTTTAGGGAGGGGAAGTAACTATCGAGTATTTGTCGATATATGCATTTGGAAGTCGATAAAAATAAAACGATTCACTTGCTTGAAAATTTATGAGATTGAGAGTAATGCGGTTTTTTCCTGTTAATTTATGAGGTTGAGAATAATTATATTTGAATCCTGATTTTTTAATACTAACAATTTGAATACAGTGGTTTTAAAAGCGCTGGGAATAAAAAAGTTAAAGCTTTAAACATTCTTGTAACCTACAAAAATATAAAATGTAAAAATAAACTGTTAGATATTGTTTAATAACTCTGAGGCATTTCGTTAATATTTAACTTTTAAAAACTCTATTTGAATTAAAGTATACCTTGTTTTTGTCCCCATTACGATAACAAGTATTAAAAAAAATATAAAATAAACAAGAAAAATCAAATAACTATTAAAACTTCAATATTTCAAACAAAAAACCACAAGCAATAAAAAAACAAATACTTTATTCATAGTAACATGAAATGGGCACTAAAAATTGTATTCGAACAATAACAGTAATCTAAGCTATCGCATATCGATATGAAAATATGCTGCATCTGTGATGGATTTGAATCAGTCATACAGTGCATCGACACACTAGTGATGGGGCAACATCTACTCATAAGTCGATAAAAAATTTTAATATAGCAAGAAATTACTTATTATATCTAGATTTTACACATAAAACAATTCTGTATTCTGCTAATTTATTTCTGCTGCAATTACCTATATTAATTAAACTTAACTAAAGTAATTAATGGTACATTAATGAGTTAAATATTATTCCTTATGCATTGGTCTTTGTTTGGTCGTAGTACACAAGTAAATGAAATGATTACATTTGTGTTTTCTTAAGTTTACAAGAAACTTAAATAACATTGCATTTTAGCCGTAACCGGCATAACAAAAAATCGTTTTGGTATGCCGGATTGAATTTTAGCTACAAAAATTCAACAGTGTTTAGTGCGTTTACCGTTAATGCCACACGAAGGTATAATTTTGTAAATCTAAATCTTATCATAAACACTTTTATAGAAATTAAAACTGTAGCAACTAAACGGGAGCTAATAATACTCTTAATTATTATTATCTTTTTGTTGTCAATTTGAATGTTATCATATTGACAACGACATATCAGTATACATATACATAGTGGGTTCAGGAAACAATTGTTTTGAGCCTAACCCTAATGCATTCTTCACATTGATCAGTATTCAGCCTCAGTGATCGGTAATTCAACAGACGCCAGATTTGAATATAATTTGGCTGGTCGCAACAAGGTTATGGCTGATGGCTTTGTATGGTAAAAAGCAAAGGTTTATTGGTTTATATTTACTTTTCTATTGACATTGCGGATTATACTCATTTTAGAATACGAGTATTATTAAAAAATTAAAGGGTTCAAACGAAACAACATACGAGTTAGTTATTATAAATAAAACCTTCGAAAATGTTTGCAAAATCTTACACTAAAGAGAGAAGTCTACTGGTGGTAGAGCTCTTGTGAATAAGCTCTAGGGCGGCAGCACCACCATCTCACCTTTAACCTGCTGCCAAATATTAGTGCTTCCATTACTGTGTTCCGGTTCGGTGGTGAGATCAGGCCCTGAAATTACTGGCACTTGAGGCATAACACCGTAGTCCTCAGCTGCAGCGACGCATCTATAATCTGCTCTTGTGGATTGTTGATGTCCATGGGCTGTACTCCACTTACCATCAGGTGGACTACACGTTCGTTCGCTACGGGCGTAGTTTAGAAAGAAAGAAAGAAAGAAAGAAATAATAATCTGCTGCAAAAACACTATACATAATGATGTTTAGTGTATTTTCTTTTATGACCAAAACGAACCAAACATTTAAACCATTTGAATGACTGATTCAATGCAATTGAAGGGAATGACTAGTCTTGAATTATTTAAAGTGCAACGCACTACCAAAATGTGTTATTCAAAAGTATTGTCTCCATTTTAGTAGGTTATTTACCCCAATAAATGAATCCCTATTTACCTTTTAATTCAAATTAAACCAAGCTTGAATAAATTACATACATTGTATACTTATTGCGTAATGTATTTTTTACATTGAATTGAAAAGTATTTCGTAATATTAATATGTAGGTAATTTATGTGTAATGTATTATTCAGCATAAAAAATGGTTATTCAATGAACAGCTCCATAACTTCTGGACTACTTTTTGTTCAATATTATTACTTGAAAAATCTACACTAATAGTTGCCTCAAAAGTAACACTTCTAACAAAAGAGAAAAATTAATAATTGTATAAGAATTAAATATGAGTACGAAATATTGAGTTTAAGAAATATTTATGACTGCCTTGACGTAATATTTTCATACTACAGCTTCGCCAGCGTGGTATCTCTAAAAATAGGTATATTTTACCAAATAACAAAGGCTTATTATTTGGTAAAGAAGAAGCTTTCCAATGATGCAAGAAGTTTTAAAATCCATCTAGTAGTTTTTGAATTAAATCGTAACAGACAATAAATCTAATTCTGCCTTTTAGATAAATCACTGTCTATCTTAGTCGATTAATTTTACGTAGCTAAAAAAATATCGATCCAAAAACTATCGACAGATCTGTCGAGCACTACGCTTCACTAGTATTTCTAATTTCACGGTCACGTTGCATGTGTGAGTGTGGTGCAGCTGTATGCGTGACCTTGCGATTCGGCGGTCAATCACCCCGATGCAACCCTTGACTTTGCGGATATGTGCACCGTCTTACTATGTGTATGTTAGTTTGTGTTCGGAATGTATGTGTTGGGAGGAGAGATAATAGTATATAGTAAAACAGGAGAAAATGTTACGATAGCCATGATTGCATAGCTGGTTTTTATGGGTGTAGGTCCTGAAGAGCCAGGTTCGATTACAGGGTCAAGCGGGAAGTAAAACAAAAATAACATGATTAGGAAATTATGGTTCATAACATCTACATTATTATATGTTTGTTAGTGGAAGCAAAGGTGTCATCTGTCACTGGTAGGTTATATTAAAACATTTGTCCCAGCTCACATCCGATAATTGGTGGCCGATTATTAAAAGACAAAAAAGGATGTTCCTATAAAATCCTACCTATTAAAAATCGGTCACCCACTGTTATCGGACGTAGGTTAAGAAAATGTGCAACAAATTTCCTGTCGAATGACGCCATCAAGTTGAGAATCTTTATTATGTTACTTTATCAACAGTAAATTCTTTGAAAAGATAAAAATAAGTAGTTTTGAGAGGAAATAATAAGTTTGTTACCGTGGGAAATGCTTTCTAAGCGGATGCTCGTGTCCTTTCTCGGTAATTTAAAAAGTCTCAAATATGTGTTATAACATAAACGTATATTGATCAGAATCATTAGTATAATTAAAAAAACAAATAATTTAGTGCGTAACCGTGATTGAAAACGGCCATGCAACATACAAAACTCCTGACAGTGACTTATTTAGTTTAGTTTAAGTTATTAGACTAGAGTAGTTATACATAACTATAGATATATTTTTAAGAATATTACAAACTAAATCTTGCTCGCGATTTCGTCTCCTTGGATTTTGATATAATTATATGAAAGAATACACTTTCAACTCTTAATTTGCCTCCACAGGATAAGGATTTTTCCAAAAACTCGTTTTTACAGCTCACAAATGCCTTATAAACTTGACGAACCTCACATATTATCTGTCAGCACCCAACCTCACCCCCTTAGGATGAGATTTCCAAAATATCATGCTATTTTATTCAAAATTGAAGACAATACAAACTTACGACCACAAAGCTTTAAATGAGACCCTCAACTACACAACTGTGAAAACGAAACTTACATAAAAATAAATATATACCTACGTGTACCGGTGTTTTCCTATACTTTATTCCTAAGTAGGTGAATTTAAAAGTAAGTTTACGTTAAAAATCAATAGATGGCGTTATGCACAATTTCTAACTTGCGGGCACAGAGCAGAAATACGTTCGACGCAAGTAAAACCACGCGGTTCATCCAGTTATAACATAATATTTCAGCAAGCATATCAAAATATTTCTCATGTTATTTTAAGGATTTAACTTCCGACAATCCCTAACTTATTATGACATAAACCCATCCAGCTATAGTGTTGACAATAACATCGATAATAAAATGTCGACAGTCGATTGTACTCGATATGCACTGGCGCCGGCGCATCGATGCGCATGAGTTGTGTCATAAACACCTACGTATACGATTATTTTTGTATTCTCACGTGAATAGTTTTAGTATTTTTACTTGTTTAACGTTTATATTGTATTTTGTTGTTTTGGCTGAATTTTATAAGACATTCAAAGTATAAATCGAAAATAAATTACCGAGATTATTCTATTATCTAAGATTAAGATACTAGTAAGATAGAATGCACTAGTGGAAAACTTTGAAAGTATCTATAAATATCAAGAACATAAAGACAAATTTACAAGAGATTCTTGTTATTTCGCTGGACTAGATATAGCTGGCTGCGACTGCACGGTTGGCGTAGTGGTTACAGCGGTCGCCTCGCCGCTTTTAACTGCTCTGGTGTTGTAGGATCGATCCCTACATTGTGTGATCCGCAAAGATTTGTTCAGACCCTGGGTGTGCCTTGTGTGTGTAAATGTATATTTGTGAACACCTCCGCGACACAGGAGTTATTCCCAGTGCGGACGTTGTTTTTTTATAAATAATAATTAGAGCCCGCGAGATTTGTCATAATAAATAGCGTTTGTATTTTTATTAATCACATATAATAGATACATAACGATAATTTTCTGCTAGTTAAAAATCCAAGCAAGATTCGATCCACAAGTACTTTACATAGATAGAAACGGTAAATCTAATGGAAGCGTGTTAAAATCACAATCTCAGTTCCTAATAAACAGTTTAATCACGTAACAGCTATTAACCCTTAACATTTATTGCATAATTAAACTATCCAACCCAAACCCGGAAACCACGTGTGAACAAACAAAGGTCTACTCAAACCACTTAACAACATTAATAACTTATAAACCATCCCTTATTACAAGTAAACTCGACTTAAACCCACCACATTCCGTCTACCGACGCGTCTAGCCACCAGCCAGCAATCGCAGACCTCCAGAGATCTATTCAAATGCAGTGTAGACGACTGCAAAGCCATTTAGTGGGAGGGGGGAGGGAGGTCATGATAAGCTGGACGTCCCATGTAGTGTGTAGTGTTCCTGACCTACAAGCGATAGTAAGTGTCTCTAGGTCAAGGAAGGATAGACGCACACATGGATTGCGCGTGTGTGGGTGTACACACACGTCCAATAGTTCTGTATTTGAATTTGGATTCGATCGGAATTGTGTTTGTGTATTGGGTGTATTTGTTTGTGTATTTGTTGTGTTTAGATCTATAGCGTGTTTAGATGTGATTGTTGGAATAGTTTGGGTTTCGTATTGTTTTCATGCTCTAGGATAAAATCTGTAGAATGTTATTATCCAATACAATTTGTTGGCTGGATTGTTTTATTCTGCCCATTTTTAATAAAGAATACGTTTTAATAGTACTATACTTTGTACTTATATCTGCAGAATAGTCTGGTATAATCATAATATTGTACAGTAATAATGCCATAATTTTTCATTTCAATTATTTGGTATGTGTAAAAATTGACAGGACATGTGTAGTAGAGTCTGTATAATAAAGATTAACGCCGTTCTAAATTGTTGCATTCAACAGCTTAATGAATTAAAATAATAGCCTTGAAGTAAAACGTCCTTTTTGTATCTAATTGACACAGAGAGAAGAGAAGACTCTATCAATATTCGTTGATTACGTTTTGGTATGACGGTAATACAAATTAAATATCATATTATTGCCTAATGGAATAAACATAGTTATTTCGGGTTATTTCGCATGTTGTCGAAGTTGCAAGCGCCTTGTGCCTAAATATTGGGAATACGAAACATATTCTCAATACAATTATATTTTAAGATATCGCTTGATTAGTTTTTTATTGGTGTAAGAATTATAACAACATAAATTATGGGGAATGAAGTTATTCTAATTAAGATTTTTACATTCCCTTAATAAATACTTACTCCCAAAAACATTCCCTAAACCTCACATATCCAACATAGATATAACTGCCGACGACCAAATCCAGTTCCCCGACCCTCTGCCCTTCGAATCTAGCCCGACAGCTCTTCAAGAGCCCTTAGCTTTTTATAAAACTACCAGCCAACCACCCAAGACCCCTCACTCTTCAAACAAAGGCCCGAAATTCTTACAATTTACTTTTACGGCGGGGGGAAGGAGAGATCAAGTGTGAATGGTCGTCGCAAGAGTATACTTTGTAAGCTTGCCCTTCAAGTGATTCTAATACTGTTGCTATGGTGTCCTATGGTGATTGTATTTGCTTTTAATTGGGACTTTGATGGAGATTGGTCAGGTTTTTATGGTGGGAAAAAAATATTACGTTTGAAGTTTGATTGAACACGCCGGAATGGAAAATAAAACAAATTGTTTAAAATCATTATGTATGAAATACTTATTTAGTGATTAGACAAGACGGTCGCTATTTAATGTATTTCCAAAAAAAGATGAGAGTCTAGTTAATGATCTGATATAAATGCCTTGAAATAAGCAATAATAGTAAATACTTGCAGAGAACATATGTACGCTAACCACTAGCCCATCTATTAGCTATTAAATAGAAATATTGAGGAGTACTTCTTGTTACCTATAGGAAATGAATCTGTGGGTAGTTTACATTGTGACAAGACCTATACATTTTTCTTCTAAAATGTCTGTTCATCGTTTTGTATTAGGCATTGATCGCCATATTTCATGTCAAATGTGAGACAGACTCCGTAAGCTATGTGGCACTTTCGAACACACCATCAATTAGTTTTAATAGTCCCATAGTCCGACAATTAAACCCTCATATCATCTCTCCAAATTCGATATTGAATTATGAAATGTACACCCAATACTTTTTAATCATCGGACAGACAGATTATCTCCGTATAAATAAGTACATACACAATGCACAGTTCTCATTATAAAATCCGTATACACAAGTACACGGTAGAGACACAGTACACAGCACCAATACCGAATTCAAAAAACGAATTGCAATAAAGTTCATTTGAAATTTTCTGTTTTAAAAACATTCACTAATTATTGAAAACGGCCGGTTATGTATTGTCCAGTGGTTATGTACTGTACATGGTGTATTGAGTATATAAGTGTGCGTGTGTATTATGTAAAAAAAGGGTGTTTTTGTCTATGTGCCAAATAAAAATGAGGGCGTAATGTCCGGCTGCATCGAGCGTTTATCGTGTGTTCGGGCCGCGAGGGAAAGGGAGATAACGACACTTTTTTATATTACAATTTATTAAACTGTTTCTGGTGTTTTATATTAATATAGGTCAAACAAAATGCGAACAAAGGGGAAATTGACACTTATATTAATGTATACAAGTCCCTGACATAAGAAAATAACCTGAATTCAATAAGGCATGCGAATATTGACGTCAACCGCTGAACACCTTTTAAAAACAGGTACACCTGTTTACACGTAAGAGTTCATAAAAAAAACAACTGTGAACAATAATTTTAAGCAAAGAGGTTTTAATAAACCATGTCCGCTTTTTCCAATTCAATTCCAAACAAGACCTAACAATAAAAAATGGTACCCAATCACATCCACTGGCTCAACTGACCAGTCAAATAAATTACATAAAATTCAATGCAACTTCAAGATTATTTCCGTTGATTAAATATCAAAGCCACCGCTTTCTGTCGTTCAAGTACTAAATGAGAATTTCTTAGCATCATTTAAGCTGAATAAAAGGAAAGTTTTTAACAAGACCAAATTCTTATAAACCGGTGCAAGAGATATGCATCGTAATTATTTTAGACAATCTGTGTGTCACTAAACTCTTTACTGTTTTGGTGGTCAGCTTCTGAAGCGGACAATGATCTCAGGTTTTTTTTGTTTTCTTTTTTTTCTAAACCTGGCAAATAAGAGATAGAATCGAAAACAAATCTTGAAAAAAGAACGTATTAAAAAGAAGTAGATATGAATTTTTACAAAAGTGTTTTATTTTTTTGGCTATAAGTTATCTTCGTATTACGATAAATTGACATGTGGGCTTAAAACTTCTATTATGCCATAATGTATACCTGTAGAATAAAAAATATCCAGTGTATAACTAATTTTAAACTTAGTCTTGAGTCATTATAGTCATTGAAACTTCCATAATGCAGTCTTGAAATTTTTAAATATCTGAGTGTACTTTCCTTGTCTTTAAAAGCATATATCAAGGTTGTAAAATACATGAAAATCGGTTTTGCATAATTAGTGGGACAAATATGGTATACATTATTGGAAATATCGGATCTTGTAATCTGATTTTTGAGGTTGTATAAAGGTTAGGTAAAAAGTAGGTTCATAAAGTAGTTATTTGAAGAGGTGCCTTGAAGAATAACTTGTGTTAAAAATTAAGGTTGCAAATGATTAAGCAACCAGTTTGTCTGGTCAATTGACTGACAGACAAGGCATTGCTTAAACTACGAAACATATAATTATAAAATGCTACTGTGTGAAGTTAAAAATACATTAAGGAAATTTATAAACTAATGAACTTACCGATACCTATAGGCTCGCTCGAGTGAACATTCTAGGAATGTTAACATTATATATTATGGTGTTATATTTAATAATTCAATTTATTGAGTGTATAAATAATTACTTGATAAGCAGTTGTATCACTTTTTTGTTCCGTCATCGCTCGGCCTTAAATTTACGACATTATATGAATATTTTAAAGGCTCTGAATATATAAAAACTTCATTGATTCCACAAAACTTTGATAGCGAGAAAGTTTTCGTATTTTCAAATATTGACACTATAATAATGACTGAAAGTAATGTAATATTTTAACATAATCATCTAGTAAAATAAGCTGTAATGTTCATTAATGTATGAGCCATTAATCCATCTAAGAGCACTAAGTCAAATCAAAATACAGTATTATGTGTGCTTATATTATTTATTATTATTATTTATTTCCTTAAACAAGATCTCTTGTACTATTCTATTTCCATCGAAAGCTTAAGGGCTAGCATGTTACAAACTAGCCTCAAAGTGTTCAATGCTAACAGGGTGCTAGGCGCAGCTCCGTCTTACAAGGCCGCCAAGTCTGACGCGTATGCAGGTGTCTAATAAAGCCTACCTGATGACGAATAACAACTGTAATGCCCAAGGCCATGAACATCTTCAACCCAAAAAAAAAGCTTACGGATCATGTGAAGACTGCGATGGCCTCGTATTCTATTAATTTCAGAACCTAATCTGACCACAATTTAGCGCCAAGTTCAATGATACTAAGTGCTTCATTAGTCTCAGTCGTTAATAACAAATCACTATTTTTATTCCTTACAAATAAAACCTTGAAATGCATTGCAGTATTCTATTTTTTTAAGCAATGTAAGGGCCAGCATGTTTCAAACTAGCGATCAAAGTGTTCAATGCTAACAGGGCGCAGCTCCGTCTCGCAAGGCCGCCAGGTCTGACGCGTATGCAGGTGTCTTGGCAAACGCACTTCCCGGTGCCGATCCGTGATTTAAGATGACAAATAGAACAAATATAAGGCTTTGAAATAATTGAACGGAGTCAAACAAGGAAATAATGGGTAATTGGTAGTTGTTACGGGTTTTTGCTTTAAATTGTTGTATTGTATGAGTTTGAGTAATAAAATGATTGAACATAGACTTGAAAGTAGGACACGAGAACTTTTGAGAAAGGTTGCCATCATTTAACCGGTATTCTAATACCGTAGTGTTTCTGTTTCTATTGTGATGCTAAAATAAGCCAGTTGAGACATATTGCAATGTTCATAATATGTGGTGCTCTCTAACAGAGTAAAGTTACATCACACATCTTAATAGATACAAGTCTTTGAAAAATTATTTTAAAAACAAGTTGAAACTAAATGCATTTACAAGCATTTATTTCATCACAATCACTTACGCCTACAGAGCTATCATCTCTTATCAATCGAGCACAAATTAAACATGCATGGATAACGACTAAGTTCCCACCATTCAAACAAAATAATGATACCCAAAATTCGCAATTTGAGACTTACACCAATTTCTCCTTGCAGTGGCTGACAGTCGAAATTTAAATGAAGTAGCTATCGCAATTAGCGCACACACACACTCGCTCACACACACTGATACACAACTAAACGCACACGGCGAAAAAACGCACAAATAAAAAGTGTTGGGCACAAAAATGTGTGAAAGAATGAACACACACACGCGCACCGACGCCACAATTCAATATCGCTTGTCATTGCAAGTAATGGCAGCATAAAAGTGCATTTTAATTATCATTAACATTAATTTACAGTTTTTTTGGTTTTATATATGAAAAAATTGTGTTTTTAGCATGAGTATATTGTTTGTGACAATTTGTTATTCTGTTAATCAAAGAAAAGTCTAGTCTAGTGATAAATAACTGCACTTATTTGATTTTTATTGACACGCACTTCACTGCATCACATCATCAATTAGTTGGTTAATATGTGGTACGAATACGACATAAAGTAAATATTTGAAGGTATAAATACCTTAAATGCCAATAAATAAAATAAATTAACAGTTTTAGGCAAATAATATTTACAAAGTAAATCTACTTAGTTAATTCAGTTTGAGTGCTTAAAAGCAGAATGTGTTTACGCAATTGCTTGTGATAATAAGGGGTTTTACAAAAATATTTCTATGAGTTATGCTTACAACATAATGGATTTAAAGTAAGTTTACCACATTTAACATACCATTCCTCATATTTTCCTTTAGCGAAAGCAAGCGATAATTTATATAATTAATAAACACATATATTCGAAAAGACAAATCTAAACAATTTATTGACAGAGGTGTGTGACGTGCGTTCTTTCCTTTATCTTTGACTTTACATTCGTACGGACTCCTAATCGGCTATCGCCGATAGCACTTAATACTAGAACTTAAAGATTATAATTTTTATCAAATCTGTATCTACTGTCCTAACATCTTCATTCAATATTGTTCTGAATTTAAAAGCAATGAAATAAAAATCAAATGATTTCTATTTAAGTAGGTTCATAGTCAAAAATATAAAAAATAATCAACCAATTATTTTTTTACTTACTCTACAGCACAATACAACCTGTATCGTGCACACGCCTGCATCCACTCACACACGCACACGCATACGTGCACGCGATGTGCGTTAAGTTGGCGCGACCATGTGGCGTATTTAGGTCAATTGCTGAAATAAACGCATCGCACTGCGCTCTGCGCTTGACTCGTTTTTTATTGAACCTAAGGCAAAGAGAGAGTACTCGTATGTGCATTTCTTTTTGTATGCGCAGGCGCCGGCTGTTAGATTTTTGTTTTAATGCGCTCGAGATCCGTTACCCGTTCTAGTGCAATGCGTATGCAGTGCTGTTACTGTTATACTTTTTAGTTTGAGGCTAAAAATAAGTCGCTTCTCGGAAGTCGTAATGAATGAGTGAGCTTGGAATGAGTCTATTGGCTGAGAAAGTAGGTGGTATGTCTGTGAGGATAAATTTATTTTCATTTGAATTCTAAGTTAGGTTTCCAAAACACAGACACACCTAGTTTGCAAACCACTGTGTAAAACAATGTCTGTATATTTTTTTGGTAATAAACTTTAATTTTTTTTTTATTATGCTACAAAAGAGAAAAAAGAAAAGGTATCAATGTATGTAGCTAACTTTTACTTATATAATATGCACTGCGTTTAGCCCACACTCCATCTCTTATTTTAGATATTATCCGGGCATAGTTTCAGATTTACTAAGAGCAAAATTGCAACGCATGGAGAATCTTGATAATTTCATAAAGCTGTATTTTCTTAATTTCATTAATAGGCACTCCTAAAAATACACCAAGACCGCGAAGCACCACTAATATTCGGTTTTAAAATGTCAAGGTGCAAGCAAATTGCAGTCATTTTTTAAAAATAATTACCCTACTTGTCATTTTTCAGTGTTCAAATGTTTAACATCGAAATACGAAAGGCACAGCGACCATGATAACAAATTGAACCGACAAACAACTTTTATCGCCGCACCATTTATAAATAAATCTAAAATACTTGATATTGATTACAAAATATAATTTAACGTAATTTGAAGTTACATTGCATCAGCGCCATCTATCGAAGCTTACATAAAGGTTTGATGTTGCAAAGGTCATTCTAACTGGATTTTAATTAAACATTATAGAGTGAAAACATGCTACCATATGAAAGTACATGCTCATGTTGTTACTTTGTTAATTTATTGATGTTTAATTACTGCAAAGATAATGTTGGGAGCTTGAGGTCGGATGATTTATTTTTTAACATTTGTGAAATAAATAAAATATTACACTTTTTATCTTGGTCGTTATACTGAAAAGGCATGCCTTTAGATTGATTTTCAATTAGTGAGCCTATATTTTTAACTAAATATATACTAATTAATAAATTATTTCATATCTATGTTCAATATTGGTGGTATTTCGACAAATAATACTAAAATATATCGTTATTTTAAGTCTGATTTTTAGATAACAGTTTCCCCATTTAAACTAAGTCACAAATAGTGAGTGATGTCCAACATTTTTAGTTCAAGGTCTTTATTATTCATAAAATATTAAAGTACTCATAAACAGCCATTATAAACGACCATTTCAAACATGCCAGCATCGTGTGTACATAAATTTACTTATTTTGACAAGCAGTTTAATATTCCTGCAAGGCTGATACCGCAAAAAAGACAAAGGTCGCCGAACAGGTTCGCAATGCAATTGAAATCGATTTTTATGCAATCAATATCTTCTCATTACTCGTATATTAGGCGTATTCTTGTAATGTCAATAACGATTTCTCTTTTTTTGTTCAACATTTTCGGAGGTGCACTTAAGACGAAAATTCTTGCAAATAAATTAAGTTGTACAGATAAAAATGCATTGTTTTAATACTTTCGTGAAGACCTAAAACGAGTATTTTATATGCTATTGTCGTAGCTGTGTCTACAGCTGAGAATGCATTTTTGATTATTCATTGTGACGATCTGTGACCTTGAATAACTTGCTAATTTATTTAATTTGTCTGCAGATCTCCACACGTTATTACAGGAGGTATATTTATTTTCTTATGCTTTGTAGAATCAATTATGAGGAAAACCTTAGTTTGAGACCTTCAGAATTTAACATGTTTAAGGACATGTTAAGAACGTGTTTGCAGTCTTTTAACTTTGAATACTTTGTAAACACAACGCACACAAATAACCATTGCACTTAACATTTTGTTTACGTTTTAAATAATTGTGTCAAAATTTATTTTGTATATTTTATATTTTTATTGAAATCATAAATGGAAGTCATTGACAATAAATAAGGTAGGATATATAAATAGCGTTTTTTTTTATAAAACGCATTTAACAAACAAGTTCGTTGTTCTCATGTATACTTAATTGTAACTAACTATAGCTCATGAGAAATTGATGAACATTTCTTAAAAAATTCTAGACATTCAAGACAATTCAAAGCGCACTCGATTCTATGGCTCCAAATTCAAATTCTTCACATGTTTGGAAAGTCAGAATATAATAAAACCAAAACGGTTTAAACTAGAAGTGGTCTCGCCAGCTCGGCGCACACACGATTGTCGATTTTTAATGCGTGCCGCGACAAGGCTTGCATTTTCGGTAATAGAGTACACCTAAAGGGAAAATGATCTATGACTGCGTTTCGAGATGATAATGTGCAATGGAATAAAAAAATTATAAAATGGTCTGTTGGTAGCGTCTATGCTTCAATATTCAATTATTTTATTGTAATTTACAAACGTAAATATTATCAGGTTATTAGGTAAATGCATGTAGTAAAATGGAAAAAAAACATGTCAATAAATTAGTTATTAATTCATATTAGTTTCTAAATCTCTTAAAAAGATTTAACAGGAATCTCAGGAATCTTTATAACCATACTTGAAAATTTATCAGCTTTTATTTGAAACCCTGAACATTTATGATGTTATCGTATTTAACTCTGCAAACATAAATGCCAACTCATTTCAAAAACCGTTAGCGGTAAAAATACGAACATAAAAATTTCAATACAAAACTGACATCGAAGTTAAAAATACGACTTTTGAACAAATCTGTCATGTCATCGATGCATTCTGACTGTGCTGACCCCGAGCTATATTGATTTAAATGCCAAATTATTTACATAACATGAAAGACTTTCAAGTACCGAAATACATTTTATACCTAACATCCGCCAAACAATAAGCGTTACTGTGCCTGACCTAAATTCGTTTGCATCTGTTAACTCATACTGGCCAGGGTCGAAAGGCCTGAATCGGACTTGTTTCAAACATATTTATTACTGCCCAGACGATATGTAATAAATCTTAATAAACATAACCTAAATATGAATTTGATTGATGTTGGCACTAAAAAGGTAGCTAAAGTCAGTTTAAAACACAGGCTACCCAATGATAGTTTGTTTATCTACAGTCCCAATACCAATAAAATAAATAAAATAGAAAAAACACACTTTTTACTAAGAAAAAAACAAGCTTGGCGTTAAACTATTCCATTAGTTTAAAAAAAATATCTGAAAGTAATAAGAACCTATCCTACACATAACACTAAAACAAGTTATACATTTTTTTAAAACGATATCGACCGCAATATTCGGCGAAACATTTTTTATAAAATGACGCCATCTATAATAATTACATCGATTACCATAAACATTTGGGAAAGTTAACTATCAAGTCTTGGGCCTGCATAAATATGCAGCAAAATTTGCCACAAGCTACAAAAAAATGTAGGACACATGAGTAGTGGATAAACGAGACGAATTGAGAGGGGCCAGGGTTCGAATCTGGAACGGAATGGTGTCCGTAATGACTAACCAATTTACTGGTGTAGTTTATAGCAAGCATCATATAAAACAGTTCTTAAAATGGTTGTCTGACTTTATTTTAAACCTAATAATTTTACAGATTTATTGACATCTAATAAATTGATTTGAGTAGTTTTAACAAATTCCACGTAAATTTTTCAAGTTAAAAAAAAATATAAAACGCAGAAAAAAATTATAAAGATAAATAAAGATAAAGATAAATTTGGATTTTTTACATTAGATAGAACGCCAGAAGCAATTACACTATCCAATGGTCCCAATGACAAGGCCAAATACACACATTCACTCACACAAGCACACCCAGTCTCAGAACAAATATTTGCGAATTACACAAAGATTTGTCCCATGCGGGGATCGAACCCACAACACCAGTGCAGTGGAGAGCGGCGAGGCGACCGCTTAAACCACTACACCACACGTGCAGACAACTGTTACTGTTCACTTATGATATGATACGTACAATAATTAAAACAAATGTGACAAATACAAAAAGCATTTCTCCAAAAACGGAACCAAATTAAAATAAATTCCATGTAACAAGATAAAAAAATCACATACGAATTCAAGAATATGTAAAGTCGCACAAAGTTTTACATTTATAACTTACGATACAGTTTTAAAACTAATATACAAGTGGATAACTAAAACATCGGCGCTGAGAAAATGGCCAAACTTTCCAATGCAGGAGGCATTTTTATAAGTTTCATCACAACCGCCTGCCCCTGTACATTGCAATGTGACCTCGATATACACACACGCATAAAAATACACTCACACAAAGATAAACTGTGTCTGTGTGCGTGCGTGCTGATGCTTTCACACATATGCACTTGCATTCACAGGCTGTTTTGATTTTTAGTGGCATGTAATTTTTTATTAGTACATTAAAATGAGATAAAATTAGCTCGTAACTCGTTGGTTTATTATTCTGAAATTGTTGGACAGTTTTGATTATCAGGAAAAGATAAGTTTATTAATTGTGTTTAATTGTCTTCATATATAATATAGTCAAACTCAAATGCTCATTGTTTATTCCAAATAGGTGCTTTTGTTGTCAAAGTCCACTACCGGTTCAGTATTTCTTTAAGTAATAATGAAACAAAGAAAACCGGTATTTATACACGGCACGGTAGGTATTTTGAATTCAGTAACCATTAAAAATTTAAACGAGTGTTTTGAAGTTTTTACAGGATAATTTTGACCAAATTTATTTAACATTTTATGTTTATGGCAAACTGTTATGATGCAATTTATTTTTTAACTTCTTTATTTAATACAAAAACAAACCGCGATATCGCAGAAGTCATTGTAGGCATATAATTTAACTAGATTGTTAAATAAACTGCATAACGTAAAGTTACGTATTTTGCTAAAACTGCCTATTAGTTTTTATTAATACCTTGTTGTTCAAACAAAGATTTATTTTAAGCGGGAATCAAACCCGCGACCTCAGCGTCGCAGTGATAGCACATATTTTGCCCTCATATACACCAGATACTCAAACAAAAAGAATATTTAAACAAAAAACTGCACAAACCAAATTAAATCATAATTAATTATCCTTAAAATCAGAACAGCCTGTATACGCACTCACACACGCACACCCGTCTGATCTGCTCATAATAAAATGTGGCTTTTTTATCATGTATTTACTTTTTTCTATGTACTTTAATCTGCATGTACGGCACATAGCCTTCCTATATGCTACCTACATATAATTTCGTGTATGTCTGTCCGTCGATTTATTGGTTAGCGCGGTAGTTCTCATAATGGGTTGGCTGGGTATTTAAAATACAAAATGCGGTTGAAATTTGATGAAATTTTTATCCGGTACTGTGTGAAGATAGGTAAAGAATCGGGCATAGCTATGCTGTCTAAGGCTTCTATTTGTTTTATTACTGTATGACCAGACGTCCTTTAAGCGAGATACGTCTTGTATGTTAATCATGGACATCAGAGATTTTCACTAAAATGGTATCGTGTTTTAGAAATTAAAATTCTCATATTAATTAAAAACACAAGAAACAAGGAACTTTTATTTTACATTTAGTTGCATTCATGTCTTTTAGTAGTTAAAAAGCGTGTATAAAAAATCATTCGTGTAGCACAAAATGTAACTGATTCGAAATTAACAATGCAGATTTAAATCTCCAACTTACGAACTTCCTCGATGTGCTGATTTAATTATTTCTTAGATTTCAAATACTGTAAGTATGAATATTTCAGCGTAAAATGAGATCATATAAATTTTGAAAAATTTGTTTAACAAATTAGTTACTAGCCAATCCACAGTTTTGAAGACAATTTACTACTTCATCTGATGGCAAGTGTCAACCAAAGCCCTAGAACATCCATAAACCACAAAAGTTCTTGGGCAATCCTCCATATTATAGATGCGTTGCTACATCTAAGGATTCTGATATAATACCCCATGTGCCAGTAATTTATGGGTCACGGTCACCAGTAAACCGGACCCAGTAGCGGAAACGCTATTTTCTTCACAATTTTTATAGCAGTTGGTTGTGTTGGTTGGTGCTTTCTCAGCCAAAATTGTTTAATAAAGCTCAACGATAACATCACGCCTTCATATCTCGAAAGGCTGCGGCACAGGTGCAACACCCACACTTCACCTCTACCATCGCCAGAAAGTATAAATCCTCTATAAATGACGACATTTTCCTTACCTACCTAGAGTTTATTAGGCCGTTGATAATGACCAATAATATGTGCATAATTAAAACACATGGATTGCTAATGTGATATATTGTTCTGACATGTTATCTTAACAAAATCATCATAGAATCATAATCATTTATTGCGAATACAGGTAAACGTACCTATTTAAGTTCAAAATAAGTATACATAGGATAGTATAGATAGACAAACTGCGGGAAGCAACTTTGTTTCATACGATGTTGTGATGTTTATATGGTGATATAACATTACTCCCACAGATATAGATCTACATAGATAACGCAAGTATCACGATTTGTATTGAAACCAAGCGTGCCGACTTTTTAATACCTATTGTGACGTCACAGTCGAAATTTAGTGACGGGAAATCCAAACCGATTCAAAGACACCAATGGCGCCGATGCCCATCCGCCCAGTACGATTCAAACGGCCGTCCGCTATGATTTTCTCTAACAAAAGACGCGCGTGGACTGAAGTTAGCCCGACCAACCTTGACGCTTGGTCGGGGTTCGGACACGCGAAGTACATGCATTTGCGTTATCTATGATCTATATCTGTGATTACTCCTATATTAGCCAGAAGGGAGTGGCAGATGTTTTTAACATCCACATTTCACCTGATTGCTTAGGTCTCATGTGATAAGAAGTAAGCATATTGCCACCCGTCAGATGCATATCCAATTCCATGCATTAAAAAGAACTGACCGAAATATCCCTAATAACACTTTTTCCCGCTTCATGAAGCGAACCCGAGTGGTGAGAGGTGGCAACGCTAACCACTAGACCACTGTGGTATTATGATGACATTGTGCATAGTAATATCCATTGCAACTAATTGCGGCGTGGATTAATAAATAAATAAATAAATATTCCACAACTCACACACAACGCCATCTAGTCCCAAACTAAGCAGAGCTTGTACTATGGGTACTAGAATAACTGATACTAATACATATATACTTTTCTTTTTTTTGTAAATACATACATATTATACATAGAAACACCCAGACTAAGACAAACCCCCATAGTCATGCACACAAAGATTTGTCTTAAGTGGGAATCGAACCCACGACCTCGGCGTCGCAGGCAGGTACACTACCCACTCCACCATCCGGTCGTCATGACCGGATTATGCAGTAATGTTCATTTGTGGCGTTCTTTGTCAAAATCCCATGTTTGCACAGCGCGCATCCGCCCGTGGACGGTTTACAGCTCAATGGAAATCATCGATGGTGTTTGATGATGGCTATTTAACTCTAATGTAGAAGTCATTACACGTGCTACATTCATGTTGTTTTTATCTCATAGTTAGAACAACATTTTGGTTCACGGTTGGCGTAGTGGTAAAAGCGATCGCATAAAAGTTTGTAAAGATTTGTTCTGACTCGGAATGTGCTTTGTGTGTGTGTAATGTATGTTTGTGAACACCGCTACACAGGGGTTATTCCTGGTGCGGGCGTCGTGTTTCTAAAAAGAAAAATAATACAGTACCTAGCTTCAACAAGAGGCTTCGCCGTGGTACTTCTATAAAATATAGCCTATGTTACTTATGAATAACCTAGCATTCCAATGGTGAAGAATTTACTGAAATCGGTTTATTAATTTTTGAGTTAAATCCTAACAAACAAATGAAAATTTTCAATAATATTGGTTTAGACTATACCTATAGAAATAATTATTTACTGATTTAAGTTTAAGTCAACTGGAAGAGCTCTCAAATTAGTTTCTAGTCCTTTAGATATCCAAAAACGTTATAACGAAGAAGGAAAGTACACTAAAAACTACTACTACTACTAAAAAAAAGTTAAAACCATAAAAAAATATAAGTTAGCATAAGTTTAAAAAAAAATATGTAACTAAGTGTTGAAATAATTTAGGTATAATAAGCACCAAGTACTAAAATAGGGATAGGTAACGTCTCATTTGAAAAATAGTTCGATCTTTCCTAAGTTTGTGAAATCTATCACTCTTCGAGTATTTGCTGAGTTTTATCTTTTTGATAAATTACTTCAAAGTAGCTGTAGGAAATGAGTTGAAAGTCCGTTTGATAACAATTATTATAAGTGCTTGTGGACATTAAACTTTTTTTAACGAAATATAAGGTGTGTGAAACTGTGAAGTCATTTAATTAATTGTTATCGATATACAAGCGTTGCGACGGTAGACTTGGTTAGGCCCAAATAAAACTGTAATTTATGAAACAAAAACACACATTTAATGATCAAATTTGATGAACTCTTGTGAACACGAGCTCTAGAGCGAAGGCACCACCGTCTCACCCTTAACCTGCCGCTACATAAGAAATTGTGCTTACACTTTAAAGTTCTGGTTTGATGGTGAGATTAAGTCCTAAAATTACTGGCACATGAGGCCTAACACTGTAAGTCTTCAGATGAAGTGACGCATCTACAAAATGCTTTTGTGTAGTTGGTGTCCATGGGCTGTAGTTACAACTAACCATCAGGTGGACTTCACGTCCGCTCGCTACACACGTCGTATAAAGAAAAACTCGTTAAAATATACAAAACGAGCATCACAATCTTCAATTATACCCAAACTAGGAACTAAAAACACCTGACATAATGTCAGGTGGCGACGTAAGGTCGAACTCCCTTTTAAGTCAGGTGTTTTTAGTTCCTGGTTGGGTATGATTGCGTTGCCTCTCAGGCCTTCGGTGGTGTGCCTCATGTTCCAGTTAGTTTGGCGATAAGCTCATCCTCTATCACTTGTTCACATGGGACCTTTACAAAACAGTTGAAATGTGGGTCTCCATATACACCTCTGCCAAGTGCTTCTGGTTATAACAGGCGTGGTGATCTTATGTACCGAAAGCATACCACTGACAAGGAATGGTGGTTTTATTTACTATGGTGGCCGTCTAGATGGTTGCTCTTCTCTGATAGTAAATGATAACGATAGCTCATAGACTTTGTTCTTACTATAGACATAACTTAATTACCTACCAGGAACATAAGATCCAGAATCCAGAAACGTCGTTTTAAAGCAAGGTTTTAAGAGCAAATTGTATTCGCTATAATTAACTTATTGTTGATTAGAATTAAAAAAAATATATAAAGAAACTAGTAAATACCTAACATAAGTATATATAGTTAGGTATTTAACAAAATATTGGTTCAATTATGTATTTAAACTATTAAGTAACCTTATATAAAATGAAATAACTGCTACTTTATATACCCCTCGTTACAATTTCCCACACCAACAAATTCCTAATTAAACCTCAATTCCACAACACCTCTTGACTGCTCTGAAAAAAACTGTATTTCAGTATTTACATGAAAAAAACTTTCACTGAACAACAACTGCAATCAAAACGTAGTGCGGCTTTTTGACGTTCCAAAAAAAACGTGCACACACAAATAGGATCGCGTCAAAACAATAAAAAAACTAGCCGATGTACACACATGCACGCGATTTGTTGGGCCGACGCGTAGCCGAAAAATCCTTTTGAAAAAATATAAAAAAAGATATGGCTGGACTGATTTTTGGGTTCGGTGGGAGGATATTCGAAACGGTTCACCTGGGTTTGTGACGTTTTCAAGGCTATAAAGTATGACATAAAATCGTGCAGCGACTAAATGGTCAGGACTCTTTGCCTTTACAAGACAAAATTAGTTACTTTTAAGAATTATAATAACTAAATTACTACCACAATTTACAATGCGTTTTGTTTCTGCAGGATGAAAGCGATATCATTTTCAAGTTGTTTCCCAGTGTTACTGAACATGATTTTGGCACTCTTTGGGAACAATATTACGATATTTTAGAATAAGCCAAAAGAGGGTTCTTCCTCCAAGTGGTGCTTGAGGAACTGGTATGCTCTGAAATTATGGCACTAGACTTATTTATACAACAAAAAAATATAGTAATGCTCTGATGGTTGCTATATTACGTGCATTTGTCTTGCCCTAATTTACAAAAACATTACTTTGATAAATCGTATTATTTTATTTTTTTTGTTCTTAATAATCTATAGAATTCCCAATTATCCAAACCTAGACAGGACAAGAAATAACCCAAATATAAAAGTCCTGCCTAGACGAGAGTGCAGTCGCTGATTTCTGTTAATATTTCAAGAAGTAAATTCATAACAATGTGAAAACTTTTAAAAGAATCTTAATCAAACCTTAGTCCATTTATGTACGGAACCCAGTGGAAAAACGGGCTCTGAATATAGAACTTTCACTTTCAGTGGGTAGATGGCATTTTTTCCGTTTTTTCACGCGTGGCCGATAGAAATTGTGTGTTTTTTTCACTCCTCTCACTCTCAACGGTTGCTCGTAAAAAGCAAATAAAGATCGGTAAAAATTCGTTTGTGGGTATTTTTTTCGCGTGAACTTTTCAGGGTTATTCATTATTTCAACCCTCTATTTCTGTGTTGTTTTTTTTGAGGCTTTTTCACTGGATAGTGGGATTTACGCGTCATATCGGACTTGTCGGCCATTCGGGATGCCTGATCGACGTCGAGTGGTTTAGATTTCATGTTTTTGTACTTTTTGAGTGTTGACCGCTCTATTTGGTTTTTATTGAGTTATTTTGGTGGTTAGCCCGTTATTTTTAACAGATTTCATGTTTTATTTTGACGCGTTTTTTCATTGAATGGAAAGTTTAGGGTTTATTTTTTGGTGTTCGACGAAATTTCACTTTAATAAAGTTTATTTATTGGATTTACTTTTTATAGACCAAACCCCTGTTGAATCTATTAGTCAAACAAATTGCTCTTTTGTGCTTTTCAATCTTCAATCTTTTTATCGATATTACAATGAACTAAATTTTCATGTATGACAGAACAATTAAAATGTTTACCTACTCAAATAAAGATGCATCAGACAGAGATGAGTATTCAAACTTATTATAACCAATAAATATGGCAAACGAATTTGCAGGTGGCCTAATTAAAGAATAGTGCAACAGCAGGTTGAGAACTTCTATGAAAATAATATTAAGGCAGTTGGATCAAGAGCCAGATGCAGAAGGCAGTGACATGGCACGGATTGTAAGGCGGTTTCTGTCTCTAGAACCTTAACCTATATAATAATAGCAGTCCTGTATCTCATACATGTCCAACTGCTTGGCTCGGGCCTCTTCTTATGAAGAGAAGGGTTAGGCCTAAAGGTTGGCTGGTAGATAATGCTTTTGCATTAAGCACCCCATGTGCAATGTAGTAGCAGGAAGTTAAATAAATAAAATAAAATTAATAGTTAACCACGCTGGCCAAGTGCGGATTGGTAGACTTCACACACCCTCGAGCACTTTTTAGACACTCTCGGGCATGCAGGTTTCCTCACGATGTTTTCTTTCACCGTTAGCGAGCGATAATTTATAGGATAAATATACACATATCTGTAAAGACGAATCTTAACGATTTATAGACAGAGGTTGATTTGATATGTTTAAAAATGTATAAAGCATATAGTAATAATAACCTTACGATTAAATTTAAGACCTTAAAAGAATAGTTATTGATTCAAGTCGTAATTATTTATCTCTGTTGTCCTGTAAAAAAGAGTCAGTAGTATAATCTATCGCGACCACACTTAAAAATACCCTTCTCCTAAAAACTAGCCTCCATAAAATACACCATGAAATCTTTACAATCGTGTCATCAATTTTACAATCAAAATAACGACATATTTTAAGAGTCGGGCATCAAACGCGGGCCTCCCCGGTCAGACTACCCTTAAGGCATTCCGTCTTTAGTACCGGGTGTTAGATTTATAACACTAGTTATTACCTCTGGGTCTGCTTGAGTTTGGCGATCAATAAGTCAATGGTTCTATTTCGTTTTTTATTGAGCTTGTCTATTTGTATGGAAGAGCTCTTGTTAGCGCGCTCTAGACATCTCTTATCTAGTGTTAGCTTTCATCTAAGGCTCCGCTCACGTGGTTCTTCAATAAAATATAATCTATGTAACTCAGGCATGCAAGAAATTTTTGAATATCAGTTATAATGTATATTGGACGACCGGATAGCTGAGTCGGTAGTGCAACTGCCTTCCATGCAGAGGCCGCCGGTTCGATTTCTGCTCAAGACAAATCTTTGTGTGCATGAACATGGAGGTTTGTTTTGGTGTGGTTGTTATTATATATAGTAAATATGTATTTACGAACAAGTATATATATATATTAGTATCAGTTATACTCAAAGTACAAGCTCTGCTTAGCTTAGGACTAGGTGACGTTGTGTGAAAGTTGTGTAATAATTATTTATATTTGTTTTTTTTATTTAACAAGCTACATACCGTAAATAGCCTATATTTTTCTCGAGGTCTTGTACTATCTCCACACCAATTTTGTCGTCCCTTTTTTTTCGCATATTTGTATTGCCAAATAGTCATTTGGCATAATGATTTTTTAGGAAAAAAAACGTTATGCAAAAAACATAATTATGGTAAATGACTATCCGTAATGAAATAGTATGGCAAATTACTGATATGCCAAAAACCATCTAAAAATCTTTCGCGTTCATAATATGAATGTAGACAAGTGCATTTACATAAGTATACTTCTCATATCATTGAAATATTTCTCTCTATCAGGTATGTTAATTTTTGGTGTATTCCTCAACAGTTGTCAATCCATAAGTAATCAATACACACACACGTTCCTAACGTCATACGTCTTTCGTGTGTGACATGACTCACAAGGTTTTCAACACGAACCAATTTATTAGATGATCAATTCTCTCAGATATTTATCGTTAATTTTACTAAGCCTCGTCTTTATCGAATTAAAGACAAACATATATTACACATACTTACTTGGTATTATGTATACAAACTTAAACTCTATTGAACCTTTATCATTTTCATGAATATATACCCTCATTTCCTCCTTGCATTTCAAAGAAATATGAAACTTACAAAAGTGGAGACTCGCGAACTTCTAATAGAGATCATATTGATCGCTCTCGTAATGAATGTATTCAAAGAAAGAGGGAGGTTTTAAGAAAGAGGGTCTTTCCCCCTGCCCCCCGCGACACTACAAACTACTTATTTAGAATTAGGGTGCCTCCAATGCGAATTATTTTAAACTTGAAGAAGGAAGATTGGGGTCGTTCTCCCGTTTTTAAGAAATGAATGATATCGATTCTAGCTGTGATGCGAAATTTTCTCTGCAATGTTTCTCGCCGGCTACGCGTTTTAAATTCTCTGTTATTTCCGGGTATTTGTCACTTTGGTTTGATTTTGTATTGTTTTAGGAGTAATAGAACTTTACACTAGACTTGTTTTAGGGCTTATTACTGATTACTTAATAACTAATATGAATATGAAACAATAATGTTACATTTTAGCAATTTGATTAGCGTTATTAATATATTGGCATTTTTTTGTATGAAAGAGTTCGATAAATTCAATATTATTTGTGGCATTGTAAATAAAAATGTAAACAAATAACACGTAAAATTCACACAACGCTGTCTAGTCCCAAACTAAGCAGAGCTTGTACTATGGTTATTAGCAAGGGTCAATTTACTTAAACGATCATCCTCAGTCATGCTACTGTTTCATGTTTTGTGCTGCCTTGAGACTAAAAAAAAACATCATAAAAACAAATATAAACCTAGGTATACTAATGCAAAGTCTAGATACAAAAGCCCGGAAGAGTAACCCATTCCACAATAAAACCTAGGTCTCACAACATTACAATCCACCCAACGAATACAACCTCAAAAGTTGGTACATCACAAATCACAAAGTTATAACTAAAACCAGTACGTATAACATTTAGGTTAAAATATAAGGATCTTGCATAAGAAAATGTGGAGGCGAGCTCCCCCTGTATCTCCGTTTTTAGTATTTTAGTAAGTTCGGGGGGGGAATTACCACCCAAGGGAGGCAGGAGCTGTAGGGGGGAAGATGTTGATGTTCCTTAGTTTTATATTTCTGGTGTACTTTATTACTTATTTGTGTTAGTGTTTTATTCGTTTCGCGTGTGAGTGTGGGGTAGGGGGTAGGGTGGAGGGGCGGAAGTTGTTCTTAGTTGCTTCTATGCAGATGCTCGTTTATGTAACGTTTGCTAGTTATGACTGTTAGGAATTTTAAGGGTGCTTTTTGTTTATTTGATTCGCAAATGCTTCCTTGAGCTGAAGTACGGAGATTTCGTATGATATTCACGTTGAAGAGAGTTTAGATTTAAGAGTAATGTTTGTCGTAATCTTATCATGTATAGAGATATTTTTGAATTGATTCGACATTTGAAAAGAAATTGACTGCAAAAAATTAATGTCCCTATGTATTTTTTTCTACCTGTTCTCCTATGTGCTGGACAAGCAGTCTTAAACGAAAAGGATTCATGGTAGATACTTCACTAAAATAGTTATTAAGTCTTTGCTCATAAATTATAATCGGAAAATAATTGTCAGCACAGACTTCAAGAACTATATAACCGACTTTTGCGGTTTTAATGCTTTTCTGGGTTTCCGAAGCCTTTGCCTGCCTCGATGGTATATGCACCTCTCACCGCGAGGTCTCGGGTTCGATTCCCGGGTCGGGCTGAAGTGTTATTTGTGAACTTTCCGACAGAAAATTCACAATAGCAGCACGGAGTTGGACTTGTGCCCGGTGGATGGCGATAGGCCTATATATCTGGGACCTTAAACATAACAAGTGAAGTGTTGTACACCTCTGCCACACCCTTTTGGGTAATATAGGCGTGATGTTATGTTATGTTGGTGTTTCCTTATGTATGTCATAGTCGTTCGCGATTATATAGTTGCAGTTTATGTCTCCTCGTCTTTGATACTTAGTTTTACGGTGTTTTTATATTCTTACTAGCTAAAGCGCTGGGGTTTGCACGAGTTATATGTCTTTTTAATTATGTACTCTTCAGTAATGAAAATTTTGGCAAACAATAAAAAATCTACTGGCATTTTAAACTAAAAATGGACTTAATATTATAACTCTTATTAAGTATGTAAAAAAAAATGATTGGTTTTTATTATTGGAATTATTAGGTTCTCATTCCTGAACTGATCCTGAAAGGATTTATAAGACAGCAACATAGGCTATTTCTACTAATTAAATAGTGGAAAGTTTTTTTGTTTGTTTGTTTGTACCCAAAAATCTTCAAATCTACTATACCGATCTTAATGAAACTTGTTGTGGGGATAGTTCAAGGCCCCAGAAATAATAAAGGCTTCTTCTTATCGATATACCCACGCGGGCGGAGCCGCGAACAGAGGCTAGTTTATTATAAAATTCTATGCAGATTTAGCAAGCTGCTATTATATAAATTAAAACAATTCAATACGTTTACAAAACAATATCTAAATCTGATAGATATATAAAAATAATATATACTAGACACAAAAATAAGTAATGACAATAACAATATGGAAATGAAATATCAGCTATTAACTTGACTTGATACTTAACCATAATTTACTATCGGCATTTCTTATCTTATAGATAATATAATAGAAAAATGCTTCCTTTTACTCTGCTACGATCGTAAAACAAACCGGGGTTATTGCCCTTTCTCATCAATTCAGATTACTTCTTACGCTATTTACGTCCTGGCCCTGATTTCACCAATTTATTTAATCCGCGATTAGGAGGGAACAATTGCTTTGCTGTTTTTCATACAAAAGTAATATGAGTTCATCTTCTATGCTAATAAGTTTTATCTAATTCTAAAACACTGCATGATGCATATTAGTTGGCGTCCATATTCTTAAAAATAACGATTGAAATAATTTTAAAGAAATGGCCACGTACAAACATGCATTTTAGTGGTTTAGATACGATTTTTCTATAAAAATATATAAAATATTTAATATTATAAGAATTAAACCCATATTACGTTAGTATGAAAACAAGGCGATCGGGAGTTTACCCTTAAAGCTACACGATCGATCTATCTCCCTCCCTTTCAATGTTTAAACGGAAAGAGATAAAAACATCGTTCAGCGTTAACGTCGGTTTAACTCGTCGGTGAAATTTGGGATCTAAAATAAATATAGGAATAAGTTAAAGTCGGTAGAACTTTTGTAAGCGCGGATAAGATAATAAAGATAAGAAGTATCTAATTATAATATGACAACAACAAACGTATTAGGAACAATTTTCTTGTTTTTGTTTTAAAGGTTAATAGATAAACCAAAAATTATCTTGTATTGTATTTCGGTAATCACGGCGAATTAACATCGAATACCCACACAATCAAAGGATGGTTTCTAAAATATAAGTAATACAGCAAAGACCTACCTTGATCGTTTCCAGGACAGCTTTACACCTTCATGCTCACAACATAACACGAATATAGTCCACGAAATGTTCTTATTATTTCAAATTTATACGAGCGATCTATAAAAGTCGCGCGCGCCGGCAGCGGATGTCAACAGGAATTTCGTTTGACGTTTTGATGACATTTGTCAAAAGACAAAAGGTTTCGAGTAGAGATGGGACACGCGCGTCGATAGATCGGTATGTGTCTTCACTCTTCAGTCTATGACCTAACACCCCGCCATTGGGCAACTAATTGCTGTCTACATATAAAATTATACGCCTTAATCTATACATAACATAACATCACGCCTATATTACCTAGAAGGGTGTGGCAGAAGTGTACAACATCAACACTTTATTTTTAGGTCTCATGGGATATGGGTTGAGCTTATCGCCATCCAACGAGCACAATTCCAACTCTTGAGATTTTTCTATCGGAAAATTCACAAATGACACTTTGCCCGACCCGGGACTCGAACCCACGACCTCACAGTGAGAGGCACATTTGCTAACCAGTAGACCATCGAAGCCAACAATAATTTATTTGAATAGCATAATAATGGAATGCTACCTACAACTTTTAATTTAGACATCAACTTAAAAAAATTACTGTTTTCAATCCTGGAGCATTAGCCAGATAAGTATTTCTAAGAAGATGATTAATAAATAGAACGAAAACAACGGACTTTAATAATTAATACTAAGCTTTCTATGCTAGACATATCAAAGGCCAGATACAGCCCGCGATCTGAGTACATTCGGGATTTAAGACGGAATAGAGCAGGCACAGCACCTACAGAGTCTGAGTGCAGTCGGGGTTCATTGTCTCTTCAACCACCGATCGTAGGCTTTGCGACTACCATGCGTGTCACAGGTAACAAAGAACTTATACCTGACTACCAGATGGCGGAGTGTGTAGTGTACCTGCGACACTTAGGTCGCGGGTTCGATTCCCGCTTAAGACAAATCTTTGCGTGCATGAACATGGAGGTCTTAGTCTGGGTGTTTCTATGGATAATAAGAATGTGTTTACAAAAGAAAAGTATATATATATATATATATACGGGGTGGATGCGACATAGCGACATTTATTGAAACCACAGTGCATACTGGCCATGTATAGAAGCTGTGGTTTCAATAAATGTCGCTATGTCGCATCCACCCTGTATATATATGTACTAGTATCAGTTATTCTAGTAACCATAGTACAAGCTCTGCTTAGTTTGGAACTAGATGGCGTTGTGTGTAAGTTGCGAGATATTTATTTTATTTATTACTCAGATCGCGGTTGTAATGTACTTTTAGTCGTAAAATCGCGCGATTCCGACGCCGTGATCGAACTGCTTCGATGGAAGTAGTCAATTGTTTTGATGGAAACAATCACTAAATCGCTTAAAGCCGATGCTATCATTACCGTGTGCCGTAAAACAAAATTTTCTCTCACATTTTGATGACCTTTTTTAGGTAAGGTATGATAAAATCCTTTCTTTGTTCCTATTACAATAGAATATTGAAAACTCTACCACTTGGTAATTTGTAGCTTTTACCGCTCAAAAATATTCCAATTAACGAAACATTACCTCTATAAATTAAGCAACAAATTACCGCAAAATATATTCATACAAAATTCAACGACAAAATACTTCAACATCACACCCTCATACAACCATACATACATACGTACATGTACATGTAAACGAAGCACATCAAAAACTCTAATCAGAACCCCCCCTTTAAACTTTCTTAGGGAGGGCATCAATATTCTTAGTAAAATATAATCAATTCTTATAGAAAGAAACAGTCGCTGTATTGATAAATGAGAGCACCCTTCATGTTTCCGCGTCCCCCTTAAGGGGGAAGTTTAAACCACCCCGGGGGGGACATCTTAGGAACGTGCAAGATAGTAAGCGGTAGGGTTGCCGCTCTTAATGAACTATAACGATTTTTTGATGTTTTGTTTATACAATTTATTTTTGGGATTTGATTTGAATTGAGATTTTTGAGCAATGATTTCTGATTACACATAAATTGTGACATCTGATAATTCATTTCAACTGTCTTAAGTTCTTGGAATAATGAAATTACTAAGCAATGACTTTACAATTCAAAAAAAAAGAAATTGTATTGAATAGTCTTAAGCGACAAGTAACAAAAACATTAACTAATAAATAAAAATATTAAAACATAATTGTTAATGAAATTCATTATATTAAACACGAATAACACATATTAAATGTACCTATTAATTAATTTAATGTCGTATTAAACAAATAAAAAGTTTTATAAAAAAGTATCCAAAAAAATAAATAAATCTAATCAATTAGAATAATTTGGCGCACCAACCCTGCTACGGTTGTAGCAAGGCCTACGTTCGTAGCGGCTACGGCGTAGGCGCTAGTGGCGCCCCCTCCTCTTACACAACTTTTTACTAAGAACCACGCGAAATGAGTGGATAAAACATAGGTAGCTTCACTTTACTTTTAATAATTATTATTTGAGATTTTATTATTATTTTTAATAGTAATGTTGTAATGTTTAAGTTATTTTAGATTGTTTGTGTAGATTTGATTACTGTTTTTGTAAAAGTGTTAACATGATTTAAATTGTTGTTTTGGATGAAATTGGTGAATCAGATATAAAAGATAAATGATACAATAAAAATTGTGTTAATACAATGACTGAAATTACTTGTGTAAAATAAATGTCATACTTTTATTTAACTCTTCTGACAGATCGGGAGGTAATCCTGCTAATATAATATGTGGCGAATTAAATTTTATACAAATGTAGTTTATAGTCTGGATTAACATATATGCTACTTTTTATTGATGTACCACGCCAATGGAGCAGGAATAGAAAGCTTGTATGTTTGCGTAACCTGTTGTAACCGTAAGCTTGTATGTTAACAAAAAACACACCCAAACATCTGACAGTAAAAATAAATCCTTTAATAACTAATTGATTGCTCAATAATAGAAAGTTGCAAACAACAACGTCGCCATAATATTCCATTAAAGACGAACAAAGAAACCTAAACTCACTACTAAACTCCAAATGTACAAAAACTAAAAAATTACCTCAACCAAAAATCAAACCCACAACCTTCCGCTTCCTAACCACTGCGCCACCGCGAGCGTGGCCTGCTCTTATTTTAAACAACTACGCCTTTATAATACATCCAGTTTCGCGACTAAATATCAGCGAGTGTAGCGCAGTAGCGCGATCGAACAGTCTTGAGGCTTCTAAGGAACTAATCAATGCAAACGCAGATTCGTTAAGCTTTTTAAGTGAATTTTGTTAATACTGTTTATGAAGTGATTTACTGTGCCATAATAATACAAAGTTAACATTTAGGCTACACTTTGTTTGAATAAATTATGTAGTTTTTTTTTTTGTTTATGGTCAAAGTTAACGAAAGCTCAGCCACCAGATATCACTCAGATCATAAAATGAAATGGGCTGCGTTGATTGGTTCTCGTCGGCTACCAAATGTTGCCTAGACGATGAGCCAAAATGTTTGGAAATGACCCCGTTTGTCTATGGAACCATTTTACTATAAACTAATCTATTTTATAGCAAATTGCCGTAATGATTGATTTATAAAAGATAAATTATAATCATATTGTACCGGGTAAATTATGATACAAAAGAGATATGTAATTCGATAGTGAAAGCACATTAATATTTATTATGGTTTAGCTATTTTACGCAATATTGGATGCTATTGTACATAATAGTGGGGTTCATTTGTAGTGCATACAGATAAATAGTAAAAATGTACACTCATATCCGTGGCAATATCAAAAGTTACATTTCTATCTTAAATACTTCGATAAAATAGATTTAGTGCCAATACTAAGATGTTGTTTGAGTCAACTATCGAATAAGAGCTTTATTTTTCATCCTATTAATTAAGTATGATTGTCAAACGTCAAATGAAACGTATGCAAAGCCTGCAAAGGCAGTAACTCCACCCATTTGAACAATTTTCCAACCCGGAAACAACACTAACGCCACCAACTTCGCAAGTATCAAACGGTTCACGTCGCAGTACTTCCGCGTACCGTATTTACAAGTATTGTAAGTATAGAATTATATATTTTATAACGCCACCCGCCACCTCCACCCGCGGAACTAAGTCTTCGCGCATCTTTCTATCCCCACCTTTTTGCTTCTTTTAAAACCACCCTTCGTGTGCACCCCTTCCCCTATTTCGACTAATTTGGGGGTACAACTGAAGAATTATTTCTTGCCAATGTTTCTGCGAACGAAACTCCACTTACAGAACAAGTAATAGAGCTTATATTTGTGTGGAGCAGCTGTATAGTCTTTGGACTGTATCTTTTCACTTCGAAAACTAATTCCAAATTAGAAGACGGAAGCAAGTGCTCGCTATGTTCAGTCAAATCTCGTTCCTGTTTGTATGCCATTAGAGCTTAGTGTTGATTGGATGGGGGGGTAAAATTAGAACGGTTTCGTCAAAAATATGAAATTAAAATCTTATACTAGCGAAAGAAGTTTTAGCATCTTTGTTTTAGAGTGAGAAGGAAGAGGTGCATTAGTCCTTTTCGCGCAAGGGGCGCGGGTGGCGAGAGATAGGTAGTTTGGAGTAAAAAGCTGCTTTCTTGATCAATGCGCCTCGCATTTGGTATTAATCATAACCGGGGTATTTTCGTCTATGTCTCGGGAGGGGGGAGGGTGGTGGAATCGAGAAATCGTATTCTAAATGAAAATACGGTTCTTCCTGTTTACATTTTGTAATAAATTGTTATACTCAGTGTATTTGTGTGACGAGCCAGCGCCGTATTTATTATTTAGACCTCCGGGATTACTCTAGTGTTTTGTTTCATTCACTGTCGCATTTTAGTTCCAAGTTTGTTTTGATTTTGAAAAAGAGTATAACATTATTATTCTATAAAATAAATCTGTGTAGTAAATTGAAGTGAGAGTATCAAGTTATTACCTAGTTTTAATCAAAGAAATATACTTATATGAGTTGATTACCCAGTCAAGAAACAACATGTAAATATATCACTCACAAACTCATGCCACTAAATAAAACAAATATATTTACCTTAGTTCTGCTATTAAAACGTACTCATTCACTATTAATATACCTTCAATTACCTTCATAACAATGAAGAATAACCGAAAAATAATACGTCATCGTCTTCATATTGTAATAAAAACAACGTATCAGAAGGCAGCATTAAATAGTAGTTATTTCATACGCGAACACACTTAGAATAATAAGTAAAACCTTCCTCAAATGTAAGCGCCTATAAAAAATGTAATAGCAATGCGCTCGAGCGAACTTTTCTTGCTATGCGGCAGTTTTAGGCGCACCGATGTAACTCGTACTTCGACATCGACTTACAGTGAGATATAAAGCTATTGATTCCCATTCCCACTGATGTTTCTATTAGATAACTTTTAATTGGTTAGGAATTAAAACGTCAATGAATACAGAATGAAATTGGGTTTCGACTAATTGATTTTAGGATCGTTTTACGTGGATTTGTATGAATATTTTAGTTTGTGAACGTGTCAGAAATTTTAGTGCGCGATCTATTTCAATTGGGAGTTTTTTGAGGGAAAAATATTCATCAATGAAAATGTAGCCGTTTTTAGTTGGAACTATTAAATATTTATTGGTTGTTTTGGTTGGCTGCTATTAACACTTTTATACTTAATTGTAGATAACACCTCACAACATTGAAAAATATTGAATTTATAGATTAATCTTATTTTAAATGTGGAGATAAATTTTGTTTTATCTTATGTTTGGTTTTTTTATACTTTGTATGTTCTTATTTTATTACGTTTATAGCTCTACAGCTTAAGTAGAGGTATTTGCCATATTACTTAAATAAGTAGTTATTTAATATTGAGTTCAATTTCCACTTTTTTAAATTAATAAAGACATCACAGTTTCAACTTTAAAATGATTATCATTTAGCTACCGTTCTAAAGTTTTTTTAATCATTTTATTAAGGCTTTATAATTTTGTTTTTTTAAAGTATACACTGCCTTCTAAATGACTAATTCAGCAACCTAACATAACCTAACCCGTGGCTGATTTGGTTATTTTGATAGTTATGTAAAAATTTTGAATTTTATTATTTCTCTTTTATTACAAACACAATTTCTCAAGGAAATCTTTAAATGCAGAAGGAAGTTCCCCATGAAACACCGTCGTATTGTACGATAAGGGTACGCCATGGGTCCCCTATGACTTAATACACTCATTTCCTTTTCTTGAGCGAACCATTTGTGATAACTAGTGACTGTGCTGTGAATTTACTGATTATAACCTTACGCTGTCGTTGCGAGAGACTAGGCAAAATGACTTGCAAGCGCGCCAAAGGTTTTGTTTTCTATAAATTTGGTTCGTATAAACAATCTAAACTAATATTACTGAGAGGAAGATTTTATTTTTTAATAGTTATGATTTATTTCGAAAACTTAGCGAGTAACATTCGCTATATTTAATTGAGGTACCATGCATGCGAAGCTATTTTAAAAATAAAAAGTAATTACAATTATTAAAATATTAACCAACAGGGTAGTCAACTATAAAATCAACTTTAGAAAAGTTTATGATAATATAAAGAAAATTATAAGACTTAAGCTACGCTTAAAACTTTTAATACAACTTAATTGTCGTAATACTAATAATAAACCGTAGTGAGGCATCACTAGACTGCATAACAAAAATAAACCAACTACTTCTATTCAATGCTTGCTCTCAACTTTTTTTTTAAGGTTCTTACCTTAAGTACCGCAAAGTACTAATTTTACATGCAAGTGATAAATCTTCGAATAATATATTAAGAAAGAACGTTTACAAGTTCCTGTGAGTCTTTTTATCACATACCAACAGACAATTAAAAATAAATTAAAAGATTTTACAGATAATCATTTGTGTTTTTACCATTTCAGTCTTCCTCGTCCCATCGTATTATCCTTAAATAGCCACAAAGCCATCAAACTTCCAAATTTAGCCAAGGTCTGTTATCATCCTTTATTCAAGATTACTCGAAATATCCTCAAAGTTACCTGATCCTTATTGTTATGCATTTGGATTATAAAAATGGTTGAAAAGTTCTAGAAATAGTTCTTGAAGTCATGGTAATATTTTTTTTCAAGTCAAGAACTATTTAACCGATTTTTGATAGCCTCTCTAATGTAATAGTACTTCTTACAATAAATATCTTAAACATAACGTTGTTTTGTAGTGATTTCGTGAAGCACATAAGCTGCTATCACAATTTTATTCTAGTTGCGTTTACTCTTACAATAGGTCGAACAAAAAAACGGTTATTTTGTTCGATTGATCATATAACAATTGCATCATAACCTCTTAAACTACAAACGTAAAGCCCAAGATAAGTATCCAAGCCGATCCCCTTTGCCACCGTTTACCTTAACCCGATCCATTCTGAGCTACAACATTGTTACATTTGTAACATTTGTACCCCAAATCGTCAAACTTGTTGCTACAGCTGTCAGTCACATACACGTCACTGTATCATGTCAGGGGCTGTAAAAATCTTCCTAAAAATATTACCTTACACTATATATCGCACAAGATAAAAAGTAACTTATTCTCAAGAACATAGAGCCTTGTTTTGAGCAGTTTCTTTCGGGGCAACTATCCGGGGCTTATTTGCTTACTCAAGACCGTAATAGTAATATGTTTTTCTGTATTTTTTCGCAGCTTTTTACGTGAATTGGTACGTTAAGGTTTTAATGCTTCTTTTAGTATCTTTAACCTTTTGACTACTTTGCTATTTCGGAATGATGTTTTGGTATATTAAAGATGTTTTATCTTTTGAATAATTTCAAGTTTTATGATCAAGTTACTGTGTTTAAAAGTAGATTTAGCTGGAAGTTACTGAACGCTTTATCTTGTAATTAGTGTCGATTTAAAGTGTGTTAAGACACGTACGGCCAACAGTTAACTTAGATTGTTTTAAAAGATGGAATAGCCTTTTACTTTCAATAATAATTTAGTATAATTAACCGTTAATATACTACCACTTAAATAACACTAGCATATTGTGATTAATTTTCAAATCGAAATACATCGGCAACATATTTTTATCATTCTCAACTTTTAGTGTAGACTTAAACGACTAAAGATGTCTTAATCTTCAATTGTATATTTGCTAAAACCTAATAACATGATTACCCTAGGCAATTACAATGCGAATACAACAATTCATTAATATGCTTCTCGTCTGTAAATTCTAAAACCTTTCAACATTTTAAAACGACAAAATAAAATTTCCGAGCGCTCTCTCCGAATACATTTTCCTTTCATTCTCAGCACAACATACATCACAGCATTACAGCCAGTGCTTAGAAAACAAAAACTACGCGTCTAATCCGGCCACACCCAAAAAAAAACAAAGTATTTTTCATTATCCTAACCCGAATGACGCAGCCTCCAAACGGTTCTACTCGTATATTCATTTCCGTGCCGTTAATACCGCATACTTTTAACTGTCTAACTAGGTGGCTACCCCCCTACCAACCCACCCCCCGACTACTTACACACAGTAGGCACAACTTTTATAATACTACGTACTCTGGGCTTTTTAACGAACCCCCTAGGGTGGCGACCCCCACCTGCCACGCATACCGAAAAATACGCAAAGGGGGGAGGGGACTGAAGTGCCTGTATTTTGCGTATTTTTAAATTATTCCCACATGTAGGGGTGCTTAGGTTTTCGGAAGCTGTGCGTGCCATTGTGCGGAGTAGGTTAGGAAGTAATGAAAAATTATGTAATTTGCTTACTGTATTATTCTAGTTTTAGTACATTTTTTAGAGGTTAGAATTAGTCAGTACGCTGTACAATGATGTATGTACTAAGTGTTTTATTCGTACACAATTTTTTTTAATTAGTTATTTTGTTTCATAATTTTGTAATAAGATCTATTTTGTTTTTTTTTTTTAATTCTGATGGTTGACGGTAAGTCATTATTATAATACTGGGATTAGTGATAAAATTAAAGTCTAATATCATTGCATGCCGTAGTAGGTATAATATTGAAGTCTTTAATGAAGTGACGCGTCTATAAATTTTAGTTTTTTATATATTTTAGGTCATATATTTTAGTTAAAAACCAAAAAGATAATAGAGGGGAAACTTTTAAAAGTTTATGATAATATTATGTTTATAAAATGAAAAAGAAAGAAGCTAGTACAAAACGCTAAAAACCATTTTAAAGTAAAATATTTTAATTCGACATTTATGAAATACCTAATAAAATATAGAATAACTAACTTTTTGGTACTCAAACTTTCTCAATTACAATTAATTATGGTGTTTTGATCCTATAACTCATAAAGCGAACACACAATTTGTTTAATTTGACAAATAACTACTGTTACAAATAATTGTCCTAAATTGAAACCAATTTATTTGAAATATAACCACAATAATCAACTCAACCTCTAAATAAAATACTCTTTTGTAAATATTGTGACAAGTTAATTCAGCACACATGTACTATACTTCCTACGTACTAGAGTTTTTGTGAAAGAGCTTAAGTTAAAAAGCACTCATTACGCTGTATACTTGGTAGTGCTTTTCCAACTACGATCGTTTGACAGTAAAGAGCCTTAATATTTTATTAAATTGCAGGAATTTTTTTTAAGAAAATTAGGATGTACTATAATTTTACGAAATGTGATACTGTATCTAATTAGTTTTAGCTGTGGATAAGATAAAATAGAGCTGCTTAATCTTTTGATTACGATCAATACCATAAAATTTACTATATTAAATTATCGATTCGCGCGATTGTCGAATAGCAAGAAGGTTTTTTTGTAGCTCTATATGCTGACTTTAATGCACAACAGATGGCGCAGAATATAAATAAAATGAAATCATTTTTATTCATGTTAACTACATAATACATAAATAAGTTAACCATGACATAAAAAAGTCAACTTATAGGAATTATAACTATTATTTTGGTAAGTAAAGCAAACAAGATAGTTAATTAATATTTTTGCAAAAAAACGTTGTAATAATAAAACTGAAAATATAGAAATAAAATTCAAAATAAAAGTTTCAAGACAACATAAGATATCGAATTGACTAGCTTCTATTAAAACGGATATAAAACAAGGCTGAAAACCCAGTGAGCTGAGCAACCTTTATGACTATATTTTTCAGGCAGTAGGGCACGAAACATGCCAAGAAAACCACTTAAACTGCACTTCTTACTTCAGCTTTACGCACTATTTTGTGTGTGGGAAAGTATGGAAACTTTTGTCTATAGGAATATACTAACTCTATATTTATATATTTATATACTAACTAGCTGACCCGAGACGCTGTCCTGTCATAGCTATGAATTCATCCTATTTGACGATATTTTGCAACACACATTATAGGTTATGTCGAACCCTATTAGGGTACATTAAAAAAGTTTATATTGTCAAAAGCACTAAGGTTACATTAATTAAATTTAATATGGTGGTTAAGTATTCTTACATTTTCTCCTTTTTCTTTTATAAGACAATAACAAATACGACAAAAAAGAATCAGCGATATCAGTTCAGGCAATCACAAGAATAAATAGGAATTCATTTTTGTATATATTATAAAACTATAAAGTTATTGGTTTGCAGTTGAGGTAATTTCTTGATCTACTAATACGATTTTAAATATTCTTAGATAGGAGCTAGATAGACTTTACGAGTTACGTAGACAACTTTTACCATTGTAGTATGAGGGCAAACCCGCAAGTGTAATTTAGTTTTTTGTACAAGGATGACATATTAAGTAGGTACCATGGTATTATTTTTGTATCTTCTTTTGATAGAACTGTCGTAATGTTAATGTGAGTTGTTCCATTTATTTGTTACTGAAGAGTTTCTTCGTTTGTTTGGTAGCTCTAGTCTCAATAACTATTCGTTCGAATTTTAAAATCTTTTTCTCTATTTATTAAGGCAAGCTAGCTATATAACATAGCGGTTCTACTACAAACTAACAACAGCAGATATGAAAGTAGGTGGGAAATGTTTTTTTTTTTGCCACAATTGGGATCTTTAAAATTTCGCTAAACGTGATCGGAGCGGATTAGTAACATATTACGCAGGTAGAACCTAGGCTAATACAAAAAAATCTACTCTTACAAAATCGCGGGTAACAGCTACTATGTCAAATAAATTTGAGGCCACTTTACAGTACAGTTAAAATAATTAGTATAAATGTAATGTAAATCAAACATTAATTAATTAAGGTACTTAAAACGTAGCTAAAACCGTTTATGACTAAAATGAGTAAATAACTATTACAGTTGGAATTATATTAGCAATAACTTATCAGTACTGAGCATGTGTTAGTTTGAATTTCAAAGCTATAATTTAGAACCTAAATGTGGTATAGCTTAAACATAATATTCTAAAGCGGAACGATTTGATTTTTTGTTCGTTTGTAACGATTTAACTCAAAAACTGATAGACCGATTCCAAATAATTCTTCTTCTTCATTCTCAGTAACAAAGGGTAATACTTTATCTAGGCGAGCTAAACCACGCGCTGATGTTAGGTTTTCATTTTAAGACGCTTAATTATTATAGAACAATTGAAAATGTAGAAGTCAGAGATAAAATTGAGATAACAGACAAGCAATGCTTCACTAACTCTAGTAAAAAAATGCCATGGTCAATAAAAATCAATCTCCTTGTAAAATATACGCAAATCAAGTTTGCAAGAAAATTAAGCACAAATCATTCCATATTCAACTAGTAACTTATAATTTACCCTGTTATTTCAATAACTAAGGTTCGTAACCTACTACTTAACCTTTATACTAAACATATTTTAATTTCACCGTTTCTAGTCCAACGACATATCTATCTCATTCTAATCCACAATTTCTCCATACAATGTTCTATCTATCTACCTCCAAAAACAGTCATGCAAACATCCCTTTCCTACATTCGTTTTTCTAACCCGACATCAAATTTCAACGAACTACGAACGCTCTTTCATCTCACATTTCGAACGCACGCACAATAAACAAAATCTAAACACATTCACACTAATGACAACTCACACACACACGAGAAAAAGCATACACCTCTAATTTCACGCACACCCCCGCCCTCGTACCCCTCTACGTACATATACGCAATTTTTGATCAATACTTAAAAATTAACCCAGCCTCCGGGTAGTTTTTAAATTTATTCTGCGCATGTCATGCTTTTTAATCAGACCCCCTTTGTCCCCCCCTTCGGGTATATAATAATACAAGCATTATATGTATATGTGACAATTTGATTCAACGATCTATAGTTAAGTGTTGCTTTATATTAAAACGGTTTTTGGAAGAGCCGAGAACGTTTGGCAGTTTTTTGCGAGTTAATTATGGCTCGCTAATGTGAGATGGGTAGGGCAGATGCGGTGGTTCTAACGTAGCGATGGTTTAGGTTGTGTTTAGGAGATTTCGTGGAGAAAGCTACATTTGTTTGCTATCATTTGATTAGTTATAATGAAATACGTATATTTGCTTTTGAGAAGGAGAGTGCTATATGACAATGCATAGGTTTTGAGTATAGTATAGTATCCAAGACTCAAAATTAAGAATATATATATTTTTGTATGAATCTCGATTTGTATCTTCCGGTTGACTTGTTAATTAAATACGTAGAAAAAGTCCTTGAGTACCAAGATATCTTAAACGAGCTTATATTACTCCTAATCATAACTTAGTGGTTTTAGTAGTATACCCTGTTATATCTAAGAACTACGGCAAAAGGCATTGATGCTCAAAAATAATATTAATCTTAGGTACTTAAAAGAAGATTCTTTGGAAATGACCTAAAAAAAGACTTGTCATTAATATTATTAAAAAAATGCTATATTGCAAATTCAATTATAAATATTTCACCCAGCTGACAAAACTTAAGCTAATCCATTTAAAACAAACGTCATTTATATCACTTACTAAAAAACTTGTCAAAATATGTGTTCTATTTCGTTTTTGATTAAAACCTTACACTAGTTATAATTTTACTCCTAGTCTTTATCATTACTTAGAAAAGGGTGTCGTTTAAAACCTTCGCTAACATACTACCTTTGAAAGAAAAATATAACAGGCTTAGGACTATAAAAAGGCTAAATAAAGTAACGATTAGTGACAGTTAACTTCACTTAATTGCCTTTAGGTCGTCCTGGATTATAGCCTAATAATTTGATCTGAATAAATTAACCGAGTATCGTTTGTAGAGCAGAGATTTAAAACAATGTGAATTACAATTTGCTCATTAAAAAGTCAGTAAAGAACAGGTACTTTGTCCAAGCAAAGAAAATAATTTAAATGTTTGGTGATAAGAAACTTTAAAAGATATAAAATATATTTTTTTACTTTTGACTTGACGTTTTATTTTATTTATCTCTTTATTGATTTATTAATTATCATCCTCTCTTTCTAAAAGACTTTAAGCTCTCTATAACAAAGACTTAGTTTAAATATTCAATAATTAATCATTACAACCTTAACTGTATCACTGTAAAACTCATTAAGATAATTTAAAACGTGTTTAGTCAAAATGAAATGTAAAGGAAAGTAATCTTAATTTTATTTATAGAAGTTTCTTATTCCGATACATTAAAATTATTTTCATTTCTTGGTCGAAGTGTAGGTTATTACCCCATACAAATTAATTGCTATCTTAAAGTTTTACCACAACAAGAACTAGATTTTATTATCACAAGATACCCACGTTTTCATTCATTACATTCTAAAATGATGACTAAGAGTACTTCCAAAACAGACTAGAAAAAAAAACACATCTCTGAAGGGGAGGTCTTATTTTAAAAAGAGATGAAATAGAAATGCAGGCAAAATAGGAAGTGTTCTTGAAACACAATAAGTCTACATCGTGTGATGGTTTTTGATGTGAAATGTACATCTATACAAACACTTTTTATATAGTGAAGAGACGTTTATTTTTATTAAATCTGACGTGAGTTTGTAACATTGTTTGACTCAGGCCCGACATGTCGCACACTCTTGAAGATGCCTAAAAGTATAGACAAATCCGCCGCGGTTTCGCCTATACGTCTAGGCGAAACCGCGGTCGACTAAATAGACCAACATTACGTGAGTAACACCCGTATTTCATAACTTGAATAGTGAAGAGACGTTTTAGTCCTAAGAGAAAGTACTAATTAAAGTTCATGAATAGTCTTCAAAAGTATCTGTATCCAAATCTCACAAAGGTTTGCAGGAATAAAACCTATTTAAGTGCATACACTTGCCTTTGCACATAAGCAATAATTATAAAACATTACAATTTGATTGTTTAACTTTTTGGTGTAGTATTCTAACGGTTAGCGTATGCGTCCCTCATTGCGAGATCTCGGGTTCAATTTCCGGGTCGAGGAAAGTAATATTTACGATTTTTTATCGGGATTTTTTTAATAGCAGCACGGAGTTTGTATTATTTCCGGTAGATGGCGATAGGATCACCTATACGGTTGTTTTAAAGTACAGCTTGCCAAAATAGTCTAGAAATGAAAACTGTAGAAAGGATACTATGGACAACTATTTTCTTATTGACATATTGTATGCCAAATTTTAAGAATACATTAAAAATTAATTATGAAACAGAAATATTAATTGCATTTATTCTAATTAAGCACAGCCATAATTTGGTGAATGATGCGGCGTTTTCCATCAATTTAGCTATGAATTCCCTTGACCGATTTGTCTGACCTCCTTTCTTTATTACAGGATAAAAGATTATATTTCCTTATTCCTGATATTTAATAGTGGTGGAGCTCTTGTGAACGAGCTTGAGGGCGGAGGCATTGCTGTCTCACCTTTAAACAACCACATTTTTTTATTTCTTCGATCGGTGTACATTTAAAACTCTTAACAGCGCAATGGGAATTCCCAATTTTCTCTGCCTACCCAGAGCCTGTCAAACGAAAACATTTGTCATCGCAACATTTACACAATTCACGAAGAAATTAAATCCTGAAATTCAAGTTTCCGAAATTTTCATTCATGGACTTGAACAATATAATTAGAGAGGCGGCCGTTAGAAAATATTGTTTTTGCGTAGGCATCGTCTACGGCGTAGTACTACGGCTACGCTCGTAGCGCTCAATTTTCTTCGCACAGAATCGATTTATTCAGTGACGTAATTTTCAGGCATTTTTCAGGCTTTTGTAGATGGTAATTTTGGAGGCAATGTCCTGTTTAGGTTGTGAATGAAAGTTCCTTCCGTTTTCGACCTACAGCTACGCCTTCATTTTGTATGATTAATGTCGGAATTATTCAAAGCTTCCTTGTTTTGGATTTATTTTTACTTGTACTGCGTCAATTTTAAAAGTAAAATTGGGTCAAAGATTTTGTTTAACTTAAAGGCAACGTAATACCAGACTTGTATAATCTCCATTGAGGTTTTATTTAAAAAAGTTTCGTTTTGCCATAAATCGATCGATTTTACTAGTAAATGAATAACATTAACTGACATCAATTGAATAGCAAGAGCAGGAAGGTTTTCTAGCTAAAAAACTGCACTATCACCTATTCGAAGAAAAAGACGCTACTAACTACCGCACATCGCGAATTAATACGTGCTCCGAATGTATTTTTTTAGGATATTTATGAATTATTACAATTCAGTCAGGACAATCTGGCCAAGTGGGGATTTATCAACTCATACAAAACTGGTTGCGAGTGTGGATCCCCTAGTCAGAGTATGGCCCATCTGATGTCTTGCTCTTTACTACCCGCCACGTGCACCCGCGATGACCTCATGCTGGCAAACAAGGAAGGGGTTGCAGTTGCCACCTACTGGTCTAAGACAGTATAATTAAATAAGCCATTGACACGATAAGAAGCAGAAGAATTACAATTCAGTGGTTTAGTGACTATTAAAACCCACGAACTCTCAATCGATTCAATAAAATCACTGCATTTATTTACTATTTGCTGAGAACCTGACTCTCAGATTATGTATTACTTAAATTAATATTAGGTCTTGACTATTGTGATGAGTCTCACTTACTTCTTATAATATTTACTATCTACAAACCGGTCAACTTACAATAAAATAATAATTAAAATGAATATAATTGTACTTCTATCGAATTGAGCCATTGATTCTTCTGAAATTGGTTTTCAGTAGTAATAAGAGTATTGTTAAATTTGTTAACTTATTTTGACATTCCATAGAGGGGCTTCTCAGAATTATTATAATGTTTTTAATTGATTCTTATATAGCATTAAGCCATTAAGTAAACTAATACAAAGCAACAGTCGAAAATATTTTTAGAACTAAAGCGGGGATTGAACCCGCGACCTTTGGAGTGTAGCTTGGATAGCTCAGATGGGAAAGCGATAAGACGGTATCCTAAGAACACGGGTTCACACCCCGCATCAAGCCTTCAAGCAAAATTAGCAATAGCAGCACGTAGTTTGTTTGGAATTGCTCGATGAATGGCGATAGGCTCACCTCCTATCCCATGGGACCTAAACAAAATAGGTGAAATGTGGGTGTTGTATATCTCTGCCATACCCTTCAGGGTAATATAGGCGTGATGATATGTTATAAGGAGTTATTTAACTCCGGATATATACAAAGATGTACTTCCTCCTATTTTTTCTATGCAGCGATAACATACATAGGTATGTATCATAGACTATTTATGGATTGAAAGTTACAATTTATCACCATTGTAAGTTTGAAAACGGAAAAGAAGGATTCAACTCGCATGGAGTACTTGTCATGTTTTGAAAGTTGATGACACTTTGGCGCAATCGCGTTATGATTTTGTTTTATAATGTGATTTAAGTGAAAATCACTTCATTCACTTTAGAATACATTATTAAAATTTGTAACATTTATAAACTACTACTACGTATATTTTTTTGTATTTAAAAAAGGCAGTACCTTTATTCACGGTATACAAAGGGATGGAAGAATTAGACAATTGTACAATTTCCTGATAAGGTTTTGGTATTGGTAAAGTCCTAGTTAGCTCTATAAATTTCTTTAGAAATTAGACATTTCATCTGCAAAAAAAATTCCATACAGGAACTGGTGAAATTGGTACTAAGTATTATAATGTAAAGTTGTTGCTACTAGGGTCATTTAATAGCTGTAGAGATGTATGTAATATGAGAATAAGGGTCAGTTTCTGAGATTTCGGATAGATCTTATCCAACCCGAATTTAAAAGTGACACAAGCTTCACTTGAAGAAGTCAGCTGTCACTTTCATTCATGTGTGTTATATACATACGTATACCGCCAATAAGGTATATATAGGACCTGTAAAATATTCTCGATATTTCGTTAAATATAACATGTGGTAAATGTTATAATATTTAATTTGTAGACTAGTTGAACAGAGTGCGGCAACGCTACCGTTTCATCTTTCTTTGAACTGACGTCAAATAATTTTTTCAGCTATTTGACGAGACTAAACGTTGATAGTATTGGCACTAAAGGCAATATACAACTTGCAGCAATTTATATAGAAACTACCTCTTTATTATCATTATATATTATTGTCATCGTAACTAAAAATAAACTGTGAATTTCAGAGAAGAAAATACTAGCGAGATTGAATTTTATCAAGGTAAAGAATAATGGAGGATTCGGAGTAACTAATGTTAGATTTCATTTTAAATGATATTTTAGCATTTATTTTTTTCTCAGAACTACAGGCGCAGAAAGGGTTGTTAAATTACCGGAAACTACATTCTTTAATAACAACTAAGAATTAGTTACAATGTTACTAGGGGAGCATAAAAGCTGAGGAGATGTATCCGACTGTAAACGTGGCTTATGTTCTAGTGACGTCATAGTGTGACGTAAATACAATGGTGAGATTACATGTGTTTTGTGGGAAAGGGTGATATTGTGTGGTATTTTAGTTTATAGAGGGATTGAAATAATAATACAAAGTGCACGGTTGGCGTCGTAGTTAAATCGGTCGCCTCGCCGCTTTCAACTGCGCTGGTGTTGTGGGTTCGATCCCTATACGGGACATATCTTTGAGTGATCCGCAAAGATTTTTTCTGACTTCGGGTGTGCTCTGAGTGTGAAAAAATGTTCGTTTGTGAACAACCCCGCGACACAGTAGTTATTCATAAGACGTTTACAAAAAAAAATCAATAATTTTCCTAATTGTTACAAATATGGTCGACCAGAAAATATTTTTAGACACATTTAAATAAACTTTTCCAAAATTTTAGTATCATATACTTATTAATTATAATAGATGTGTTACAGTTTTGTACTAAGCACGGATTTGAAATAAACTCGTAAGGAAAAATAGCATCCTAAACATCTAGTCGCACTAAAAAACTTCAACATCATGCCTTTTGTGCAAGTATTAATCTCGCTAGCAAGTGGACCACTGAAATTATGTCATATTAAACAGCAATTTAAATTCAGAGTAGGCAATGATGCTGCTTCTTCAAGTTCTGTCGTAAAAGCTCTACCACCAACCACAATATTTAGCAACTATACTTGAAAGACATTCTTTTTGAAACTCGCTCACAAATAAATGAGTTATGAAATTAAAATTAAGCTATAGGTAATTAAGTTAATGATTATTACTTAACGTTTCATACGAGCATTACTAACGTACCATCCCTCATTGTACTTATAACTGAAAGGTACAGTACTGTATAGGCAACGATATTAATACTTAAAACGAACGCCCATAAAAAGTGCCAATTTACATTAAAGCCTTTCCGAATTACAGCCATAAGTACACACACACACACTACCAAAAAAAACACCCGAAATATACCTACATATACGAAATAATTACTACCAAATACCTTCATAGTTGCGAGAAAGGGATAATGATAAAAATGTATCGCACCCCTAGGGGGAACCCCCTCTCCAGCGAAATTTTTCGTACTCCCGTTTAGCGAGATTCGATCCCGCAATCAGGGGGGGGCAAAGGGGGCATTTTTTGGCCCCCCACCCATCCCCCAGCATCGTAAATTGGAGCATATAATTTTTATTACATTGATGTCGTGCCGTACGTGTTAGATGTTGAACACATGTAAAATTTGGGGCCACGTAGTTTCAGCTGCAGTAATATCGGTAATTCCGTTCGTCATAACTGTTCATAAATATTTGAGATAGCTTTCCTACACTAGTCCGTACTGCCCCATGTTTGCGATCGCGAGATTTTTATGCGAAATAGTCAATAAATTGTAGCGGAAGTCGATACCAAATATGGACCGACTAGTTCTTACCCTTAGATACTACTTACTTATCTTATGTATGTGTACCTATTCAATTTGAACTGAAATCTATAATATCCTCCATATAAAAAATACCTATTTCTCTGATGCAAAATTAAATGTATATTTTTCAATCTTTCTGAGAGATTTTCTTAATATTTTTTACCGTAAGAATCTTGTACAGAGTATTAGAAAACTACAAAAAAATATCAGCCATATCGGTCAAGCCGTTTTCATGCTATGTCGTGACAACGGAAAACGGGTTTCATTTTTATAAATATAGATAAATAGTAGAAAATGATGATGAAGATGAAGCATCCACAAGTTTTTTAATTAGAATATTGTCCCGGACCGGGCAGAAGTGTTATTTGTGATTTTTCCGCCAGGAAATTCTTAATTTCAGCTCGGAGTGGGAATTGATGGCGATAGGCTCACCTCCAACACTTTGGACCTTAACATAACTGGCGAAATGTGGGTGCAACATCACGGCAGAGGTGTATCTGTCATGATGTTATGTCATAATTGTATGAAATGATAATGATATAATTAATCAAATATAAGTTTTGATTTATACTTTAATTTCACGAATTCAAATGGCAATCTAAAGTGAGATTAATTTTGATGAAAATTATTAGATCTGGCAACCCTCACCCTTCTTTAATACTGCCCCTTTTGTTTCTTTGAGAGCTTTCTATAGAATTGACAAAATATGTGAATTAAAATATGAAGCAATGATTTCTTTTTTTTACAATTTGTTAACGGAGAAACAAAAGATTTTAGAAGTAATAACATGAACAACAAAATAAATTAGACTTAAAAAATAGAACCACAAATGAGTGTAGTGGTCACAATATAGAAGTTAATATTTAAGGATAACTAATAAATACATAATTAGCATATTCGGAGACGAAAAATTAAAAGGTGCCAAAAAAACTCTACGCTTATAGGCACTCTTTCATATTTAAAAAGAATTACCGATCTAAGAAGCCAACAAAGGAAAATTTAATAACAGTAATCCAAGTTATACCCTGTCTGCACCGTTCACCGTCAAGTTATATTCTATTCTAAAAATAACTTGATTGCCTCAAAAAGCTACAGAAATATCAAACTAACCACCTAGCATCATCCCCTAATAATCTGGTATCAGCTCAACATAACAATCAATTACCTATAGCTTCCAAGCATTTGTCCGACAGAAATCTTACCCTCGGACTTAAGGGGGAACAATTGCTTTTCTGTTTTCCATACAAACGTAATATGGTCTTCTCTTCTTCTTCGTCGTGTCGATGGCTGAGTCAAATTTTATTGGCCCATAATAAGTGGCCACTGTTATGGTGCTCTCGTCGGCGTTCATGAGCGCCTCTCTTGTGCAAGTAGAAGGGCATTTTGGAGAGTCAGTAAGGTAGTCATGGTTTTGACTTGCCATCGTGGTGATATGGTAAACTTCAATATTATTAAGTTTTATCTATTTTTATAGACAAATCAGATCTTTATATTCAAATCATTATTCAAAACTTATAGTTATTATGTGAGCAGCTTCGTCGGGTTGCAATATTGTTAATACTCTCTATTAAAATGTACCACAGTTTAAAGTTTTATATTGTAAATATTTGTTGTTCCTTTTGTATCAATTATAATACAAATAAAAAAACACTAAAATGCATGTGTTTGCTGGCGCTCATTTTTTAGAAGTGGATATTATCTTAAATATTTCAATTTGTATGTGACTAAATGGCCACACACAAACAAGCATTTTAGTGTTGTAGACTATATGATTTGCCTATAAAAATAGTTGAATCTTAATAATTTTAAAGATAACATATATTACGTCAGTATTAAAACACCGCGTTAGGGAGTCTACTCTTAAAAGTGCATTAGCTACCTACCTCGGGGAGTTCACCCTCGCACGACAGACAGTTCTGCTGACCGATATATTCTTAGACTAGCTTCCGCCCGCGGCTCCGCCCGCGTGGTATGTCAATTAAAAGTAGCCTATATGTTAATCCAGACTATAAGCTACATGTGTGCAAAATTACATCGAAATCGACCCGGTAGTTTTGGCGTGAAAGAGTAACAAACATCCATACATCCATACTTACAAACTTTCGCATTTATAATATTAGTAAGGATATGATAGCATACAATCGTGCTCTATTTCATACTTGAGACAATGACAATCTTATTCTATAGATTTAAATAAATGTCACCCTTTTTTCTCTCTCTTTAAACGTTCCTATGCTGACATAGGAACAATATAGGATTAATAAATTATATATTGTGTATGTATTGAACATACCTGATAACAGGAACACGACAGTTAAAATCGAGGTATCTCAGATCAGTTTCCACTAATGTGCGTTAACGTATATATATAACGTAAATCGAATACTCAAATAACATGATTTCATTTTATTACAAAGCGGAAAACAAGCAGTCGAATATTAAACCATTTTAGCAAAAGCACAAAATTGTGTCAAAAAACTTCTCAAATCAAAATGTCACACTGTTTAGTTATACTATTTATAAGTCAAGAACTGCAGAATCGATTTAGCTGTAAATTGGTAGGGAAGAAGCTAAGAACCAGGAGAAGGACATACGATACTTTTTATCTTACTCTCGTGGGTCGTGATGGGACGTGACATAAAACGTGTTATAGCAAAACACGACTTTTTTTTTTAGGTATCTAAACTATTAGATACTTCATCAAGATTACAATCTAGTCTAGATATAAAATTAGAGACTAATGAGTAATTTAATTTTGACCTAAGTTACTAAATTAATTGAATTTATACTAAGAATGTGTTTATTAACACCTATCTTATTGTCTCTATTATCGAAACTGACACTTTGTTCTTGTGTTCTTTTAAAGTAGCACTAAACCACTTGAATCACTCACTTCACTGAACTAGCTCAAAAGGTTTCGTCCTTTTGAGTCTTCTATGTCTGTGGTGTCAAGGAGTTGGATGGCCTCGAGATTCACGTAAAACACGACTGACAGCAAAACGATAAATTTATCAGTCAATGCATCGGACTAGCCGTTAATTTGTTAAAAATGGTATAACAAAACGCAACTGACATAATATCCTTATAAAAATTTTACATAATGAAATCCAGATTCTGCTCATTTATTGTCTGTAAGGCAAACAATAACAAACTATCACAATACTTTCCCCCTCTGCACGAATATCAGCTGGTCCCTTATTTATTATTGCTTAGGCACGCGTCTGTCCCTGCGTAAGATATCTCGGCGTGTTGTGTAACACAAGTGCATGGCCTCGTGACTAACTCGTAACTGATGACGTACTACTGACCTATAACATAACTTCACGCCTAGATTACCCAGGAGGTTAAGACAGAGTTGTATAACACCCACACTTCATCTGGCACAATTCCAATTGCGTACTGCTACTGAGATATTCCTAACGGCAACATTTCAAATAACAACATTGCTCGATCCGGGCTTCAAACCCGAGACGGTATAACAATTGAGTAGGGAAGCCTCATGAATATCTGACCTAAAATAGCGTAATTATTTTTCTTTTTAACCGACTTCAATAATTTTTAACAAAAAAAAAAAACCGACTACTAGCACAACTACGCCTCCCTTTATTGTGTGTACTGTAATTTGATATTGTAGAAAGGTTGTTATAGCTTTTACTTGGCACCGACTTCAAGATTATAAAATAATTATTTAATAATTTCTATTTAACTAGATGAATAAACGTATTATTTCGTGCGAAGTAAATTTATTTTTTGTTTTTTAGTTTACCTACTTTTTGAAGTCGGTTTTTTTTGATAAAAATTATTGTAGTCTAGTACTAAGACAAAGAATACAATAATATACTATCACAACACTTTTCGCCCTCTGCACCAATATCAGCTGATCACTTATTTATTATTGCTTAGTCACGCGGTTGTCCCGGGGTAACATTTCTCGGACACACGTGTATGGATTGTATAAGTGCAATAGCTCGAGGGGATCCACCCTCTTACAACTGATGCGGTACTACTGACCCATATCCTAGATATATCAGATTAAGATCTGTCATTACATAATTGGCAGAAGTTGAATAGTCGGAAGAACAACTAAGAAATTAAATAGCAGCACCAAACTTCAAATTATCATTATTCATCCTCAAATGCAAAATGACAGTCAAATATTTTATAGTTTTTAATGTTTTAGAATGAAATGAAGTACCAAAGAAAGGCAACTCATATCTACTATATAAAAATAAGTCGGGTTTTCCTTCCTGACGCTATAACTCCAGAACGCACGAACCGATTTCCACGGTTTTGCATTCGTTGGAAAGGTCTCGGGCTCCGTGAGGTTTATAGCAAAGAAAATTTAGGAAAACAATAAAAATTTCAACAGAAAAGCGGGAAAATCTTTTTTTACATACAGCGCCATCTCTGATACATAGCATGCACTACAAACCACAGATATAGATCTACATAGATAACACTGATGCATGTACTTCGCGTGTCTCAATCCCGACCAAGCGTCGAGGTTGGTCGCCTCTAACTTCAGTCCACGCGCGTCTTTTGTCAGAGAAAACCATAGCGGACGGCTCCAGTTGAACGTACTGGGCGGATTGGCATCGGCGACATCGGTGTCTTTGAACAGTTTGGATTTCCCGTCACTAAATTTCGGCTGTGACGTCACAAAAGGTATTAAAAAGTCGGCACGCTTGGTTTCAATACAAATCTTGATACTTGCGTTATCTATGTAGATCTATATCTGTGCTACAAACCAATATTTTAAGTAGATGGCGCCGGTGCGTGATACATTGTTTGACAGCCACTCATTGTTTTCTGCTCAGTTAAATTCATGTGACAAACCGGTATTCTGTTTACTGTGAAATTGTGAAAAAAAAGTAAAAAAAATAAGTTATTCGTTTCCTAAGATTACAATTGGAAACCCGATTGAGACAACGCGTGAGCACACGGAGATCATTGGCATCATACAATCGCTTGGCATTCCAATATGATCCCACTGCGAACTACAGTGATGATGAAAATTTTGATATTGGACCAATGATGACTATATGCCGCTATTGCAATGCGTTAAATTAATTCGTGCTTTTCAAACACAAGAGCAAAGAGAGGCAGCCCGTGAAACAGCTAGGTTAGAAACGAGAAATCGTCGAGCTTATCGTACAGATGAACAGAGGAATAATCTTCAAAGTGCAAGAAGAAATGGTTCCAGTATTGATTTGAATCGAGCAGCGTTTATATGATTGCACCATCGACTACAGCTTGCATCGTTTAGTTTGCATTGGTCCAATGGACGTTGTTTGCCAGCACTGTGGAACATTGAAGTTTGCTGGTGAAACGCCTGGTTTGTGCTGCCTTAGTGGAAAAGTGAAATTGCCATTATGGCGACTTATTTTTTTTTATGCCCCCGGTGGAACTGGTCAGACATTCCTCATGTCATTGATTTTGGCCACTGTACGTGCGAGATCCGAAATTGCGGTAGCAATTGCTTCTTCTGCAATAGCGGCCACATTGTTAGACGGATGCCGTACGGCTCACTGCGCGTTAAAATTGCCATTAAACCTTCAAACTACTGAACAACCGACATGTAGCATTTCGAAACACTCCGCAAGGGCCAAAGTTTTAGTAGCATCAAAAATCATCATATGGGACGAATGGACAATGGCGCACAATGACACACAAACGCGCATTGGAAGCACTAGACCTCGAGATGTTTTGGTGGTGCAATGAATTTATTATCTAGCGATTTCCGACAAACACTACCAGTCATTGCAAGATCTACTGCTGCCGACGAAAAAAACGCTTGCCTCAAAGCATCAAATCTGTGGCGATATGTAAAGAAACTTCAACTGTCTGTAAATATGAGAGTTGCATTGTTGAACGATCTATCTGCTTATGATTTCTCGAAGCAATTGCTGACTATCGGTAATGGCCGTGCTCCTGTTGACAAATCGAGCGGTTTGATTTCTTTTTCTCCAAATGTGTTCAATTTCGTATCATCAAAAGACGAGCTTATCAACAAAGTATTCCCGGATATCATTGCTAAAAAATACTAAATGGTTAAGTGAGCGAGCAATTTTGGCCGCTAAAAATAAAGATGTAGATGACCTAAATTTTATAGTACAAAATCAAATCGTAGGTACTGTGTATTCATTTAAATCTATC